>JAVQMF010000042.1:10007500-11207500 GCA_032878935.1 Erythrophleum fordii | reverse complement strand
CTTGGAGTGAAAATCATCCACTCTCTTCTCCACTTCTCTCATTTTCTTCTCACACCCATAAGGATCTATCCACCTCCAGATCGGGAGGTAGTCACCTAGGTATATCACACCCAATAGCCAAAACAACTCATGGGTTATGTGCATGAACTCCATAGCCTCTTGTGGGCCTGCTGATTCAGACCCAAAGTATTGTTTCCCCAGCAACATCCTGGTAACATTGTTCATTGAGAAACCACCCAACACTTCCCTCAAGTTGATGGGCTTTCCTAATTGGGCCTGGGCCCAAACATTGGCAACGAGGTGTTGGGCCTCATCTTCTCGATGCTTCGCGAATGACTCTAGTCGCTTCGTTGTCAATAAGTGTTCCATGCAGATCCTTCTCATCCTCTTCCAATGAGGCCCTAGAGGAGCTAGAGCAACATCGCCTCGGCCATATGCTAAATGAACGGCGGCAAGAGTGTGCGGGCGTGAGGCGAAGACATCGTCTTGGCGAACAAGGATTTCACGGATGATGTTTGGATCATTGGTGGTGATGGCATGGATTTGGCCCAATTTGAGGTAAACTAAGGGCCCATATTTATCACACAAAGAGGCAAAGTCTCTGTGCGGGTATTGGCCCAATTGGAGGAGGTTGCCCACTATGGGCCACCTTGATGGGCCTGGAGGAAGCTGCTCATTGGGCTTGGGCCAAGACCTCCCTTTGAGCCAATGTTGAATAATTTTAGTAACTAGAGCTGCACATAGTAAGGTTGAGAGAAAAGCTGCCAAATCCATTACCAATATCAATTGCTTGAACTCAAATAAGTAAACTTGAATTCATGCTGCTTTTTTTTTGTTGGGTCAATTTCTTTTTTTCCTAAATAAATTTTAAGAATGAGTGAATGGAAATTCAAGTCTCATATATAGCTTTATACAACTCTATGATTCACAATCTTTGCATGTTCTATTTTGTATTCATGCACTTGTTATTCTTTATCGGTTCCTTTCCTACTAAAGAAATGAATGTTGCATTTCCCCCGGTTAGATTTATTCGCACGAATGATAATGTGCATGATCTCCAATTTAGGTGAACAAGTTAATATTCTATTATGATGTAGGTGAACAAATTCTAAATAAGTGATTCTTTTCTTTTCTTTTTTTTTTGGGTTCTATTTAGAAAATAAATAGTTATTTAATTGCAATTATTCATATGAAGAATTATCTACATAATTATTGAACAGCCAATTTGAATATAAATGACTATAGTCAAATATTCGAATTCAAGTCAAAGGTAAATCAATAAAAGAAAATTTTGAATTTAAGTCGAAACTAAATTATCAGAAAAAATTTATTATTCTACTGTAGACCTATAATTAACATTAAAAAAATTAATGATACTCAAATAAGAGCACAAATATCCTAATTCAAATAAAATACTATAAGTGAATAAAGTTTCCATAAACTCAAATGTTCTTATAGATAACTCAAATAAATTTTAAGATACTTCAATTATCTAATAACAAATTTACAAATTTTAAATGATGATTATATTATTAAATAATAATACAAGTAAAAATGTTATCTTCTCATTCTGCATTTGAATTTAATTAAAAGAAGGAAAAAGCTAATAGATCGAACATGCACGTTTATACAATGAATAAATACAGTTATACGATAATTTGTTCAGAACCTACGGAGGAGCTACAATAATTCAAGCTTCGTTTGGTTTAATGGAGGGAAGGGGAGGGGAGGGGAGGGGAGGGGAGGAGGGGTTTTAATGAGTTTTGTTTTGTTGGAAGGGAGGGGAGGAGAGGGGAGGGGAGATTATTGTTTGGTTCAGAAGGGGAGAGAAAGGGAGGTAATTATGTTTGGACAAAATTTACTCTTTATATTATTTTAATTTTTTTAATAAAAAATTATTTATATCAATAATTTTTAAAAAAAATTATAAATTTTAATTTTATTTTTAATTTCTGATAAAAAATTATCTTAATTTTTATTATATATTAATATATTAAAAAATTAAAAGGGACAAAAAAGTAAATTAAAATTTTAAAAATATCCCACCCCACCCCACCCCTCCTCTCCCCTCCCCTCCCCTCCCCTCCCCCCTTATTTAATTCAACCAAACATCTTATCTCTCTCCCCTCTTCTCCCCTCCCGTTCAAAAACCCTCAACTAAGCACTCCTAAGGTTAATCTAATATACAAATGAATGTATATTATATTTATATTAAAATTTCTTCATACATAATTATAAACGTAATAATTATTAAAAAAGTATAGTATTAATATAGGTTCACTTAAAATTTATAGGATAGCAAATGCACACAATTTCATATACATAGTTTCTTAAATATTTGATATCAAAATTTTCAAGAAAAAAAAATAATAGTTGAAATTTCCTTTTTTGAAATATCTAAATTTAATCACATAGTATTAAATTTAAAAAATTATGTAAAATTTATTATATTTCTCCTATTATATCTTTTAATTAAGACATGGCAAATATATAATTTTTTAATAATAACATAATAAATAAGTAAATCTTGAAAGCAGACAATTGTTGACTTTTTGCAACTTTATATCATATAATTAAATTTTTTAAGAAAGTGTTAACAAATGTTATAATTTTATTAAAAATTTAGTAAAAATATAAATAAATGCATTTAAGTATAATATTAAAAAAATATCTTTTAATTGCTCTATTATAGTAAGCCATTTAGTATACATAATTATTAAATATAGAAACAAGAAAAAAAAATAAAGATGAAAATAGAATTAATGAAAATAAATCTTTTATATATATATATATATATATATTAAAAAAATAATAAAATAATATAATTAATGATAATAAAATTATATTAGGGATTGCAAAATATAGATTTTTTTAATCAGTTATCCATTTCTTAATATTATTACAATATAATTTTTGGTGGTTCGTCCACCCGCCAAGGTTCCATGGTCTAGTGGTTAGGACATTGGACTCTGAATCCAGTAACCCAAGTTCAAATCTCGGTGGAACCTTAGACTTTTTCTTCTTTAATTACCGATGGACGATGCCGGAAAATTGACCTTAAAGTGTCAAACAGTTCTAATCTTTTTGTGTCGCTGTCATAGTGCGGCGAAAATTTTCTCCGTCGCGTAGAACAAAATTTTTCCAGAAATTGTACATCTTCGTTTTTCGTTAGCAGGTCCATTAATTTTTTTGTATTGTGCTCCGAAATGGAATCCGAAACACGACGGAAAATCGAGGAAATGGTGACGGACATACTGAAGAATTCCAACATTGAAGAAACAACGGAGTTCACAATCCGAGTCGCGGCCTCGGAGCGGCTCGGGATCGATCTTTCTGACTCGGAGCACAAGCAGTTTGTGAGAAGCGTGGTGGAGTCCTATCTGCTCGCTATCGCGGAGGAAGAAGGTGGAAGGGACAACGCGTCTGAACCGAGTGCTCCAGTAGAGACTAGAGAAGTTATGCAGGACGAGCAGGAGGCGAAGCCAAATAAGGAGGTCAAGGAGGACTCGGACCGCATCATTTGCCAGGTGAAACCTTTGTTCTCTGATTAGATTTTCGATTTCGCTGGTAATTCAAATTCAGTTGGAACAGTAGAATGGAAAATTTGAAACTTTTTGTTTTCTTCTATTCTCTACAACCTTCTAGATGTCCTGGATAGATTTTTGTAACGAAGCAGCTGAAAGCCCTAAATTCCGTTTGTTTTCCTAGAAAAGTTCAGGGAAAAGACGAGGAATTCAACTTTTTATTGCAACTTAGGGTATATTTGTTGTTCTAGTTGCATGTAAATAGTTTGGCAGGAACTCTACGCATAAGGGGAGAGGACTAATCCTGCATTATGTTTTTGTTAATTAATGATGGAGAAGAGCCCAATCCTGGGTGTCTATTCTGTCCTGCAAGAGCATACTAGAACTGGTGCTGTGTGATTGTTAGCCGTAATTAAGATTCATTTGCAGGGGAAAAAACTCATGAAAATTTACTAACTTTTGATTTAGTATTTACATTAACCTTTTTACTTTAATAGGTTTGCGGAAGGTAGCTTCACTGCCATTTAAGGTGGAAAGCAAAACTTTTAAGCCTGCCTAATTTCTCACAGCATAAATATAGTGGTAGAACAACAACTCCGATTTGTAAACTGCAGTTGTCGATTTGTGTTGTTTCCTGCATGTTCTACATTATCTTTCTTTCCTGACTATTGGTCTTAGTAGACATTGTTTGTTTCATCTAGCTATCGAACAGGAGGAATGTGGTGGTTCAAGATTTCAGAGGGACAAGGTTGGTCTCAATTAGGGAATTTTATCAGAAAGATGGAAAACAGCTTCCTACTGCTAAAGGTAATTACAAATTATTACTATCAATTTTGTAATGCTCACTTTACTTTTATTCTTACTAATTCAATTGCCTGCATTATTTCCTGTTTGAGTGTAGCGTTTCATTATACTGGGTGTGTTTCTGGAATCTGCAAGTACAATAGAGAAATGTCTGTTTCTTTTTTTTTAGTTTCTGTCTCAACTGGTATAAATGCATAAATTTCTTTCATACTCTTCGATGAGGATTGTTTGAGCATAAATTTAAATCTAGAATGTTCTCAGTTCAGCGACTTTGTTAACCACGTTCATAGAATGGTTATTCTTAACGTCATGCAATTCGTGATTCAGATGGCCATGCCTGCATTATTTCCTGTTTGAGTGTAGCGTTTCATTATACTGGGTGTGTTTCTGGAATCTGCAAGTACAATAGAGAAATGGCTGTTTCTTTTTTTTTAGTTTCTGTCTCAACTGGTATAAATGCATAAATTTCTTTCATACTCTTCGATGAGGATTGTTTGAGCATAAATTTAAATCTAGAATGTTCTCAGTTCAGTGACTTTGTTAACCACGTTCATAGAATGGTTATTCTTAACGTCATGCAGTTCGTGATTCAGATGGCCATCAACATGGATCAGTGGCCATATTGTTCCAATGCACGAATCATTGCCAGAATTGCAGAATTGTGTGATTCTGTGATTCCCATTTCATCCAAGATAGTTGATCTGCAGCAGGTTGCATTGTTGGGTCCATCATGACCCAATACAACCTAACTGCTAACTAAGACTATTTCCTTTTTTCCTAATTAGAAGGTCAGAATACGTGTTTAGAGCTTAGTTTAATAAAATGCTATATGAGGGGTTAAAAGGCTGGTCCTTTGGATTAAAATTACTCAGTCTCCCTCCCAAACATGACTGCCGTTTGCTCTTTGGCATTGTGTCTTTTCAACTTTCTTAGCAAGCAGAGGTCTTTTCCTCTCAAGTCTCAAACTTTAGGTCTTTTTTCTTCAACCTTCACCTCTCCGAGTCTGAGTGTATGTTTATATTCGGAAAGATGGGCCTTAGCAAATAGCAATTAGTGCATGTGTGTATGTATGTTTAGTGCATTTCCTCCTTTGAGAAATGGATCAATCTAATCACCATGTCTTTTCTGCACATGGGAGTAGTATAATGGCTATTCTATATCAATGGATCAACCTTACTGCTATTTATAGAAAAATTATATGTGGAGATAACAGTAATAGGGAAGTATATGAAAGAAATCTTAACTATTGGAACGACAAATGAAAATCTAATGTTAAAATATTGATTTGTACTATGAACTGGCAGAGTATTAGTTAATTCACCTTTGCCTTGGGACTTTTGGCTAGAAGAGAATGCATTGAAATAAGCCTGGGAGAAGATAAAGACATAGTAAGGAAGCAAATGGATTGCCCCATTTTTTTTGCAAAGCCCACATTTCTTTTGGAGCATCATCTGGCTAGTCTCACCTTGATGAATTGCTGAAGCTACTTTTGACTTATATTTAAACCATCTATTATTTGTAGTTGTCTGGACTAGCTATTGAACTGGCTCATGTAACAATAATTGGCATGATGGGTTTTATATTGGTCTATATAATTTATCATCAAGCATTGTTGTATAAATGGTAATAAAATGAATTAGGGAAAGCTATGTGGCTAACTTTGAACCTTGGGATAACGGGTTATTGTATGTGTAGACCTAAAGATTTGTTCCTTTTGGCTCGTGCTTCTACATGACAAACCTCGTTTATTTTGTTTTTGTAAAAATCCTGTAAGAGATAGAACTGGGGTGACAAAGATTGCAGAGCAACAGAATTTCATCGTTGAACCCGAGTGATTTCAACAGTTGAGTTGGTGCTCAAGAACAACTGTCAGGACACATTTTCTTCTTTTATGCTTTACTGGGTGTATGTTGAGTTTTATCTGAGTTTAACTAGTGCACCCAACATTAGATAATTATCATTGCACGTTATAGAAGAGGCAAAGAATTTGATGCCTCTATCATTGGTGATGATGGGTTTCTTTCTTCAGCAGCCTGTAAAGCAACCATTTATGGTTGGGGAAAAAGGAGGGGTGATACAATTTGTTAGTCTCTTGATGTCAATTTAGTTTAATGCCCTTCAATTTTTCCCACTTGAAACAGAGGAAGATGCTAACTCCAAACAAAGGTGAGGAGGTTGGCATTCTCCTGTAAATGGCTCAGTTTTGGTTGGTTAAACTGATTTAAACACGTCCGCTGTCTCTCTACTGCTGATTTCAGGGATAAGTTTGCCGACTGAACAATGGTCTGTCTTCAAGAAAAATGTCCCTGCTATAGAGGAAGCTATTACAAAGATGGAAGCACAGATGAGGTAAGTTTACAGTGTTGAATTTTGAAATCTGTGACAACATGAAAATTTCTGATTTGATATTATATATTAATCACCAGTTGGTGTTTGCAATATGGACTTTCTAATTTCTTAAGTATGTGGAAACTTTTTTATGGGTATGAAAAATACATGTTTTGACCTTGAATTCTCTGTATTTGTTATACCTAAATATCTTGAAATTTTTTATGGATATGAAAAATACATGTTTTGACCTTGAATTCTCTATATTTGTTATACCTAAATATGTTAAAATAAGTTCCCCTATATTTGGAAAGTAAGGATGTTGACTTATCAAATGTCAATTACTTTTGTGGTAGTCAGTAGACTATAAAGCAAACCATAGATATGAAGAATGTTGCTCAATATGTTTAAATTTCATTTTTTCTGCATACTCATAGTTTAGTGACTGCAGACTATATAACGCTATGCCTGTATTTTAATTGGAGAAATGACAACATTCTGCTGAAAATTTATTTCCCTTTTTTTCTTCTGGCCAAGAGGAAAGCATGTAGCTAGATATTTGATAACATAGAAGTGTATGAATAAACTTGCTTCTGAATAGCAATAAAAGTATATGTCCCTTGCATTGGGTTTAACCTGGATCTTTGACGGGCTCGTCGCGCAACCCTCGAAATAAAATTAGATTGAACTAAATATGTAACTAGTGGCACAACTTAGGTCATCTCCCTTGAAAATGGAGTTCAATGTTTAATTGAGTTTTTAAGTGTTAAAGGATCTTAAAAGTTATCTAAATTGGGGGGTTTTTTATTGAATTAAACTAAGTAAAATGAAATTGAATTAAAATTCCTAATTGCTACCTAGTTATATGAATTGTGGGTGGAGGATGGTCTTGTGACTAGCTTTGGAATTGTCCCTTGGTATCCACTATCCTTATCCTAATTCAATTGTGATTAATTCTGACCTAAGAGTTCCTAATTGTGTTCATAACAAATTGTCTTGGGTTACCACTCAAGATTCAAGATATTAATGAAGTAATGTTGAATTGAGACCTCAATCCCGCATTAAATTGTTAATTCTTATCTTTAAGATCAATGAACACTCAATTTGATTGATTAACCGATTAATTAGCCTCTGAATCATCATCCAAAGATGTTTAATCAACCAACTAAACGTCAAGGAATTCTCAAATGGACAATTAGGCACACCAATTCTCACAAGTATTTCATCAAATACCTTAATTGCACACTTGAAAATTGGTAGGAAAATGCAAAATTCAGTATTTAATCCAACTAATTAATCAACAAAAAAGGCTTCCTAATTAGTGTCTAACCAGCCACTAATTACAATTACACAAATTCTCTATCAAATACAACTTAATCAAGACAATATATGAAAGAGAAAAAGGGTAGGAAAATAGAAATCTTTAGCCAAAATTCTACTTGTAATTCCATGGATTCAAGCTTCTTCAAGGTCCTTCTTCCTTGTTAGTCATAGATAGAGGCTTAGAGCTTCATGGAAGTAGAAGAATGGAAGATGGAATATGGAATGAGTCTGCGTGCTATGGATGGATGCTGGATGGAGAATGGACGAAGGCGTGAATGGAATGGAATGAACGATGGGGTGGAATAGATATGGCGTGTGGAATGATGGGCGAGAGATGAATGGAATGAAGCGTGAATGACGTGTGTGCGTGCAATGTTGATGGCGAGATCAAGGCATGGGATGAATGGACGATGTGGATGAATTCCCATTAATGTGCGTCTGGACGATGCTCTTTTATTCCCTCTTCCCGAATAACAATCCATTCACATGTTCCCTTTAATCATTCACGTGTTCTCTTCATTTGCCAATTGCCTGTAGCCTTTTTTCCCTCTTTGCATGAATAGGTGTGGGCCCCAACGTAATGCTACATGCTGAAGTGTTGAATATAATAAAATAAAATCTATGCTTCATGCTTCTTTATTCTTTTTCCACGTTGGCCTTCATGCAGCTGCGTTGCTTGTCATTTGCTTCATTTTACACCTCTGTTGCCCAGCCCGTTGCTTCCTTCACTCGATGCTTCTTCTTTGCTCAAGCTCGAGCTTTTTCCTTGTTCTGCAGCCCTTCTCTACATCAGAACTGGTGGTGTTCCTCTTATGTTCATGTTCTGTTTTGCATTCGAGTGTGTTGCTGCCCCTGCATGCATGGTTTTGTTTCCCTTCATGAATCACGTAGCTTCTCACATGTTTCTTCTCTTCATTCTTGCTCTGTGTAGCTTCTCTTACCTCTCTGCTTTGCCTTCTTCATTTGCTCTTTGCTCATGTGGAATGAGTTGCTACTGTGCACATATGTTACGTGGAATATGAGACGTGGAAGTGTGCTTGTAAAGTTGCTCTACTATTTTGCATGTAGGTGAGCTAGATGTGTGGTTTGTGTGCGTGTCAACATGCAAATGCAAGGAACTCGTGGCTTCTCTTCATGCTCAAAAATCACGTTGCTTCTCTTAAAATCTGCACATGCTTCTTCATTCCCACGTTATCTTCACTCTTCCCATAGATTCTCTTGTAAATTTTCCTCTCAAATTGTACATATGAAGCCTTCATTTCTCCTTCAATTCAATTTCCATTCAAGCTCCAATTTTCATTGAAAATCTGCACAAAAAGAATGGAAATGATGAAATAGGAATATTTTACAAAATTCATTTAAAAAGATTTATGCATTAAAATTTCACAATTTTGCAAATTAACTCCTAAAATATAGAAATGACTACTAAAATAAAATCTTATCTAATTAAAGTCTTAAAGCCATAATTCATTATTAAAATGCTTAAGTTAGGAGAATTAAAACATATAAAATTCATGCTTATCAATCTTCTAACCAATATGATGCAGATCTGAGATTCATGGTAAGCAAAATGGAGATGTGCTGAACCCAGTTCTTGATACTGCCTCTCCTGACCCTGTCCCTATTGAGATCAGCCGCTTTGATGGGAAAAATTACCATTTATGGGTTCAGCAGATGGAGTTACTCTTAAAGCAACTAAAGATTGCGTATGTGCTCACTGAACTATGCCCAAATACTACACCCGGACCAGATGCAAGCGCTGAAGAAGTTGCCGAAGCCAGGGCAGCAGAAAAGAGGTGGGTGAATGATGATTTCATGTGTCGTCACAACATCTTGTGCTGTTTATCTGATCATCTATTTAATCAGTATGCAAATAGAAAAATGACTGCTAAAGAACTATGGGAAGAGTTAAAGCTAGTTTATTTGTGTGAGGAATTTGTAACAAAGAGATCACAAGTAAAAAGGTACATTGAATTTCAGTTGGTTGATGAAAAACCCATTCTTGAGCAAGTCCAAGAATTAAATACCATTGCAGACTCTGTTGTCTCTGCTGGAATGTTGATCGATGAAAACTTCCACGTCAGCGTCCTTATCTCCAAGCTTCCCCCATCTTGGAAGGACGTTTGCATGAAGTTAATGCGCGAGGAGTACCTACCATTTTGGATGTTAATGGAACGTTTGAGGATGGAGGAAGAATCACGCAATCAAGTCAAACGAGGGGGTGAGCCTTCGAATAATAATATAGGCTATCATGAGGCCAGAAAATTTGGACCAAGAGGAGCAGATATTAAGCTCTCAAGTATGTGTGGCCAGAGGAATAAGCTAGAAATGAATGTCAAGAGTATAGTCTGTTATGTTTGCGGCAAGAAAGGGCATCTTTCAAAAAACTGCTGGAGAAGATCCGACGAGCAAGCTAACAGTTGCAGAGGTTAACATGGTTGGTGTCACTGACTAGATAGCACCCATATTGTGCTTTGAATTTCTGAGTCGTCAGATACACAAAGGAAGATGAAAAAGCATGTGGTAGTATTCTCATAGGGAGAGCAATCTCTTATCTTTTAGAAAAATTTTCAACTAGATTCGTTTTACAAAAAATGTATGTAGTCATGTCGATTATAAAATTACTTGTAAGCATGTAACGTGGGTTCTGCTGAAAACTGTGGCTAACACAATTATATTGGTTTGGTCCGTGAGATGTGTTTTCCAGCCAATACTTGCCCCGTTGGGCAGGGTATGATCTGTATATATGCCTTATCTTGTAGGAAGATATTTTAGGCTGTTGGTGCTTTGTACATTTTAGTAGTATGACTGAATAATTTCTTTTTTCAAATGATCACTTGTCCTTGTCTTGAGTGATTTTAATTTATGAATGTCTCGCTATTGGCAGCACGACGGTTTCATGAAGTTCAAAGCTTATTGAAAAGATCAATTTGATTACATCATAAAAAGGGGAAAAAAAAAAAGAAACAAATTGAAAATATCAATTTGATCTATTATTTAGCTTAGAAGGAAAGTTTGAGCATCATTAAAATTTAAAAAATAGCTGGAAGGTTGCACTAACAGTTGAAGTGAGATATTCCTTTTTATCTTCTCGAAAAAAATCTTTTAAAAAAAATAATTTGCCAAAAAAAAAAGTTTGATCATATTAAAAATGGATTTGAGGGACACTCCACTAAACTTAAGTCATGAACTGAAAGGAAACATGTAGTCATTTTAATATGGCTAGTTATTAATTAAAAAAAAAACCTATAGTGCTTATAAATTACAATGGGATTACGCTTGGTCGGCAGTGGTGACTAAAAACTATCAGTGGTAATTAATTGTCAAAAAAGGACAATTTAATTTATATAACAGTAGATTATATGTCAATCATATTTAGATAAGGATGATCATGGATAAGATACTATGATCTTCATAATTTTGGATTCTTTGTTAGAGCAGCAAGGTGCTGTCCCAATAAAAATTCCTTAACTTAAAAAAATAAAAAAATAAAAAGGTCTTGGTCCCCCCTGCTTTTGCCGGCACTGCACTCTTGTTGTGCCTGAGGGCAGAGTAAAAGATCTAAGCTCGATCTCCATTCTTGGATTTATATTTAGCAAATAAAAAATTATTCCTCTCCACCGAATCCTTAAATCTCCAAACTCATTTATTTGAAAAATTTTAATAGTGAACAATTTTTTTCCCAAGTTTAAATTCATTTATATAAAATCTATTTATATAAATTTAAAACAAAGAATAAAATGTTTCAAACAACTATCAATATAATTCAAAACTCACGGAATGCTATTTGATTTTCTTTTACTTTTTTTTTTATAATTTATTATATTAATTAATATATATACACATACATATAAATATAGACTAAGGGTTTAGAATGGAGGGATGCATATCATATTATCTAAACCCAGACTTGAATCTTCAAAATACTTACACAAATTTTTATACTTAGATCTAAGCGAGTAAATTTCATGGCTACCCAGAGGCTGTATGTATTTTAATCGTCCCTACATTTAGATACTAAAGTATGGTGCAGGGATGATTAAAATATCCATATCCAATAGGTACCCATAAAATTTACCTGTTTGGATATAGGTATCGGGTCCAAGTTTAGGGGTTGTTAGAAGCCCAAGTTTGTGAAAGGTGATCCAGGATTCAATATATATATATATATATAAGAGATCAATTAACATGGGTAAGAATTGACATACTTAGTATAAAAAGTGATCTTCATTGATCCAATTGTTAAATTAGAAGTACTTGTTGATCATATATATTAAATTTAAGAAAAAAAAGTTGATTACAATGAGTATTTAATAAAAAAGATAATAGTTTTCTTATATTGGAAAAGTATATTATACTTTATTGTTGATAGAGTACCAACATTGTTAGATTGATACAAGTTTGAGTTGATTCCTCATATATACATATAAAAAAAAATTTTAAGTGCAATTTGTATATCTTTATTATTAATTTTTTTAAATAAAAATATGATAAATGTATAATTTTACAATTCAGCATTATATGATCCATTTTTTTAAAGGATTTTTTTACATATGTCATAATTGTCTTGTGTGTGTGTAAAAGAAAAAAAAATACTCATTTTAAAATTTCTTTAAATAAATGGGTCCAAATTTGGGGAGTTGATCACAAAGGAGGCAGGGTTTAAGTTTGTTACCTACTAAGAAATATGTCTGAAAATAAGGAAAATATGTTTTTTTTTCAAGATTAGGGATTGGACTATAATGCCTGTACTCTAATCATGATAATCCCAAGTTTGGCTTATATTAATGATAACTTAAAATCATATACAAAGAAAATAAACTTAAAATGCAGCTAAATTTTAAGTGTTTTAAAAGGATTAGTAAAGGATTAATAATACTAAAGTGTCGTAAAAAGGCTCCATTAAAAAAAACTTAAAAGGGGTATATATACTACCTTTTAGTTTTTTTTTTTTGGGACCAAATACCATCTTTTAATTCAAAAGATCAAATAACCATTTTTTCCCTTGATTTATATATATACCAACTATCTTAAATAGAGCTACCCATTAATAAATACAAATATTTTAATAATTTCTTAAATTAAAAAAAATTATACACTTGACCCATACCCATATATAAGTTTCACGTTATCATCGTGTAACAAATTTTGTATTAGTTTTCTCATTTTGTTCTTTTTGGTACTTTTTTAGTAGAATCTCATTCTAAATAACATTATTTGTGATCTATATAGCTATCCATTTTCTCTCTTCTTATCAAAGAAAGGAGTTCAAAATTTAGGTTTTTTTTTACCATCTATTTCTATTTAATTGAATATGTTTTTTGATACCTATTATCAATACAATTTCTTATTTTAAGGTAGTAATTTTTAGGCAGAGACCATGAAAAAATAAAGCAAGGTAACTTTTAAAAATTAGAGCACTACTTGCCAACAAAGATTTTTTTTATTAAAAAAAGACAGGATCCTTTCTAAGATGGAAGAGGATCTTGATTCATACTACATGCATTGATCTTACTCCAAAAAGTTGGCCTATTAGCCAATGGTACTATAAGAATTTTTACAGGTACAAGCAAAGAAGACATACCCAAAAGATGTTACTTGCAGCATTCAAACAAGCAAAGCTAAAATAGACCTTTCTTGGACTCGTCCCTCTTGAGCTTTGCTTGCAAAATTGGAAGCTAGATCCTAAAATTTGATGTTGATAGTTGGTACTTGGTACCATATCATGTAAACCAACCTTTCATATTTTAATTTCTGGCAGATAGTTGGGTTTTTAAATTAGTCATTTACAAATCTTTTTTTTTAATTTAGTCCCTCAATTGTTAAATTACTTGTAGCATTACCCTTTATCTCATCTCCATTCATAATTTAAAGCCAAACCTAATAACTTGCTAGTTTGAATGATATTAGTTTATCTAGTAGCATCGTTAACTCGCATTAAATTTAGTGACCAAGTTGGCTAAATATTGGATTTAGCATTAAATTTTGGATAAAAATGGATGAAGGATTAACATTGCAAGTATTTTAATGATTAAATCAAGGGACTAAATTGAAAGAAATGACCAATGAAAGACTACATTGAAAATCCACCTATTTATCACAAACTAACATAGGTTTTCCTCATTACAATTTAAGGCATGGTGTTTCCCTACGAGCATAATTGACATGGTCTACGAGTTGAACTTGCATCTATAAGCCTTCTTTCAACCAAAATCATAAACATAGAAATAGTAATAGTAATAGTAAAGTAAAACAAATTTTTAGAAAATTTAAAGATGTTTTCTTTTACTAAAAGGTTCATACAATAACATAAGAGGATTAATTACAAGTTAGTTAATTTAACTTTTGATAGAAATTTTGACAGAGTCTCTCCTATAGGACTGCTTGAAATTTCTACAAATAATCAAACTATTAATCAAAATAATTAAGAGAGCTCCGTTTTCAACCTAAAGCACTAAATAGTAACAAATAGGGGTAAGTACCCCTACTTGTGTATCAATGGAGTTATAACTAAGAAGAAATAATATACCTAATTACAATTTCAATAGAACTTTTACAAAGAAGGTCTTAGCAAAATAACACAGGGCTCAACAACAAGGAGTGGTAATTTCTATGCTGCTAAAGCCAATTCTAAAGCCACACTACTATCTATAATGAAAAAAATATTTAAAAGAATGAGTTCAAATCTCAATGAGCAAGTAATACTAACTATGATAGAAATACAAATAATAAATAATAGCCTAACTTCATACTTGAATTTATATTGAAAACATAAGTAATACTATGGTATCCAGTAAAATTTATTTTCCTCATTCATATCATATAAATTCGATAATGTGCATAAGCCAACTTTTAAAAAATCATTCATAGAAATATAATCGACATATCTAAATAGAACTTAAGCAGATGCAGAGCACATTGCTCACAAGGGTAATTATGCAAAAAGGTAGCTTACACTTAATAATTTAAATAGATTCACGTGTGGTAGTCAACATACAAGGCTAGTAACATCCCTACTAATTGGGGTTCAGATCGAAGTGTACCAAGACTAACAATTATTGCTATTAGCTATAGGGTTTTGTAATAATCAAATAAATAATTGTCAAATATATTTAACCAATCAACTACTAAAATATTCTAATGACAACAATTATTATTATTATTATTATTATTATTATTATTATTATTATTATTATTATTATTATTATTTTCAAACACAATGAAATGAAATCAAGCTTGTCATTTCATTAGCTTATGATGAACAAGTAGTATAATTGCTTATAGCAATTATTATCTACTTACAGCATAAGGTGATACTATAATTCTTTTGGGCCTTAAACCAACTAGGAACTTGATAGGGGATTGTCTCCAAAATCTCCTAGAATACTCATAAATGATCTATGTCACTAAGTAACATATTGAATCACATAAGGTCAAGTTACTCTTATTTGTTATTATCTTTCATAAAAGTATAACTTCTGTATTGTATCATAAGATATTCCTACTTAGACCCAACATTTAGTTTCTAATCTCTTCAACTATACTAATTAGCCTTCCAAGTTACAATATTAATGAAATTTCCTTTTTTAATCCTTAAATTCCCCTACCATTCAAAATTATACAATTAAAACTTCATCTTCTAAAATTTGTTCAAGAAATTCGTCATCCCTTGACCTAGACCTTAAGCCAAATTAGTCTTTGAAATAGAATAAGCTAAGTTGCAAATTAAAATTTTCTCTAAAATTTTAGGCTAAGGGAGTTTCTAACTCTTTTCAATACTCTAATTCACTATCTCAAAAAGGAAATCCTTAACTTAATCTTTTTCTTTTTCCCCTGGATAACCACAAAAAGAAATTAGAACACTTTTATACAACTTAAGGGAGTTAAGGACAAGAAAAAATAAAGTTATTATTGATATAGAAAAGCTTAAAATTCCTCTAATTTTGAAACAAACCCCAGTCGGACTCTCTCCCCTATTCACACATGAAATGAAGCAAGTTTTATAGATTAAATCCCCTAAGGCACAAATCTAAACTTCAACACAAAAGAATGAGGAAAACAGATAGTTCTTTACTTGGAAATCAAGAGAGAAATAGAGCAGAATGGAAGTAGTTCACTTGAAGCTTAAAACCCCACCCCTTCGCCATTTTCACATTACTATCATGACAAAGAAAAAAATGAAACACTATAGCTAGTGGAGGGGGCTAGTTCCACAACTGATGGGGCAGTTGGAAGGAAGAAGAACAAATGGGAAGGCAGAAAAGAAGGAACAAAAAAGAATGGAGAAGAGGAAGAACAAAAGAGATGGAAGAAGAAAGAGAACATGAGGCTGGAATGTTCACGGGACATAAAAAGAAAAAAGTAAAGAAATATGGGTGATTGTTGGAATTTGTTAATATACTTTGGATGAAATTGGAATTTTTCTTCTAAAAAGTTCAAAATGATTTAAGGTAGTCCTTATGTCACTCCCCTCTATTTCTTAAGGAAATTCAAAGCTCCTAAACTTATCATAACTTATACTACTGCTCTTTCTCTTCTTAAAGTACTTTATTTTATTTTATTTTATAATTTACCTTAATTATACTCTAAATAGGCCTTATGATCACATTCAACACATGTGAAACACATATATACATGCCAAAAATACTATGTACATAAAAGTCATCATATACAACATCCTATACCTTGCCTACAATATAGCTCAATACTCAAGTAGCTTCTTTGGATTCTTGAGAGAACTTTCCCCTAAAAAAGTTATGTGAATGCCTCCCAAAAGGGTGAAATAGATATTTTAATAGTTGCATTACCTTCCAAGATATATTTATAAGCAAGTATACATGAAGAACTAGAATGATAGGTAAGCATATGTCCATAATAAAACATGGTATAATTGATTACAAGATACTCATATGACTATCATACTTCTCATGCATATCACATATTTCATGAATATCATTATGCTCATAATCTTAAATATATCTCATATGTCCAACTGCCACTGAAATCCTAGATCATACGTTATCACCATAAACATGGTGTGAGGAGGAATAGTCTTCTTGCCCAATTTCATTAATGCTCATCAAACTATAAAGAAGAATAACTTTTCTTATCCGTACTTTATTCTATCACTATTAATACAATACAGGGAAGAATAGCCTTCTCACCCATTTTCATGTGTGCCACCTAACCTGGGGGGTGGAATAGCCTTTTTGTCCATATTTTATCCTGTTACCGTTAATATGATACAAAGAATAATAGTCTTCTCATCATTTTTTATGAGCACTCATCATCTTCATGTGGTGAGGAATAGCCTTCTCACCCAAATCAACTCATAAGCAATCAAGTAGCAATTAAAACTCATAAAACATGTAAAATACATACTAATTCAAAGAAAATCCATCAAGAAAGGTGAGCAACTACCTATTATGTGCTTAAACAGCAATTCCTTATCTAATCTCAGTAGCCAGCTAATATAACGAGACCTATTTTAGGTACATGATATACACATACATATCAATATCAATGACAATCTTTTCTAACATTCAATCAACATAAGGGAATTTATTCTCTAATCAAACGCTTGTCTAACTCACTTGCTAAGCTTAATCAATAGCTTCCACTTCAAGCCTTTGTGTTTCAACCTTTTAAGTTCCCTCTTCAAGCTTCAATTGTTTTAGCCATATTAAGAAACAACCACTCAATATCAATTCTTATCCAAATTTCAATATCCAAAATAGCCCCAATTTCAAGCTTCAATTTAAAACTTAAATTCCAATGTTTCACAAGCTAAATCCATGCTTCACAAGGCAAACATCTTCTTTCTCTTTGATTCTAAGTTTCGGTCAAATAAGAAAAGCAACTCATTCACTAAAATCCTCAAATAAACCACGATTGGAAATTAGAATGGAGGAGAGTCAACTTGCTATTTAAACTTTCTTCTTCCTCTTCACAATTCTATCTATAACACCACATTCCTCAAAATCAAACAGTCAAAATTCAGAAACTAATTAGTTTATATTGTAGAGAATAAAAAGTAGATCAAGTTTTCCTATAGTCACCTTGGCTAAAAGTTGCACTATCCCTTCCATGCAAAGTTTATAAGCTCGAATGCCTTAGAGGTAGTTCGTCTTTCTCTCTATTCTCTAGTTTCGTGTTTTAGCCAAAATGATACAGTAGAATGAAGGAATAGGATGTTAGTTAACGTGGAAGCATCAACACACTAGATTTTTGTGATTGGAAGCTATTAGGTATCAGTTTTTGGAAGCATAAGGGAATTGGAAACCATAACATATTAAAACTTGCTTTAAAGTAGTGGTTCTCCATCTCACGAAGCCCTCCCTCTCATTCTTGGATTAGGTGGCTGAATTGTGATATAATGGATGAAGGGAAATGATATTAGATGGAGTTAGGTAACCCAGTTGACCCCTTTGACCGAGATGCACACATGAAACTATAAGTGTCATATTCTATCTCATATTTTATGGATTTGTGATATGTTTTCTAATGGTTTAATGGGATAATTTTACCTAATTAAATTACTTAATCCATATTATTCCATTTCTTTCTTAATTCTCAATCAAGCAATTTACTCAGTAAGATGCCCATTTGATTTATCAGGCCTCAATCCCTTGAATTATCTGTTATAGTATATTTTATTCTTCATAATCATCATTCTTTACTGTTGATCCACTAGGTAACTATTAGGTGCTACATGTTTACTATAATAAAATTAAAATAAGAGCCCAGACATTAATGGCCATGTCACCTCCACCTATCGCAAATTAGAAAAAGACAAGTTAGTAGTTGTAACCTGTAACAATTCAAGGTAGTTGTACCCAAGAAATAACCTTCATTCATATATACTCTGTTTTTTGTCAAAAATTTTAAATTATTTTATTTTTTAGTTTAATTTATCTATTTTGTCATATAACTAAAAAATGTCTCATTTAAAAAAACTTTTTACTATGATAAATTTCAGTTTAATTATAAAATTAATATATAAATTTTAAAATATAATAAAATATTTTTATAAATTTTAAAATATAACAAAAAAATTATGAAAGTAGAGTTTAGTTTTGATATTGAAATATTTTATGAATTTAAAAAAATTATGTTTTGTTTTGTTCTATTTTAAAATTGATGTGTTAATTTTATAATCCAAAAATAATGTAATTCAAGACATTTAATTTTGAACCTATCACACCATGAGTGATGATACTATGTCTTTGGAAATGATATAATTATTATTAAATATAATTAAATATAGAATAATATTTTATTAATTTTAATAGATTTATTATTATGACTACACTCATTAATTATATAAAAATTAAATTAATTCTTTTAAGAGTTATTAATTATTAAATAAATTAATTTTAAGCAATTATTTAATAAAATATTATTTTATATTTAATAATTATTATATCATAATTAACATTCGTCATAGTATGCTTCACAAAAAAAAGAATTAATGTTTGAGACTCTGAGATTGGAACTTCTCTATTTTTAACAAATGAACATTACGAGGTAAAAATTGCAGAGATGTACATCAGTTGGGGTACATCCATAAAATAAATTAAAAATAAGATTATATATGTATTTTTAAGTTATAACATTTTTGAAAAAAATTAATAAAATTATTTTAAAAAAAGAGCCACATATGGGCCTTGATCTTATTGTTCTTTCTATCCAAATGCAATCAACGTTAAGAGCTACCAAAAGGGAAACAAAAAGGTTACACAAATCAAAACTCTAAGCCCAAACATATATTACTTTCAGGCCTAGAATTAATACTCAGCTAAATGCTTTACGCATAAAGATAACAATCTTTATAGCTAAATTTAAGTTTTTTTTTAATCAATAAAAAAGGAAAGAAAAACGTTGTTACTTTTATTCACAAGCTCTTTAAAAATTCATTTTAAAGCAAAAAAGTTCAAAAAATAGCACCATCAAATCTTTTATCTCTCATAATTCATAAATCCTACTCACTACTCACTTTTAAGAAGATTTTACTAAATCATAAGTAAAGACTTAAATCTAAAACATATATAAGTGTTCAATAATGGGTCGGCTTGAAGCAGACATTGGCTCGACTCTACTCGGCCTTATACTTGACTTAATTTTGTATTGGACTTATTTTCTTAAACCTGGTAGTTGAATAAGATCAAACTAATTCTTTTGAGTTAGTTAGATTATGTAAAAAAAAAAATTGGTAAAATTTTAAAAATAATCCTTAAAAAAATTCTTTATATTAAATTTTATAAAATTATATTTTACCTATTAAAAATAATTTTTTATATAAAATTTTATAAAAAATATTTTTTAAGAAAATTAATAAAATAGGAATCATGTGGCTCCCTTTTTTTGCCCAATCCAACATAACCTTCATATGACTCCGTCAAATCAGACTTTGTACACCTCCAGTGATTGATCTTCATTGAAAAAAAAAAAAAAAGCATTCTAGAAACAATTTCTTAACATTTAACTCCTTTTATTAGCTTCTTTTTTTTGGTTAAAAGGAAATAAACATTTTTTACTAGCTTCTTTAACTGTCAAGAATAAACTATGAATAATTTATCATGAAAAAATTTGTGTAAACTTTATCAACCACAAAGGGTTCATCTAGAGGCAAAAAGTGCCAATATAGAGTTAGGCGCAATGCCATAAATTTAAATTTAAATTAAATTAATTTTTGGAGTTAGATCCTAAGAAATTTTTCAATGAATCCCCTAAACTCCATGTAAATTTAAATTTGACCCATAAATTGGATAAGGCGTGTGTAGGTTCAATCAGACATTTTTAGACCATGATAGCCAAAAAAAATTAATTTGTTGATAAATTAAATTTAATTGAAATTATCCATATACAAATCAAAATCTTTTTTCTGTGAATATATCATATGATACTGACATTTATCTCTTCAATTCAAAAGGTTAAAATTTATTTTTTTAATTTAGTAAAACGTTGAATATTAAAAATTTTAATAGTAACTTGATGGGGTGGTATCTTTTCATCCATTAATTTATTTTTATTAAAAATAAACAAGACAATATAGTTAAAATGATGTTTTCACATGAAAATCTCGATCCACTCATATACATATATCAAAAGTTATGTTAACCAAACCCAAAAAAAAAAAAAATACATATCATGCATACATAAATTTAATATTTTTGTTAACTTTTAAAGACTAAAGTTATACAAAATCTTCTCATTAATCATAACATTGATCATGCACCATGTGATTTCTAAGCATTAGCCCTAAAAATCGTGAAAATACAGGAACACATGCAACATTCCATCTCATTTGACTGATAACAGTGCTGTGGTACAATTGAACTTGACACCTAATATATCTCTATTCATTGAATTGATCCCTATCAAATTTATGGCAAAATTTTCTCCAAAAGGAACAACAGAAAAGAAAAAGGACATAGATGGTGAATCATGCCCATTCCTTATCATGGGCTAGAAAATTAATTCATTTTTAATTTTTTTTATGTGGATCCCACCATTTATTTTTGAGTGTCAATGGATAAGCATGCATCAAAATATATAAAAAGAAATGAAAGTGGGGAAAAAATTGAGTAGTTTGGGATTATTGAACAATCTGAATCCTTTGTAATTACAAATTAACTATATATCATATAGTTGGAGAAAGATAGAAAGAAAAAAAAAAGATATAAAGAGAGAACATAATTAATATATTTTTTACTTTTTCGTATTACTCTCTCTCTCTCTCTCTCTCTAAATGTATGATTGCAAACAATTCAATTTGATTATTGCACACCACATGACATGCTTGCTTGGTCACCTATGTACCTCCAAAAGGGCAGAGAGGCAAAAAGAAAGGAAGCTTCAATGTTGAAACATTAGAAAGAATATGTTTCATTAGTGAGACAAAGTGAAGTATATAGGCATATTGGATTATTTGAATTCCTACAATGCTGAAAGAACAATGGTCTTTGCTCTGCTTTCTGGCCCCTATTTTTCTTATCGCATTTTTCAGTTATTTTGCATTTATCTCACATTATTTTCACATTTAGTGCATGTCCTTGTCTCTACAAGCTATTATAATTTTTCTTAATCCAACATGGATTTATTGCGCTAGTAAATCATCAATTACAAACTTATTAAAATATTGAAATAATTGAAAATTTAAGTGAATGCTTTCTTGCAAATTTTTTACTATAAAGGATTACTTAAATTTATAAAAATATAAACAAGTCATTATTATCTATTTCGTATTCTCATGTCTCTGTAGCTTATTTTAAAATTGTAAAGCTACTAGGTGTAATGTGAAGGGTTCATGTAATTAACAAGAGGTTTTAGATTCAAATTCTTTTTCCATCTTTATGAAATATATATTCTTTTAAATTCTACCAAACACTTTTGATTTTTTTTTTATTTTTATGAAAATGAAAAAAAAGAAACACCAAACTAGCTCTTCACATGTAATTTTTTTTTTCACAACTTGCATTATATTATTGAATTTTTAAAAAAAATTATATATTATAAATCTATTAAATAACAAAAATAAATGCACAAAAATTGTATGTAATTTTTTTTTTAATCAAGACCTGATATTCTAAATTTGAGGGAAAATGTATGACTTATCTAAGTATTTATGAGAGATTTATTCACAGTTGCATCCATTGTAGGATTATTCAAAGTTCAAGGAGTCAATTCAATGAAATGAAAAAAAAAAAAAAAAAAAGTAATAATATCATTCAATTCAGCCATAGGCAAAGAGTCAGACACAAGCGAGTCCGTGCGAGTTTGACACGGCCAACACCAACCCCGGTACCTCCCAAAGCGTTTTATTACTATTTTCTCGTACGTACTATTTTTTATTAACTTATTATTTGATACGAAGTCATTAACTTTCACTTTTAAAAGCCAACACATGCACCACATGATTCTTCTCCTCAAAGTCATTGGTTGATAGTACCTTAGCACGTGAACGTTTTAACAATTCAAATCTCTAATTCGGACTTAGCACGTGAACGTTTTAACAATTCAAATCTCTAAGTCGGACACGACGCGTTTTTGAGATTAGGAGGAGTAGGAGTGGGACCCACTGAGATGCTACCATGTTGTTTTACTTTGAATTTTGCAGAATGGTACTTGTATTCTCATTTATATATTAGTTAGGGCTTACTTTTTGTTTTTGTTTTTCAAAGAGGAAAAAATTATCAAAAGGAATGGTCTAAGAGATAGAGAAGCAAGCAACTAAGCTTTTACTCCTTTTCATGTGCATCAAAGATTCTCGCCTCTTTTGGCTTCCTAGGAGAAAAAGAAAAGCAGCGGTAGAGAATCTTTTCACAGTTACTGCAGTTAGTTAATTTCATGCCTCGAGAGCAAGGATCAACTAAACAACAGTTTGTTTCGCTCCTTTCATATTCATTTTCTGTCTTAATAGTTCCATACACAAGCCAAACAGGAAATGAGAAAGAATCTCAACCAATTGCCCATATATATATATATATATATATATATGAGAGAGAGAGAGAGAGAGAGAGAGAGAGAGAAACTCTTGATATGACATTGATTGTTACATAAAAAGTTACATATAAAAATAAAAAATAAATTTATAAAAAAATAATGTTAATATCTTTAATTGAATAATAATTCATACATAATATCAAATAATAATTAAATAATAATCATAAAATATAACAAATGTTATATAGAATATTCCATTTCTATTTTATTTTTTTATGATACTACCAAATATGCCCGAATATATATACACCCAACGCCTAAATTTGATCAAACTTTACTTGTATGAATCAAATCTATCTAACGTATAAATTATATCTAAATCGTTGGATGTATGTAAACAAGAATTTCTAACACTACCCAAAAGAAAAAAACCATGTGCATATCCAACATGGGTTGAACATGCCGTGATTCTTTAAATTATATATAAACACATCAAATTTTATCATTTTATGGTTTCTATGTCCATATTTTTAACTGATAGCATTACCGACAGAAACGTGTACTTTTAAGAAAATAAAAGTCATTGAGACTGACTGTTTCGTATGCATACATAAAGCTTGAAATGAAATACTAGACTGCAGACAGAAGAAAAGAAACTGCAGGCGAAGTTGCAACCAATCTAAGAGAGGAATACCAATATGAAATTACCCTATATATAGTCTCAGGAAAGCAGCATGGATACAATCTTGCAGAACTCTACATGTCTGATTTTCCCTATCAGTTATTGTAGTCAAGACTTATGGCCGTGACCTATTTAGTACACAAAAAATTAAAAATAAATATATAAAAATTTTAATTTTGCAAATAAAAGACAACTTTCATACTCTTTCTTTGAAAAAATAATAAAAAATAAATAAGTTCGGTTGAACAATGATTATAAAAGCATAGTAAACATTGTTTAAAATTTTTCTTCTCCCTTTCTCTTTCCATTATTTTACCAAACATGGCCATAGTTCTCATGAAGAATCCAGAGGGAAAAAGAGACAGAAATATAAGCAAAAGAGCATCCTAGTCCAAATCAAACCAAGTCAAAGGCAAACCATCCAAGGAAAACGCGTATACCATAAAACAAGAGAACTTCGAAAAGTAGTCTCACAAAAAGGGAAAAGGTTGCCTAGCCAATTATAAAACAAACTTAACAGTTACAAATGTCTCCCCATGGAAAAGCATAGAAACAAAAATGGGAAAAAAACAAGAAAGGAAACTTAAAACTATCAGATTCACAAAACTAAGAACTGTAATTTCTCTCAATGATACAAGCTGCAGAAAATTCATTAATACTTTTGCTCTTATGCACAAAACTTGGCAGAATACAAGAAAGAAAACGAGAACTTGAAACACAAGGTAGAGTTGGTTAAACTAAACGAAATAACTCAATATGCAGGAATACTTCTTATGATAAACTGTGTATGCTATAAACAAACATAAATTTTCTGCCCTACTTGGTTAATAGGAGCTATTATTCTACTTCTAGTTTCCACTGCTTTTTTCTTTTTGGGATCCTCTGCTGAACAACAAAATTTCTGAGGAAGCTGTAAAAATGGTTCATCTTCTCTATGTATCATCATGCCTATGGACTAAAGTTAATTGCAATTACCCTGTGCTACCCAACTGGTGACAGTGGCTGTAAGCAGTTGGATTCTTGAGAAAATGCCGCAATCAACTTCTCCTTTGTCAGCTGCTCAGATCCTTGAGACTTGATTACAAAAGTATGGAGGATGGTATCATCTGCAGCTGCAAATTTGGACTCAACAACACTAATTTGTGCATCTTTGAATGCTTGGATTACTCTTGAAACAGGATGAGCATTGAGAGGGCTGCTCACCCTTACTATCACCTCATCTTGGGCAGCTTGAATATCGACATCGGTACGTTGGTAGTAAATTTCGGCTTTTGGATCAGCCACTGATACCAGCCCATCCCTTGAAGTGCTTCCAAATCTCCCTCTCTCAGATTCCATGATCTTGAGTTTTGCTTGAAGCTGATGGATATAAGCAATGGCATCTCCCAGCAAAGAAGCCTTGTCCATCTTGGATATATTGGGGACAACAGATCGTAGTGCATAGAACCGCTGGTTCAGCTTCTCACGCCTTTGCCTCTCTGCTTCCACATGATTCAGAGGTTCTTCCCTTCCATTGGCAGGCTTTCTACCCCGTTTCCTTGGCCTCCTTTCATCTGTTGCACCCGGCTGCTCTTCTTTACATGAAGCTTCAACATCAGAGAGCTCTGATTCAGCATTGATTGGTCTCACAGAAGGCCTTGAAGTGGCTCCTGAGAAATCAATTTGCATTTGCACCTGCCTTAGAGGTTGGCAATTGTTAAGCCGAAAGTCCTGCCTAACCTGGTTAACTACCTCTGGTACATTGCAAGCCGAGGACCTAGAGTTATGAATCTCAGCAGGGCTTGCCTGTTTCCCACCTTGATTAGCAGCCCAACTCAAACCATGACCACCGTTTCTATCATTCGGAAAGCTGATACTATTGCCATTTGGGTGGCCTTGGTCTCCCCAAGACCTCTCCTCCATTTTCCTCACAGCAAGCTTCTCCCTAAACTGGGGACGACCAGGGATTCCGGCGTTCAAATCCTGCCCGAAAATCTTCGGAACTCCCTCTACCTTATCCCCAACTGCCAAACCAGAAAAGAGACCATTTTCATCTCTCTTCTCATTCACCACAACAGGCAATGGTGAAAGTGGTGAAACCCTAGGATACGACGATTGGGTCGAAAACACTGATTTTATCGCCTGCAACAATTCTAAGCTCTCTCCTACTATCCTCACAGAACCCAATTCCACCACTCCTATGTCAGTAGGCACCAAAACTATAGTCTGAATTCCAGCTGATTTTGCCAAAAAAGATCTCACACAGTAATCAGCGCTAGATTTCAGTGCATCAGAGAACCATACATGTTTCCCGGAGGCAAGGCACTTACCCGGGCCGCCATGGCCGCAGGGGAAGGAGAAGTACATGGAAGCCAGAAAGAGCATTTCTGTATCAGTGACCCTGTCTAATCCAAAGGCATAATTGTCCTCATCTAAACCCCCAAATGTTGTGTGAAGCTTCTGGAGTACCACTTTCCTCATCCTCTGTTGCATCTCATCTTTCTCCAAGCGAAGACTAAGAAGCCCTCTCACTCCACCTTCTTCTTCTTCACCCTTGGGTTCTCTGCAACACCCATCTCCCCATCCCAAAACCCAATCCCCGGATTTCTTCGACTGCGATATTTGCCAGAAAATCGCGTAGTTCCAGCAGAAATTCGATACGTTCGGACGGTCCACGAGATCCGAAAGCTTGTTCTGTAAACTTTCGTCGCTTCCGACTGTCATTAACAGATTGTCGTTCGAAACAGGGTTCGTAATCAAGTATTCGAAAGCTCGAGTTCCCAGAACCGATACAACCATAGCTTTTTCTTCATCATTCCACAACACACCTCCTAAACCCAACTCAACCTTCATATCTAGTCTCCAAAACAAAATCACCCAGAAAAAGAAGGGGAAAAAAAAAATCAAACTTTCAACTCTTATCAAATCTCAACTCATGAAAGAAATTCTTCATGAACTTCTCAAATTCTATACAACGATATCCCCGAATGACAAACCCTCGTGAAATATTGCACAACACCTCCAATTTCAGTTTCAGATCTTACAAGCTTTAACTCTGGGTTCCAAAAAAAGCCCAGAAAAACAAAAAGATAACAAACAATGCGAAAAACAAACCAGAACAACGATTCAAACCAAGCTGGCAAAAGGGCAAAACGAGGCTATGACGGGTCAAGAGAACAGAGCGACGACCATAGTCTGAGGAGAAACAGACATTTGGAGTAAGCTTGAGAGTTCAAGGAAGAAAAAGGGTGCCTCCGAATCAGGTGTTTCACAAATCAAAATGAAAGGAAAAGGCTTTTCTTGCTTCGTTGATGCATAGTGAAGAAGGGGCAGTGTGTGGAAATTGAACAAAGAACGAAGGATAGAGAGAAAGGAAAGAGTTTTGAAAGAGAAACCAAACGAGCCCTGTGGTTTACACTCTCTCTCTCTCTCTCTCTCTCTCTAACTTCTAACTGCAAACAACAAACTATGGTTAGGTTAAATTGAGGTTAATTTTTAATTAGAGTTATTAGTTTGGAGGTTGAGAGAGAGTCGGCATTAGCAACGATTATGCTACAACACATTTTGCGATACAAAACACCTGAAATATTATTTATTTATTTTTGGCCTGAACACCTGAAATATTAATTATACCACACGCGCTCACGTGTTTTACTTTTAGAGAGAGAGATATATATATATTCATATATTCACACACACTTAAGAGATAAAGAGATCTTTCTAAAGCTTAAATTTTTTTAACTAAATTATGATTTTATTTTGTAAATTAAAATTAAATCAAACTATGATCTTATTCATTTGAACATTTATATATATTTCATGATTTTAATTCTTAAAAAGATTGCATAAAAAATATTTAAAATTATTATTACTATTATTATTATTATTTGATGTTTAAAACATTTAATTCAACTAAACCAATAATTAACCGAGTTCATTTAGGATCATGTGGATGAGTTTTTTCTCCCCTTAAAATCAGAATTAAAGAATGACAATTATCTTCTAAAAATTATATTTTTGGCTAAAACATTTGGATAGATAAATTATTTTCTACTGGTAAAATGTATATATTATAAAAGAAATAATTTATGTACAATTACTTATATTTTTTTTTCATATTTTTCATTTAAAATATGATATTAATATAAAAAATTAAAATATGATAAATGTATAATTCTATGATAATATATAATATATGTATAAGTTTTACAAATAACTATATGATTTTTCAATTAAATAATACAAATTTCATATCATTATTTGAGGATTATTATTTATTATATTTCAATTAAAAAATTTGATAATAAAATTATAAAAAATTATATATAAATTTAATCTTATTAGAAAGATTACGATGTTAGCTTTTTAAAAGTGTTACTTAGATGTTTTTTAATTTTAAGTTAATTTTGTAAATATTTTATTTTTTAATTAGATTATTTGAATCTTTTATCCTCACTTCGGAAGTCACCTCCAAATAACTTTTTTTTTTGCGTTTTGTTAAATAATCAGTGACAAGCAAGGTACTCCTACATCTGCGTATGATTCCCAGTTATGTGTGTGAATTTTCAAAGTGCAAGCAGGTGGCTCTGTGGTTTAAATTATTTATTTATTTTATAAAATGGTTTGAATTATTCTTGAAAGGGAAATATAGTCGAAAAAAATCTATAATTTGTCTTCAGATTTGAGCACAATTCATATTTTTTTCCCTTGTAGATCTATCATTTCCATTTTTTTTCTTTTTGTGATATATTATAATCGGACGTCATACTATTTAGGGAAAATTATTTGAAGACTATTCAACAAGATCTAGTATACTTATAACTGGATTAGATCCTGTTTTCTAATATATATCAAAAGTTGTGTATATCTAATACATTGCAGATTTGCACTCCATAACTCGATGATATTATCAACCTGAAAATATTATATTTTCTGATAATAATATAATAATTATTAAATATATATAATCATATTTTATTTAAATAGTTGCCTAAAATATTAACTTATTCAATAATTAAATAATTAAAAGAATTAATTTTATTTTTGTATAATTAATGAGTATAACTATACTAATAAATCTATTAAAATAGGCAAAATGTGGTTATATATTTAATAATTACCGTATCATTAGTTGAGAAAATAGTGTTTCCGAAGTTCATAATAGTATCATTCATAACAAAAATTTGAAAATGTCCCCCCTTTTTTTCACTATGACTGTGATATTTTCGGATTATTCAGACGAGTAAAATATGATATTTGCATTTGTGTATTATACCTTTTGTTTATTCATTTCAACAGAAAAAAATTGCAAATACAATTTTAAATATTTGTTATGATATTATGCATCCAATAAAAACAAAATAGATGGATATTTTTTATCACTCAATATCATATAAAAAGGTCTTTTAATTTTTTTTTCATTTTATGTTCTATTAAATAATTTAATAACAAACATATAAGAAATTATACTTAAAATTTATCAAAAAAATCATAAAAAATTGACAAAAAATGTCTTTATATATATATATATATATTAGCATGGCTCCAAATCAAGAAATAATATTATTTTACTATTTTTTTAATAAAAAAGTTAATAATAATGTAGAAATTGAAAAGAATAAAAGACAATTCTATATAAACTGTACTAAATCTCAAATAAACATTATATAATTTAATGAATTAAAAAATGTCGAACCTTCTAATATATAATTTAGAAAAAAAGCTAATTTTAAGTTTTCTTGTTTTGTAGTTGTTGCTAATGGAATTGATTAATTATGCTTCACGCATCTGTCTCTTTTTTCACATGCTTTGTTAGTTGTTAATATTGTACAAGGACAATTAAAGATGATCACACCAAGAAAGTAAAAGTTCGATTTGACCACCTGGTTTTGTTTGTGGGTTACAAAACTGGAAACCTTAATCAATCTTAATCTTTGTTAATTAAAAGAAAACACAATCACTCTACCTTAATCATTATTTTATGGAATCATGACAAAGAAAGTTAAACAAGCAAAAGGAAAAAAAAAAAAAAGGGATTCCTGGAAACCAAACTTATTTTGATTTGTTTGAGGTTTAAAGCTTTGTTAGGAGATAAAAAGCAGAGATACTTGAGCTTAAATGGATGAATCATCATATGAAGACATGGTGTGGCCTAGCTAATTGGAGTGTAACCTAAGGCAAATGAAAATCTCAAAGAGATTCTAAATCCAAACTATCAATTTTGCCAGATTAGACCTAGGTTAAGTTTTTTAAAATTTTTCATCAAAATGTTTAATAAAATTATAATATGTAAAATTATTTTTACGAAATCATGCTAAATTATAAAAAATTATATAGTTATTTACAAAAATCATAAATTTATAATATTATTCTTAAAAATCATATATTTATCATATTTTAATTAAAAATTTTAATAATAAAAATATAAATAATTGCACATAACAACTTTTTAAAAAAGAATCTTCTTCTTTTTCCTTTTCTTTAAAACATAACTAAAACTGTTACTTGTGTATTACACGGATTTATAAACAATACATGTAATCCAAGATGAAACTGTGACTTAAAGTGTTTATAAATAGTGCATCTGCCGACTTGGATTTCTGATCACTTTCCTGAAATATATTTGAACTATTTAAATTTTAATTCTTTTATTTGTAAAAAATAAATATAAAGTAATGATGATCTTTTAATTTCTATTAGATAAATTAAAAAATATATCAAAATAAAATATAGAGTGACAAGGGATCCAAATCTGTGTACGTACAACAAATTATCTTCTAATATATATATATATATATATATATATAAGATTTGTATAAAAATGTTATCCTTTACGGCTTGTTTGATTTATCACAATACAAACATATTTTTTATATAATACTTGCTATATTTTTATAATTATTATTTTATCTATTAAATAATTATTTTAACAATTAAATTATCTATGTAAAAATAAAAATATAAAAATTATTATTTTATTTTATTTACTTTTATCTATTTATATTTTTATCTTTTTACATCACTTATCCAAACGCCTTAGAGTTGAGTATTCAAGCAGATTATCTGGATGGAGCCCACATTGATTTGGTGCTTTTGCAACTTAAGCGTTAATAGACGGCAGAAATTGCTGGCTTAAATAGGGACATTGATAATTTCTAGTAAAGTGTGCCTCTTTTCAAATAAAAACAATTGAACACATGTATTTTAGGACCAATCTTTTTCTCTACCTATATTTAATATATATATATATATATATTAATTACTACCTATAAGACAAGGAATAATTTTTGTCTGAAATTATTATTACGTAGAATTTTGATAAATGAATTTAAACAAAATATTTTGAACATTTTGTTTTTGGTTCTAAGAATCTGAATCCAAATTTGTCATGTTCTAACAATTTTTTTTTTTTGGTTCTAAGAATCTGAATACAAAAGTTGGGTAAATTAATTAAAACAACAAACAATGAAGGAAATTAGATATCTTTATTAGCAATTGTTGATATAACTATGTAGTGATAATTTTGATTTTAGTATTTAATAAAATAAAAATATTAGTTTCCATATTTCTGATATAATTTTTTTTTTAAAAAAATAGTTCTTAAGAAGTTTCAATACAAAGCATGTTTTGATAGAATTTTTTTTTTTTTCCATTTTAAAGGTTAAAAGCTTAAAACAAATAAAGAGGACAAGTATTTTATTTCAGGAGGAAAAATTAAAGAATATATTTATCACTTTGTTGACTTGTATATTATTTTAGGTTATTAATATTTTATATCATTAAAATCATATTGTTATTTTTACTTAGTTAAATTGCATAGATTTTTTCTTAAACTTTAAGTTATATATAAACATTTTTTTAATTTTTAAAATTTGATAATAAATCTTTTTAATTTTTCAAATTTATGTTGATAATTTTTTGTTGTTAGTTAATATATTATTTCACTAATAAAGTAGATATATCAATGACAATTAACCTCTACATTTTATTTTGTTATACAAATAATTTCTTTAAACTTTAAATTATATATAGATAATTTTTTTAAATTTTAAATTATGTGTAAATAATTCTTTTAACATTTCATATTCTTTTAGTATAATAATAGATTAATTAATAGTAAATGACTTACATGTATAAATTAAAAAATTTAAAACAAATTTATTGTTAAATTTAAAAGGCTATGTGCAATTTAAACTAAAAAGTTTAAATTGATCCGTCTGGAATTTCATTAAGTAAAATTTCAAACAACATCATTTTATCATGCGTGTATCGCTATTTTATCTCTTGTTGAAGTATAGCTCGTAACTATAAATAGCAAATTACCAACAATTTATATAAGATAAAATATTTAATTTAATCCAACAGAATAACAAGAAAGTCAAATTGATGTAAAAAAATAGTTTGTGTTTATGTGTTGTAAAGTACTAAATAATCAAATGCTTGTACAAATAATCTTTCAAAAATGATAAAATAATCACTATTTTGTCATATTTTATGAGTAAAATACGAAAAAAATTAAAAGTAATATTTGGATTTGAAAAAAATAAATAAAATATATATATGTATATATATTTATAACAAATTTATGGGTAAAATTAAAAAAGGCCATATATAGGATAGGAAGCATGCAGATTTGCCCATTGATATCATCGCCATTAATTTGGCATAACGCGGAACGTGCCGCTTTTTATTAAATGCAAGCACGCGCCACGGCGCGTGAAGAGAGGGAAAAAGGCACCTTGACGCAGGGACAGCTCGAGTGTCACGCATTTTGGGCGGCAAACATCATTACTCTCTCCGAAAACGAACACGTTTTGGCAGAGCACATGTCGTATTTCCACGTGTCTCCATCTCGCGCTTCCTCGAAGGAACCGGTGAAAGATTGATGATAAGGGAGAGGATCACGTGATATGCACGTGGTCCGGGGTGAGGGAGAGGAGGAACACGTGAAGCGCATTGTCTCATCTGCTCGTTTTTTAACCTTTTAAAGAGGAAACTAATAAAAGAAAGAGAAATTTGGTTGGCGTGCGTTTCGTTTTCTGAGACAATTAACCGCCACGTCACCCGGTTACTGGTGGAGGGGTCCATCTGATGACGTGGCTGGATTCCTTTTGTCATTTCCGTTTTTCATTTTTTTTGACATTTTTTCATGTGCTAAAGTTGATATAATGTGTTATATTATTGTTATTAAATTGTTTAATTAAAATATAATAAATATATAAATTTTATGAATAATAAAATAATAAATATATAATTCAATTAAAAAATTATATATTTATATTATTATTTTTAAAAATTATATAATTGCCATGTTTTTAATAAGAAATTAATATTAAATATAAGAACTACATATAAATTTTTTTATTAAAATAGAATTTAGTAACAAAATTTTAACCACATTTTTAATAAAAAAAATCAAATTATCTAGTTGTATTTTTTTACTAAAGAATTTAATAATAAACATTTAAAAATTACAATTAATTTTTTTTCCTTATCTCATTTCGATGCTCTCTGAGTATGAAATATGAAGAATTGATAGGCTGTAGTTGATTCCATTATGTTGACCTTCTAATATAGAGTAAGATTTTTTCTTTGTTTGGTGACAAAATAAAAGTTATATAATTATCATGGGAGCTAAAGAGACTTTTCCAAAATATCAGCAGTGAGAGCATTCAAGCATTGACAAGGTCTATCAAACTCATGGATTCCTTGTGAAAAAGGATGAGCTATAATTGGCAATTCAATCCGCGTAGTGATTGCACACCTTCCCATAACACATGTAATGCCAATCGCTCACTGCATATCCATCCAATTTTTTATTCTTTTGAGAAGCCGTTTGAAACAGCAATTAGGATCAACCCTTTCAAGAGTGATATCAAGAATTTGTTGGCTGTCAATTTCAACGATTATCTTCTTATATTCATCTCTCCAAGCATTTTCAAGGCCAGCTAGAATATTCCAAAATTCTGTAACAAAAGAATTTGCGGCTTTTACGTTAAAGACATATATCTTAATACATCTTTTCATGTAATTTTGAAAACTATCACTACAATCCAACTGACCCAATAGATCCTTTACTTGATCAATCAGAATTTATTTTAATCCAACCCATATTCAATGGAGTCCATCTAATGCTCTCTAAACAACAAATCTGACAACTTTATCCTTTTAAATTTTTACTCACAACGATAGAAATCTCTTGAACATACTCTTTAATTACTCTAATTAAATTATAGGGATAGTGAGAGTTCTCTTCATGAAGAAGCTTATTCTTCTGTAACCATAAGTGCCAACATGTAATTATGAAGAACACATTCTAACTACTTGCTAAATTGTGACCCATATTCTCTTTTACATTACCTCTGATCCAATCTTGGATGCTGAGTGAAAAAAACTTAACGTATTTGGTGGGATCTAGGAATTTCTTCTAAATTTTAGCTGCTTTTTGAAAATCCCTTAGGAGGTGAAGGACTTTCAACGTCAATATTACAAATAGGGCATGTTGTGCTACTTTGGAATCATCTTTCAATTCTGCTTCTAGTGAGTATTCTACCGTGGGCCACCATATTTAGAAGAGTTTGATCCTTTGGAAGATCAAAATTTTTTTATTATTAAATTATTTCAAGATATATATGCATTATAGTTAAATATTATTTTAAATTCCCAAAAGATTAGTAATAAAAGAGTTTAAATTCCCAAAAGATTAAACTTTCTATACATAAAATTGAAATTTAAGGAAAACTCAAAATTGCCAAAATTAATTTAATAGTACGGCGGGTTGGACTAATTATTTATTACTATTGATGTTTAAAATTTTGAATATTTTATGTCAAACATTTTAAAGAGATGAGATTTCTACAGTTTTTTGAATAATTTTTATATCAATTAAAATAATGTCATCTTATATTCAAATATTTAGGAGTTCATTAATTATTGTAGTATCAAATACAAAATTTTTAGAATGTTAAGATAAACATGACGATGGTACACTCATGACTGTTTAATGTATTTTAAGGAAATTGTTTTATTCTAAAACTATACAAAAATTTTGTAAATTCCAAAATTCATGCACTGTATTTATATGTACATTGAAGTTTTATAGGAAGATGGGCCGCTTTGCATGTATACTATTTGGGGTATCCTCGTATGAGTTTATATTATGATAACCAGAAAAGTATTTATGATGATATAATCATTCATGTTAATTTTAAATAATATTCTTTATTCGATGCTTTGTCATATATATATTTTTATATATATTATATTGTATTTTCTATTACTCTGTTGGTGGAACCTTGTTTATCAAAGTCTCAAATAGCGAGAAGCAACACGATCATCTCTAGTGCGCATACTACACGGTCATTAAATATAAATACAAAACCATTTTACACGTTATATAAAACTCTGAAAAGTCATGTGAGTACCCCTCCACCGCCATATATATATATATATATATATATATACATAGCTCCTTTTCTATCGTTTTATACTATGCACTAGACTGAGGAAAACTCCTCCTCCCCTTTCGTAATTCAGAGTTCATTATTTCTATTCCATTTCTCTGCTTCATCATGTTGCTCTTCAGAGATATAATTTCCATCACATTTCTCAAATGGCTAGCATCAACATTTGCTTACCTCTTTTCCTCTTTGAAATGCTAATGCTTAGCATTGCCTTTGAAGAACCAGACCCAAAAATTGGCCTTAGCAAAGTCCGATCAAACCTAATGGCAAACATGTGGCCAATTTGAAAGCCCTCCTTTCCTCTCTTATCTCCAGTTAATGCCAACAAAGACAATGGTTTCTACAGTATAATCGTGGGTTGGGGAACCCCAAACTCTATCAGTGGACAATTTCTTTGCCATGGGGACATCACTCCCATCACTTGTCAAAGCTGTGTCACAAGAGTAGCCAGTGATATGTTGGATGGCTGCTCTTACGGAGTTGAGTCCATATCCTATGAAAGTCTGTTCATGTCAAGTTTCACTAGCAAAAAGTACGGTAGCTTATACTCTTTTAGTGTCACCTTTGAGCTTAATAAAACAAAAATCTTCCAGCATAGTTGTTTCAATCAATCTGTATGGGGGCTTTTAAGAGATGTGGCAGCAAAAGTTGCAAATTCAACCTTGTTTGACAAGCTTTTCCTAGTATGAACGATGAGGTGCTCGGAAGCATAGGAAGACCAATGTTGAAGAGGGAGATTGAAGAGGCTAATTTTAGCAGAGAATGGATCATCTGAAGTTGAAAATCATGAAATGTCTCTGAAGTTGCCACAACACAAATTTGTGAATTTTTTGTTTAATGGTAAATCAAGGCTGCTACGATAATGCTTGCTTTGTGGCAACTTCAGAGACACTTCAACATTTTTCAACTTAAGAGAAGCTGGTTCTGTTTTAGCATTCAAGCATTTAAGGCGCCAAGACTGGATGACCTATATGCCGTATTCTTTCATAGACAACACCAAAGACACAGTTGAGTAAATGATTAGAGATATTTTTCATGATCCCAAATAAAATAGAAGAGATTCACTAAATAATGATTGTTATGATTATGAAAATAGATAATTATAAGGATGTGCGTAAGAATTTTACGGAATTACGAGTTTTCATTAATTCTATTTTTGTATTCTAATAAAAACAAGCTATTATTTATGTGATCTACATTGGACAGTAATAATTGGTATAATTATACTAGTAATCAATTTTGTATATTGCATACGTTGGTTAGTTGATGTGGTTAAATGGTACAGCATAGAACTTCACTCTATTAGGCCAATGATGGGGAGACTTTTAGGGTTACAACAACAAAACGGCCAAATTGAGAGAACATACCATCAAATAGTCACTTTTTGTGAAGAAGTTAGAGAGAAGGACTTAATTTAAGGTGTTTCATGAGCACCCAAGGTATCAATCACATTATGGTAAGTATAGCTATGCACATGCTTAATATTATTATGTTATTTTGAATTCATATAATTAATTAATTTACCCGACATTACTTAGATAGTGGGAATTTTATTTTTTTACCAATAATAAAACTAGTATGTTTTTACTTAAAGTAATTAAAAAGTGTCTTTTAAGTTGTTGATTCTATCTTTAGACCTTTCATAATTTATTATGATAATAGAGTTGCAGTATTTTTTTTTACAAAAGATAATAAAACATTTAGTAGGCTAAAACACCTAGAGTTGAAGTACCTGACAAATAAAGATTTCATGCAAAATGAAGATATATCAATTAAGCATATTAATGCTAAATGAATATTAGTCATTGCCAAGTGTCATCTTTAAGTATCTTAGAATCTTGTAAATAACTTCCATATGTTCTTCTATGGGCTTGTTCATGAATTAACTAACCATATTAATGGAAAGCAAATGTCAAGGCATGAATGTGAGAGATATATGAGTTTTCCAACCAATCTTTGGTACCTTTCTAAGTCAATTAGAGTACTCTGTTCCTTGAACCCTAAAGTAGTTTCCATGAATGTTTTAGTAAGTCTACACCTAAGCATACTTGTCTCCTCTAACAAGTCTAAGGTGTACTTCCTCTAAGAAACCACCATATACCACTTTTTGCTCTTGTAACCTACATATCCAAAAAAAAAACTTCAAATTGCCAAGAATTTTAATTTTGAATTCCTTAGCTAAAGCAAATGTCAACTATTTGATTTCCTCCTCAAAGTCACTTGTAACAGCTATATCATCAATGTACAATGTTAAAATGGCTACTTTTCTATCAAATGAAAATTTTGTAAAGAAAGTGTAATTAGCTTGGCCTTAATTATACCCATACCCCTTAATTACTTTCGTAAAGCTAACAAACCACACTTTTGGTATTTTTTTTATACCATATAGTGTTCTATGAAGTTTAGCTACCTTATTCTTCCCATTTTCAACTTCAATCCCAAAAGGAATCTCCATATGAACCTTTTCTTCTACTCACTATTTAAGAATGTATTTTTCACATCAAACTGATAAAGTGGCCAATCAAGGTTAGCAGCAATATACAAAAGAACTTTTATAGTATTAAATTTAGCAATAACAGCAAAAGTCTCTTTATAGTCAATTCTAGTTATTTGGGTAAAACCTTTGACTACTAACCTAACTTTGTGCCAATTTATACTTTTTATCAAGGTTGTACTTTATAGTGAATATCCACTTACATCTTACAGGCTTCTTCCCTTAAGGTAAGTTAACTATTTCTCATATTTCATTTTTCTCTAAAGTTATGACTTCGTCTTGAATGGAAACTCTCCACTCAGCTTAATTTAAGACATAATAAATATTTTAAGGAATTTTCTCATGGAAGAGATTAGAAATAAATGCCCTGTAATCATTGAAAGTTTATCATAGGAAAGAAAGTTTCTAATGGGACGCTTTGTAGAAGATTTTACCCTCTTTTAAGAGCTACTAGTACATCCAAATCGCCATTCTGAGTGTCTAGACTAAGAGTAGGTTATGTATCTTGCATCATAGGAGCTATGCTTGTCCTAAATAACTTCTTTCTCTTTGTATACACCAATAAGTTTTTTTCTTTTTGGGTTGTTGTCCCACATTTTTTTCATTATTAATGGCAGAATTATCCTTAGTTATAAGTTAGATGGGAGTATGATTATGATTAGGAGGATCAAGTTTAGATTTTGGTGAAATAACAATAGTTTCAATGGAATAAAGTTGTTATCCAAAGATGTTGAAACCTCATTCATCCTCACTCTCCCCTTGAATAGGTGTTTTAGGAAAACAAGGTTGAGTTTCAAAAAAGGTGACATCTATGGTGACATAAAATTTATTTATGATTGGTGAATAACACTTGTACCTTTTCTTATTATGTGAGTACCCCACAAAAATGCATTAAATGAATTAGGGATCAAGTTTTCCACTTTGATATAAATGGACAAATGAGGTACACTTAAATATCTTTTTAGATAAGGTGGAAATAGTGAGTGACGTCATAAGAAAAGCCTGCTAGAGTTTTTCACAAGGGGTTTAAAAATTCAATCTCTTAAAAGCATTCAGTTGATAAGGTATGTAGTTGTAAGTATAATCTCCCCGCAAAAAGTTTTAAGTACATTTGAGGCAATTAATAAAAGTCTTGTAACTTTAAGCAAGTGTCTTTTTTTTTTCTTCCTTTTAAAGACTATTTTGTTGAAGTGTGTTTATATAAGTGCTTTGATGTATAACTCCTTTTTCTTTAAGAAAATCTCCTAGGATAATATTAAAATATTTAGTTTCATTATTAGGTCTAAGGATTTTAATTGTTATATGGAATTGATTTCGAAATAAAGCATAAAAACCTTTAAATATTTAAGAGACCTCAATTTTTTCTTTCATTAGGTAGATCTAAGTGATTCTAGAGTGATCATCTATAAAGATGACAAACCACTTTGTATCTATGACATTTTTTTACTCTTAAGGATCCCTATACATCACCATGAATCAAGGAAAAAGTTGTGTAAAAATATGGCGTAGTATAGGATAGGAAAACATGGCATGTTTAGATAGTTGACATATTTCACAACTAAAACAGATAGAATTTTTATTAAGTAATTGAGGATATAATTTTCTCATATATTTTAGGTTGGGATACCTGATCTTATAATGCCAATTTCAAATCACTAAATGTGAACAAAGCCACTTTATTGAAGTTGTCTACTCTCTTGATGAGTTAAAGGCAAGCACATTCCTAAGTATTGCCAATCATCACCCCTGACTCTAAGTTTTAAAATTTACAACCATCAATGGTGAATTTACCCTCACAATTAATATTTCTTGTTAGTTTACTTATTGATAATAAATTGCAAGTTAGCTTAGACACTAAGAAAACATTCTCCAAAATTACATTCTTGTATACTTTTATTGTACCAATGCCAAATGCCTTAGAGAGTGTTCCATCAGCCAATGTCATAAATATATCATTATTGCAATCATTAAATTTCTCAAAACAAAAATAAGAACCTATTATATGATTTGTGGGTCCAGAGTCCACCACCCATGTATTATTTTCTTGAACTCTAGAGTTTAAAGCAATGGAAGAATGACCTATGTGGGCAACTAAGTCGACACTCACATCTTTTTTAAGAGAAATCGAAAGTTGTTTACCAATTATTTTATAAAGCAACTCCAATTGTTATGTGAAAAAAGGAAGGTTGTACCTTTCCTCTATATTCACCATATACCTACTATTCTCATGCTTACTCTTCATTCTCATATGTGCTGGTTTATTATAGAGCTTCCAACATATTTTTTTTAATATCCCACCTTGTGACAATGATTATAAATGAGTCTCCTATATTTTTTTAGTTTACAATCATTAGACTGGGACCAAGTTCCTCTTATTGCTAATGCTAATGGCTTAAGAATAGCAATGGTACTGGTGGTAAGCATTTTCCTGCTTTCCTCCTTTTTTACTTCAAAAAATGCTTCTTCAAGACTGAGTAGTGGATTTATGCTCATAATTCTATTTCTGATTTCTTTAAAAGTGGGGTTTAGGCTAAATCAAGAACTTGTACACCTTTTTTTCTTCCTTAAGTGTGTTATAGAGTTAGGCATCAACTACATAAGACCATTAAAGAGGTCTTATAGAGGTCTAATTGTTGCTAATGTCTTACGGGCAAATTATAATATGGGGTTACATTTAAAGTTCTTTACATGCAATCATGAAGGAAGCACTCAATGTCAAATAATACTACTTTATTTTTAATAGAAGAGTAAGAAGCCTTAGTCACTCTCCACATATCATGTGCTATCTTATACATCATGAAATTTTCTCCAATTTCATTCGCCATTAAGTTGATCGGCCACGACTACACCACATTTTTTTTGGCATCCTATATTGCATATTTGTGATCATCAAGGTCAAGTGGAGCTACTGCACCTGTGAGATACTTCACCTTTCCCTTTCCTCGAACAAACAACATCATGCTTGATGACCAGCAAAGGTAATTGTAGCCATTCACACAAAAGGTGTGACAAGGATGAGAGTGGGCTCACTTATGAAAAGTAAGGACTAGTTGGGTATGCACTACATTGAAGTAAATGAGTTACCAAATGTGGAGGTTTTATTTTCAAGGAGCTCAACATTCAAGCCATACCTGAGGTATATCATTTTTTTATTAGATTATGCTCTGATACCATGTGAATTTTGAATGCAATGAAGCCAGAGGGTGAAAAATCTCTAAACTCTATTTTTATTCATTGTAAGCTTTAAATTTAAATAAACATAGAGCTACATAAATCAGATTATAATCCTAAGAAATTAGGTCTAAAACTAATGAAAAAAATGCTATCCTAACAAACTAATACAAATCAAATATAAATAAAATAAAATATTGAATAAATTTGACTTATCTAAAAGTAACAAGACTAATCCAAATAAAAGGGCTATAAACATGTGTGGATCTCACGTGATTACTTACCGTTATTAATGGCACATATGATTGATTTTGGATCCATGTTTATTGTGCATTTAAAGTAAATATATAAATTATGATTTAAGTGTCGGAACATTGTTTGAGATAAAATCTCATATGATGTCTAAAACTCAATATTAGTTTTGAACATGTCGTTATTGTTTTAAAATGGATACCATGTTGGAAGTATGAAGCAATTTAGCATAAAAATTTTTTTTTAATCTATTTACTTCAAATCATGTTTTAAAGGAAAATTCTATAGACTTTAAAATTGGGTGCCAAGTTTCAAGATGTTTTAAGTTATATTAAACATAAGCACCTCGTTGAATATGAAAGACAACAATGAATTTCTCTTGGTTCAAATATGTTAAAGAGAAATTGGTGGACTGATGATGAAGATAGCATGCTTGTAGATCACAACTTAATGCTATATTTTCTACTGCACTGCCATATCATAATTTACATCGATAATGTTGGTGATATTAATGACCATAGATGAGTCTTGTATCAAATAAAGAATACAATGGCTACCATGATTCAACTTTGATTGATATTATTGGACCAAGTCAATTGAAGGTATTGTCTATAGATCATAATTCTTTTAAAAAATCATAGCCATAGATGATTTGTTTGTCTATTTAACCAAAGAGTTGTTTTATAAAAATTTTAAAATATGAAAACCATAATTAATGTTGCCCAAGTTAGACAACATAAGAACTTTATAGGCTTTTATTAATTATAATCTTGTGTTTTAATAAAAATATATTGTTATTTATATGATACACATTGGATAATGATAATGGACCCAATTATATTAGGGATCAATTTTGTAAGTTGCACACCTTTATTGGTTGAGGTGGTTAGGCAGTACAATATAGGCCTTTATCTTATAGAGCCTATTATGCATGAGATTTTAGGATTATAGTAATAAAATGGCTAAGTCTCTTATCCACTTTATATTAATATTGAAAAAATATAATCTTTGACTTGCTCCCATCAAATAAAACTGCCTTTTTTGAGGAGGTTAGAGAGAATGACTTAGTTCAAGGTATTGTGTGAGAACCTAAGGTATTAATTCCATTTTGGCAAACGTAGTTAAGTTTCTACTTAATATTATTATGGTGTTACAAATTCATATGATTAATTAATTCATCTTACATGTGAAGCAATTCCATCTTACATGCTTGTGTAATGTAATATTTAATATCTTGAAGATCCTTGTTAATAGACTAAAGGATATCATGAGCTCATTAACTACTCCCAATCAAAGTAGTTTTGTGAAGGAAAAACAGTTCAAATAGATTGCCCAAAAGACAATTTAAAGATCACATTTTACCTTAAAGCAATGTTCTCCAAAACTAAATCATGTACAACTAACTCAAATTTACACTAGAAGTTATTCTTCAAAAAATATTGAAAGCAGAAGCAACTTGAACATTGTTTCAACTTCAACTTAATTCCCAAAATTTTGTGGCCTAGTGCAAAATGAAATATAAGCAACTCTTAAATAGTCAAGATACACCAATATCTTATCTACTTAACATTGTTATCAACTTTCAAATATATATAAGTATGCTCATCATCATTATATATATATATATATATATATATATATATATCATATATATATATATATATATATATATATATATATATATATATATATATATATATATATATATATATATATATCCAAATAGATAAAGTCATAGTAAAATATATTGTTTCCATAAAATATGTTTTATTTTCATATATTAAGAAGGATTTCTTCCTAAAAATCATTATGTTGCATATATGTATAATCATGAAGCATAAGCAATTATCCACCTTTTGTGTCAAGATAATGGCAGACAATCAGCTTAAAGACTTATTCAACTACTTCAAACACCTAATGATGAAAGAAGAGTGATCTACTAAGCTATTATGGAATAGAGCAGGTGACCAACAATTACAAGTGAAAGAGGACTATATTTGCTAACCAGACCTCATGTACATGAATAAGAGTAGAATAAAAGAAGTTTTGCTTGGAATAAGAGATAAAGATGAAAGCAAATCAAACAAGTGCAGAAAACTTGCCACTTGTTTTCTATCTCCTTCACCGTTCTCATGTTGACAATGGCTAACTTGATGGTTAACTATGGCTATCAATGGAAGAAGATGCAAGGAGACAATGGCGGCTATAGTTGCAAGGTGTGCTAAAGGATGAAGCCTTAGATGGAAGACTCTGAAAGCTTTGCTTTGTGTGCGTGTTTCAAACAAAAAAACAAAGTGGTGGTAATAAATTGAAGGTGAGATGGTCAAATATGTTGTCTTAAGAAAAAAATTTGTGCAACTCAGGATGGAATTAAGATTGCCATAAATCACAGAATGTTTGAAGCCTTAGCAATCTAATTCATGTGTACCAAACAACCACTTAATCAGATTTTGTCTCCCTCTCCCATGGCTTCCCTCTGATTTTGCCATACCAAATGTGTTGTAAGACTTTTAAACTTTAATGCAATAGTAAGAATATTAAAAATAGAAAGAAAATCCAAAGAAAAAATTGAGAAAATGCTAAAGGGTCCCTTGATTTGCACTTAAGGGGTGAATTTATAAAAATCATATAAATAATATTCATCACGACTAACATAAAATCTCATCTCAACAAGCAAGACTGGTAATTTCATACAACATGCTTTTGCTCATCATGACCTAATAAATTTACATTGTGACAAGTAATGTGCTAGCCTTTAAATATTTCTTCTTGCATTCTAGTCTCTAGGATTCTCAAATCTTAATTCCTTAAACTCAAATCTTTAAGTACATCCTTGGCCCTAAAAAGAAATAATAAAACCTAACATAAGAAATTAAACATTTAAACTCCTAATTAAACTAAGCTATTTACAAATTACAACTTTGGCTTCACAATTATCCATATTACCACTAATGAACATAATTACTTGAAAATTTAAATAAAAGACAATTAATTAAATAATAATAATAATTTGGTCCTAAAATTGGGGTTTTCTACCAATAAGCTCTTAATTGTGCCAAATAAATCACAAATGCGAATGAATGTTATAATTGGCCAAAAAAAGCTTAAAACACTTTTAAAAAAACATTGATAAGTCCTATAAAATATAGATAAAATCAATATAATTTGGGATTTATCAATACTTCCTAAAAATCTTTGGCAGTGCATGTTACTCTTTACTAGGATCTTATAATAACCACAAACTTGCTTACATGTCCATTGAGTGCACTTCTTTAGGATACAACTTAATCCATAAAAACTACAAATGCCTATCTCTCATTGGCAAACTTTACACCTCAAGAGATATTCTATTCACCGAGTCACACTTTCCTTACAAATAAAAAACCCTTGCACATAACTAGTCCAGATGCCAAGCAACACATTAACATTCATATTCACCACAATTGATTAATTTTAATACTCAATTTATTGATATGCTTTTACCTGACCATACTATTCACTATACTATATCTCAATCCATTTCAGGTAACAGTAAGGAAAGATTTGAAAATTCAACATAAAGTTCACATAAGCCTTGCTTCTCAATAATTGACAGAAGCAATGATGCAGTGACTGCCAACAATAGATCACCAAAAAATGACAAAGAACAATTATCAGTTTCAAATGAAATAGGCCAATCAAAGTCTATAACTTAAGTAACTCATCCAATGCAACTAGATTTAAGGTAGGAATATTTAAGATTAAAATCTACATGACAAGAACAATTCCAGATAAGTTTAAAATGATTTTCAAGATCTAAAATGAAAACAAACCATGGAAAAGGAGTGTTAAGCTCTTCTCAAAAACTAAACCATGACTTTAATGTCACTGCTTTACAATAGAAATGCCATAGGCTACAAATGGGTTTTCAAAATAAAAGAAAACTTATATGGCACAGTCAACAATTACAAAATAAGGTTGGTTGTATAATGGTTTTATCAACAATAAGGAATTGAATTTAATGAAACTTTTTCACTGATGATTAAGTCTGCAACAATCAAAACTATCCTAAATTTGGCATTGGCTTAGTAATGAATTGCCTTTCAACTAGATGTAAAAAATATGCTTCCCTCAATGGAAGGTTACAAAAGGAAGCTTGTTTGCAATAGTCTCAAGGTTTTAGAAACATAATAGAAATGTAGTATGTAAGCATAATAAAGCTCTCTATAAACTTAAACAAGCTTTATGAGCTTGGTTTGTAAAGTTGGCAGCCATACTACACAAATATGGGTTTCTTTCCAACAAGTATGATCCTTCCCTATTCATTAAGTTAACTCCACAACACTATGCCTGCCTTGTGGTATATGTGGATGGCATCTTCATCACTAGAAGTTTAGTGCAATACGTACAATCCCTGAAATACAAAACTAAATAAAGAGTTTGCATTGAAAGATTTAGTCTTATTGAGTTATTTTTTGGGAAAAGAAATAAAACAACTCCAAAATAGCAAAATACTTTGTCTAAAAAAAAAGGGTACATTACAGATCTATTAATCAAGGCAAAAAATGAAGCAAACAAAAGGATTAATCACTCCTATGACCTCTGGATTAAAGATATCCAAGCAAAGATGTAAGCAAATATAAAATCCTCAACTTTACAAACCAATATTAGGGGCTTTGCGATATGCCAGAGAACTCATATAGTGTGAACAACTTTGTTCATTTATGCAGCAACCATTAGAAAAACAATGGAAAACAATTAAAAGGATTTTGCGGTACCTCAATGGCACATTATCCCATGGCTTGATCTTGACCAAATCCAATAATTTCTCATGATCAGACTTTTGTGATGCTAACAAGGGGAGTGATTTAGATGATAGGAGGTCCATGTCAAGCTCTTATATTTACTTTGGTGATACTTTTATTTCATAGGCCTTCAAGAAACAAAATAGTTATAGCTAGATTAAGTACAATAAGTGGAATATAGAAGCCCTGGCTAGCATAGTGGGTGAAATCACTTGGATACAACTTTGTTGCAAGATTTGAAAGATGAATTATCCAACGCAATCCATACAATATACTATGATAACATGAGCACGTAGTGACATAATACAATTCTTCACAACAATAGAAAGCATATGAAGCTTGACCTTTTCTTTGTGAGAGAAAAGGTCTTGAAGAAACAAATAACAATTTGCCATAATACTTTTCCTTAAACCAAATTGTGGATATATTTACAAAACCTCTCTCTAGCACCAGATTTAATTACCTAAGAAATAAAACTTAGTGTGTAATGTAATGACATATCATTTCACCTAAGCTTAAGGGGAATGTTAGAGGAGTGATTATGTCGTTCTAGGTGTAACGAAGTTAGTTAAGCAAAGTTGTCAAGCTTTTCATAAGTAAAATCAGTTGGTATGTTGTTAGTGAATGCTTGTATATAGCACTATTCATGACGTCACACTTGTAATATGACTGCATGGTGCCAAAAATTTTTTTCAAAATTCGATTTTTGAAAATGAAAATTAAATCAAATAGAGTCACCACCAAAATTTTAATTTTTAAAAGGCAAAATTTTAGAAAAGCTTTTGGTAAGAGAAATAGTTTGTGAACCAAAAAATGGATTCAGGAGTCAATTGTGAATGGAAAATGTGTTAGACATCCTACTACACCCATTACTAAAAATGTTTACCCTAAGTTAATTGTACAAAATTAATATGGTCTTTATGCTATTTTAATTCTCCTAGCAATCATATGCAAAAGTAAATAAAGAAATAAAATTAAGAAAAGGAAATAAAAAGAAAATATTTATTTACAAAAGCAGATTTGACCGAAGATAAGAGCTTAAACCCTACGTATCATATAAAAAGGATCAAAATTCACGCAATTTGAACAAACATAAAACAACGTTAGTTGGTTGGTTTTTTTTTTTTTTTAAATTTCTTTTTTTTTTTTGTGAAGAGAGAAAGACAAAGGAAATCATTTTAGACTTTCACAAACAAAACAACTTTGAAGTTAGATTGTATATTTTAATTTGTAAAAAATCAAATTAATTTTACTTCTTTACTCTTTTCTCTTTTTCTTCTTTATTTTTATTTTTCAAAAGACTTTTATGATTTTTTTAAATTTTTGATCTCTTCTTTTTTTTAGAACTGACATTAAAAATGAATTTTCTCTTTTATTGATTTTTTTAAAATTTTTTATATGGTTTCCTTTTTTTAATTTTTTTTATTCTTGGATTTTGGACTTTGAATTTTATTTTTGATTTTTGAGACTTTTTATAATTTTTCTGATTATTTATTTATTTTTTAATTTTAATTTTAACTTTTTTATGATTTTTCTTTGTTAAAAAGACTTCTGATTTTTTCTTTTTTTTTTTTTTTTTTTTTTGTTTTTAATTCTCAGTTTTTTATGACCTTTTTTATTTCTATTTCTTCGATTTTATTTTTATTTTTTTTTTATTTTTTATTACTTTCTGATTTTTTAATTAGCTTTCTATGATGTTTGAGTGATTTTTATGGTTGATTTTTTTGATTTATTATTTTTTATGATTGAAACTTTTTATAATGACATTCGTTTTGAGAAATGAAACTCCATAGTTTTATTTATTTATTTATTATTTTATTTTTAAATTTTAAATTTTTGGTTTTTAGGCTTGTGAAGTAGGATATTTTGACCTTCTTTTTTTTAACCTTTAAGATTTTCAAGCAAAATAATTTTCACAATTTTTTTGAAGTAAGAATTTCTAGATTTAGAAAATTTTCAAAGAAAAGAGAGTCATTCAACTTTTATTTTGAAATAAAATTGTTTATTTACTTTTGTGCTTTGTGTTTGTTTTTTTTTTTCATTTATTATTATTATTATTATTATTATCATTATTATTATTATTTTCTTTGAACTCATTTGATTGATACAAGTGGCCATGCGAACCTAGAAAAGGAAAAAATTGATAAAAAGGTGATTACAAAACCCAACAAATAATCACTGTATGCTTGAAAGGAAAGAGAATCTCATGCGGCTACTCTATATAATGATAATAATAATAATAAAGTAAGAATAAAAGAAATAAAAAGAATTTTCAAATACACAACAATCTGCGATAATGTGTTTTGTGCACAGTCAAGAGTCACAATATTCTAATCACATCTTACATTTTACACAAAGGTGCTGAATTAAGAAGAAAAGAAGGAAAATAAAACAAACGAAGCATCTTGTCTTGCCTTTATGTAATCCCTATGTATAGCTATTCTCTCCTTACTTCGCCAATTTGCAGACCTCACACATAGCATATTGGTTTCTATAAATTATTTTTCACAATTGATTAAGCAACAAATACTGAGCCAAATCAACAAGTTAATAAGGAAGTCTTAAAAGCCATTGAGCACAAATGAAGCTCATCTAGAGGCCAATGAGATGCGAAATCATAAGGGTCTTGTTTAATTTGGAGGTGTGTGCATGGTTATCAATGTAGAAAAAAAAGGGACTAAATTTCTATTCACCCAAAGGAACACCTACAAACTTTTAGCACAAGATGAGACTAGAAAAACAGGATAAAAGCACATTAAAACAATAGGACAGCAAACATCATACTCAACAAGATTTCTCAGTGAAATTGCCATCAAAAGATGAGGCTGAAAAGGTAGCAACCACCATTCTCAGTAATATGCCAAAACTCTCCAACACAAATGATATAAAAGGGCAGCACACCAGTTCAAAAAAAAAAAAACCAACTAATATAAACGTGAAATGGAACCTAAGCTGCCACATGAAAATCTAATCAAATTCGTGTACAGGCCTCAGCTATTATGTAAGCCAAAATGAGATCAATTTATAATCAACAAAAAGGGACTTTACAAGCAAAGAACAGGGCTGACAAGATACAAATCAACAAATCAAGTAATCTTAGCCAACTTTCCAATGAACCAATCAAGACCTCAGTAGGCAAACAACAGAGTAAGATATCCGAGACTCATTCATGGAAGTTCAAGCTCAAATTTTTATGCTAGAGACAAAACTCCCAAAGAACACATCAGTAAAGCGTATGGGATTGAAATTTCCTTACTAATGGCGTAATGCAGCAAACAAGATCATAAACAGAGATAGGGATCAAATTCATATCAGAGACATAGCTTTCGAACATAAACATTAATTCAATTTTGAACATATTAGCCCAAATCCCCAGCAACTTCCATACAGAACCTTTAATACTTCGAACCAACCTGCCTGGCTTCTCCTAAATTGTTACTGATCAAAGCAAACATTTATACAACGTACATTACCTCGAGTGAAGCTTTTGCCCGAATTCTGCAGCGTGAATCTCAAAATTTTAGGCTCCTTTGTCGGATTCTCCTTCTATCGATCCCTACTATTGAATCTCTCATTGATCGTTTTTCTCAATTTATTCTTCTCCTCTCTCTCAGTCTCTTCCTTCGTCTTCTTCTCCTTATCCCTTCTCCACTCTCTCGGTGAATCTCTATTCCCTCTCGGTCTCTCTATCTCGCATGACCCCCCTCTCTCAGGCTTCGTTTGGTTCAACGGAGGGGAGGGGAGGGGAGGGAAGGAGAGATTATTGTTTGGTTCAGGAGGGGAGGGGAGGTAATTATATTTGGACAAATTTACCATTTATATTATTTTAATTTTATTTTTTATAAAAAAATTATTTATATCAATAATTTTTTAAAAAATTATAAATTTCAATCTTTTTTTTTTATTTTTAATTTCTGATAAAAAAATTATCTTAATTTTTAATAAATATTAATATATTAAAATATTAAAAAACTAAAAAGGACAAAAAAGTAAATTAACATTTAAAAAATACCCCACCCCTCCCCTCCCCTCTCCCCAAAACCCCCCAATTTGGAGGGGAGGGCAAATTTGACTTATTTCCTTTCTTTTCCCTTCAATTTTATTCAACCAAACACCTTATCCCCCTTTCCTTCCCTCCCCTCCTCTCCAAAAACTCCCAACCAAACACTCCCTCAGACTCTGCAGCCCGAAATCCACTCAAAACCTTTTTTTTTTTTTTTGTCTCCTGTCTCTAATTTCTTCTCTCTGTTCTCTCCAATTCTCTCCCCTGTCCGTTGAATCTCTCCGAAAAGCCTCTCAGAGTAAGGCTCTCCCTCCCAGTCTCGCTGAATCTCTCCCTGCTTCTCTAACCCGAAACCAATTCAGAAGAGACCCACCCCCAAATCGCTCTCCTCATCAGCTCTTCCCTCTTCATTTCTTCTCTTTATCCCCCTCGTCCTTCCCTTCCCCTTCTTCCTCAAGCCTCATCTGCCTCTGACAGTGAAAAGAACGTGAAGGAAGGTCAACTCCTCAAACCCATCAACCTGCTTCTCGCTTTATCGAATACTCTGAAGCATTGTTCTATCGCCTTCCGTTCTGTGCCTCCCATCCTGATCTCTGCTTACAGCAGAGACCAAAAGCATGAAAAGGGAGCTGGGTCAAAATGCAGGGTTTCCTGTGTGTTTTGACGCTCTTTAATCTTTTTTTTTTCTTTGGTTGGGTACTGGGTTGATGGGTTTGGGATAATTGGACTAAAGGAAATGGGCTAGGAGAACAAGTAATTTGAGCTCTTGATTTTTTTTAATCTTTTTTTTTTAGTTTTTGATTTTTTTTTGTTTTTCCTTTTTTAAATTTTTTTTTGAACTCTCCTTTTATTTCTTTTTTTATTTTTCTTTTGATTACCTTTTTAAATTTTAAATTTTAAATCTTTTTAATTTATTTGAGTTTATTATTATTTTTAGAGTTTGTTAGGACAAAATACAGTATTTACATGTGATTATAAATAAATGAGCTATAATGCAATATAATTCAATTCTTTCTTCCTCTGATCATACTCCTCTATTCTCTTTCAATTTTTTCAAATATCACATATTATGTAATATAATATTATACAATATAAGATTGGTTAAAAATGAGTGTTTATTATTTCTAAGGGTTTGGGGTAGAGCCTTGGGATTGCAAACAAGAGGTCAGGAGAAGAAGGGATTTTTTGGGCTGCTTACAATACAATGCTCGAGGCCTGTGGTAATTCAAAGATGGGGTAGCATTAGCAAGAGGTTATGTACATAGGAGAGTTTTGTGGTGGTGCACCAAGGATGGGGATTTAACTTTTCACGTGATGGGACAAAGGCTAGGGAGTAAGAGAGCTAGAAATAGAAACCTGGTTGGTTTAGACGAAGTGGAGCAAGGGACAGTTTTCACGATTGAGGAAATGTCGAAGAGGAGGCATGTGAAGTAGACTAGCTTCATGTAACAGTTTAATGATAGAGAGAAGAACTTTCAAGTCTCGAGAGATTTTTTTGAGGGGAGTGAGGGAGTTTTACTGAGGGAATGATGTCAAAACAGATTCATTCGAAGGATTTACCTGTAAAAAAGTGCCACATGGTTTGTATCTGGATTTGAGTGGCGAAGATTGTTGGAAAGAGATGAAGGTCAAGGAAGAGCATGCTTGTTGGGAAGTTGATGTGGAGAATTTCGTCAACGAAGAGTTGATGGAAAAACCATAAAAGCTCATTGGAGTGAAGTAACAATTCATACTCCAACTGCACAAAGAGTTAAGGCCCATCTTATAGATGTATTTGGTATTATAATGACTTTTCAACTTATTGAATTATCATCTCCATCCTTGGCCCAATGGCCCAACTTCTTGGAAAAATGAAATCTTGAACTTCAATTTTGACCTTTTTTATGTTATTTGTTATTGGACTCAGATTGCATACATTTTTCCAATAATTTTTTATATCAATTTTTTAAAAAAAAAAAATAATATATGAACGCCTTTTTTTATATATACTCAACAATTAATCACTTATTCTTATAAGAAAAAAAATATCCTACACATCATAATTAAATTTTAACAAATTTATAATAAATATTTGAGTGAATTTTGTATTTTGTTACTGGGTGAAGACATCACCTGATTGAGTTGTCAAAGTAAGACAACTCTTAGGCACACTTTTTTAGATTTAGATTTTTTTTTTTAATGAAGTTTACCTATAAAAACTAGTATGTAAATATTGTTTTACAACTCCACATGTTGTTATGCTTTTATTAAAAAAATGACAATAAATATCTAAACAATTTTACATTAGGCATGCATTGCAAGCTTTTTCTCCCCAGTTAATATGTGGCTCTTGCTAGAATTTGAACTCAAATACTTCAATCACTCTATAGACAAATACCATGGAGACAAAGTTGATTGAACATTGTAAGCCTTAAGGTAGAATACAGTGTTGAGAATTTTGAATAACTTACAAGAAATCTTAAGCTGAGTTCTTTTGATGTTGCAAGGCAGCGTTCATCTCTAATGACAAATTTTAAACTCTCAAATTGGAGTTGGAAAAAAAAAAAAAAACTTTGTTGTGACATGGTGCAGTCACAACAATAACATTTAGAAAGATGAAATAAAATAAAATGGGACGACTATTTTATTTGGAGCATAACAAATGATATTATGCCCCTATCTCATAGCAGAGGATTCAATCCTCTAAAATTGAGTGAGTTTATGAAAATCAACTGTTGCTATTCTTCTTTCAGTGTATAAAATCTAGAAGTTCAAACTTAATGCAAACCATGAATCTCAGCTTTTGATTGAAGAAGAGCTCCCAATTTATAACATCTAGAAGCCCACAAGTGTTTGGGATTCAATGAGTAGGCACACTAAGGGGGAATTTCCTTTTTTTAAAAAAAAAAAAAAGAGAAGAAAAGTAGTGTATTCATGTAAACTTTTAGATTTTTATATGGGGTAGTAGATTATATGAAGGATTTGGATCCATTCCATTCCAATCATATGGTGACTAAAGTATGATTAAAATAGATTTAGTTATGGCTCTTTTAAGTCTTTTTTTTTTCTTCTAAGAATTAGATATTAAATTTTAAGTTTAAATATAAAAAAATATAATTAAACAGTTAAAAATTATAACTGTAAATAAAATTATAGTTAAAGTTTTTTAAATATAATTGCTAGTCATAGTTATAATTTTTCGACTTCCTAATTACATTTTTTATATTCATATTAACCATTTGAAACTTACATATTAAAAAACTTAATAAAACTTTGATTAGATTTAAATTCCTATATAACACAAAACACTTATGCTATGTTTGGATTTCCGTTAAAAACTACGTTTCCACAGAAGCTCTCAATTTTTGCTTTAGAGAAAACGTGGTTTGCAGGGGTCTAAACATGATTTGTAAGGTCCAAACGGAAAACCAAACACACGCTTACTTGTTGGCAAGTTCCACGTCTGACGCTCGTATTGCCGCGATACACTGGTGACACACATATTACAAATGTACAAACATGTTATGGTAAGAAATATATATATATATATATATATATATATATATATATATTGGCTTAAACCATTTGATTTTCTGAATGTGAAATATTAAAAAAAAAAGATAATTTTGTATATAAGAAAATATTTTTATATTCTTACTTTAATTTGAATTTAAAAAGAGATAAATATTATTAAATAATAATAAATATAATAATAATAACATAATAAATATTACAACTATATAAAAGAAATACATTTACATTACACGAAACCTCATACCAAACCATACATGCTTAAGATACACACCAAATATGGTTTGAACTTGAGCCAAACATGGTTCAAGCCTAGATGATCCTAAAAATAAGAAGAAAAAAAACAATAAAAGGATTATAGAATCCATTTTGCTAAGATATTTAAAGTTTTTGTTAGATATTTTTTTATGTACATGAATAATTTTAATGATAAAGATTACGACTTTTGATTAAATAGATTTGAGTAAGAAAGTAAAATAATACTGTAAGATGTTTAGATGTTTAGAATATAAAATAACACTAATTATACTTTTTTCTTTTCCCTAGAAGTATATATCACTAATTAAAAATTTTAAAGAATTAATATATGATATATCTATGTCGTGTTGTGTCATGCTCGTATTTTCTAAAATTTGACGTGTGGTGCGATGCTTTTTAAGTCCAAGTACTTAAAAAAGATGAAAGTGAAGATCATATGTTCTACCTTCTTTTTAATACATACTATGACAAAACTATTTCAAAGACTTGCATTTGGGTAATTGATAGATGTGGAATTATAAAGAGGACAGGTAAAGAAGAAAATAGGGAAGCAACATCGCTTTTTTCCTATATTGGTGCGTCAATAAGAGTGGTAGTGTGTATTATTGCTACAGAAGCATAAATATTTGTATGTATATGTACTTTAATATAATAAAATATTAAGTGTTAATGTATAATTCAAAATATAAATTTGTATCATGTTTAATATAAACAAACATTTCACACTATTCCAACATGGCTGTTACATAAGTTTTAGCGAAGATAATAGTAGAATGTGTTAGGGTTAACATTTTTTAGATAATGAAGTTGATCTTATGATTGTACCTAATGTGATTTGAACAATTTTTAACATTAGCCACTATCAAGTACAATTTCATAGAACTCATCATGGGAATTGGTTATTTTAAATCTATCCAAATTTATATTCTAACCACAAAATTCTATCAACCAAATTCTTAAACACGAATTCAATCCCATAACAATTCAAAAAAATAAGAGAGACTAAATGTAGAAGCATATCTGAATCCATGGTCAGAGATATGATACAAGATTTACCAGGTTGATCTTTCAAATTGTCACTGTATGAGATTTCCTAATATTCTCTATAAAGGGAAAATAGAGAGCGTTTCTAATATATGTTCAATGTGGGGATCATCACCCCTATTTATAAACATAATTTGTGATATTTATAATTTGATCCCTCATCAAATTATAAATATTACTTTGATCTCTACACATAAATTTTCGTGACAATTATATCCCTAAACTTTAAAACTTTAATTCCAAATTAGATCACATTATTTAAGCTTAATTAAAAAATGGCCACACATTTTTAATATTTACATATGTGGTTCCACATGTTAAATTTTATTGCAACAATCTTTCACTGGGCCACATATGTAAACCTTACAAAAATGTGTTTATCCTAATGAGTTCAAAAATTTTGCCATTATATATATAAGGTATAAACAATCTGGTCTATTGATTGCATCAATATATGATCAAAGAGATCTTCATCACACTTAGCATGACTAAATCCAATAATGATTACATATACAAATACAATCAAATGACATAAATCAATCATAGATGTGTAGCATGAAAAATTATATGCAATGTGATCTTTACATGTCTATTTTTCAACTGATCCTAATTTACTTTAGTGAGCTCAATACCTTAACATCATGTGACAGGGTCAAATACAATAACTAAATACTAAATAATTTTATATATGACCACATAAATATATTAATGCACAAATATCTTACATTAAACACAAAATATAAATTCTCACTATACTGAGGTATCTTCATACATAATATTGCCCATACTAGCACTATGCTCATGAAAAACCATGGGTGGTACACCTTTCATAAGTGGATTCGCTATCATGGATTTTGTCCCAATATGTTCAGTGGATATCTGTTTACTTTGCACTCTTTCTTTCATAATTAGGAACTTGATGTCTATGTACTTTAACTTAAATGAACTCCTATTGTTATTGAAATACAGAACTGCTGATCCATTATTACAATATAACTTCAGTGGTCTTTCCATGTTTTCTAGAATGTGCAACCCGGTGACAAAATTTCACAACCATATTTCAGGGTTAGATGCCTCATAACATGTTACAAATTCTGTTTCCATGATAGAAGAAGCTATAAGTTATATTTGATACTTTTTTTTTTCAAGAAATGGCTCCACTAGCCAACAAAAAAATGTAGCCTGATGTAGATTTCCTATTGACTTGGCATCTAGCGTAGTTAGAATAAGAACACCCTATGACCTCTAATTGATATGATCTATGATATGTAAGCATGTAATTCTTTGTTCTTTTCAAATAATGCATAAAATGTTTGGTTGTTTTCCAATAATCCATTTCAGGATTATTTAAATATCTACCTAGCATACTATCAATGTACACAATATTTGGACGCATACAGACTCAATACGTTAGGCTCCCAACTACTGATGCATAGAGAGTCTTTTGCATTTCTTCAATTTCAAGGTTATTCTTAGGGCATTGATTGAGATAAAACTTGTCACTTTTAGCAATAAGAGTATTACCTAGTTTGCATTCCTGCATGCCAAACCTTTTTGAGGACTTTATCAATATAGTTCCTTTGTGATAATCTAAGAATACCCCAAGTACGATCTCGACATATTTGGATTCCTAATATAAAGAAGGCTTCACCAAGATCTTTCATCTTAAAATTCTTTGATAGAAATCTTTAAGTTTCATTTAGTATGCTCATATCATTAATGGCAAACAATATGTCATCTATATATAAAACCAAGAATATGAACTTACTCTCATTGAGCTATTGATACACATCATTATCAACAATATTCTCCTCAAATCGAATAAGATGATCACTTGATGAAATTTATGGTATCACTATCAAGAAGCTTGCTTGAGTCAATAAATAGATTTTGTTAATTTGTAAACCATTTTCTTTGGGTTTCTAGACTTAAAGTTTTCTGACTACACCATATAGATTGTTTTATCAATGTCACCATTAACAAAACATTGTTTTGACATCCATCTAATAAAGTTTAAGGTCAAAATGTGCAACTAAGACCATAATTGTCCTAAAAGAGTCTTTCGTGAAACCAGAGAGAAAGTCTCTTTATAGTCAATCCCTTCTTTTTGAGTAAAACCCTTTGCTACAAGACAAGCCTTATATCTCTCTACATTATCATTCGCATCTCATTTGGTTTTAAATACTCATTTGCAATCAATGGGTTTTGTACCTTCTATAATGGGACAAGTTCCAAAACTTTATTGTCTTGCATGGACTTATACTCCTCCATTACTTCAATCCACTTTTGAGAATTAGGGCCTTGCATGGCTTGATGGACATTGATTGAATCATCATCCATCATACCACTATCCTCATCATGTTCATGAAGGAACACAATGAAGTCATCTAGAATTACATTTCTCCTTTCTCTAGTGGATCTATGCAATGGCATCAGTTGTTAAGGCTGTTGAGTTTGTTCTACAAGAATAATTATCTCATCTTGAATGAGAGTTGGATCAATGTTATCCTGTTGAAGTTCCAAATTTGCTTCTAGAACAACAATAGGTATAGAAACCTAAATATTGTCAAAAGCAATAGTAGGAATTAGCTCAAGAATCGAAACCAATTCTTCTTCAAAAATAATGTCTCTAACCTATTTCTCCTCCCAAACTCAACATCCTCAAAAAATAGTGCAGCTCTCGTCTTGAAAATGGTCTTAAGTATATGATTATAAAACTTATAGCCTTTAGAATGATCAGGACAACCAATAAAAATAACTACTAACTATTTTAGAGTCAAATTTCTTTTCCTAAAGCCTATATGGTTGTGCTTCAATTGGGAATCCCAAAATGTGAAAATGCCTAAGATTAGATTTTCAACTCATCTAAAGCTCATAAGGTATTTTAGTAGTTACTTTAATTGGCACTTTATTCAAAATATAGGCTGCTATCTTGACTGCTTCTCTTCAGAGTGACTCTGGCAGGGTAAAATGACATATTATACTCCTTACTATATCTTGAAGAGTCTGATTTTGCCTCTTAGCTACATCGTTCATGCTAGGTGATCTTGGCATTGTGTATTAAGGGACTATTCCCGATTCCTTTAGGAATCTAGCAAATGGTCTTAGACGATATTCACATGAACTATCATATCTATTGTAATATTCACTACCACAGTCAAATCTAACACTCTTAATTCTTTTGTTAAATTGATTCTCAACTTTAGTTTTAAAGATTTTGAACATGTCTAAGGCCTCTAATTTTTCATGAATCAAATATAGATACCCATATCTGGAGTAGTTATCTATGAATGATATAAAGTATTGTTAACCATTCCATGAAGGCTCAGAAAATGGTCCACAAATATTCATATGTATCAATTTTAAGACTTATGAACTTCTATAGGCACCCATTCACTTTACTTTGGTTTATTTTCTTCTAATACAATCAACACAAATGTCAAAGTCAGTAAAATCCATCTCATTCAAAATGCCATCAGACACAAAGTGTTCAATTCTTGGTTTAGAAATGTGATCTGATCATTTATGCCATAATGACCTTGAATTTTTTTTATTAATTTTTTGCTTAGTACAGCATGATGAAGCATGCAAAGTTTCTTAATAAGATGCAATCGTGTCAAGTGAATACAAATTATCTTAAAATATTAGAGATCCAATTCCAATAATATTTGAATTAATAGATAATACAAATTTATTGTTTTCAAGGGAACAAAAATATCCTAATTTGTCTAGTACAAAAACAAAAACCAAATTTCGTATAAATGATAGTATAACAAAAGTATCTACTGAATCCAAATAATGACCAGTTTCCATTAATAATTTGAAGTGACTGATTGCTTTTACATCTACTAACTTGCCATCTCTCACATAAATGAGTTTTTCAGCATTAGTTGACTTTCGGTAACTCAAGCAACCCTGCATAGAAACACTTATGTGATTAGTAGCATCATAATGTAACCACAAAGTGTTTCTAGTTACTGAAGTTAAATTAATCTCTGAACAAACCAAAGTAAGAGACATACCTGTGAACATCGTATTTTGTTTAGGTATTTACTAATAATAGTAAAAACAACAACAACAACAACAATAACAACAACAACAACAATAATAATAATATAACATATATAAAATATAAAAAAAGGAAAAGAAAAATTAGAAAAATAAGAAAAAGATAAAAAAGAAAAGAAAGGAAAAAAAGAAAAAAATTTAAAAGGCCAAAATAAAAAAGAAGAAAAGAGAAAAACAAGAGAAACCAAAATTCAAGAAATACGAAAATCAAGGAAAAAATTAAAAAAAAACCCAAAAAAAGAGAAGAAGAATAAGAAAAAGAATATAACATTTAGAGCCTACATTCACTTAGTCCAATTCCTTGGCTTAAGACCATTAGGAAAAACCTAAAACCACTTAAAAAAACCAAATAACCAAAAAATAATAATAAAAAAGAAGCAACCAAAAAATACAAAATTAAATTAAAAAAAGGAACAAATAAAAAAAATAACATGAAAAAAAGCCTAAGTGAACAACCCTACCCACATCTTCTTGGTGGTCCCTCTCTCCTTCTCTTAATACCCATAGGAGCATTGGGCACATGAGGAGCACGCACAAGGGGACCAGCATTAAGAATCTTATTCCATCATATGGCTTGCTCCAAACAAGATCCCTAAGAATCCATTAGCATGTGGGCTTTTAAGGAAGGCAAGGAAGCTCGAAAGGAGGAGTTTAAAAAGGAAGGGACCACACAAGCTTGAAAGAAGGAAAATACTGAAAAAAGGGTCAAAGGGGAGAGAGGCTGAAAGAGAGGTTTTGGAGAGGAATTGGAGAGAACAAAAATAGTGAGAGAGGCCAAGAGAAAGGGAGACCAAGTGAGAGGGAGCATGGGAAAAAAATGAAGGATAAAGTGAGGAGGGGAACCAAGAGTAAGATTTGAGATTTTAGTTAAAGGATTTAGCTGGAGGCTTTGAGAAAAGGAGGAAGAATGGAGAGCCATAGAAATTAGAGAGAAATTTTAGGGATTCGAAAGCAAGGGAGCTTAGAAAAGAGAGGAAAAATCGAGAATAGGAGAAATAGAAACAAGGGAAGGAATTTTGGGATTCAAAAGGGGGTGGTTCAGAGCGAGGAATCATCATAAAGGGAATTCTCAATTGTGATATGCCAATAGTGAAAGGTAAACCCACTTAGCATTCTTATGGTCCCTTTTCCATGTCTAAAAATGTAATACTAGATGTTGTGTGTACTTTTTGCTTCGATTAATTTTGTGTTTATGAGTTAGCTTCATCTTCCTGATTCAATCTTGCTTAAGTATAGCAGCTTAGTGTTTTGCTTTCTCCATTGCCCTCCAAGTCAGATTTATGTCAAGGTTTATTAGCTAGAAGTTCTAATTAATTTTCTGATTAGTGATTTTCTATGATTTTCTGTTGATGGCCTGAATGTGTGAATTGAACTTCTTGTTAAATGCTTTCCTTATGAGTCTTAGCTTAGTGTTTATAAGTAGAGGAAGGCTAAATCTTTGTTTGGGTATGAAATTGATGATTCCTATTGGGGTTTCTTCTCTATCGTCTGCACATATATGACTTAGTTTGCATATCGAATAGTGTTGATAATATTCAAATTTCTGTGTGAAAGAAACCTTGTCTTGAGAATGGAAATAAGGCATGATGTATTCTATTATAGCTAAGAAGATCCTACGTGAACTTGGTTCTCCTTTTAAATGATGTGTTCTAGTAACATATGTTAGGGTGATTATTGGAAAATTAGAGTGTTAATGTGGTATGCTACTATCTTTGATTTATTAAATGTTTGTCTGATTCAAATGCATCTGGACCCAATAAATTTCTGTAGATTGGTTTTAGGTTTTGTGGTCAATAAGTATGAGAATAGTTAAAATAAATTTGATTCATTGGTTTGTTTATATTCCACTTTATTAAGATGGCTATTTATGTTTGTTTTGTGATGCTCTAGTTCTTGAAAATGGGATTGGGACTTTGTTCACTTGGCATTTTTATTTTGATTGGGCTAATGCTTCTTGCTGCACTGCTCTACCACTGATATGAGTTTTGAGTTTGGATCAAGCTAATTCTCACTCACCATAAGCTATTACTATAATATGAAGTTTGAGTTAGAATTTTGCTTAGTGTGACCTTCCAATTCTCAGGTAGAAACTGAAAAAGCATGTAGCTCTTAATATGATATGACTGGGTTAAAATTTGTATTATCTTTAACTAATTTGAGGTTTGGGTTCTAATTTCTGTATACACTCTCTCTTACTGTATTTCCTCATCATTAGCATGAATATCTGGATCCAACTATCGTGAATAATGTTTGGGATTTAGGTTGTTGCATACAAGATTGAGCTAAGGGTTGTTTGTTTTTTTTTTTGGAAACTTTGCTTGCCTAAAGTTAGGCTTATACTTGTTCTTGTTGTATCCTATTGTTAGTAAAAAAATGTTAAACCAATTGACCTTTGTTGTCATTCTCTTTGGTGGTAGAAATTACTTCAATATTGATTCCATGGGATGTTAATTTAGGAATCTGGTTTTGTGTTGCATCATTATGTATTTTATAAGAAGCTTTTGCTACCTAAAACATTGTATTGATATTCTGGATACATGTGTTTGAAATCTTGATACAATTCCTTCCTAGTTTCGATCATTGAATAGTGCTTTGAATTGTTTGTGAATTTCAAACATGTTTATTTTTATAGCTTTTCTATCATAAGTGAGTGTATATTTAGATGTTGATACATTGATTTGTTCATTTTTGGAAAGCAAATGGTTGTCTAAAATTTTAACCTTCTCCTTTTTATCTCTTTTACATGAGCCCCACTTGAGAAGAGTAAAGAAATGAAGAGGATTCCTAAAAGTTGAGCAGATTAAATAGAGGGCAAAACAGATAGCTTCATTGGTTCTTCACTTTTGCATAATTCATTTATGTGATATTGTGATGTATATTTGGAAAGGGATAACATTTATTTGAACCAAAAGCACACACGATCACAAGTTATTACATGCTTGTAAATATTATTGTTATTATTATTATTATTATTATTATTATTATTATTAGGATAGCCGTATGAGATTCTTTATCCTCTCAGACTCATTGGAATTAATTTAAGGATTATATGTAGCAATAAGCCTCATTGGTATTTATTGGATCTCAAATTTATATTTTAATAAGTTTTGGGTTTCAACGGCTCACATCAAATTGATTTTCTTTTAAAAAAAATTTCCAAAAAAGAGAGACAAGATAGTACAAGAACTAAAAAAACAAAAAGAACAACAAAAGAGGGATAAAAAAATAAATAAACATTTCAAATTCAAAAGTTAACTTTAGGTAACCAATTTTTTTAAAATTCACATTTCAAAACAAAATACAAAGTATAAACAAAAATTAAGCTTATTAAAAAAGTAATTAAATTTCTTTTTGTAAACTTTGGAATTTTCCTCCAACTTTCATTTGACAAAATTAGGAATTAAAATTTACTTTATAAAAATTCCAAAATAGATGCTTCCAAAAAATTCAAAAAAAAATCAAAAAATGTAGAAATAAAAATTAATCAATAAAAATCACTAAAAATCATTTAAAAAAGAGAGTAAAAAATAATCATAAAAAAGATTAAAAAATTAAAAATAAAATCATAAAAAAATTATAATAATAAATCAAAACAAAAAAGTCCAAATTAGTTTTTTTTAAAAAAAACCAAATTCAAAAATCAAATATGAGAAAAAAAAAACTAAATTAAAAGCAAAATAAAAAATAAAATAAAAATTATTAAAAAAAGATAAAAATCAAAAAATAAAAAAGGGAAAATAAAAAAACGAAAATCAATCATAAAAAATTTAAAAGAAATTAAAAATAAAAACAACAAAAATTTAAAAAAATAAATAAAAATTATAAAAAGTTATTTTAAAAAATGTACAAAAATTAAAACCAAAAAACAAACAACAAAAATTAAAAAGAAAAAAATGAATTAAAAAAACAAAAGACAAACAAACAAACAAACAAACAAACAAAAAATAAAAAGCAAAACAAAAAAAAGAAAAAATTAAAAAAATCAAAAACAAAAACAAAAACAAAAATAAAAATAAAAATAAAAATAAATCAACAACTAACAAAAACAATTTCTTGTCGAACTACGTGTATTTTGATTCTTTTAATAGGGTACATAAACCTTATGTTCTCATTGTAGGTCAAGTTTGTTCTTGTAAATAAATATTTTCTTTCCCTTATTTCCTTTTCTTAATTTCTTTTCTATTTCCTATTTCTACATGTAATTGTTAGAGGAATTAAAATAAAATTAAAATTGTTTTAGTTTTGCACAATTGATTTGGGATAACTGTTTTGGGAACGGGTGTAGTAGAGTGTTTAATACTTTCCCCACTCATAATCGATTATCAAATTTATATTTGGTTCATTGATTTCTTTTTTCAAAAAAGGTTTTGTTAAAGTTTTGCCTTTAAAAAAAATTAAAATATTGATAGCTACTCTACTAGTACTTTGAATTCAGTTTTCATTTTAACGAAAATAAAATTTTTAAAGTTTTTCTAGCATCATGCAATCGCATTTCAAATTGTATCTACAAACACTTATGGGAATAGTCGTACCAGAATCTAACCACTAAGTGTCTCTAGATGCTGAAGCTAAATTAATCCCATAACAAACAAAGTAAGAGATGTACCTTTCTTAACACGCCATGTATGATACTTGATATAATCCTTTTTTTGATGTCCAGTTTTCTTATAGAAGAAGCACTTATCCTTATCCTAAACAAGTTTCTTTTGATATGGACCTTTAGCAACCTCAAATCTCTTTCTCTTTTTGCCCTAGTCCTTTGAGGTGGTTGTCACATTAGTACTTTTAATGCTATCATGCTTCAATCTCTTATCTTCTTGCATAACATAAGAAATGAGCTCATTAAGAATCCACTTATCCTTTTGGTAGTTATAGCTAACTTTAAATTGATTGAATTGCATAGAAAGAGAGAGATTAAAATGAGATGCACTAATAGGTCTTAAGATAGTTGAAGCTTGAGTTCCTTAAGCTTTGTAGCTATATGAGATATTTCTATGATATATTCCTTGATATTTCATTTGCCTTTATACTTCATGGAAATTAAATGTTGCAAAAGTGTGCTTACTTCTACCTTATTGCTTTTTGCAAAGTGTTTTTCAATTTCAACAAGGAAGTCCTTAACATCAATAATTCCTTTAAACACCACACCCTTAAAATATTCTAAAATGTCGTGCTTAATGATAATTAGACTCAGGCAATTAGAGTGATCTCACTTCTCAAAGTATCTCTGTTCATTAGAGGAATTTGCAATCGTATAAGAAAGAGGTTGCTCGGTTATTGACATAAGGTCAAGATCCATGCAACCTAGCACAATCTATATGTTTTTTTTTTTCATTCCTTGAAATTGGTCCCATTCAAGATTAGAATAAAACTTAAATTGATAGATGTAGATGAAACAACAATTAAAAGAAAAGAATATAACTTAATAAATCTACTCACAACAAATATTAACTTGCAGCAATAAATTCAAACAATTAAAACCTATGACAAGATATTGGTAAAGCATTCCCTAAATAGTAATATTAATTTTAAATGGCAACCTCATTGCAATGATCACATATTGATAATAATTATAATAAAATAATAAAATTATCTTTGGATCAAATCATTATTTGCATGTAAAACTTTATATTGTCACATATTTATCATTGTAGATACATGTATAATTCGGCCAAATATTAACCTCTCTTTGAGTTGATTAAGGTATCTGCATGATATTACACATATACATAATATGCATTATTTTTCATAAAAAAATCTTTATAAGAAAAGTCATTTCGATGACATTTTATGTCAATTAATTCACTTAAAATAATGGACAAAAAATTCTAGGAGAATAATAAAATAATATTATTTAATATGATTATTCAAATTTAATTACTATAAAATAATAATGATAATAATATCAAAATTTATCTTAAAAATATATTATAATACTAATTATAATATATAACTTGAATATATTATATTATTTTAATATAAGATATATATATATATATATACATATATATAACGTGTTATGTACGTTGCCAATCCCCTTTTTCCTTTTTTTTGAATTATGATGTCATCATGACGTTATCCAAATTTGAATCCACTTTCGACCTTCGGAATCTATCCATTTCTTAATGTACATCATCATGACATCATCATAACGGCAACTTCATATACAATGAAGCAAAAACTGAATGGCAAAAACATTTTATTTTAATATGAGGGGAACTGTTCCGCCGACAATGATCGACAACAATCATTGGCCATTGAAAAAAAATAGCGTTAATTTTTTTTTAATTTCTCGAAATTTGAAAAATTCAAGTTGAGAAAGATGAATCCTAATTTTATCTTGACAAACAAAAGTATAAGTTGAAAGACTCAAAGCCACAGATTTATCTAAAAAGAAATTTCAAATGAATCTTAAAACAGTGTCAAATTTTCATAAAATTGAGTGTCAAGAGAAAATATTTTAAAGAATTGATTATGAGATGACTCTAATATCAATTGGTGGAATTAGTTATTTTGAAATTATCTAAATTTATATATTAATCACAAAATTCTATCAACCAAATTTTTAAATATGAATTCAATCCTATCATAATTCAAAAGAACAAGAAAGACTGAATGAAGAAGTGTACCTCAATCCATGGTTAGAAATGTGATACAGGATTCACTTTATTCTTTTTTTAAATTATCATTGTATGAGATTTTTTAATATTTTTTGTGAAAGAAAAATAAAAAGTGTTTTTAACATGCGTTCAATTTGGAGATCACGGCCTTATTTATAAATATAATTTGTGATATCTACAATATGATCCCTTATCAAATTATAAATATCATTTTATTTTCTACACATAAATTTTTATAACAATTATATCCTTAAATCTTAAAACTTTAATTCTAAATTAAATTACATTATTTGGGTTTAATTAAATAATGGTCACACATTTTTAATATTTATATATGTGATTTTACATGTTGAATTTTATTCCAAGACTCACTTGAAGGGAATTAACTCATATGATTTTAAAATTTTATGCATTTTGCCCTTTTTGAGTGTGATTTCTTAAGAGTCCATTTGGTATTTAGAATAAAAAGAAATGAAATTAAAAAATAATTTTAAAAATAAAAAATAACTCTTATAAGTTGTACCTTTACTTTAAAAAAATAAAAAATAAATATTATTAAATAATAATTAAAATGACATAATAAATATTGTGTAAAATTACTTTTTTATCAGGATACCAAAAGAGGCATTATTGAACAACCAAGAAAAGTTGGCTATTTTTACATAAACATCGTAAAAAAAATTAAATGATCAAAATCCTCTATTGACATTGTTATTGCCCTCGATCTTATATATATTGTTCAAGAAACTAATTTTTACTTACATTTAGCTAAGATAGTGATTAATTCTTTTTTATTTTTAATAAATTTTTGGCTGAAAAAAACTTTGAATAATTAAATAAGTTATCAAATTTTTTTAAAAAAAAATTAATTGGTGAGCTGAGACACCAATCATATTTAAAAAGAAAAAAGAAAAAAAGGAAAAAGGGCATTTCTGCTTACAGTAAGTTGAGATCCAAAAAAAAAACAATTATAAGATCTCAATTAATTACAATGATGGCAAAGAGTTCTGATTATTTAAAATTTTAAAATAATTAACAACAAAATTTATATGTAAAACTTGTTTAATTATTTGTTATTAGGTTCTTTAATAAAAATATAAAATCTTTTTACAACATTAGATTATTCATTCTTAAAAAAAAAAATGTCTCACTTATTATAATTTTATTAAAAAAACATGACAGTAAATATTTAAAAATTACACGTAATAAATCCCTTTTGAGAACAAAACACTTGTATGCAATTTGGATCACAGAAACTGCACTATATGCTATGATAAGTGAAGCAATTCCAACCCACCTTCTTAAATACAAAGACCAATTTCTGTTATAAATTGAGTGGTTTTGCATTTCTTGAATATTAATTTGTACCTGTAAGCCGTAGGCCAATGGTACCAATAATTCAAATATGGGCACCACAAGGAATCCTTCTCAGTTCATAAAGGACACGCGTTTTAGAACCATGGTTGGCTGGGAATGGTCCCATTCCTCTCTCATACAGCCTTTGTTCATTGCTTAGTTATATATTTCTCATGTTTGTTTTCACTTCTTGGGCCTCCTTGTATCTTCTTGCTCAGCATGTTGGTCCAAACTTCAATCCTTTGTTGTGTCCCTCAAATAAGGAGATAATTTTTTTTTTAAAAAAAATTATTATTACTTTTTCAAAACAACTTGGAATCTTTGTACGGCAAGGACAACTCACAATAAGATATCCAAGCTACGTAGGTCCTTCATCTCATTCATACATACATACATACATACATTGATATCTAGATAAGTCAGGATTCCAATTTTATTTCAGAGCAATTTACTAATTTGTCTCTCAAAAATGTTTGTTCCGTGAATTTAATTGGTTATTGAAAGATAATTAATCAACGTCAGTTTGGCATAAAAGTCCCTGGTTAAACTATGACCAAAAAAACAAACAAAAATGATCATTGGTTAAGATATATTTTGATCCTTTAATTTTATCTCAAACTTTATTATAATTATAATTATAATTTTTTTTTATTTAGTCTTTAAATTTTGTCTCTTTCATCTTTTAAATTTACTCTATTCTAATTAGTTTTTTAGTTTTATTTTTATTTTTAAATTTTATTTTGTTTTAGCATATTTCTATAACTTTCTTCAAGCTTCACTTTTGTTTCCTAATTTTATTTTATTTTAATTTGGTCTCAACTCTCAACTTACAAAAATCACTCAAATGTTTTCTTGCCTCTAATTAACGCCGTCAAATTAAAATGTTCAACCAAAAAGTCTTGCGTGGATCCTTGGCATTAGAGGAAAGAAAAAGTTTGAATAGCTTTTTAAAGTTAAAAGAATCAAATTAAGACAAAATAAAATTGAAGGATAAAAATAAAAGTTAAGATAAACTTAAAAATTAAAATCAAATAAAGTGAAGAGACGAAAATAAAATAAAATAATTAAATTATAATCAAATTATATTTAGAGATAAAAGTGAAATTTTAAATAAAATTAAAAAATCAAAATTTTTGCCAAAATCTTTTTAACTTAATGTTGATAGGGCTATTTAAGACCAACTTTGTCCAACTAGCTGGGATACTAGTGACTGATGTGAATGATCCACAGCACATTTGAATGCTTGTTGGCATCAAAATGCTAAATATGACAGTAACATACTTTGATGCTTGTTTACTAAGGTTGTATTATTTTCAGCTACTAATCATCCAGATGTGTTGCTAACCATATATGTTGGCCATTAATATTTTACGTTGAATAATGTTAGTTCATGTAAAGAATTCTATTACCATGAGGTTAATAGAACTTGCAAAAGGATCATATTGATGTGTTTTCTTTTTAAAAAAATAATTAGTAATTTGATGGTAATATTTTTAAAAACTAAATTGATAAAAACAAGTATAATTTAGGGATTAAAATTATGATTTACTCTTTTATTTCATATATCATTTTATTAAATTTTGAGATTGTTTTAGTAAAAAGATCACGGATACTTAGATTTTACTTAATTTGTGAACAATTTTTAAGGTGTTTACTCTTTTATATCAATTTAATATATTTATGATTTTGTGCTAACTATATATAGCAAAATAAGAATGAGAAATGTTGACTCAGCTAAAGCTTATTGTATTATTTAGTGGGAACAAAATATAAAAAATTTCCTTTCTTGTTCGGAAAGAAATATGAGAAATTGTTTGTAGTCGTTAATGTACACTAATGTTTTTGATAAAGTAATTATTTTTTAGGGATGATATTGATAAGATAATCATTTTTTAAGAATGATAAATGAGCCCGTTCCTTAATTTAAAGTTGATTTTTTTATATAGCTAGAAAATTATATAAACTATTATTAATATTTTGAAATTCATATATAATTTGTCTCGGGTCCCATGCAATTTGTACGAGATCTAGTGCAAATTATTATATGAGACCCCATGTAAATATTTGAAAGTATAAAAAAGAAAAAGGATGGTACGTAACCCAGGCTGTAAATTATATTATTTATGACTTAAGAACAATATAACTAATAATAAAAAAATATTATATATTAATTTCCTTAATTATAGAAGCATTGACATATTTTCAGCCAGTGAAAACAGTGGACCAATACGACTGGCATAGCGAAAAGTAATGCCATCCATTTTACAGCTAAACTAACTTTTCTGAAATTGTCAAAAATTGAAGTTTTAGAAATTAACATAATTTAAACCCAACCATACGAGGATGGATGATCAACTACTTGTGGGGGTGGAATATAATTGACTTAAATGTTCAAGCTGAAAACAGGAAAAGGGATTGAAAATGAATTTCTGGCATAGTACTCAATGGTGTCGCTGAAAAGCCGCGCCGAATGATGTAGACTTTAGAGAAAATAGAGCAAAATATTTATTTTTACCTTTTTGAGATGTTTAGTGTTTTGTATATGTAAACATTTAATTAAATGGGTGACAGTAATAAAGGTGGACTTTTTTGCCTTGCAAAAGCTTTTATATAAATTCAAATAAATATAAAATTAAATTAAAGCAATTTAGATGCTTCAATTTTGACTTCTCAACGATGTTACTTTTTTTCTCATGAAACCTTTCATTTATGTTTGCTTTCGTACATGCAAGTTCATGTGATAATTTGCTAATTAAGGGGCTAGTATTCATCTTGACTTATTTTTTTTTCTTGCATATTCTTACACAATTTAATTAAGTGAAAAAAAAAATAATTGTTTTGTAGGGTTTTTGGTTCTGTTAATGAAGCCTTCTTTTAAAAAATAAAATTAACAATTTTAGATAACTAAAAATAATTTTTTTATTATATTTATCAATTGCAACTACATAATTCATTTCATGTTTATGCTGTATATTTTCCAAACATAATAACCATCTAGAATTAATGAATGAATGTCGTTCCATTCAAAACAAAACCTAGCACTAAAACATGGGTAGCCATTTTGGGGTAAACGATTTTTTTAAAGAAACAAAAAAGTGAGGAATGACATAAAAGAAATAATGTCTATAAAATATTTGTAAACAATTTTGAATGTATGTTCTTTCTAGGGCACTAAAAATTTTTCCAAAAAATAAAAAATAAAAAGATAAATTATACTTCCTTCTTTAAAAGATTTTAAAGTTACATGATTTTTTTTAAATTATACTATTCTTTCTTAAAATAAATACATGATCTTCCTTGCAACAATACACACACACACACACACACACACACACACACACACATATATATATATATATATTATAAGGTACTTTCAACTATTTCACATAATTTAATAAAATTATTTAACTACCTCAAATTCTTCAAATTTATTACTTTTTTCAACTTTTGTCCTTATTTATGGAAGAGAGAGAAAAAGAAGAAGGACATTTTTAAAAAGTTAACACAACAAATTATATGGTGCTTTATATTTTGAACCAAATAAACCTTCTAAAAAGTGCCTTATATATTGGACCGGAAGGAGTATATAACAAGTAAAATATATTTGTTATAAATATAAAATCATTTGATAAAAAAATAATTATTGAGAATAAATAAAATATTCAAAAAATTATTTTTTTAAAAAATTAAACAATTTAAAGATAATAATTTAATTTCAAAAATAAAATTTTATTAATTATATGTTAATAAATATAAATAGTTCCATAAATTTAATAAAATTTTAGAATAAATTAAATTTATATTTTTTTATACAAAATAAATAATATTGAGATAAAAGTTTAAGAAATATAAAAAAATATATAATTTTTTATATCTTTATTATTATATTTTGTAATTAAAATATGATAAATATATAAATTTTTTAACAATAACATGTGTATATTTTTGTAGACAAGTATACGATTTTTTAATTAAATTATATATTTATTAAGTTTTGATTAAAAAACTACATATTTATCATATTTTGATTAAACTTAACAATAAGGATATAATGAATTATATTTAAATCTAATCCTATTTTTAATATATATTTTTTGTAAAAATAATTAAGATTAATTATGATAATATTTTATTTTTTGAGGGAATTTGTATATATTTTTAAAATAAAAATGTTGTATAATTTGAAAATTTATATAAATAATTTTAAAAGAAATAATAAACATAATTAAGACATCAACCATCATCGCTTATTGATGGCCATGTGTACATGTGACATAGTCGAAACAGAACGAGCCAAAAAAACAAACGGAGCAATGCTTTGCGTGAATTTAACATTTGCCCTGCACTACAGACAAATAACGCCAACTTTTCTTTATAGATATTACTATATCAAACATTATATATACAAAAAATTAAATTCTTACCTATATAAAAATTTAGCAACATCTTAAAAGTAAAAAATAAAAACAGCTTTGCACATCCAAAGGATCGTTCCTTGCAGACGTTCACCATTTTCTTCTCTTTTTTCATGCATCTTTATGCCATTTGCCAATATTTTTTATTCCCTGTTTTCCCTGTAATTTTTTTGTTGTTGTTAATTTTTATGCAAAATTTTAACAACATACTAGGGGCAAAAAAATTGTCGCTAAATATTGTGACGAATAATTATTTGCCATTAACATTTAGCGACGCATGTTTCAATTACTGCTTTAGTGACAGACCCATATTCCACTCAATTTCAATTAATGATGAATTTTATCTATTTATTGACCGATTGCCCATCAGTGAATTTGTTATTCTAGTAGTTCTTTACTTCAATATGACATATAAATGGTCAAGCGTAAAAGATCATTTAAGCTTGCAAGATATGATTTAATATTTTAATTCATTTAGTCATGCATTATTTAATGGTGAGAATTTGCTCCTTCCACCAAAATCTGATCTACAACCAAATTTTGGACACCATAATTGTACTCATAATTTTTTTTTGAATTTTGAGTTTGAAAATTTTTAATAATATTTATTAGATTATCAAACAATTAAATATATTAAGTGTTACCCTAAAAAATTAAATTAGGTATGCATACATACATACATACATACATACATACATATATATATATATATATATATTGTCATGAGGTCTTATAGGTATAAAAGTTTCATAAATTCAAATGACATAATCTACTTTATTAAGGCCCAAAATCCAAGAAATTCAATGGCTACAATCTGTTAAACCGCATACAATGAATTAACGCAAACCAATTACTCTAAATAGTATGATTTCAGATCAGTTTACAGTTTAAACACAACAAAGACACTTTAATCAAAAAGTTTATATAATTCCACTAAGCCATTTGATTTGAGCATTATCATTAGCTTGCCTTTTAAAACTATATAAATAGCAACTCCCTTATAACAAGGGAGGGATTGGAATTTGACCTTAAGACCTCGGGCAAGTAACACTAAAGCTCCTACTCTATTTTAAAATGAACATAGGATAAATATTTTTTTTATTTATACTACAACATAGATTGAAACATTAAGGGCACCAAGTAAAAGTATTGCACTCTGCCACCACCTTTCCTCTTGTTTCAAGTCAAGAATTGTGGTTTAAATGAGAAAGACCATCCTAACAAAGTAAAATCCAACCTTAAAAATTCAAACATATCATTAACTTTAGAAAGGAAGCAACTTTCATCAATTAATATTGACTAAAAGAAGATCACCATAACCAAAAAGTCATAATGAAGGGCGATCACAAAGTTACAAAATATAAAGATCCTTAAATTTATAATATCTCTAGTTCTTTTTATATGTATGTAGTAATAGATACATGTATACTTTAGCAATTATCTAAAATACCAAATTCTGTGACTTATATGCTTTGATAACCTTATAGCTGAAGCCTTGAATCAAATTATATAACATTCCATCTAATATGTCGTTATAACTTCGATGATGTAGCATTCCATCCAGTATGCACACTATAGAGTTTATGCAATTTCACGCTATGACCTTGGCAGTGTAAAACATCTACCTAAAACATGTTGTGAAAAATAAAAGTCCATGGAGCCTTTCATTCTTAACAATATTCTTACTTTGCCTCCACACTTTGTTGGGATTATAACCAACTTGCTCAATGATGAATGAAAGGGAAAGGAGTGATGGTGTTTTGAACAAAGGAAAAACAATAATACCACCTTTGCAGACTTAGAGAATCACCTGCCAAAAAGGTGACAATTAGATCTCTCGATAACTGTAAACATACTTTGAGTATGAACATATTCTACCACGTCGAAAAAATTAAAAGGCCAGCAAAAATGATAACTCTACCTTCATGAGCCAATAAAAGGACCCAAAATCAAGACTATAACGAATATTAGTGGGGCCAACTGACTAAAAGCTATCCCTATAAATGCAACTATATAACTAAAATAGTTGTTCATGGGAAAGAATATGCCCTTGTGAAGTACTTCTTCATAAAGCACTAAAAAAAAGTCATCATCTCTTACATTAAAAATAGTTAGGTGGAACAGATGGACAAAACAATATTAAAAGGAACACAATAATCTTCACTTGACTAGTGAAGGTCATTCTTAGTAATAGTACTTTAGAAATAAAAAAGAGAGAAGGTGCTGCCATAACACTTAAAGTCAAAAAGAAAATAGGTCATAAAGAATCAATAGAGAAATACAATGTCAAGAATGGAGTTTTAAAATACTTGGAAATAGGCATTCATATCCCATGATAACAAATCAAATAAGCATGATGTGTGAACATGAAAAATCATAAGGAACATAAAAATGTTTTAACCAATAATAATAGGAAATGGCAAAACAGCTTACTTTCATCTTTCCCATGCATGACATATTGATTACAAGCGAAAAAAAATCAATGAACAAAATACCTCTTAGAGACAACACAGAAGATCACTTATAAAAGCATCATTCCTATTAAATGAAAGTTTCAACTAATTCGAGAAACTCAAAAGATGCTTTTATCTAAGTTTGCTTAGTTTATTACTTGACTAACGAACTTTGGGACAAGTATTATAGGGGCTTACAAGTATAAGAGTTTCGTAGCCAATCTACTTCATGCAACAAGCTCTATGATATTCAACAATTACAATCTATTAAGTCACATACAATAAATTGTCACGAGCCACTTACTCTAAACAATGTGGCTTCAGAATAGCTCAAAACACTATAAAAATGCTTTGGTCAAACAACTTATAAAGCTCCATTAGGTTACATAATCGAGTGTTTTTATTAACTTATCTTTTAAAACTATATAAATAGTAATCCTCTCAAAACAAGGGGAGGGATTGAAAGTCAACCTTGAGACCATAGGCAAATAAAACCTAAGTTCCCTGGTATCTCAAAATGAACATATAATGTATCCTTTTCCATTTATTCTGCAATCCATATATATATATATATATATATATATCATTAATTAAACATATTTCTAATTTATTAAACTTCGGTTCTTTGTCAATTAATTATATCCTAAAATGTGTCAACTTGAAATGCTTAAATTTTTTATATCTATTCAAATTTATCTCATGAATATGGATGAAATCTATTATGTAGACCATAAATAGTAATATTATTTAAATTAAAATGATATCATTGATGATTTCTTTTTAGTTGATGATGTGGTCCTTACTGTTATATTGCAAAGAGAGCATTTTGCTTTAGGCAGGGAGGATCCAATACAATTTTCATACCATTAAATCAATGATAGCAACCCCAAAACAATAATGCACTTTGAAGATTATACAAAGAAGTCTAAAGAAAAAAAAGCCAAAAGTAGATCATTATCTTACTCATGCTTTAACTTGGAAACAACTTCTCCAAACTAAGGGTTTTTCTCTCAACTTTGGTGCCTAACTTGTTTAGCATTTCGTTCAAATTAAGATATTAGATACACGTAAGTCGTTGAACCTACCATTGAAAGAGTTTTGTTAACTATAGAAAAAAAAATACCATATATATATATATATATATATATATAAGCTTTGAAATATATTGGTTTTGTAAAACGGTGATATAAATAAGGGGAAAACTTAGATATTTTTTTACAACTTAATATCATATAATCAGATGGTGTTTCAAAAATTTCTAATTAAATAATTTTTTAATTTTTTTGGGTATCATTTTCATTTTATTTTCATGCAAAATTTTAGCCTCAATTTTGTGTGTTACTAAAATTTTAGTGTTCAATCTTCAATAGTATTATTTGTTTTTTTTTTCAGAAATTATAGTTCATTATTATATGAGCTGTACTAAATGTAATTTGGCCGTTTGTAGGTTAAAGGCTTGTAATTTGTTCTATTACCAAGTAATTAATTACCTTGAGGTGTTTAATATTTTTTTTTTTTTGGCCTAAGGTGTTTAATATTTAAAATTTAACAAAAATAATTACATAAATATTAAAACAATGATATACAATTTCATTATAAAAAATCAATTTCATTTATATCATAAATACCTTCATAGTATTCTAAGACTCGAGTTAGGATTAATTAAGCGAACAATTTGAATTTTCAAATGTCTAATTTATTTATAGTGATAATTTTAAAAGACTATAAAATTAAATGAGATATAAATAAAACATGGTTAATTAAAAAATATTAATTATATTAACTTTTACGTATCTAAATATTTTTATATTTAATTTGTAAAATCGCAAATATCATAAAATCAAAAGTAAGTGGCTATGAAATAAACATTAAGGAATTGAATGAAATGCTTTTAGCCATAAAAATGGTAAACCGATTTCAAACAAGTGTACATTTGGATAAAATATAATTTAAAAAAAAAAACGTATCTTTGAAATCCTATATTTGGATTTAGAGGACATTAGAAAATAATAAAAGGGAATGTTTTTAAATAAAAACTATATGTGCCGCGGATGTGGGCAGACTTTAAAACACCATACTTTGACTTCCATTAACAATAAATTATTTAAATGCACCCAAAAAAATAGGTGTTAATTAGTCTATTCTAAAATATAAAAATTTCCCATTACTATAGTGTTAATGATTTTATTTGTTTATTGTTATCTAGAGAAAAGAAACTAACTAAAATAAATCAAGTGATGGAGCCATATTATTATTTTTGAATTGAGACCATAATGATTGACATGAAAATTGCCAAATATAAAAATGATAAGATGGCTCATGGGATGTATGGTCATTATCAATTCTCTATCTCAATGTTCAGTAGCCAATTGGTCAATTAGATGACATTTGGCAAGTACAATGACACATGGGCTTTTTATTGTCACTATCAAAGCCACGCCAATAAACTAGAAGGCAAAAAAAAGCCCATGAAAATTAGCACAAAAGGGCAATACACACACCTTAATCCCGTGTAACCGGCTTCCATGTGAAGTTGTGAGCTCACCAACAATCACACACACATGGAAAAGAAAACTAAAGGCTATGTTGGCTTTTGTTCTTTTAATTAAAAAGTTATATTAGCTTTTAAGCTGCTCTAAATTTTTTATTTATTACATTTAAGAGTATTTTAAAATTTTGTCCGAATTACATTTTCTCTAGATGATCTTAAAGAATATATATTTTTTTCATCAATCTAAAATTTTATTCTTAAAATGCTCTAAAAAAATAATCAATCAATGATAGGATCAAGTGAATTGGATCTAATTGCATAAACTAAAAAAAAAAAAAAAAATTCTTCTTCCTGCAAAAATACAAACAAAATTGATGAAAAATATATATTTTTTAGTGTTTGGTTGATTTGAAGAAGCAAAACAATATAACAAAACAACATTAGCATCTTCATTTAACTTATAATAAATTATACATATTTCTCTTAAATTTTATTAAAATTACATGAATTTTTCAGTTATTTTTAAAATATATAATCCTTTCATTTAAAATTAAAATTTTTGTCTCATTTTAGTCCAATTTTAAGTTTTTAAACTAAGATACTTTCATTAGCCTAAATATATATTTTATTTATACATATTTAGATATAATTCAATAAAAAATAATGATGAAAATGAGAGAATATTTAAGTTATCAAACAGCATAACATCTCATGTTTGCAAAAAAAAAAATTCAATATGTATTTAGGTTAATAGATAATATTTTAGTTAAAAAATTTAAATTAAATTAAAAAATATATTTAAAAAAATAAAAAATTTATGTAATTTTAATAAAACACAAAAGAGACACGTATTTTAATATAATGTCAAACATTTCTTTTAATACAATTAAAAAAGATTATATTATTTCTTTGTTTAATTCTACAAATTATGTTAAACTAAAATGAATTTTGAAAATTAAAACAAAACTTATACCAAAATTCAGAAATTAAAAGTATACCGTTGTCCTTTTTTTTCAAATAAATCAAAATATTTCAGATTTTGAAAGCGAAGAAGGCTTAAATGGAGGGCCCATTGGTCATTTTCATGCCAACACTTCCATCGTCCACCTCTCTTCCAATTGGAGACAGGGTGATAAATTTCGTCGAGGAAAATCATTACGCGCCCTTTGTTGCTGTGGGGCTCACGCTCGGTCCAGTGCGTTGATTTTTGAGCACAATGTTTTGTTTGTCATTACTACCTTTCAATGTGTTTGTTAAAATGTCAAAATCATAAAAGAGAGTTTTTTGTTTTGGACAGTATTTTGTAATCCTTTCACCCACATTCGGTTATTTAAGAAGTAACAATTATAATATATATATTTTAAATATATTGGTCTTGATCGTTTTTTCCTTAATGACTTTTATTTGTTAATTATGAAAAAATATATATTTCTTAATAAATTTTGATCATGACCATGTTTATGCTATCACACAATTGTTACTGTCGAATCTATGATGTTTGACGGCTAAATCAACTCTCTTCCCATCCAAGGCACACCATGATGCACAATTTGATATCATATCCTTTAATTAATTTATATAGATAAATGGGGGAATGTAATTAATAAAAATAAATTTAATTTCCATATATGTATTTTTATATATTATATAAATTTGTAAGATGAAAAAATTATTCCAAAGTTATGAATAATGACAGCTTTTCTTCGAACTGTATGCAAGCATTTTTTTTTTAAAACTTTTTAATCCCTTTTAAAATTTGAATGGCTACACATATCTTGATGCATATTGCCCTAGTCCTTCAAAATCTTTGATATCATAATTTATTTTTGAATGAGTTATTTTTTCAAATAGAAATTTGTAAATGTAATGCATGTTATTTCACTTTCAAGAATGGTAATATAATTAGTGAAAATGTCCATATATTAAGAAGAATTATTAACGAAAATCTAATAGAAAATTCTTTGCATCAACGCAATTCAATCATGAGAATTGAATCGATTGAGATTCTGAGAACAATGGTTGAACTTTTTTAGTTATATTATAGTTAAGAGTGTGCATTCTTTTATATGAATTTGATACATTTAATTTTTTAAAAAATTAAACCAAAATTATTAAAATATAATATTACCATCTCTTACCAATTCAACTTTATTCCTTGAGTATAACAATGGTTGAATTTGATGAAATCTATAATATGTTATATATGATTCAACTAATTTCTTTTATTTTTTTTAAAAAGAATATAAATTTCTTTATTTATTAAAATCAAAACCATTTCCATCAGCATCTAAGTTCTTTGCTTTCATGGTGTGCTGTGCATGACTCAAATTAATTTTGGATTTAATTATTATTTTTATCCTTTAATTAATTAATTTGTTTTAATTTAATCTTCTAATTTTTCTATTTTAATTTGATCTTCCAATTAATATTATGTTCTTCTCTTCATTTCATTTAACGTTTTAAAATGACATCTTAAGATTTTTTTTTTAATATTCTAAACTGATCCCTTAATTTTTTGTTGATGTTTCAAGATAATTCCTAATCGATATAATAAAAAAATATAAATATAAACAAACCCATATATTTTTCCCCCTCTTTCCATGTTTTTTTTGGGTCAAAACATAGTTTGTTATTGTTTTATGGGACCCATAACAATTTCTTAACTATACATGTATCTTGTGAAAGGTTAAAGAATTAAATTAAAATTAATTAAACAAGGGACAAAAATATGCAGCCATATCCTTAATTGTATGCATTGTCCCCCTACGTAGAAGGCTCAAGTATGGCCATTTTTACCTCCATTCTCCAGGGATAATTCTGTAATTTCACCTCCCTCCTCATTTTAACGTCTGGTACACATTATAAGTGTCGAAGATACCCACATAGCAAAATCGGTTGCCTCTGTGAAATCGTAAATGGAGCCACCACCTCTCTACCCTCACGACGATGACCTAACCGCCACCACAACCACTGCCGTCTCCTCCGCCGCCGTTGAGAAGGCCGAAAAATCTGATAACTCACGAGGCGGCGGCACGCGCCACCCAGTCTATCGAGGTGTCCGGAAGCGGCGGTGGGGCAAATGGGTGTCCGAAATCCGGGAGCCGCGCAAGAAATCGCGTATATGGCTCGGGTCATTTCCGGTGCCGGAGATGGCGGCGAAAGCATATGACGTGGCGGCGTACTGCCTGAAAGGCAGGAAAGCGCAGCTCAATTTTCCCGACGAGGTCGAGTACTTGCCGCGGCCGTCCACATGTGCGGCCAGAGATATCCAGGCAGCGGCAGCAAAGGCGGCTCATGCAATGAAAGCCTCGGCAAAGAAGAGTAGCATTATATCCGACGGTGATGGCGACGGCGACAGCGGGGGTGATGATTTTTGGCGCGAGATTGAATTGCCGGAGCTAATGAACAGTGAGTATTGTTGGAATTCTCCTAGTGGCTCATCGTGGACTTCCTCCGGCGACATCACGGCGTGGCCAGAGATGGAGCTTCCGCCGCAGCAGCAACCATTCATGGCGTGTCTATAATGTGTATTAATGGTGTACAACGGTTGGTTCGCTCCGTGTATATTTGCCAACTGTTTGTGTTGTCATTAATAATAATAATAATTATTATTATATTATTATTATTAATTTTTGTCATTTTTGCTACTCAGCATATAGATTCAGTAGCTCAACAACTAATTTGTGTGAATTAGTGAGAATTATACAAGCATGTGCTTGCTTCACGGTATTCAGTATTATTAATTATATATACTTATTAATAAGTTAATTTTACAGTAATATTCAAAGGGGTTTAAATTTTACATAATTTGCTCGAACCCCATGTAATTAAATTATAGTTAAATTGGGGTCATTATTTTTGTGTTCAAAATTCAGCACCATTTTTTTGTAATCCATATTGGTGTTAATTAATTATTTGAAGTTTCATATAGTCTACAACACAGATATATATATATATATATATATTATGTTATTATTCTTCTTTCTTCTTATTGATACCAAAGTTAATATCGATGTGTTCTTTCTAGAATATTCACTCTTGATTTCTATCCTCAAGTCTTTATCAATGAAGTTTGAAGACTTTCTATCTTCCTTTCTTTCTATGCTTTTCTGGAGAAACCACCTTTATTTGAAGACTCTACCCTTTGTTTGAAATATGTAAAAAGCAATTTATTCAGTATAACCTGATGATTCTTTCCAAAAAACAAAGGGTAAATCATCTCAATTTCTTTTTCTTTAATTTCTTGTTAATTTAAAGAAATAAAAAGAAGAGATTTAAGAGAAGGAAAAAGGAGTATGTGCAAGCCTTACCCGAAGTATGGATTTTCTCAAGTGAGGAATTGAAACATGTGCATTTTGCACTCCATGTGCATTGTTTCTTCTTTGTTTTTCCTTAAATGAAAAAGAAAAACCGAAACATTAGATATTTCAAATGCACTCTTACAAATCCTAAAATTCGTACTCATCTCACAGATTCTTTTTTTTTTCCCCCTCTCTTTAAATTAACAAGAAATTAAGAGAGAGGAAATTGAGCATATTCAAATTAATTTTTTATTTTATTTTATTATTATAAATAAAAAGCATACTGAAATTAATCATTTGTTTGGATGCAGTTACATTTTCTCAAAGGAGAGTGTATGTGTTTAGTGTTTACCTAATTTTGCCATAATCATTTATGTGAAAAGCTATCCTTTGGTGGCTTCAAACTTAATCTAATAACCTAATTAAGTGTAGAATCCTTTTTCTTTTATAAAAGCGCGATTTGATCTTAAATTAAAACTATTTCCATAACCTACTTGACCCTATTATTCTAGGCTATGGTAGGTCAAAACTCAATTAGTGGCTAACATATTATAATTACTATTATTTTTTTCAAAAGGAAGAATCTAAAACCTAGTTATATTTTGGGCATGAAATAACCTAATCTAATGAAGAGCTAAATTAAAGTCAAATCGGGTACGTCATGAACTACATATAGGGATTTTCGTGCAGCAATGCATTGATGTTACGTTTGAACCATTGAGGAATCTTTAATCACATACAAAACATAGTCACAACAAATCATTACCAGAGTAATCAAAACCTATTTAAAAAGGATATTATCCTACTTTGGTGGCATGACGGTGTCGTCTATAGGGCTAATTCCCTTTCGTATCAGGCCGGTAACATTCACATAACAACGTGGAAAAAAAACCAAAGAGCTTGGATTTGTTTGCCAGCATACTGTGACTAGTTGTTTCAATTTCTTTTATGTGTTATATCTTATTAGAGAACTTATAATAGATATTAAAAAAATTTACCTTAATTTTTTTTAGTGGATTAGTATTTTAGTTATCAAAAGATATATATTGTACCCATTTATTCCTGAAAATTTGAACCTCTCATTTTTTTTTTCAAAGGTATTTCATTTTTAATATAATATCATCCTTATATTAAGCTCATTAAGATACAGCTAAAAAAAAAAAAAGGTATATGACCTAATGTCAAGCTAATACGGTCATTGAGTGTTTAGCTGTGGTTATAATATGCCATGACAGAGGTTCAAAATGATATGTGTTATGGTTATTTCAAGTTGTATGATGCTTTGTTATGTTTCAATAATAATTGAGCACTTAATAGTCATTTTTGTTAACTATTTACTAGCTGACTTAATGCAGGATAATATTAAAAATGAAATGCTTTCTAAGAAGTTCAAATTTTGAGATACTAATACTCTATTTAGTATAAAAATTGTTATGTATAGAAATAAAAAAGGAATGGCGTTGCAAATAGAATAGAATAATTATATTTGATATGATATAAAAAGAAATGAGAATTACATTTGTATATTGGTTGAAAAAAATGATATATGAATATAAAAGAATGATAAAAAAAAACAATACTTATATCTCTATTTAAAAATCATATTAAAATAAAAAAAATAAAAATTAGAGTATAATAAATTTTGTATAAATTAGAAATAATAATTATTCTCAATTCACGTGCTTATAAAATAAAAATGAATTCATTGTCTAATCCTACAAAATATGTATTAATCGGGAATATTCAATAGATTTCTTTTCCTTATTGTCCTATCTCTTCCAATCAAATGGGGCACAAATTGAAAAATAATGTATCCTTTGAGAACTAAAATATTAATATACTAAGAGTTAATAATATAAAAAATATATAATTTTAATAAGCTAAAATAGCCTCCCCAATCATGCGTGTGAGAAAAATTTATTGGTAAGCCCATATAAACTAAACCTAGACAAAGTATGCCTGAAAAAGGTTTTCATGGAAAATCCAGAATGAGAGGGTATTGGTCATTTTAGTTTTGTATTATTCAGGATAAGGTGACAAGAAATTGACCTTTCACTCACTGTTTTCATTGTTTATTTGTCTTTTCATCCAATATGGTGGGGGTGATGGATCAATGCAGCACTCCATCATCAGGACTTTCGAGATTTAATTACAACAGATTGTGAAGAAAGGTGGGTGAACAGATTCTTTGACACTGAAGCCTCTCAGGTAGGCAATTTCATGTGGGTGGATCTTTCCCCATTCTCAATCCTATTCTTATCATAAGAAGCACGAATTGGACATGAATATGATAAACATTTTTGGATAATAAAATATAAAATGTTTGATATAATTTGAGTAAATTATATAATTTTTTTTGAATTTTGACAAATTTATACAAACTTCTTTTTTATTTTTGAAATATATATTTTAGTTTAATTTTAATTTTTTTGAGTAAAATATCTTCCATATAAAATTATGTAAGAGTGATTAATGAAAGATATTTCAATCAAAACATTTAAAATTAAACTAAAGTGTAACATTACATTTTATTTTAGGAGAGATGTATATATATATTAAAAATAAAAAAAATCCGTGTAATTTTAGTAAAATTCAAAAGAAAAATCTATGTGATTTACTTGTATAATTTAAAATATTGCGCCATGATCTTATGTCAAATATGGGTATCAAATATATTGAACACAACACAGCTTTATTTTTGAGCATATATTTGTTTGAAATAATATAAAAAAATCGTTAAAACTTTTCTCTTATACTAGAATTAGTTATAAGAAGAAAGGAGAATGAATGATTTTTAAGTAACAATTTAAAGTATTTGTACTTTATAATTTTAAGTTTGTTCAATTTAAAACAATTTTGAATGAAAAACTATTATGTTATTTATTATATTTTATAAACCAAATCGTTATTATTAATCATTTTAATAGAAGATAAATTTGTAAAAAAATATACTATAATTAATCATTTTCATTTATTATTTTTTCCATAAACATACCCTGAATTCAGAGATCCTATCAGTGAATAATGTCGAGGAGTTGGTGAAAGCTTCCTTCTTTCAGCAGCATATCTGGATAGAAGATAAGATCTGGTGAATGGTTTGGCGGTACGTTGTAAAATTATGTTAAAGCGAAAGTTTTCTTTATTTGCTTTATATCAAACGTGATTTGGGAGGAGTCTAACGTGTATCCAAATGCACCATAAAACTGGTGAGAAAGATCGAGTCATGGAGAAAGAAGAAGATAAGAGAGGGAAGGTACATTTGGCCCCATCCTAGTTAATGTGAAAATCTATCTTGGGCACACCATGTCAGAAATGACTGGAAAAAAAGTGAAAAAGCCATGACTTTTTTCTTCTGGGGTGGTAAAGTTACGAGGGTCAGAGTCATACTTTTCTGTCAGCAAAAGTTATAGCCAAATTAATAAAAAGTGCCATAAGTCATGAAGGAACTTTCTTGACGAAATAGGGATAGGAAAGGCTGAGGGAAGTGCGAAGTCAGCATCCTAAGCTATTGGCTCCCCAGCAATTAAAAAAAGTTGAAAGAAGAAGATTGAGGGAATGAGTTTCTTTTAAAATAAAAAAAAATAAAACACACCTATGTTTTTTGCTAACTTAACTTCACCAGTAGTACATAAAACTCAACAGCAAAAGATTCATACTCCTATAAAAAGTGCTCATATGAGTTTATCCCTGGTTCAGGGCGGGACTTATTGCCATTCCAACCAATAAAGATGTCACTCTGTAAAAGAAAAAAGATAAAGACTCAAAACACAAAAGCATTATATTGTTCAGACTCTGAGCAATTTAAAACATGGCAACCAAAAGAAAAATTCCAAAGCACAATGAAAACTAAATTTAGAAGTAAGGTCACTTTTGTTACCAAACAATGCATCATAAGGAATGAACAAGTTTTAAAAAAATTGAGAAATATTTATTATATCATAATAATAATAATAATTATTATTATTTAATAAAATTTATCTTCTTTTTAATTTAAGAACATGAATGTCATTTATCATCTATTCTATATACTTTTTTATTACTTTATTTTATTCCTTTTCATCATACCAAACAAGACCTAATATCATTTTATGGTAAAGCCTAATTTTCTTTTCAATGTAACAATAAGTAAATTATATAGATTTTTCCTGAATTTTCTTAAAATCATACAAATCTCGCATATTTTTTTAAAACATATATAATTTTTTTTAAATTTTACAAAAATTACATAGATCTCCTATTTATTTTTAAAATATACACAAACTTCCTATATAATAAAAAGTAAATTATGCTTATCTTCCTTGAATTTTGTTGAAATTATATAGACTTTTTTATTTTTAAAATATATACATACTTAATCTAAAAATAGAAGAAAAATTTATGCAATTTCAAAAAAAAATTAAAAGGATGTCTATGAAATTTACTCTTTGTTTTAAGAGAAATTTGTGTAATATTTTAAAAATAGAGAAGAGATCTATGTAATTTTAAAAAAAAATTTGCATAATTTACTCTTTCTTTTAAGAAAAGTTTGTGTATGTCTTGAAAATTTAAGAGATGATATGTAATTTTGACAAAACTTAGAGAAGTTCTGTATAATTGACTTTATAACAATTAAGGATGTTTTGGATGAAATTAAATTCCCTCTCAGCAATTTTAAAAGTGCATTCTTTTATATAAATAGGTTGTATCCCAAAAGAGAATCAAATCCTGATTGGTAAGAACTTGTTGAACTAACAACCTTGAGTAGAGAGTTCTAATTTAATGATCTATATAAGAAGGGTTCACGTACTGCAGCAAGTTGGTTCTTCATAGATCAGAATCAAAAGAGACCTCTATTATAATTCTTATCCTATTTGGTAAATCAATTTTTCTTAGTCCTGATTTCTAAACAGAGTTTATTAGCTTCTTCTATTTGAAGCAACTGCTGTTTTTCTCTGTATTTCCGAGCCAACAAAGAGACAGATTTTATCATCGAGGTGATCTAAGATTCCCCGAAGAATAACACAAATGCCCATCCCAAAACGGCAGTTCAGATATGCAAAGACATAACAAGAGGTTGGAATAACTCAATCTATCAACATCTAAGAGGGGAGAGCAAACAAATTGCTCAACAGGACCACGCTGTATCTTGTCCAAATTCATGGGGGGCATCGGAAAATTGACAAAGTTGTGATTTGTGAAAGTTCTAAAATGTTCCTGTCAATCTTTATGTTCCGTGACCTCATTTTAACCCCTTCCTTCTCGCGTAGCTTTCAAGGTCAAAAGTAGGACTAACGGGTATCTGCAGGGAAATACAAAGAATAAAATTTTAAGTACAGGTTTCGGGTATTTATTAAAGGGTTTTTCAATAAAAATATAATTGTTGACCAAAGCGTGTCAACAATTATCCTATAACAAAGAGTTGGGTGTAAAACCGAATCATAGGTGAAATTTGGTACTTAGAATGCATTTAGGTATTAGATCTAAAGTCACGGGTTCGAATTTTAGTGAAACGATTATTGAGAGAAATTTTTGGTTAAGGTGTGGCTAGACTAAGTCACAGTTAAGAAATGGTGCTTTGGGTCGATGCATTTAAGTAAAAAGAGGCTTAATCATAAAGGTTTTATCTATCAATGTGAAGAATAATAATTAAGTTTTCAGTATTTGCCATTAGATTCTTAAATGGTTTTTAACAAATGGAATATTTCTTTACAGTTTAATACAATGTGATTAAGTATTTCAAAAAGACTCTCTACATATAATGTATATGTTACAGAATCTAATACAAACACATGAAAAACTTTATCTAAAAGTTTGATCCAAATATAAAACACACTGCAACCTGTAAAGAAGGAACTTCAACTAGTGACAAGATCACTTGCTTGCCCCTTTGAAAGACGAGCACTGTCCCACCACAGAGTTCTCAACCCGAATTGTCCATTTCAAATTTTCATATATCTAAAATGGTCTTTTCATCTGCTCATATATCTTCAATCACAAATTCCCAACCGTGTATTTGACAGATACGGAGATAACAGTTTCTTCAATAATAAGCCTGTTGATGTCAATACCAATCCACAACTATGGAGAGCCCCTCACTGCTAGTAATATATTATATTATATTATATTGGTTAATTCTATGAAGCGTTTGGCCTCCCAAAGGATTAAATTTCTTTAACTATTAAATGCATATTGAGATTGATGAAGTGTAGATTAAAAGATTAAAAGTGACAATCTCAATATGCGTCTAATAATTAAAAAAACTCAATACCTTGAGAGGTAGAGTTCTTTCAGAATTATCCTATCGACTTTCATTAAAATGTGAATATGTCTATGTTGCCGTAGAAAGGTACAGAGACCATGGGAGCTTCTCAGGTCTGACTTACTAACAAACAAAACCAGGCTGAGAACAATCGCATATGGTTGAGTCTAGTACAGGCAAAAGCACTATCTGCTTCTGCAAATTGCAGAAAAGCAGGTGTGTTTTGATGGCTTTAATTTTTTTTTTTTGGGGACTTTCTTTCCCTATATATTTTTTTAAACTCTAAATGTTGTTTCAACTTTCAAGTGGTTAGAGTTAGGCCTTACTAATTAGAAAGGGAAGATATGAACTTTGAACGACTGATGATAAAAGATTTTGTATATCAAGGCAAAAATGACTTTGTCCTCTGCAAATTGTTGTCCAGAGGGAGGGGGATCCTCAGCCCTCCCTCACAGTTTATTTAATCCTATTCTAAGAAAGGACTTCTTTCTAAGAATATGTATTTGTTCATTCGTAAGTCCATAACTAAAGACTAACCGAAGAGTAAGCTTGAAATCTTGCATCCAAATGACATAAAGAAAATCTAAATTGTGATATGAATCTTTGATAGAACCATACCCTAAAAGCAAACTTATGAGATCGAAGAGCCAAAAATTCATATAAGCTCCACGTTATAATCACACATTTCCAATGTAAAACTCAAGTCCCATACCATAGATCATAACTCATAACATTTTGTCAGGGTTCACAATTTGTGGAAGGCTCTGATACCATTGATATGAAGATTTGAGAGAATATGTCCTAAAAGCTAATTCACCTGGTTTGAGAACTCAAATTCATTAAAATGTAGGACTCAAGCCCAATACTTTGCAAAGTTGCAATTGGGTCATAACAGACATGGAATTTTCGACTGCTCCTTGAACAATTCCCCACTCAGACATAAGATCGAACAGATTATGCGCAAGTGACAAAGCTGCTTGTGTTAAAATAAGCCAGAAAATCCAATCTTTTGACGATATTAATACAAGACAAATATAGAAAGAATTAAAACCCAGGTAGAGAATCTTACCAGAATTATTACCTGACATGTTGGGATTGGTTCGGGAAAACGTGCTCTAATTTCATTGTCAAAAGGCTGTGGCATTGCAAGAGTGATTTGGCAGAGAACGAAGGGAACGAAAGAAGAGCAAGTGGGAGGTGAAGCGGCATAATTCAATGGTTTTTTGTTTGGCAATAATATTGATATTGAGTGCTTGACGTTTTCAATTCTCAATCACTACACCATAGAAAGAGAGAGATTCCTTAATAATAGTAATACACGCGAGAAAATCTTCAGAATAAGAGTATGTGTGGAGGGCAATGAATGGGGTCAATCTCATGTTACTGCAGGGTTAAGCATGGAATGTGATTGTCCTTGCAGATTTGCCCCTTCATATTATCTATCATATACATTTTCTTATATAATAAAACTCATATTTTATTAGCACTGTTTATTTACCATTTATAATTTATTTATTGACAAGACATGATTTATATTTTTTTCATCAATTTTTTTGGCAGTTACTTCTTTCTTTCTTTCTTATTTTTTTGTTTTTGTTTTCTTTTTCATTTTTTCAAAATGCAAATGAGACACCGGGCCATGCAACTGTATAGGGGTTGAGGCCCTAGTTAACCCTATATATGTAAAATAGACAGGATTTTTATAAATCTTTTTAATAGCTGATGTTGTCTTCTTCGGTATAAATAATGAGTACTTAACAGTTTTTTTCTCTGAATAAATCTCAAGGACAAAAATAAGTGTTTTATCAATATGAGAAAAAATATTTTTTTAATTCTTGAAAGATATATATATATATATATATTATAACTATTTTATCTTTAAATCTTAGAAATATATGATTCAATCTTTAAAAAAATACATGATTCAAATATTTAATCATTTAATCATAGAAATACATGATTCAGTCCATGAAAAATTTTAAATTTGTTACTCGTTGGTCATTAAAACATGTATAGATGGAGATTAAATAATGAGTAGGGAGTCAAAATTTTTCAAAGATTGAATCAAATACTTTTAGAGAAAAATCCCATTTTGGTCATTTGTCAATCTCATAAAATTATTTTTTTTTAATTTGATCCTTCGTAGAAAGATATTTCTCAATTTGGTTATTCGAAAAATTATATTTTCAATTTGGTCCCTAATAATAGGTATTTCTCAATTTGATTTTTCACACATAAAAATATTACTAATAATATTTTTCTATAAAATTTAGATATACTCATATGTAAGGGACAATTATTGATAATAGTTTTATTTATAAAAGATTAAAGTGAAAAATACCCATATGTAAGTAGTCAAATTAAGAAGATAATTTATGAAGGACCAAATTGAAAAATACTTTATCTTTGAGGAATTTAATTAAAAAGACAATTTTATAAAGGATTAATTTAAGAAATATCTTATTTATGAGCGATAAAAAAAGAGTTTTATTTTATATTTTTAAGATTCAAAGATTAAACAATCAAGATATATATATCTTTTAAGGACAAAAGCAATATTTTCTCTATAAAATCCAAGTGACACTTTGCCCAGATTAAAGAAATAGATTAGTGGATATCGGTAGGGTGTGAGTTTATTCTGACATCAGCACATTAGAATATAACCAAAAAAATGTCAAAGTGGCGCTTTAAATTTACAAAGATGCAAGTATGTCAAAGTGGTATACTCTTAAAGCAGTACTAATTATATAATGGTCACATGGGACTAGTTCAGGTGATTAGAATAAAACGTTAAACAAATGATTAGTAATTCATTTCTCTTCTTGTAGAAAGGAAAAGAAAAAAACTAGCTTCATCATACTTGTGAACAATTTCTATCGAATCCATAAATAACAAAAATTGTTGACATCTTGATTTTTTTTTTTTTTTGGTTTGTTTTTTGTTCAGAATATAATCTTAATTAAACTTGACTGAAATTTATTGCTATCGTAGCCTACAAAGCTAGAAGGGAAAACATAGAAGCAAAGTGAGCCCAAAACATAGAACGAAACAGGCCAATCAAATTGGGCAAATTGGGCCAGCCCATTTCTTCTATTAAAATCCGGCCCACACTAGTTATTGGGCCGATTAAATGAATTAGTGCCCAGAACTGTGACAAGAGACACGTGTCTTTTTTCTGTGGCTCTTCTCGTATCTGCAGAATAAAATTGACAGTACAAAGCCCTCTTTCAAAATACCTTCCCTCTGTCTCACATTTCACTTTCCCTCTCTAAAAACCGCCCCCCCCCCCCCCACACACACTCTCTCGTGTCTCCGTCTCCTTCGTCTTTGCTTCAAGCTTTGATTCTTTTCCATTTAGTCTAGTGATTGTAGTGATCACCGAGCGATCTATAGTGGCGAACTTTTGACGTAAACCCTAGCTGCGATTTCAGTCACACAGTCATGGAATGGAACCCACAAACTCTCCAATTCCTCTCTGAATGCTTCCTTCATACTCTATCTCCGGCGCCGGAGCCTCGCCGTCGCGCTGAATCTTCCCTTGCTGAGGCTGCTGATCGCCCTAACTACGGTCTCGCCGTACTCCGGCTCGTCGCTGAGCCCTCGATCGATGATCAGATCCGTCAAGCCGCTGCTGTCAACTTCAAGAACCATCTCCGTGTCCGTTGGGTCCCAGCTGCTTCGGATGACGGCAATGTGACCACTTTCTCCCCTATACTTGACCCCGAGAAAGAGCAGATCAAATCCCTGATAGTTCCGCTAATGCTCTCGGCTACTCCTAAGATTCAAAGCCAACTAAGCGAAGCTCTGGCTGTTATTGGTAAGCATGATTTTCCGAAATCGTGGCCTGCGTTGCTTCCTGAACTCGTTTCAAATCTTCAGAAAGCCTCGCAAACCTCTGATTATGCCTCTATTAATGGTATTCTTGGCACTGCAAATTCCATTTTTAAGAAGTTTCGGTATCAGTATAAAACCAATGATCTTTTGCTTGATTTAAAGTATTGTCTGGATAATTTTACGGCACCTTTACTGGAAATATTTCTTAAGACCGCATCCTTAATTGATGTGGCCGCAAATTCCGGGGGGCCTGCTGCAAACCTTCGCCCTCTTTTTGAGTCCCAGAGGTTGTGTTGTAGGATATTTTATTCACTGAATTTTCAAGAGCTGCCCGAGTTTTTTGAGGATCACATGAAAGAATGGATGACTGAATTTCGAAAATACCTTACCAATAGTTATCCTGCGCTAGAGAACAGTGGTCCTGACGGTGTTGCACTTGTTGATGAGCTTCGAGCTGCAGTTTGTGAAAATATTAATCTTTACATGGAAAAGAATGAGGAGGAGTTTCAAGGTTACTTGAATGATTTTGCACTTGCTGTATGGACTTTACTGGGAAATGTGTCCCAGTCTTCTAGCCGTGATCAGCTTGCTATCACAGCAATCAAGTTTTTAACCACTGTTAGCACAAGTGTTCATCACACCTTGTTTGCCAGTGAAGGCGTTATACCACAGATTTGTCAGTGCATTGTTATCCCAAATGTGCGATTGAGGGACGAGGATGAGGAACTCTTTGAGATGAACTATATTGAGTTTATTAGGAGAGATATTGAAGGTAGTGATCTTGACACTAGGAGGAGGATTGCTTGTGAGCTACTTAAGGGAATTTCATCACATTACGGAGATGCTGTTAGAAGCATTGTGTCTGCTCAAATTCAAACTTTACTAAGTTCCTTTGCTGCCAATCCAGTGGCAAACTGGAAGGATAAGGACTGTGCTATATACTTGGTGGTCTCTCTTGCGACCAAGAAGGCTGGATCTAGTTATGTCTCTACAGAAATTGTTGATGTTAAGAGCTTTCTTGAATCTGTTATTGTTCCAGAACTGCAGAGTTCAGATGTTAATGGGTATCCTATGCTTAAGGCAGGTGCACTCAAATTCTTTACCATGTTCCGGAGTCAAATATCAAAGCATTTAGCATTGAAGTTTTTTCCAGATTTGGTTCGTTTCCTGATTGCTGAATCAAATGTTGTTCACTCTTACGCTGCAAGTTGTATTGAAAAACTCTTGTTGGTCAAAGATGAGGGGGGTAGAGCACAGTATACTTCAGCAGACATTAATCCTGTTTTCCCAATGCTTATGAATAATCTTTTCAGTGCCTTGAAGTTCCCAGAGTCTGAAGAAAATCAGTATATAATGAAGTGTATTATGAGGGTACTTGGGGTTGCCGATATATCTGTTGATGTTGCTCGAGTTTGCATTGAGGGGTTGGCCTTTATTCTTGGTGAAATTTGCAAAAATCCAAAAAATCCCATCTTCAATCACTATCTTTTTGAGTCAGTGGCCATTCTTGTCAAGCGAGTCTGCGAGAAGGACTCATCTCTTGTATCAGTTTTTGAAGCAAGCCTTTTTCCTAGACTTGAAATAATATTGAGCAATGATGTAACTGAGTTTTTCCCTTACACATTTCAGTTGCTTGCTCAGCTTGTTGAGTCAAACAGACCGCCCATTCCACCAATCTACATGCAGATATTTGTGATTCTTTTGTCCCCTGAATCTTGGAAAAGGGCCCCAAATGTTCCTGCTCTTGTGCGTCTACTTCAGGCCTTCCTTCAAAAGGCACCAAATGAGGTAAACCAAGAGGATAGGCTGACCAAGGTGCTTGGCATATTTGACACACTTATCCAATCTAAAGCCACAGTTGAGCAAGGATTTTATGTACTTAACACTGTCATTGAGAGTCTTGACTATGCTGTCATTGATCCTTACATTTCTCACATTTGGGCTGCCCTTTTCAGAGAACTCCAACATAGGCGGACAGTAAAGCTTATCAAGTCTCTTTTGATATTTATGTCACTCTTTTTGATCAAGCATGGGCCTTCAAACGTTGTGGATACTATGAATCGAGTCCAGCCTGGTATATTCACTGTGATTTTAAACCAGTTTTGGATACCTAATCTTAAGCTGATTACTGGAACTATTGAGCTCAAGTTGACTGCAGTTGCTTCAACCAGACTTATCTGTGAGTCTCCAATCTTGTTAGATGCTGCAGCTGCTGAATCCTGGGGGAAGATGGTGGACAGCATTGTTACTCTTCTTTCACGGCCAGAAGAGGATAGGGTTGAGGAGGAACCTGACATGCCAGATATCACAGAAAATGTGAGTTATATGGCCACTTTTGTTCGTCTCTACAATGCTGGAAAAAAAGAAGAGGACCCACTAAAAGATATAAGAGATCCCAGGGAATTTTTTTTAGCTTCATTGTCCCGACTTTCTGCTGTTTCCCCTGGGAGGTATCCCAAGGTTATCAGTGAAAATGTTGATCCAGCAAATCAAGCAGCATTGCTTCAGCTTTGCAACACATATAGTCTCCCAATAGTTTGAGTAAGTAGATACTTGGGGTCAGTTTGTTTCCCCCACTATCATCTTTTGCTTATTGTGGTTGGCGGATTGCTTCAAATGACTATTATTTTATTTACAAATTAAAATATTCTCTCAATTCAATAATATTGTCTAGTCTAGTTTGTATATTATTTTTTGCACAAATTGTATTTGTCAATAGTTATTATTCATCTCCAAGTTTGCATGGACTATGTACTAACCTAGCTTTATAATAGATTTTAACCCTTTTGGAAGGAAGGGAAATTTTTTTTTTTTTTCAATTTGTAATTTGCAAGGGTTAGTATATGACAGTATAGGGGTGGATGGAACCCTGAAGACCATGGTTTAGGAGTAAATATGGCTCAACTTTCTTGGTCTTCTTAAACCTTTTCTTTTCCACTTTAACTCTGGTTTTACTTGGTTGGGTGGGGTACTCATTATTAAGTCTCATTTTATGCGGCATTTTGGACTGTCTAGTTGCCTGATCTTATGAAACTTTAGTCTCCAATGTGTTATTAGTATCATATGTGCCAAATCTTTATTAGAATTTTAAACTCATCCTCAAATTGGTTATAAAATCAATTATGTGATAGATTAAATCTTTATTGCTGCTGTTGCAATTTCTCAATATCTTAAATATGGTAATAGGCTATCAATGAATCCTAGGAGTCCAGCTTAACTGGGGTAACAATTTTCTGATAAATTTAAGTAATTAAACAAAAGGTTTATATAAATTCTAAATGGAATCTGGTAAAACCGTAGACCCAAAACTGGCCAATTTTGTGCATATAACATTGCCAGTTGTTAAGTTTGAGTTCTCTGGTATTCATTTAATGCCGACAATATCAGTTTTTCCAGGTTTATCTTGGGGTGGGTGTCAGTTGAGGAAATTTGTTCTGGACCCTATTACATATAGTCCCTGCATTCTCACTCATGCGCATCATTGACTTCCATCTTGTGCAGTTATCGTAGTTGCTTGACTCTATGTCCTCAGCTGTCCATATTCTGTCTACTCGAATATTTGAATATGTTTAATTTCTTGCTTAGTCTTATTTTAATCCTTTCTGAGTTTTCTAAATTCTTTTTTGTTTTTTTTTTAATATGCTTAATCAATCTATTTCATCTCTTCACTTGCTTGAAAAGCTGTGTTTTCAGCCTTCTTATTGAAGGATATAGAACTAGTTTATGTACTGATTGTTTCAGCTTGAGTGTTCCGTTGGTACCAAATGACAAAAGATTTTTGTTGACCAGATTGAGCAATCTGTATCAGTCTCCATGTAACAATTATTCAAAATTTGGGGATTTCAAATTCCCATGTATCTCATATTTAGATATTATATACTTAGTCTAGGTATCCAAGGAACTTGGAAATTTAGCATACCCATGTACCAAACATAATTCTTAATTTTGCCATAACTCATGACTTGAGAAAGTGACAATCCTATATATTGCTATTTGTGAAGTTTTGATAGGGGAAATGTTCCTTTATAAAAGTATTGTCAGGTTGATGCTTGTAAATTCTTGTCATGCAAGAAAGTGAAATGAGGGACTTCTTGAGGTCGTAAGTTTTATGCTTTTAAGAGCGTTTTATCGGTTGCTGCTCATTAGTATGACCAAAACTAGGAGAGGTGGTCTTCCCTTCTAACTGATGATTTTACTAATTTGGCTCATGAAAGATTGCTTGATGTTGACTTGGGTTGTTTAATTGCTTAATTCAGGGAAGAAGTCAGTGAAAATGTTGGAGTGGTTCCATCTAATACAATCGTACCATTTTCTCTTGCGCTCACAAATCTATAATTGCAGTATAAATTTATCAGGTCTGGACATGGATATATGCTTGTGAACTCCTTTACAAGGAGCTTATCCTGCTCGCATCTACTACGACCGTACCATGTTCTCTTATGCTCACAAATCTATAATTGCAGTATAAATTTATCAGGTCTGGACATGGATATATGCTTGTGAACTCCTTCACAAGGAGCTTATCCTGCTCACATGATAAGTTGCCTGTTAAATATATTTCTCACATCGACTAACCTATCTTCCATTTGAAGAATATCAGATGTTTATTATATGCCTAATACTGTGGGCTTGGTACCTTTTTTAAGCAAAAATTTTGTATAGACTTGTGCACCTGACTGATGAGCATAGGCAAGTTTGTTTGACATTTTTAGATCGCCATGCTATGTTAGTCAAACCAACTGCCTGTGCCCCACTGGTCTGGTCTACAGCTAACATGGTACAACCAGTGCGGGCAATAATCTCTCCTTTCTTTGACGTTTAGGTTGAGAGGTTTCTTGCAGTTCTTTATGCATGTGTATATGTTGTGTGGTCTAGGTTGAAACCCATAATATAGGTCAACGTTTTCTACGCTTGTCCTCATTATTATTATTATTATTATTATTGCTTTTTCTATATTTCTTATGCTTCAACTTTCTGATTTGATTGATAATGATACTACTCAGGATTTTATGCTGCAATCAGTTCGGTGGTTTATTGTCTGGGTCGGAGGAGCCTTCTGCGGCTTGATTGAGCTAGCTAATGGTGCTTTTGCATTGCTACAAAGTGGTTCTACTAAGTATTTCATCATCCGTTGTTGCCGCTACTATGATCTTACGGGGTGATTAATTGGGAACTCTTATAACAGTCCAGCTTGAATCCATGAGAGCTCCAAGCCCTTGTTTGAAGGGCATGGGGTCTATGGGATTTTGTTGTAAAACTACTCCACGAGTTTCCGTTGTCTCAAGGTTTCTCTTGTGAGCAAATGAACGTTACGGGTCAATTTTGTGTAAAACTCTTGCATTTTAAAGTTGAGTTTTATTCAAATTCTTACTTCTCAAACTTCAGAAGTCATTGACGAATTGATACTAAAATTGTATGTATCGGGATGGGCCGACGGATTAACACAGTTTTTGTAGAGTTTGAGGCCAAGTTTGCAAACCCATGTGTAATGTCTCATGACGGGCCTCTTTGATGCTATTCTGCTATCCATGACATGACATTATCTAGTATAAAAATGTAGATGAGCGTTCATATGTAACGGGGATTCATTGATGTTGGAGTATATCAAAGTGGATCTAATATGTTGGATTATTTTTAATCGGATCAGTTTTTGAAATAAAATATCATTAAATTAAGAATTTCTTTTTTGAATTAATTTAAAATAGTATTGTACTCTTGATATATCCTAAAGTTAGCACATATATATTTATAAATTTAAATATTGAATAATAATCAACTAATAAATGCCAGTTACGACCATTCACTCCACTGATCTAGTTGTGCAAAACTTCATGTCCCTTTCTTAAATTTAAATAAATTTTGCTGACATTTAGTATGATAGCATGCTATGCGTTATAACCACGAAGGCACCCACCCACAAAACAAGAGAAAGAGAAAATGAAATGAAAGAAAAAGGAAAGACACAAAATGCCAACAAACACATTGATATTGGAATGCAATTTACATAAAGAGACATTAGCCTAAGTTAATCAAATGCCTTAAAAGTGCATCCACAAACTGCTACACTTTCTAACCAGCTTCCACTAAACATTCTTTAATAATTTATTAATTAACTTGAAAGCAAATGATTGTTGGAGTGAATTAATTAATAATGGTCCTTCTTTTGTGAAGGACCTTCTCTCCCACTCCCCAGAATTTCTACTCGTTGCTGAGATAACATTCATGTTTCCAATGTCTTATAGGACCCCCCACCCTTCCTCTCCCACTGGCTTGGACTTCACACATTTATATTTCTACTTACTGTCGTGTGGTCCCCCTCCTCCCATTGGCCACCAATTTTACTTTTATTTAATCTCTTTGGGTTGGCCTGCCTCTGCCATTCATGTTCCCTACTCTGTTTTTATTTTATTTTATTTTTTACCAAAGAGATTTCATATTTCAGAATTATGAGTGGACATTGGTAATGCCAGCCACACCTTTCATCTCCTTCTTTCATATTTGTTTGATCATGTATCATTATTATTATTATTATTATTATATGGAGGGTTGTTGAATTTTGTTCGATACTACATTCTCTTAAAAAAATTAAGGTATACTCTCTTCTTATTTTTTTATTTTTGGATAAATAAGATGTCCTCTCTTATATTAGTATAATGCATCTGAGATTTTTCTTGTATTGTTTCCCGGAGAAGTCAAATTTAGACCGACAGAAAGAAATATTATCTTTTCTTACCGAGAAAACTAATTCTCCTTTTTTTTTTATGGTTTTATTATTGGTCTTTTTGGGCTTTGCTCGAAACTTAATTCTTTCTCAGAGAATTTTAAGAACTCACTTCTCATGTTCATGTAGTGTATTTAAAATTTTATTTTCAGAATACCTGCTAGAGAAACCAAACCTATTATTAATAAAGTGAGTATTATCTTTTATTACCAATTCCTTTATATTAAAGACTAACTACTTTTTTTAATATGTTATAAAGGATTATGGATTTTTGTAGAGATTTTGTTTACTAATGAGATGTTTTTTATATGCGTGAGAAGTGAATGTTGACCTAACATATGCGATGATTATTTTTTTGTGCACGAAGTTTAGGGTTATACAAGAATATTTATCATATATATATATGGGAGTATCTTGTTTGAACCCATCAAATAAAGGTTCTTAAACCTTGTGGCGCAATATGCGACTTAAAGGTTCTCTAAATTTGAAAAAATCAGTATGCATGGAGGAAAAGTGAAGTAATGCTAAATCTTGGTATAAAAACACACATCAAAAGATACGAATTGAGATAAGGCCCTTTAATTCATTAATAAAAATTAATCTGTTGATAAATAGTTCTTACGATAGTGTTGAAGCTCTGATAAGACATGAAATAATTTTGAACATACGTTTTAAGGAAGCTAAGAGTCCCTACAAGCACTCTAATAATAAAATGAGTACATAGAATAAAAGAGTCGAAGAATGTAAAATAAGAATGTAAAACATATTTAAAGATCTCCGAGCCTTATATAGCCAAGAGTCAAGGATGCAATAGTAATTTCATGGCTTGAAAAGCAATAGTTAGTGGGTCGCATGACAGCTCTTCGTTGGTTTTTAGTAAAAAGACTGTTAAGCATTGATTTGCATCCACACTTAGGTTATGTTTGATTAGTAGCAAAGTAAACGTAATCTTTTTTAATAATTTGTACAATATTCTTATAATTATTATTTCATTCATCAAATTATTATTTTAATTATGAAATCACTTTTTTAAAATAAATGTGTAAATATCATTTCTTATTCTATTTATTTATTTTTATATTTTTTCTCTATACATCATTTAACTAAATGTATCCCTATATGTTCTTTACGTAATTCACATTTCGATTGGTTCACACTATCGTGAATGTATTTCTTTTACATAACTTATGTAATATCTATTTTATTCTTATATTTATCATTTTACCCATTAAATTATTTCTTTAAAAGTAAAAACAAAATAGTCATTTTTTTTATTTTATCTACCTTCATCTATTCATTTTTTATATTCTCATTTATTATTACATCTTTTAACCAAACACTCGTTTTATTTTTGTGCAAGTTGTGTGCAGCATTGGATGTAGAGGGTCGAGGCAAGGGATTCGATTCCTAGCATACTATATTGGCCTTTTTTTGTAAATGTAGGAAATAGATAAACTAAATTTCATTGAACTTTTATCAAAAAAATTTCATTGAACTTGTTCAAATAAGAAGTATTAATCATTTATCTCCCCCCCCCCCCCCCCCCCAAAAAAAAGAAATAGACAAAAAGTACACTCTCAATAAAAGTTTTCAATAAGTCAAATTCAATAGGTTGGGGAATTTTTGATGCCCAATTTTGGATCTAACGGGCATGATTCATGAGATGATAAATTAGGTCAAAAGTATAAAGTATGCAATGTCCGTACACCCCCACCAACCGAGATACACTTGCCTTTTTTTGCAATTTACAATGGTATATTTTATTTATTAAACATAAAAATGTATTACTATAGATTCTCTTTCTTGTTGGAAAAATAAAAAAGAAAATCCACTAAATACTGAGATTTCATTTTCTTTTCCAAAGCAAGAAAAAAAAAAAGGGAATTCTTTCTTAAGCTTGTCGGTATAACCCTTAGACAAGAAAGCCAACAATGAATGTGATGAGTATAAATAGACCAACCTTCCTTTCTATGAAAAGTAAATTCCGTTGTTCGAATTGTTATAAATAGAATTAGAAAGTTAAGGCACAAATAATAACAATAATAATAATAATTATTATTATTATTATTATAATAAAGGTTCATTACCGTTATATATTCAAATTGTCATAATGATTTCAGTTTTTTTCTTTTAGATTTAAAGTTCTTTTCTCTTATTAGATCTTCTCTCAATTTTCTAATGTAATAATAAAAGCCTAATTTTGTAGCCAAAAAAAAAAATCCTTACTACAAGTTGTTCCTTCTCAAAAATACAAACTATTTGCAGAGGATCATAATTTTCAAAACCAGATGCCTTTTAACAAATACATACTCATTTTTTTAACCAAAACAAATTGTTAAATTGACATTAGTCTGGTTAATGAATTTAAACTTTATTCTTATTCATTACAGTTTTTAACTTTCTGACAAGCACCATGCCTATTTGTATTAAGAGTAAGACCATTAATTAATCATTGTATCTCTTAAAAATTGAATACACACACATATTTTAAAAAAAAAAGGAAAATCCACATTATTAGGCATCTAATTCTCAAAGTCAACTAGTTTTCAACGAAACATCCACACCCTTGCTTAAAAGATGAAAAAATATTATTTTTTTGGGCCTGAAATATTTAAATATATGTTCATATATTTATTTATTTATATTGGACAAAATTATATGAAAAGAAAGTGAAAAGGAAGAAAGGACCCCACAAATTATTCCTTAAAATAAGTGAAGTGGTGCAAACCCACCCATGGTTGATGGGAGGAATGCTCACGTTAATCCAATTGCCCATCATTGTCTTCACATGAATTCCAACATCAAATGCTTCTAAGTCTCTTTGATTTTTTTATTTAAAAAAATTCTTTATTAATAGGGTAGGGTACCTTCATCAAATGTACTAATACCCAGATGAAGCAAACCTCATTAATCACAAAAACAAAACAAAAAAGTTAAAAAAATAAAATAGAAAAAGTAAGGATCTCTTTGGTGAAAAGCTTGTGTATACATTACATGTATTAAATACAATTACCCATATTTAATTTGTACAATCTCATAGGGTCTCATAATTAAAGATTAAATCCCATTTATTACATAGGTTCAAAAGGTTGATTCAGTGGTCAAGAATGCATGCTCCCCTATTTTAAATATTCAAATTCAAGCTTTAGGACCAACACATAGAAAAAAAATAAATGCACTAGGAACAACCCTAAGATGACCTAAAAAAAATACCTAATTTCAATTGATAAGGAAGTTAGTCTGAAGCAACCTTTGTCATTACACAAAAAATTCTTCTCTTTTACAACCAAGTCCAAAGAAATGGCAAGAATAGAGAAAATTGTGCTAAGATTCCAAGATTAAAAAAATCATTTAGGTGTGGTCAGAAGGGCATAAATAAGACATATTTTAAGCATTTGTAACAAAATGTCCAATCTTTGATTTTTGACTAATGAAGGGATCTGATCCCTAATCTAAATAGAATCTGCAAATTCGATGGATATAATTATGTGATGAGGTTAATTATGCTTTTGTTTAATATATAAATATAATTTGCTTTAAAAGCTTAGCCCTTAAGAGGGGGCAAAAGTCATTTTATATATTGATGGTAACAATTGCAACAATTATTGGCATTTATTATATTATGCTTAATGGTTTTAATAATTAGGAATAGCTTCTTCTATTCAACTCTAACTTTATGTAAAATTTGTTCATACATTTAGGTGTGAGACTAATTAATCCTTATTCAAGTTTCCACTTAGGTTTGGTCTTAAAGTGTTTTCAGTGGAATTTAAACACCTGTAAATTTTGATGTCTTAAAATATACTGAATTCGAAAATAATGTTTTATAAAATTTTATTCTATTCACTAGTGTTATTTTAAGATATCACTTTAAAATAATGTAAGGTATCATTTTAAGATTATTTAAAATATATAATACCAAAAAAATGACAATCAAGAAACGTCATTATAAAACAAATTTTTTTAATGGAACCAATAATATTTTCAAACTTTTTAATTGAAATTAAATATTTTTTATTAAATAATTTTGAAAACCTACTCTTTCGCATAAATTTAATGCATTTAAAATTTTATTTTTTTAGGAGTTTTTGATAGAAGTTGAACCTATATTGATAAAGAAAAATATTGTTTAACCTTTTTACTAATTGAGCTAACTTTTTTAAGTTGAAACGTAATATTTTAAAAATATATAAGTAGAAATAAACTTTTAAAAGGTAAAAATGAAAGACCATTGGTAAAGGAAGAGAAATTATGCCATACTTAGCCTGCCCACATGTATGAATCCTCTAAAGATCGATCTATAAATTTTATTTAAAGTTGAAAGAAAATAAATATAAAGTGTAAGACCAAGTATTAAAAGAGAAAGTATGGAAGTATATGAGTCCCACATCTTATATTTATCTCTTTCCAACTTTACATGAGAATTTACAACAAAAGATTTTAAAAGATTTGGACTCTATCCACTTACTTTCCCCTCACACAAAAGAAGTACTCCAATGTTATTGGTATAGCCCACTCTTTGTCTCATATTACTACTATTATATAGGGCCAAAAATGTGGAATATGAAATCAACTATTAATTATTCCCAACATGTTATGGAGGACTTTGTTGAGTCACATTGTTGATAAAGTCACAATGCATAGTGCCCAAAAGGAAGTCATTATGCATTTTAGAGGACAAATATTATTGTTATTATTTGAGGCAATACCTTTAAAGTTTCATGGAGGTTTTCTTGGCTCTTTCAGTGCTGCTAGAAGTCAAGCATACTTTTAATTAACTATTAGTTAGTGTGTTATGTAGCATTCAATCTTAATTTGTCCATGTAAAATAAAGATCTCTATTTTGGTCTAATTAATATATAGTATTCGGCATTCTATTGATTTATTTTTCTAATTAAGTTACAACCTCAATTCTCATTTGTCTCTCATACTTTTGTGTGTTCTTGAGACAAATGTTGAAGAATCAATTGATAAATAATTGTTGAAAAGTGATCAATGACTTAGTAAGAGGAACGGAAGACAAGATGTGTAAGCATTGAGATATCCAATGAGAATTAAACCTTTAATTAGTTTATTCCTTAAGGATTCTAGGTGCAAAAATGTAGTATACTATATTTTTTTCCCCTTAAATTTTCATAAAGTTCTGTTTTTATTTTTTATTTTGGGTGATTTTCATATTTTGTCTGTTATCTTTCAAAATATATGTGATAATATTTTTTCTATATGATACATTATTTTGTAAGAATTTGCTTGTTGACCAAGGTGTTGTAGCAATTGTTTCATGACAAAGACTCTAAGTGTGAGATCGAGTTAGAGTTAAAACATGATGTTTAAGTTTGATGCAATTAAGAAAAAGAGTTGCAACTTTTGGCTTAATAAAAAGCACTTAATTCAACATTTAGTATCAAAGTCAAAACAATGAAAAATTCTCAATTCAACAATTAGTATCAATGTCAAAGCACTCAATTCAACAATTAGTGTCAAAGTCATATGTTTGATTCCCAACAAGAAAAATTGTTGAAAGAGATATTGTTGGTTAAAGTATGGTAAAAATTGTCCCATGGTGAAAATCTGTAAAGCCAAGTTATAATCAAAATGTTAAATTATGAGACAAATCTCTAATGGCATACGGTAAAATATTGCAATATCTTAAGAGATAAAAGACAAAAATAAAACCAATAAAGATTAAAAGACAAAAATAAAATTACATGCAAAGTTAAAGGGTTAAATACATTTTGACCTTATATATAATTATAACCTTAATTTTAATTTGCACAATTCATAAATAACATGTCATACAAAATAAAGCATATATATACTTAATTAACAAAAGATAGAGGGGAGATTAACGATTAGTCAAAAGAATCGCTTATAGTAGAAAGGTGCAATTAAAGAAGGAATTAAATATATATTTTTCTCCAGCTTAATATGTAAAAAAGGTTGATTCTTCATTCTTAAACTGTTAAACATGACTTCTCCTTTTCATTTTATTTACTTATTTTTCCCCCTCAAAATGAGTATCCAAGAAAGTAAATCCATCCTAGCTAGCTAGATGCATATTCATAAGTGCACTTTACCATTTATTCATTTTAAGTTTAACACACTCGTATTGGACGCATAGCACAAATTCGGATGCTTCCATATATATAAGAATTTGTGAACAAACAAAACTCATCCATCCACTTGTGTGTCTTTGAATATATATTTTCATATAAGAAATGTATCGAGTGTAAAGAATTTTTATTTAAAATATTAAATAATAAAATTGATATGATTAATTTTTTTTAAACAAATAGTCAAAACTAATTATACGTGTTAAGTAGAATTTTTAGTAGTAAATATAACTTTTAAAATTAATTGTGATGAGACATCAATGCCACTAGTTTAGATTATATAAAATATCATTAAAAATGATAGAAATTTCATATAAATTTGAGTTTTTTAATTTGATTAATCTTATAAAATACAAATTCTATTATTTATTTTCTAATATTTAATTTTAATACTAAATTGATAATATAATAACATATATATTTAAGATATTAAAAAAATCATTATATCAAATTCTTCTTAAATAAGTAGTTAAAAGGAACTAGAGAGGTTGAGAGAAAGAGAAGAGAGAGAGAGAGAGAGAGTGGGGTGATTATTATAAACAAAGTTAAATTGCATAGTAAGTTTTTGAATTTTAAGTCATGTGCAAATAATTCTATAATTTTTAAAATTAGATAATGAATCTTTTCTAAACTTTTAAATTTATATAGTTAACCCCTTTATAATTGGTTAATTCATTGTTTTACCAATAAAGTGTGATACATCAATGATAATATACTTTTTAAACTTTATTTTTTTTTGGAACAAATAACTTCTTTAAATTTTATATTATGTATAAATAATCTCTTTAAACTTTAAATTATATGTACATAACATCCCTAATATATTGTACTCCATTAGTGAAATAATATATTAATTAATAAAATAAGAGATTATTTACATAAATATAAAAATTTATGGAAGTTCATTGTGAATTTTTTAATGTTAAAAGGGTTTTCAACATATGACTAAAAGGATTATATACAATTTAGCCTAAAGTGTAAATTAGACTAATTAACATTAAAGAACTTGTTTGTTGCCCAAGCTTAGTGAAACATATCTGCATAAAAAGAGGGCGTATTAAGGATTTAATTAATTAAGCATAGTTAAGAGTATAATTTGGATCCCACACCACCACTTAGCTTTTCTTAATAGATTGTGAATTAATTGTAATATATATATATATATATATATATATATATATATATATATATATATATATATATATATATATATATATATATATATATATATTCTCATTCGATCGTTTACATTGTATATTCTAATAACATTAGTTGTTGGCTCAGATCCAGTGGATGACCATAAAGCAACGGTCCTCGTTAATCTTCTTAATCAAGATTAAGAAAAAAATTAAAATAATCAAAGTTTGATTGCGATCTCACTATAGCTTCCTTTAATTAGTCAAATATGCCAAGGCATAAACCACACGCGTGCACTTTCATTTACACATCGATTACTAGAAAAAAAAAAAAAACAATAATCAATATTTTAATTATTTTACCATAATTATCAAGAGTTCCATATCATCATGAATCTCAATTATCAATTTTCACATTGATACTCTATTACATAGAATCCCATAATAAAAAATTAAGTAATTAACAAAAGATAATTCAATTATCTTTTTCATCACGTAAAATTTATAATAAGTTTAGTGTAAATTGGTATTATTTTCAATGGATTCTCAATGTGATTTGCCTTTGCTTGACAAGCATTCAACAAGTTAAACTTTAAATTTATTGATATATTCATATTTAAGTATTGCATATATATATATATATATATAATTTTTAACATATATAAGAATTTTTGTCTCAAAAAATTTCTGTTGTAGGATTTCAATGCAAGTTCTAACATTACATTCTCGTAAATAGTTTTTCTTTTTCAAATAGATTCTACTTTTTCAATGGTAATATATGTATTATATAATTAATTAATTAATAAGGCATAAAGCTTTTCCTTTCTTATATTCTTGCATTTCCAATGAAAGTAAGGTTTGATACTTTGATTTAACATTGAGAAAGTTATTAGAATTTAGAAAAAAAATTATATAAATCTCCCATGAATTTTATTGAAATTATACAAATTTTTTTATTATTTTCAAAATATACATAAACTTTTGTAAAATAAAAAATTATATTACACTTTAATCCTATTTTAAATATTTTGAATAAAATATGTTTTATTGACTATCTTTATATATATATATATATAGAGAGATATTTTAATAAAAAAATTTAAAATTAGATTAAAGTCTATATTTTAAAGATATAAAAAAAGACTATATAATTTTAACAAAATTCAAAAGTTATCTATATAATTTACTCTAAAACTTATCATAATCAACTAGTACATTATTATTCTTTTTATCAATTGGTACACTATTTTTATTTGGCAACATTCACTTTTTTTTTTTTTTTGGAGATATGACATGCTATAGTTATTACATTCCATCTATAAAATTAGCTTCATGTGGGAAGAGCAGATCTTTCTTGTTAACAACATTATAATAATGAAACAAAATTGTGATAAAGGTGATCAGTGGCAAATTTAGGACTCTAAGCTAATGAAGGCAATGATATTCTAGTTTTTATTACATAATAAAAAAACTACATAACCCAGTCATGTATGAAGTATATACATGTATAGATCTAGTTGATTTAAAATTTTAAAAAATATAGAACATAATATCTAAACTTAATATTATATACATAAAAATTTTAAAAAACTAAAAGAAGCATCTACCCACTTAATTACATGTAACTCCAACACTCACAATGATCAAATTTAAAAATATTGTTCAAGAATTCAGATACGAACCTTTTATGATATTGCAGGGAATATCGTTCGAGTAGAAAAAAAAAAAAAAAGAGTGGAAAACGAGGCCTAGTAAGACCGACTCATGCGAGTCCTATTTTTTTTTTCTTTTTTTTTTCTCTTCTAAATACATTTGCAATTATTGCAAAAGATCAGAGTCTCCAGAATTTTTGGAGTTATGAGTTTAATAAAATTAACAAAATTAGAATTTAACTATGGACGATAATGTTTATTCCACTATTAAATTAATTCCCTGAACTTTAATTAAAAATGACATTTGAGCAGTAGTGTGAACGAATAATAGATGCTAGCAAGGGATGAGGTGGTGGCATCTACTTTGCAAAAAGATTGAAGATTATAATTAACAATATAATAATTATATTCTATAAGATAAAAAGATTCTTACAAGTAGCTTAATTAAGAGGATAAGATGATCATTAAGAAAAATCACCTTTGCCAACCAATCCCTTTTCACACCTGCATTACTGTTTGTGGCCATTAGCCCTCTTGGTTCTCTAGTGCTGGGCCCTACCAAAGATTAGTTGAAAAAAAATAGTAGTCATATTAGCTATAATTTAAGAAGAATACCAAACAAAATCTTATAATAATAATAATAATAATAATAATAACTAGTCTTCTTTTTTCTTTATTTTTAAAATAATGATAAGAAAAAAATTATACAATTTTTTTTTGAATTTTACTAAAATTATATAAATTATTTATTTTTAAAATATACACATATCTTTACTGAAGTAAATAGTGAATCACATAAATATTCCTTAAATTTTGTTAAAATTATAAAAACATTTTTTTTATTTTAAAATGTATAAAAATTTCTCCTAAAAAATAGTAAATTACATATACTTTCTTTGCACTTTTTTAAAATTATGGAAACAATTTTTTCTATTTTCAAGAAAAATTTGTGTATATTTTAAAAATAGGGGGAAAGTTAGTATATATTTTAAAAATATAAGAGAGGTATTTATAATTTTGAGCAAAACTCATGAAAGGTATATATAATTTACTTTTTATTTTAGGAGATATTATATATATATATTGAAAATAGATAAAGGTTGTGTAATTTTAATAAAATTCAGATAAAATTTATATATGTTTTGAAAATAAAAAAAAAATTGTATAATTTCAAAAAAATTAAAAAAAAATGTGTAATTTACTTTTTTAAAAAAAAAAAAGTCAAGACGCACACACGCAATAAAAGCTCTTCACGGTCAAGTGGTCCAGTGTGGAATTGGGGTCGCAACAGTTTTTTGTTGTACTGTGAAAATATTATACCAGATTAGTTAGTACGTTAATCGATATGTTTTTTTTTTATCTTAAAGGTGTATTCTTTCTATGCATTTAAAAAAAATAAATTTTAATACTGATTTTAAAGTTTAAACTCAAATAATTAAAATAAAAAATACATTTCCTTAATCATTAGGTTAATGCTTGATTGGATCCCTATTTGGAATGTGAAGATAAATTCCATTTGTTTCTATTGTGTTGCTTGCGTGCCTAAGAAAAGAGCAAGAAATAATTCAGCCCGAATCCCTGCACAGTTTTTAAAAAAATTATTATTATTATTGTTATTATTATTTCAGTCCCTTGTTTGAAAGAAACAGCACGTAATGTTGTGCCAAAAATGTCATAGAGGATCGGAACGTGAAATAGTTGAGCAGTAAAAGGAAGATCCAATCTGTCTTGCTTCTTTGGGGTAGTATGATAGGCTGATTTTTATTATTTCTTAAAGTTTTATATTTTATTTTTTGCGGCCTCAAATTGTCACCATCAACTACTTTTAAACTAAAATGATGAAAATATTTTCACATGCCTATTTTTCCCCAAAAAAAAGAGGCCTTTAATTAGATATTATTTGTTGACATATAGTTATTATTCGCCTTTATGTAATCGTGACCCCTCGTGCGCGTATCCTAATCAACTCAATTACTTTGTTAATTAACACGAGGAATATATTACCCTCTTGATCGATTTATGATATGATTCACAATGCCATAAACATTATCTTGTAGTTTTTATTATCAAAAGAAAAAAAAAATTACAATAACCTTTCCTAAAGTTTAAAGAAATATCATTTGATACCTCTCTAGTTCACAATTTTACTCTGGCCCCGTTATTACTGACTTTTGTTAGAGAAATTTATGGCCAAAAGAATATGACATTAATTTGACTTAAAACCATAAAACAAGTTTAAATGAATATGCAAAACCTACAACATAGTAAATTTTAAAGTCATGCCATGACATATTTATAAAATACATATGGCATCACAAATCCGAATTTTCTTCTATAAAAAAAAAAAATCATGTGAGAGAAAGAAAGAGAGGATAGATGAAGCCCACTAGACTCCACTTTTTTCTTTTTCTTTTTTAAAAGACATTTTTTTTAATATAAGAAAGGATCTATTGAGCTCTAAATTATAATAAATACACTAACAATACATTAAAATAATTACAACATCAAAGAGAGAACAAAAACCTAAATCAGATCATACGCCTTGGCACACACAAACAGAAAGACAAATCATACATGATACAAAGAGAGGGAAAATAGAACAACTAGCCAAATAAATGTGAAGGAATCAGACCAAGATGACGGGGATAAACTGATAAATGGGAAAAAATTGGAGGCTTAAATTAAATTAGGTAAGAATTATAGTAATGGTTCATCTTCATGAAAGAATAGATCCCCATCAATTTGAACTTTTTAAGCAAAAGAAGTGGGTACAACAATAATCCGAAAAAACAAACTTAAATGCACTATAGATTGATGCAAATCTGATACCTCTAGCAAGGTTGTCAACCCTTGACTGCAAAACAGAGGCTTAATTTATATTTTCTTAAACAATTTAAATTTAAAATTTAATAAATTTGTATATAAAATAAAATTTCATTATAATATATGCTTGATCGGTAATTGAATGCCTAACTACTTTGATTCCATGTTGTGAGAAGCGAGGCAAAAAGGAGTGAGTATGACATAAATATGATCAAGTGATAGACGATATATAAACTAAATGGTCAAAACGCAAAGAATTTCTTTTAATTTAATAAATTGTGTAATTTATTTTTCAGACTTTAAAAGTTCATTTTCGGCCCCCAAACTCCTAGATTCGTGCAAATTGACCCATTCATTAACAATTTTGTCTAAAATCTTAATTATTGGTCTCCATGTAAAGCATGCCACCTTAGCCCAAAGGTATTCCACATGTCATCCGAATTGACAAGCAAGGATATTTTGGTATTTTTCTCACTCTTCCCTTTCCCATTATGACCCAACAAAGATTCTTGCTTTAATACCATTCATAGTGGTTGTCGCCAACCTGTGTTGTTATAACAGGGAAGAGGAGAAAAATGAGAAAAATTCAAAAATACCCTTATTTGTCACCTGAAATGACAGATGAAATGTGTTTAGATTGAGGTGGCATATTTTTATATGGAGACTTGCTATTAAGATTTTGGACAGAATTGTTAATAAAAAATTATTTTGCATAAATCTAAAAAATTGAGATATCAGTAATAGAATAGATTGTAGAATATCTTAAATTAAAAAAAAAAAAGTCTATATTTTGGCCTAAACAAAAATATTAAAGGATTATATCAAGCAACTATTCTCTTTTGAGAAAGTAGTCTAACTTTGTGTTTGGCTGCACATTTGAGAAAGGCAAAACCACGTTTATAATCTCTTTTCTCCAAAAATTATAACTTATTGCTTCCATCTAAATCATGTTTTCTTCTACCCAACACGCTGCCAAGCACGCACTAAATAGTTCTAAATAAGTTAACATGTATTTCATATCAAGAATTTTAGTTCCCACTCCTATCTAATAAGGAGAAAAAAACCTATCTTCTATCTTCCCTTTCATGTGAGACAACCTAAATATGGTATGATGATAGATGTCAATGACAATGCATAAGGTACTTTAGTTGTGAGTGTATTAGATGATTTGGTGTTATTTTTTTAAGGATAAAATATTTGATTATTCTGTTATTCAAAAGTTTATATTCCAATATCTCATACTTTGCTTTATTAGCACTTTAGTATTATGTGATTGAATTTTGTATGGCACCTAATATTTTTTCTCTCCAAATATCAGCGAAAGGTAATAATTCCCAATCTTCACTCAAAATCCCTAATCCATGCCATCGTTGAAGATTCAAATTTTTCCCAAATTCACCGTAAATGAAATAATTTGAGACATAACATAATTTTTATTTTTCCAATTTATAATGTCTTGCTCATCTTATCTAAAACATTTGTATATATGCTCCATAAGAAGGATTATCAAACAGAAAAAAGCAGATTCTATGGCAATGACTTTGTTGGTGAAAGTCAAAATATTTTTTTAATTTTTAAAATATCAAATTTTATTTTTTTTATAAATTTATAATATAAAATTATTTTTATTTTATTTTTTATGTTTTAAAAATTAAAAAAATGTTTAAAAAATTAAAAAATTTTAAAATAAAATCAAATGGAAGGAAAGAAACCGATTCCGATTCATAATGCTCAAAATACATATGGAAGGATGATCATAGCTCAAAATCAATGATGACGGCTTCAGACCAATATTTCTTGTGTCTCCTGTCTCCATCGCACAAGAACATTCAAAGCAAGAATTTTTTAATAATATAATAGTTGAATTAAAAATATATAATATATTTTTTTCATAAAACGAACTACTTTTTTTTTTCTTACCTTCTAAAGCAAACAATAACTAATGACAACAGACAAGCCAAACTTAAAAGTCCATTTGAAGTCATTTTAAATAATAATTAATTTTATTACCTAACATTATTAAACAAAATTTTTTTATGAAAATTCATATTAAATGATTTGATTATCTAACATTATTTGAATTCATTTTTTTAAAATATAATTCTTCCCTATCTTAGTGCTCACAGTGTAATTTGGTGAAGATGGAGGGCTGATTTTAAGAAATAAATAATAAGCCATTAGATATATAAAAATTACCATTAAGGATAATAAATTAAAGATATTTATATTAAAATTTTAAAATTATTTTAAAGGATTTTAAAATTAAAAATTGAAATTGTACAAAAAATTACAATACATGACCATAAATTAAAATTTTTTATATAAAAATTTTTTAAATAATTTTAAAATTTAAAATTTTACAATATAAATAGTGATCCGCCTTGGGCAAGAAGGGACAAAGGCATGCGAATAGAATCGTGCCACGTAGGAAGTACAGCGAGTGAACCATGTGTGGGCTTAAATATATCCTGTCCTCGTTCTTACCATGTCTACCATGGGGACCACCTCCTCATCATTCAATTTATTTATTGTTCTTTTCTTTTTCTATATTAAACTTTGATTTAAAAAAATTAGGTGTTTATTATTAGAGATGCATTTTGTACACCCCTAGTTATCTGAGACGTTTGATTTTGTGTATGGTTAAAAAAAAAATCTATATAGTTGTGTAAAATATTTATTATTTTTTAATAATATATGTCATTTTTTAAATTTAAATTAAAGTATGAGTATAACATTTTTTTATTTATAAAATTACTTTTCTTTTTAAATTTTTCTTTTCATTCTGCCTAGCAAACAAATATGATATCTTATACGTTTTATATGATGACAATATTTCATATGTTGTTATGTGATAACGTAATGATATCTAGGATGATACTCTTGATATCACATCCAAGGCCAAAAGGGATTATTTGATAGCAGCCAAAATATTCTGTCTAAATCACAGTATAAAATGCAATAAATTGTACATATGTTACCAATTTTACATATGCTGTTTAAAATATATTTTTAAAGTTTACAATTATTAATTACTTTGACCAACGTATAAAAAGGCATCGATCAAAAAATAAATAGGCAATAAATAAAGTTTGTAGCATATAATAAAATATTTTTTTGTATAGTTATATGTAATTAGTTCAATCATTATATATAATGTAGGAACATTGAATATTGGATATTGGATGTCCTATCTATTCATTGATAACAACAGATACAAGGTATTTGAAGGGTAAATCTGAATCCACTGATTAATTGATCAAATACAATTTTTGTTACTAGCACCACATTCAATATCTTATATTTAATGAATATAGATACTTTTTTCATGTGGCTATCACCCAATACCTAGGTTAGCCAAACCCAATGTCATTTTTATTTAAAAAAATTATATATAGTTTGTTATCTTCATCATCAAAATTTTTAATTAAAACATAATAAATATGTGATTTTCTAATGATATTATGACAAATGTATAATTTTCGTAGACAATTGTATGATTCTCTAATTAATTTATATACTTATAATGTTTTAATTAAAGAATTTGATTGTAAATATATAAGAAATTACATTTAAATTTAATTTTTTTATGTAAGGTCTAAGATTGAAAAAATATTTTTTTCTTCATTCAATTTTTCTTGTTTAATTTTAAAACAAATTAATTTCTCTTAGTAAATTTAAACTTTGAAATGCTGATTTAAGATATCCAAATTTTTAATATCTTGTGAATTATTATTTAATTAATTCTAAATTGACTCTCATTCATGGCTTTCTTTCTTGCAATTTTTTTTGTTATATAATCTTTGGTTAATTTAAGCGTAATTAAGATAAGTATAATATATTTACAATGTATAAAAATATCTATATATAAAATTAGATACGTTCGTTTTATTAAACTATCAACGACTAAGTAGTAAAACATTTAACTCTTGTTCATCTACAAAAAAATATGAATTTTATATTATGCAAATCATTTGATGTAAGTACTATACATTTTAATTTTTTAGTATTTAGTATATAATACTTGTTAGGTCAACTTTTGCCTGAGTTAAGTAAAAGTTCTATAGTTTTCATATTGATGATATGTCTACTTATTTTGAACATAAAAGTTATAAGACTTTTATATGATAAAACAAATAAGAAAATCGTCTAATATTCACAAACTGCTAGTTCACCATTAAGACTTCCTCTTTCATTAGGATTATAAAACAAAGTGGTTAAAGAACAATATATCCAATTCAAAATTGTATCTTCTGCGATTATTAATTTATACACAAACATTCATCATACTAATTACGTTGATTGATTAAATGATTTAAAAATCAGCCATTCAATTAATAAAAGAGAAAAGTATCATCTAAAGAAGATACCACTTTACTCAAAAATAATATCATAAGGATGAAAAACCTAAACAAAATCACAAGAAAACAAACAACACGCTTCACCGATATTATAACTAAACAAACATTTAAAAAAGAAAACTATAAGAACTTAAAAGAAAGGTAACACACCCCCAACCTTCTTGAAGACTCAAGTCTCCTTAAAACTTTCTTATATCTAGATAGTTCATCATTATTGTAGATCTATAGAGTGAGTTGTTAATTTTCAAAATATAGGTAAGGGATTTACCTAATCTAAAATATGACCTAGTTATAAGACTTAAGCCTCAAAATGAAGGCCCGACTTTATCTAACTTGGTAGCTAGACTTGGACGAAATAATTTATTATTTTATTTCTTTAAATGAAGATAAGAACAAAGATAATATTTAAATAAGAATTTTCAATTATTAGTCATATTTTTCAATAAAAGTATACGTGAGAGTTTTTGGGAAGAAGAAAAAAAAAACTCTGGTTAGTAACCGTTGGCAGTTCCACAAGCAGTTACAATTGTTGGCTTTAGGTATAGGATTTAGGGTTAAACGAGTGTCGGGCAACTAATTATATTTTCAATGTTCGATCATCACCAAATCTGTCGTCTTTCAGTTTTGTGTTTGGCAACGTCCTAAGTTTGGGTGATGTTGGCTGTTCTTTTCTTTATAATATGTCTCACGTTAGTATTGGAATGGTAATATGGAATAATTGCGTCATCGTTGTGGATGGATTTGGCTTTTATGCTCTTACTATCTTCCTTTTCACCAAAAAAAAAAAAAAATTATAGGCTATGCACATAATATTTTCAAGTTGCTTATAATTTGGGCCTTTCTCATATCATGATATAGTGAAATTAGAATGCTTTCATGCATTTAATTTTGTTTTTAGTACTTGCTTTTGATTGAAGTTATGCAGTGACTGATGATATTTAAACCCTATCTCATGGCCCGTTTGGTAGTTGGAATGGGGAGAAAAAAAAAAAGAAATTTTGTAAAATATTTATTATATTTATGTAATCATTATTTAATAATATCTATTTCAATAAATACTTATTTTAAAATAAAAACAAAAAGGTTATTTTTTATTTTTTATTTTTATTTTTATTCCTAACTCTTTTGCGTAACAAACGAGCTTTAGAATTTTAAAAATTGTTCATTCATTTGGGTTAGTGTGTGTGCAAATTTAGTTATCCACTGGACAACTTATTTTGCTGTAAAGGAGATGTACCCTATTAGTTTCTATATCTCTATGTTTACTATAAATAATATTACATTAAAATGTTTTTATTTTCTATACTGTCATTAGTTAATTCTCTTTATTCCTATGTTTCAATCCATTGGTTAAAAAAAAAAGTGATTCTTATCAAATTTTTAAATAAAAATGTGACAAGTGAATTTTTATAAGCCTTATTACCACATAATGGTGTGTTTAAAAAAATTATATACACACACACACATATTTGTATATATAAAACACATTTTTTCAAGGTTAAAATGTATATAAATTCTCAAAATTTAGATTATATGTAAATAATTGTTTAACTTTAAAAACTTAGATAATAAATTCTCTAAAATTTTAAATTTATATAAATAATTCTCATTATTAATGAAAAAGTGACACATCAAATTAAATAAACTCTATAAATTTTATTTTTTGTACAAATAATTTCTTAAATTTTAATTTATATATAAATGACCCTCATAAAGTTTTGATAACATGCAGATACTGCTAATATGTTATGTTTATATTAGTAAAACAAAATTTAATTTTTTTTTTGTATATCAATATAGTATTATAATATTAGAGTGAGATAAGTTAAAAGAGTATGAACATCATATATTCTAGCTTATCTCTTCCCATGTTGAAACTGTACGGACCACACCGTGTCTATCTGTTTTCAGAATGATAATAATGTGTTGGGGCCAAAAAGTAAAAGAAATCAGATTTCAGTGAAATTAATGGCAAAAAGTTATTTGCATATAATCAGTTTATTACCAAATTTTAAAAATTAAAATTTTTTGTACACAATTCAAAATTCAAATAAATTTTGTGAATGTTAGTTTTTATTAGAAAGTGATAATAAATATTAAAAAAATTATTTATTTTTAAAAAGTAGCGAAATTGAACAGTATGTGGCAGGTGTGTACAGGCAATTGGACCACCGAAAAATTATGAGCGGAATTATTAAAAAAATAAGAAAACGCTGCCGGGTTTACTCGAGCCAGTACGTTTGCCTGCCATGACGACGACAAAGAAAATGACGGCAAAAAGAAACAACGAATCAAAAACGTCCTTCGCTTTGCCGTCACACATAACGGAATCCGTTAGCTCAAAGTACTCACATTTCCAGCAGCACCGTCAGTTATGATGTGATGTTCTCATTACACGCAATCAATGCCTCCCAGCCGTTATCTGACGGTTCCTATTCTCACTCTCAACTAATTATGTAGGGTTCTCGTGATTCCTAGGAATACTAAATAAAATAAAAGCGCAATAATATGGGCTTTACAATTAAACAAATAAAAAATTAAGGATTTTAAATTAAAAATATTTGTGTGAAAATTTTTAAATTTTAAAATAATTTTAAAGAATTTAAAAATAAAAATTTATGATAAATAAAAATATGATAATTTATAACTCAAATTAAAATTTTTGATCTTAATATCTTTTAAAATAATTTTTAAATTTAAGATTTTTTTTATATAAATAACTTTAGCTCAAAATCTAATTTTTCATAAACAAATTCCACCAACTTCACTCTTGATTGTAATGCATTAGAGGAAAAAAGTGACATTTTCGTTTTCTACACATAAAAACCTGTTTTTCAATAATTATGTAATATATTTTAAAAAATATTCTATCATGTTGATAAAAAGGTTATGACCGAATTTAAATATAAATTTTAGCTATTTATTATTAAATTTTAAATAAAAATATATTAAATATATATTTTTATAATTTAAAAATTAAAGAATTATATATTTTAAAATTTTTATTTTTATTTTATATTTTTATTAAATAACTTGATAATAAATCCTCGAAGAATTTGAGTAAATAGCTAAAAATTATGCTTTTGTGATGAATATATTATTTAACGATGTTTGAGATTATATTTGTTAATTGGATTACTTTATAACACATTAAATAAATTTAAATGTACTTATTTGAAATAACTGAAGGACTTATGAAAGTTTTTAATTTTTTAAGTAATTTATTTCATTTTAAAAGGATTTTGTCTTTTAAAGCTTATCTTTTTTACTTAATGAAGATATTTTTTTCAAAAATACTGTGATGATGCAAAATATGAATTATTTGAAAACTTTTGATTACAAAATGTAATTTTTTTTTGAAAATCTGCTTTGTATATAATAGTTACCATTTTAATTTTAAATATTCATAAAAATTTAACAGCAATCATGCTATTAATTTATTAAAAATAAAAAATTTAATGATTTTTCAATATATAAAATGTAAGGATTGTTTGCTAGCCAATTGGAAAAGGAAAAGAAAAATAAAAATTTTGTATAATATTTATTATTATTATTATTATTTATTATTACTTAACAGTGCATATTTCTTTTTATTACATTTTTAGAATAAAAGCACCATGGCTATTTTTTATCTATTTCATTCACTTTTTTTTTTTTAATTTCTATTTCCACACTTTACATTTTCTGTATTAGACAAACATTAAATTTAACTTTTTTTTTTCAAATGACAACATTTTCTAAAATCTCATACAAATTTTAAATATATCTATGCTCATAAATTTATTTTGGGAATATTATACATCGGGAGTTTAGAAAGAATCATACCTGAAATTGAACTCACACGTAGTGTTTTAAAATCTATTGCTACAAATAAATTTTGTCTCAATAATTTTTTGATAAATAAATATTGATTTGTACAAGTGTAAATAAATCAAGTTATTTGTAAAATATTCAAATTTTATTCTTCAAAAAGTTGATTTTGACTATTTTATCTTTAAATAAATGAGTTTAAATAACATATTAAACTAATTTTTCTATTTTTAAAATATATGTTAATATCTTTTAAAATAAAAAGCTGTACTACAGTTTTGTCTAATTTTAACATTTTTTATTAAAATAAATTTTATTGTTAAGTTTAATATAAAACAAAATTCACTCTTTTATTATTTTTGTTTAGGCATATTTAGGAATAATACATATTTATATATTTAATAAACCTAGGGTGTTTTAGTGAAAAAATATATAAAATAAGACTAAGATATATATTTCAAAAATGAACGAAATGTTTGTATAATTTTAATAAAATTTAAAAAAAAATTATGTAATTTACTCTATTTTTAAATCAATAAATTTAAACATGTTAAAACTCTAATAAATTCATTTACAGTCAACTTTAAAAAATTGGTTCCGAGATTAAAAAAAAAGCTGTGTTTTTTTTTTCTTTAATTATTCAGATACAAATTCTGAAGCTATGCCTTTCAAAAAAATTATTTTCTTAAAAAAATATTCGGATACAAATTTTGAAGCTATGCGACCTTAAAATAGTTTATATATATATATATATATATATATATATAACCTTGATCTGAAATTACGCCACAAAGAATTTGATTTTCACCGTCCTACAAAATCCAATATCATATTACAACATTTAATTAAAGTGTATCAAAATTTAATATGGGAGTTGATGAAAAATTTTACCTGAATTTCTTTAAAAATAGGGAAGATCTATCTAAGGAACTATTTAGTGTGAGCATCACCGTTCCAAAAACCCTAATCTATCGATATTCTAGATGTTATAACTAAGAATTAGACCTTCAAGATCATTTATATCGTTCTCTCAAGGGATTATATAATTTTTTTGGTCGTTTTTTGGGCTTGTGGCCTATTTTCTTAAAAAAGAAAACATATAATTAACATATAATCTTTATTTTAAATTATGCCACAAAGAATCTGATTTTCACTGCCCTACAAAATCCGATATAATATTACTACATTTAATTAAAGTGTGTCAAAAATTTTCCACATTTAATATGGGGGTCGATGAAAAATTTGACCTGAATTCCTTCAGAAACAGGGAAGATCAATCTAAAGAACCATTTAGTGCGAGCTCCACCACCCAAAACCCTAATCCATCGTATTCAAGATGTTATGGTTAAGAATTAGACCCTGAAGATCATTTATGTCGTTTTCTCAGGGTACTGTATAGTTTTTTGGTCGTTGTTTGGGCTTGTAGCCTATTTTCTTTAAAAAATATATAAATGTGTTAAATTATCATATCAAAATGAGAACATTGTGCTTTTTTTCCTCTAGCATATAAAATCTTATCTTAATCTTAATTTTTTGTTCTTCCGTGGGGTAAATATTCCTTCAATTGTTTCATTTTGTTCTTTTATACTGTTTTTTATAATTATTTTTTGTGAAAGGGCTTTATAGTTGGGTTCAAGTCGTGGCCAATGAGCAAGCGGAGAATAATTCACTGTAAGCTGGCTAGTATATAGGCCACTATAGGACCGGGGTCTATAGAGAAGACTAGAGAGAGAGAAGGAGAAAGAGAGAAGCTTTGAGGCAAAAAAATGAGGAATGCCCAAAGGGAAACATGAGAGAGAAACTATAGAGAGAGAGAGCACCCTATAATGACTCAGATAAAGCAGCCTTGGGAATTTGGTAACGTCGACTCAGCTCTCTAGGGGGCAAACAATCTACGACAACGACAGCAGCAAAGGGAGAAGAAGAAGAAGAAGAAGAAGACCCATAAGAGCTTTAAGAATTCAGAGGCTTCAAAATCAAAAAGGGGCGTTTTGGGGAGCTTCAAATTGAAGGAAAAAAGTGATCTTTGATGACCAACTCAGAAAAGAAGAGGCAAACCATGGTTATGTAACCGAAACTTGAAGCAGCCGATATTTGTCAAAAAGAGTTAAAAAAAAAAAAAGGAGGGTCTGTTTGTTTGTTCACAGTCGTTACAGAAAAAACCACTCGCATAACTGTCTTGTGTCTCTCCTTGGTATTGATGGGGTAATCTTATTGTGGCTGCGTGAAGTTGTAGGAGGACCTGCTTTTTAGTCTTTAGCTTTCGTTTTATTTCTTTGGATTTTGGATTTTTCTTCGTGTTTCTGTAGTTCGACGTGGTTTGTGTGACTGTTGAATGGCACATCTGGAGAGTAATCTCAGGGGTCCGGCGAGTTCTCATGGGGAAACAGGTCAATGGCTGGAAATTTTTTTTTATCGGAATTGCTCTGTTTGGTTACTGAGAAAGCTAAGCAAGGAAAGGAAATGTCTGTGTTTTTAGCAATTACTGATGTTGGGTATTCTTGTGAAATAGAAAGAGAGATTACTACCCACAATGAGATTTCTGTTTGTACAATTTGGGTTTGCATCTATTTGACTAGAAATTTTTGTACCTTCCTTAATGTGATGGGTTTAAAGGGAAAATTGGCAAGAAATTTCGTCTAGTTTTCCTTCACTTACTCAGAAACCATGCAGAGCATGACGCTTCCTTTCGCCATCTTTCTTTGTTTTTCATGCTTTCTTAGCCATTAAAAGGAGATTGAAGTTTAGACCCACTTATTTGTTCTAATTTGTGCTTGGTAGGTTTGGGAGAAGACGATCTGTATATAGAACTATGGAAGTTGTGTGCAGGGCCTTTGGTGGATGTTCCTCGTGATGGAGAGAGGGTTTTCTACTTCCCTCAGGGTCACATGGAACAAGTATTTCTTTGCTCTGAGTCATTTTCGTTTCTTTCTTTTCTTTTGCCATTTTTTTTTTTGGTCATAGTTGTTTTCGAATTTCGTCGTGATATCTTTCTTTCCTTCTTGTACTTGCATACGAAAACTTTTCGCTTCTGGTTTTTACAGTTGCAAGCATCAACGAATCAGGAATTAAACCAGCAAATTCCCCATTTCAATCTGCCATCCAAGATTCTATGTCGTGTGATGCACATTCAGCTATTGGTACTACTGATGTTTGATTCCTTCTGTTATTTTGCCTTGTTTGTGAAATGTCTTATTTATGTGTATTTATCATGAAATTACTTAATTTGTAGGCGGAACAGGAAACTGATGAAGTTTATGCTCGTATCACTTTGCTTCCAGAATCAGATGTGAGAATTTTTATGTCTTCTACTTTTTCTGCTTTTAAGTCTATTCGATCCGTTTGGTTACTGAGAAAATGAGAAAAAAAAATATCTAAATCGAATTTCCCTCGTTATAGGCATCTATAAAATGTCAAGTTTCTCATTCTTTTCTGTGATGTCCTCATCCCACTAAAAGGTGCGTTACACAAGAGAAATAGTTAAACTAATTTAGGGTTTTTTTTTTAATGGGTTTATTCAGCAAACTGAGCCTGCAAGTCCGGATCCAAGCCCACCTGAAACCCAGAAACAAACATTTCACTCATTTTGCAAGATATTAACGGCCTCTGATACCAGCACACATGGAGGATTTTCAGTTCTGAGGAAGCATGCCACTGAGTGCCTGCCTCAGCTGGTATTTAGCTCTCATGGTTTCTTTTAGCTGAAGTTGAATCCACATGATTAATAGAATTTAACTTTTCCTCATTTTTAAATGCCTGTTACTTATCTGTTTTAGGACATGACCCAGACAACCCCAACTCAGGAGTTGGCTGCCAAGGATCTTCATGGGTTTGAGTGGAAGTTTAAACATATATTCAGAGGTGGTTTGTCATATTTAAATCAAGATTTATGTAGAACAAGGAAGGCTACAAGCACATTCTTATGTCTGTTTTCTCCCTTTGTATGAATAATTAGGTCAACCAAGGAGGCACTTGCTTACAACTGGCTGGAGTACATTTGTGACGTCCAAAAGATTGGTCGCAGGAGACGCTTTTGTGTTTTTAAGGTATTTAATGTTGATATTTGGATGTTGGACCTCATGTTGTGATTGTTTGCTGATTCTTCTTGCTTTGATCCTTGCAGGGGAGAGAATGGGGAGCTGAGAGTTGGTGTTAGGCGTCTGGCTCGGCAACAGAGTCCGATGCCTTCATCTGTGATATCGAGCCAGAGCATGCATCTTGGAGTGCTTGCCACTGCCTCACATGCTGTTATGACTGGCACCATGTTTGTGGTTTATTACAAACCAAGGTTTGTGTACATCTTGATTTGTACTATACAAGTCCTTAGCTTATATAACACAGTTTGGGTAGCTCTGCCTTAATTTTCCTTTTGATTACAATGCCATTCAGGACTAGCCAGTTCATTATTGGTTTGAATAAATATCTCGAGGCAATCCACACTAAATTCTCTCTTGGCATCCGTTTCAAGATGAGATTCGAGGGAGAGGACTCACCCGAGAGAAGGTATCCTTGTAAACTGTTATCATGGTCTGTGGGTGTCAAGTTTCATTCAAGTTTGTCTTTTATTGATGTGGAACTCTTTTGGTCAGGTTCTCGGGCACTATTGTTGGTGTTGGAGATGCTTCTCCAGAGTGGTCAGACTCTAAGTGGAGGTCACTGAAGGTCTAAACATTGTTCTAAATTGCACATCCAAATGCTGCTTCTGTCACTTGTATTATCTTCATTTTAAACATCTATAACGTCTTCCTATATTAGGTTCAATGGGATGAACCAGCGACAATTCCAAGGCCAGAGAGGGTTTCTTCGTGGGAGATAGAGCCTTTTGTAGCTTCTGCTGCTTTAAATGTTTCTCATCCAGCAGTAAAGAATAAAAGGCTCCGGCCTGCTGATATTCCATCTTCTGGTAAGAGAGACTTTAGCCCAGATTAACTCTCATGATAAATCTATTTGTTGACTTAGCACTAACATAATCACGAATTCAATTGTGTGTAGAGATTACTTCCAAGTCAGCTGCTTCACCCTTCTGGTATCATGGATCATCCCAGTCCCATGAGCATACGCAATTAGGTAATGGTGCGGAAGTCCAAAGCAATGAAAGCGAGGCTATATGGTCTCTGAGGCAGAGAGAATTCAATAGCAATCCATTGAACACTAACAGTAGCTCGAGAGTCCGAGTGGAAGGAATATGGACTGCTTCTCCACCTTTGAATATCTCTTCAAACATTTTTTCTGACCCAAGAAACAACAAAGCTGGTGCATCAGCACAAGCCCCTATCTCTGGTTATCCTCCTGTTTTAAGTAGGCATAACGATGGCCAATATGATCAATTGCAAAATGGGAAGAAGAATGAAAATTCCAAGAATATCTGGATATTTGGAGTCAATTTGACTGAAAATTCAAACCCTGTTTCTTGTCCCTCAGAGAAAGAACTGGGATGCCCAACTACTATTCCTAGTGGTCCCAAAGAATCTATGCCTCCTGCTGCTGCATGTGAAACTGAGAAGTGTCAGAATCCCAATAATAATACAGTGTCCCAAAAGGAGCAAAAGCAAATTGATGCATCACCAAACGAGAGACAGAGCAAGCAGGCCTCTGTACCGTCCATGAGGACTCGTACTAAGGTGCGTGCCCATCTAATTGTAATATTCTTGGATTCCCTTCATATTTTGGAGTAAACTCAAATAAATGAAAAGGATATCAAAGTTGATCAGTTTCAAAGTAGGTCAATGATTTGGGTGGAATATATTGCGTTAACATTCCCTTTTTTTAAAAAATAAAATAAAATTTTTTTTCCTTCATAATTTGGCTATTTTTGCTTAATTTCTAGGAGAAGATTTAGGTAAAGTCCTTTAGGTATTTACTATCAGGTATTAGCTTTAAAGCAGGTCAATGGTTGGGTGGAATATTTAGTGTAACGTTACTTTTTCTACCAAAAAAAAACATGTGTTCCTTCATAGTTTGGTCATTTTGCTTAATTTCTAGGATAAGATTTAGGAAAAGTTTTTCGTGTGCTACTATTTGGTTATCCAATAAATGTGTTGTGGTGTTTTAGATCTCAGCATTACATTAACTCTTTAAAAAGTCAATACATATTATAATTTTATTGGTAAATCTGATAGCAAACATTTAAAAATTGAATCGAAGTTCTTCCCCTAGTTTCTGTCATATGTTGATGGATGACTGAACCTTAATTGTTTTTAAAGGTGAAAATGCAAGGTGTTGCTGTAGGTCGCGCAGTTGACTTGACCATGTTGAAAGGGTACGATGATCTCATAGATGAGCTTGAGAGACTCTTTGATATCAAAGGAGAGCTTCGTCCACAAAACAAGTGGGCAATAACTTTTACCGACAATGAGAATGACATGATGCTTGTGGGTGATGATCCATGGCCGTAAGTTACTTGAACTCTAGGCAGCTTCACTTTCAATTTCTATTTGAATTAGAGCTGAACTATAAGATTTTTCCCTCTACCCCTTACTGCAGGGAGTTCTGTACTATGGTTAAGAGGATCTTCATTTATTCAAGTGAAGAGGTGAAGAAGATGAATCCAAAATTTAAGCTTCCTGCCTCATCGTCAGAGGGTGAAGAGACTATAGTGAGCTTGGATTTACAAAATGGGGATGAAATTGAATGACTTCATTTTCATTTTTGACAATTAAGTTCCTTTTCTATTTGGTTTGGGGGGGTAAGGTTGTCTATCATGGTTTGGGTATTGCTTAAATTTCTGAAATTCACAGAACATGAAAGTAGTGGAGTATTATGATTTGAGAACTACAGGAACTTCATTTGGATTTTAGGTAGATAATGTGTGTGAATACCTCTTCTGGTGGTACCAATAGAAATTTAGAATGTTATTGCTTTTGTAAATTTTTTCTTTTGGGTTGTTTTACTGTGATGTTTAGGTTCTGCATACTTTGAGGCTCTGATTGTTCTTGCAAGATTTCTGTTGTCTTTTATGATTTTGATGCAACAAATGGAAAATGAATAATGTTGGTGTTTGGTTTGATTAGAACTAATTATTTCAGTCAATGTTAATCGTATTATTTTTTGTCATCTTTTATAAATGTGGCTGTTTGGCTACTAATGGAAAATAAATGGACCGTGTTTGCAACCAAGTCTATCAAGAATTTAGTCAAATTTAATTGAATTATCTTGTCTAGTTAATTTGTGTTTGGAATAAATTATAAAATTTTTGAGGTTTCGATCGAATTTAATTATTTGATATAATTTTAAGTGAGAGTACAAGTAGATTGTTAGTATTTACAATAATTTGTTAAAAAATGTTACATTTAAAAAAAATATATATATGCGTAGGACAAAGAAATTTTTTTTTTCACTGAATGTTTTTATAGTGAAACTCAAATAAGATTTGAATATTATAATAAAATTCATTTTTTAATAAAAACAAAATTAAATTTTCTATTATTTATAATCTAAATAAATTAATTAAAAAATAATTCAATTTAATTGAATATTTAAATTTGGAGTGTCTAAAATATACTCAGTTATTTAAATTTTATTTTTTATTACATATTATAAGGGTTGAACTGTTTCAAAAATTGAACTAGTCAGCTTTATATTGCTCGAATTGGACACTTGAGGAAGAGCATGAGAAATTGAATTCAAATTAGGAATTTTTTTTGTGGGAGAAAGTAACATAGTAGAAAGAATCAATGAAACCTATTTATATAAATTTTACACTCAAGTCCCACTTGGTTAGTTTATATAATTATTATTTAATAGTAATTATTTTTCATAATTTTTTTTAAAAATATATGTATAAGCTATTTTTTTCATAAAATAATTATTTTATTTTTATTTATAACTTTTTGTATATTAAATAAGTTATCACCCTATCACTTTTTCACCTACCGTAAAAACTTCCCGAATACGAAAAGACGTGAATTATGAGAAATTGATGTTTGTTCAACCTCGTACGTTGCCCCAAAAGTGGCGGCAAATTAATGGTGCTGACACGAAGATTGCTATTAATTGGTTTGTACAAACGTTTTAAATAAAATAGGAGAAGTCAAAAAAAGTGTGCGAATTTGTGTTGTGAAACAATCCTTATTTCTTGCCTTGCACTTCAACTTCTTTATTTTGTATTTTTTTCAGAAAAAAAAAAGAAAATAATTTGGTCAACTTCGACTTCACCATTCATCGTTCTTTTGCACTTTTCTGTCTCGCTTTTTTATAACTCTCCTCATATTTTCTTATAATTAAATTCTCTTTCCCCTTTGGTCAAAATAATGTGTAGTTTTCTCACGTTGGTCTGGATAATTTTTTTTAACTACCCCATTTTCATGCATATCTATACACATTTTTTCAAAACCCTAATTCTTTATGTGATTGAAGATGAAAGTGATATGATTTAAACAAGGTGAATGAATTTTGAAGAAAATTCCTTTACGACACTTTGTTTTTTCCATATGGTATTTTATGAAGTATAAGATTCTTCCATGGTTTTAGATTCATTCAAATACTTTCCCAGAATAGTACGACAGAAAATAGGATGTCTTATGAGTGGCTATTCTGAAATACAGTGTTATTTAGGACATCAAGAAATTTAAAAAAAAAAACTCTTCCTGAATATTAAACAAAATGTGATACTTTCCATATTTAAGTTTATTGTATTGTTCTTCATTGGATTTGGAAATTAAAGCAGTGGAGATTCTGTTTTCTCTTATACATATATATATATAAGATACAAATAAACACCTAAAAGCTAAAAAACAACCGAAGATCTAGAAGACGGAAAACAAGAAAGAAAACTCCCTATATCTTGTATAGGGAGTTTTCTTTCTTGTTTTCCGTCTTCTAGATCTTCGGTTGTTTTTTAGCTTTTAGGTGTTTACTTGTATCTTATATATATGTATAAGAGAAAACAGAATCTCCACTGCTTTAATTTTCAAACCAAATGAATATTTACGTATGACGTTTGATTGATCGAGTATTCCGTTGAGGAAACCAAAACAATAATACTAGTGATCTGACGAAAAAATTCCATCCTATACATAATAACTCTCAATCTCTCATGTATTGTCTTTTTTTTTTTTTTTTTTTAAAGACCAGAAGATTGCGTATCAAATTTTGTTTCTCTTTGGATATATATATATATGAAATGAGATAGTGAAAAATCAAAGTGAAGTTGGTCAAAAATAAAAAACAAATCTAAGTGGGACGTTCTATAACTTTTCCACGAGTTTAGTGCTAGAAATAGTCGAAAAATATGTTAGCAGATCGACAAGGCTATGGATGCACATATATAACTGAGTCTGATTCATACTTTGCCCTTAAAAAGGTGGCAGATATACCAGTTAACCAACGGATGTATCTAATTTTTAATTACGCAATTCAATCACACTCACACCTCCATTTAAATATGTGATAATCATCAATTGTGTATTAACATAATCAAAAGGTGTGAGCAACTTTTGAAAATGATGTGCACTATTATTGATAACTGTTTCGAAGTTGTTAATCAATTTCATGTAATCTCGTTATTCCAATGTTAGAAATGTTTAATTTTTTTTTTTTGGGGTAGGAAGTTGCATAAATAATATATATATATATATATATAAATTCTTGTTTTAAGTTTAGTAAATATATGTGAAAAAATTGATGTATTTTGAAATGAAAATAAATGATATTATAATAAAACTAAAAAGTTTTGTTAGATTTCATTAACTCAAAATGTATTCTAAACAATATAAATTAAAAGGTCGGTTCCAAATACACTTAAAGTTGAAAAGCCTGTTGGATCTAATAAGCGCAATCCAAAAAAAGAGAAAAGAATATGAATCAAGAAAATGAAATCTACTTAAAAATTAAGCTCATTTAGCAAAGCATAATTTGTAAAATAAGCAAAACTTTTTTAAGCCCGACTTAAATCATTATCCTTTTTCTAATTAAAGATTATATATTAATTATAGATATAATTTTTTAATTTACAATTGCATTCTTAAATATATTAATTATACATAACTAATTTAAACAATTTATATTGATATAGGAGGCAGAATAAGTATCACCTCATTTAGCCACAATTCCCCATCACGGGAACCGCCTAATTATGTTGAATATAATGTGTTAACATTACTCTTATAGGAACAAATCTTCGAGGCTTGTTCCTACTCCAACAAATTTCCTGTGATTCGGGTTAGAATAAGGAAGTGCGTGTCACTTATTAGGAACGTACATTTAGCATATCAGCTAAGAGTAAAAGATTTTTCTAAGTTATAGGAACATGTCAAAATACTTCAAATTTTCTCTGTATTATTCTCTATTATGGACCAAAGGCATTCGTCTTGCATGCTTGTGTTCTCAAATAAATAAATAAATAATAAGAAGAAGAAGAAGAAGAAGAAGAAGATGAAGAAAAAGCTTAAGAGATTTAAGCAACACATGATTTTTTATGAAACAAGATCAAGCAAGCTATGTTGGGCTTGGGGAAGTAAAAATCGGGTTAGACTTGCGCTTAGACATAGTTTTACAGTTTATATATCTCAGAGTGCTCATTTGACTGGAAATTGCTTGACTTAGGAGATAACAAAAAAAAAGAAGAAAGACGGGTTAGGTTGTCTAATTGGGTTGTGTCTATTAGTTTGGCCCAACTTAGCTTAATCCAGAGGGTATATAATATTTAAAAAGAGAGGACTAAAATGAAAAAAAAAAAATTGAGAGGCTACTTTGTAATTTTGGCCCAAAAATTTTGAATATATTTTACAAATTATAAATATTTGGGGATGTCAAAGCCTATATCAAAATTCTTTTGAATATAATTGTCATATTTAGACAAAATGAAATGAAATGAAAAATATGTATTTTTAGAGTTGAAAGTAAAAAATTCATAATTGAGATAGTAAATGTGCACTTTTTTAAAAAAAAAAAAGCAGGCCAAATTGTCTTTGGCTATTTCCATTGCATCCACTTCAAAAAATTAACCAAGATAAAAAAATGCCCTAATCATATCACTAAGCTATGAGTTATTGCTTTTTAAAGTTTTACTCTCTACACTTATATTTTTTTAATCCTATTTTCTCATTTGCACTTATTTTTTTCATTTCTATTACATAGATTTCACACAGATATATTAAAATAAATAGTTATATGTCAAAAATGATTAAATGATTATAAAAATATAAAAGTTCAAAGTTTTAAATTTTTTTTCCAAAAAAATTGCAAAATTCAGTAGTACCCTGTTTGGAACCATGCTAGACTTGGGCCACTGGCCAAGAATTTGTAACCTAGTTTAAACCAAACAAGGCATCAAGCCAGAATGAAATTCAGTCTACCCTGTGTGCACCCCTCGGTATATACCTATAAAAGTCTAGTGCATTTCTAAATGAACTTACCCATAATTAATTGTGATTCCAAGGTTAAGATTTATTAAATAATATGATTCAATCCAATTCATTAATAAGATTTTAATTGAATTCTTGATAAATTTGGTTCCAAATGCACCCATAAGAAATATGAAAATTATTTACTATTAAGTCATTTTATTTAATCCCATCAACCTTATTGAGCACAATAGCATTCCGTCATTGCCATTTAGCAAGTTTGTAAAGAGGGCCCATACACATTTTTATGTTGGGCATGAAGGAATATCATTTAAATTGGGCTCAAAGCCCAATATGTTGCAGCAACGGAGTAAAGTTTGGGCCTGGGAAACATACTGGCCCATCACCTTTTTCTGATGTGATTAACCACCCCTGATATTAATTGTGTTGTGTCGGGAGTTCTCATCCCATTTTATGTTTTTAACCCACTGGACAAATTGAAGGACATTTTTTTTCATGGGCCTTGAACTAGACCCACTTTTTCTTTTTCACTCAAATTGTTATATAAACTAAATTGTATAAAAAGCCTTCTGAAATAAACTTTTGGGAGAAATGTTAAAGAATCGAATTTGGATTTTCTTCGTTTTTTTGTCAATTTTGAAAAAGAAATATAGATACAAAACATAAGATGTTCATTTAAGTAATGAGTCTCATTTAAATGTGTGGGATTCACTTAAGTGATAGCTTCACTTTATTTCAAAGAGAATCCCAAGTTGCTTCAAGGGGTGTAGCATGCTTTGGAGCAAATATGGATTATCTAAATTTGATCTAAATGATATAACTTTCAAACTATTTATTTATTTTTATTTTGAAGAAAATAAAATAGTTTTCGACTTTTAAAATAAAAAATAAAGAATATTGAAAAACTAAAATTTAAACTATTTAAATTTAATTCAAACGATCCAAATTTCTAAAAAATATTTTGCTGCGCTTAAAGAGTAATGAATCTACACTCATTTTCTTTTATCTCTTAGACAACGCACCATGTCAACTATAGTAAAAGAAAATTCATATGGGTTTAGTTTTCCATGATGAAGTAAATTAGTATTTTTTTTTTCAATGGTTAGAGGCACCTTCAAAGCTAGGTTATTTATTTTAATATCATTCTTTAGAACAAACTTACCTGCAGAGGAGTTAAAAGTTAGGATAATTTACTCTTCTTTTAAGAGAAATTTAATTATACGATCCTTCTTGTCTTAAAAAATTATATATAGTTTTTAAGATTAAAAGATATGTCGTATTGAAATTTTTTATAATAAAAGATAAATTCCAATTCACTTATTTTAATTAAATTATCATTATATTTGTTATTTATATAATATAATAAATATTAAATATATATTTAACTAATATAAAATTGTCGCATTTGAAGATAAATTCAGTTATTGTTTTTAACATAAAATAAATAGCATTAAAATAAAAATTTTAAAAAATAACATACTTTTTAATAAAAAAAAATTAATAATTTTTATAGCGAATATTTTAATCACTTTTTGATTTTTTTTTTTAAAATTATGTGTATTTTTATAATAAAAGAGAATGTTGTATAATTTAAATTTAAATAAAAAAGAGAAAAATATTTATTTTTAATTTTTGACAATATAATGGTATTAGAAAGGTGGTTGATCATATAGCTTTTGGTATTAAAAAAAGTTGAGGGAAAAAAGTATATGGGTAAGATATATATCCTTATTTTAAAAAATAATAAAAAGGATAAATATTATTACATGATGTTAACAAAAATACAATAAATATTTTATTATTTTTTTAAAACAATAATCATTCATAAAATGGTTAAACCAAGCTACCGAACGCTTTAAAGTTTTTTTTTTTTAACTCTATCGGATAAGTTTCATTTCAAACAAAAAAAACACCTGTTAATTTCTGAGAGGAAGACTAAAATGATAATGATGATAGCTCTGGGATCCATTTGCACCAAGTTGAAAGGTATCCAACCCTTTAAGTACATTCATCAGGTCAGCTTTGTGGGTCTTTATTTTCCCAATCTTTGTCTAGTGATGCAAAAGAATTTGAATTGTCTGCTTCACAGGCTTTCGCAGCATTCCGTCCTCCATCCTTTAACTTTTTTTTTTTTTAAATCTTATTCGTTCATTTTTTTATTTTAAAAATAAAAAATAATTTTATTAATTTTTACCAAACGCACATTAAGTTATATTTTCATTGTTCTAATTTAAAATATTTTTCTATTTATTTCGTCGAAATTGTCTTCATATGATTAATTTTATCTTTAATATAATAGTAAAAATAACTAACTAATTCTATTTCTTAAAAAAAAAAGTACAGTGTGTAGATAATTAGTTTTATTAATAAAAAATAAAATTTTAAGATAAAAAAGATACAATTATAATCTAGTTAAATTTTAAGAGACATTGATGTAATTTATTCTACAAAGAGTTAGTTGAATTTTCGTTTGCAAATACTATATCATTTTTAATTTAGTCTTTCAATTTGTAATAATCTTATTTTAATTCTTCAGAATGTATTGTGATTTTAATAAAATCTTCATGTCAAGTTTGACAACCGAAAAATTAACATAAATAATTATGTTGGCTCATGGAAAACTGACATAGCTACTAAATATTTTGGCTAAAAATGTTAAAATAACAGAAGCGCCAACGTATTGCCATTCTAACAAAATTAAGACTTTTTTTAATGTTTAATTTTAGAAAAAGAAAGAATAATTTTTTTTTAACAATAGATAAAAAATAATATAATTTAGATATTTAAAAAAAAAAAGAAAAAAAATTTACTTTTTCTTTTATAAATCTATATTTTAAGCGTTGCCTTTGATTAGTTGAAGTGATATGTAGCGGCCAATAAGCCACGTTTCAAAACTTTAATGATTGTTTCTTCCGCCCTTTAAAGATGGGGCAATCATGATTCATGAATTGCTGTAGCAAAGTTACACTCTTTGAAGCAAAGGCGATCTACTTTGGCTTTGATGTTTGTTTGGATTAGGTTAAAAGTAAAATTGGCATTATCCTACCGACACTTTCTTTTTCTTTTCTTTTCTTTTTTTTCAGCAAAATCTGAATCAAAAATAAAATAAAAGAGTAAGATCTTACTGTATAAAAAAATCATCTCCTTAAATATTATACTTTCTATAAATCTCGTGTGTGTGTGTGTGTTTGAAAAATGTAGAACTCAGTGGTTGTATTACTAAGTTTTACACTTTCTAGTATAAAATTGCAAGATTTACGGGCAATGCTATTGAGTTCTGCAATCTAATTCCTCAACCCCTCTCCAAAAAAATAAAAAAAATTAATTTCCTAAAAAAAAAAAGGTTGTTTGGGGAGACTTACCCTTGAAACATAAATTATATAAAAAGAAAGGAGGGGGAACATTCAAAAAAAAAAAAAAAAAAGCAAATTCTCCATATGGAGACACATATAATCTCAAAATAATACAATTTTTCTTTTGTGCACAACTATTCAAATTAATTTATTTAAAAAAAAAACTTACTTAAATAATAATTTCTCTATGTATAAGTGTCAAGAAACTTAATGTATTTGAATTCAATTCTTATCTTTTTATTTTTCTACTTAAGACCTTATGCGTCATTAATTTTGTGCTAAAAATATATTTAAAGTTACCTAATGTTATTTAATCTATTGAGCATAAATATAGGCAAGGAAATTTTTTTCAAGATAAGAAATAAATATGAGTTCACCACAATAGTAAAAAAAAAACGTAAATACATGTTGTGTTCTTCTAATTTATAAAAAAAAAATTAATAACCTTGTCATTTTATTTTTAGAAAAGTTTCCCTTATATTCTCAGGTCAAATATCTATCCAATATTTAATACAAAAAGCTGACGTAGCCTATTATTTGATGACTTGGCACTTACGTGTCACCTAGTGATCATGTTCTTTGCCATGTCATTTATACACTTTACTCTGCTACTATCTATACTATACATAAACTCCACTTACAATTCATCCCCACCCCACCAATCTTTGCCAAATTCACCAAGTTACTATTGACCAAGCCAAACAATGTTTCTCTTTTGATCTCCATCATTTCCTCTGAAAATTATCAACTCAAAAGGAAGAGCGATTTGCTTGAGCTATCAGTTGAGTCAAGAACTTGTATCGCATTAGTTTTTTCCTTTTTTTTTTTTTTTTCTTTTGGAGGAGAGTTTTTGAAAATAGATGTAACAAACTTCAAGCGAATTAAAATAGTGTGCACAAGTATTTATATTTAAAGGGATCATGACATGAGGTTGTAATTATAGTTTGTTCACTTTTGTTTATCAAAATAGATTATCAATTAGTTAATAATTAAATCAAAAATTAAACTATTAAATAATTATTATAAAAATATAATAAATATTATAACAAATTATATTACGATCAGCGAACCAAGCAAGTTCTTGGTCTTGTAATTTCTACTAATACAGGCATTGTCAATTTTGTTAAAATGAACAAATAAGAAGTCGAATGCATTTCTTCTTGGGCATATGCAACTCCAATTTTGACATTATTTATAGGATTTTAAAACTATAAAATAGCTTTGATAATTGAATATGAGGTTGAAAAATCAAGAGTTAGAGATAATTGAAATTGTACTTTAGATTTCCTGCAACGTGGTAGTTGTACTGCGCAAGTGATTTTTTAAAGTGTTAAAAAATATTCTTTTTTTTTTTTTAAATTGATTCCATATCTGAAGGGCAGGATCCAGATATCTAAAATTGAAGGAAAATGGCTCTCAAACATAGCTTCTAAAAAAAATTAATATTTTTAAAATCAAATTAATTATTAAATCAATAAAATTATTAATTTATAGTTTATTAATTTAATCATAATTAAATTAGTGATAATTAAATATATATATTTAAATTTTTTATTTTAAAATTATAATATAACAAATAAATATTAATAAATTTTAAATACTTGATTACTATTTCAATATTTCTTAAGATGTTCAAAAATTATTATTATTTAATTAAAAAATATCATGATTAAAAGTTAAAGATATTTAATATTAAAAGTTTAGAATTTAAAATTATATTAAAATAAAAATAAATGATAATTTTAGCCAAATACTCTAATATTTGAAAGAAATATTGTCAAGAGAAGTGTGATAAAGAGCAAATATAAAAAATAGTTAAATAGGTGAATTTTATTTTTCTCATATTCTATTTTTTAAAATTTTCTCCTCATTGTAACCCTTTATTTTTTTTAATAGTTTCTATTTTTGGTATTTTAAAATTATCTAATATGAGCTATTTTATTTAATAAGAAAAGTATTTTAAAAAAATTAAATGACCGTTGTTGACTAATTTAAATGATTTTGGACTAATTTGATCTATTTTAATTGATTCTTTAATTGGTTGACTTCTTAAATTAGACGAACCAAACAAGGATTCAATTTCCAATCTGATTGATTGCCCTGGCCAATCCAATCCGACTTTTATTACAAAGGAAAAAATGGTGCCTGGAAATGTTATTTCTTTTCTTAATATTGAAAGTGACTAAATGCTTTCCACCCTTTACTACTTTTTTGACTTGTGCATTTGTCATGATCCTTTTTTCTTGGTTTGCACAATCACACTTACAAGGTTGGAAACATCTGCATTGGAAGAAACCTTTATGTAGATTAAATTTATAAAAATATACACAAAGAATGATGATATTATAAATTTAAAAATATTAATTTATTTAATAATTAATAATCATTAAAATAATTAATTTAATTTTTACTTTTTTAATAAGTATAACTATAATAATAATTATATTAAAATAAATAAAATTTTTTTTTTATACTTAGTAATATTAAATTTATAATTGTATCATAATTAAAGAATATGATATTTTCAGATTTATAGTATTATCACTCATATATATATATATATATATATATATAGCCATAAATGAAATTTCTTCTCGTAGCAATTTCAAATACCCCTTTTTTTCATATACCTTTTTTTCCAGGTATAGAAAGATGCATTTATTTTTCTTTTTCTTTTATATGTTTTTATGAAAAATTTTAATTTATCCATAATAATTAAAGAATTATGATTATTAACAATATATTAAAATAATATGTAACTTTGCAATTGGGACTAACGAAACTGTAACGCCAATTTCAATTTTATATATACCTTAGCAATAAAGTTTAGATTCTTTAAAATATGAGGCTTGTAAAATATTTTTAAAGTGGAAAAAAATAAATAAATTCATACATATTTTTACTTATTAAATAATTTTTTTTGCATATTTTAATATATCTAAACTCTTAATAATATCAAGAATAATTGGCGTGAATATTTATAAGGTAGAATAAAATCTGATTTCGACTGTTATTTATCAAAATAACTATAAATATATAAATTAAGTTTGTGAAAAAAAAAGTTTTATTTTGTACGCACCGCTGATTTGACAACAATGGAAGGTAGTGGTTGTCTTTTTCAAAAGATATAAGCGTGATTTTCGTGTTTTTTTTTCCTTCGTCAGTCAACTACGAAGCAAGCTGCCCATATACAATGACAAGGCACAAGGTCACAATTTTGATTTGACAAAAGCATTGTATGCTGCTATTTTGTGATGAAAAAAATTATCTATTTTATATAATTAATTTGTTATATGAAAAAATGCATTTTGAATATAGAGTCAACGTTAAGGGTTGCTAAATTGGTAAAGTGCTAGGGAATCAGATTATTGATTTCAATTTTATTCCCAAAAAAAAGAAAAAAAATAATGGACGTTGCTATTGTAGCCAATCCTGCCAAATATTTATAGAGGAGTAAAGTACACAATTTTTCAAATTAGATTAAATTATTTTCATTTAAAAATTTTATACATTTGCTTTATATATATACATATTTATATATCTGCAGATAAAATTTACATAATCATATATAAAATTATGTAAAATGCTAATATAACTTAGAAGATGGGTCAAGCCAAACTAGGATATTTACTTAGCCTAATATTTGACATACATGATTTTGTATTGGGTTTTTTTAATACTTAGTGCTTGGGCTTGGGTCCATTTAACCTAATTTGACCTAATATCAAGATAAGGCAAGTTAATTTTTTAGACTAGAAGGATCAATTATTTGTAAAAATTGTAAAATAATTTTTTTTAAAATAATTTTTTTATATAAATTTCTATAAAAGTATATTTTTAACTAAAAATAAATAAAATATTTACATCAATAAAAAAAAATTAAGTTAGGCTATATGATTGGCGAAATTAAATACTCGACTATACATATTCGGCTAATTTAACCCCACTCATTAGCGTATGGGGCCACCGAAAACCATGATCACCCCCATATATGACCGCGAGGAAAGCGCCAGCATTTTGTGCTGAGTAGCTTCAGCTTCTCCCATTCTCTTTGCTTCCCTATGATTTGACATAAAAAGCGTGTCTGTGTGTGTGTGTGTGTGTGTGTGTATATATATATATATATAAATATAAACACACATACATACACGCGCACACAACCTCAGAGATAGAGAGAGGGACAGCAATGGGTTCTGAAGCAGAGCCAGCAGAGCAGAGCAGCACCACCAGTATCCCAATTCTACCCCTCGTCCTCTTCTCCTCCATCTCGCCACCGCCGTCGCCAGAGCCCTCTGGGACCCTAACCCCTCCCCTCCACTCCGCCACTGCCGCCGTACCATTCCGATGGGAACAAGAGCCCGGTAAGCCCAAGCATTCCACCGCCATTGTCGCCTTCTCCAACCCCACCCCCACCATCGACTCGTCCCCAAAATCCTTAGAACTCCCTCCCAGGCTTGTAATCTTAGAGAATCCTCACGGATTAGGTAGTAGCAACAGATTTCGCTCTCCGTCTCTCAGAATGGGCACGGATTGCTATGGCTCTTTCGGTGCTGAAAGGCCGGTCCGGGCTGTGATTCGGAGCAGAGGATGGGTCGGGTTTGGGTGGAGGGGGAAAGGATGGTGGTTTGGTTCTTGGAGGATGAAGAAGGGAGAGGTGAGTGGTGGTAGTCATGTGTTTCCATCTTGGGGTGCTGATAACAGAGACGGTAGTGATGTGAAGAGAGTGAAGATGAAACGATCTGGCGTCTGGGTAATAAGGATTAACTTTCTCATGCATTGTTTTTGGGTAACACTGGGAAATTTTCTTTTCCTTTGAAGTGTACGTGATTGATTCATAGCATTGAAGATGTCCCTTAACTTTTGTGTTACTCTCAATTTTGCAGACAACAATGTATGAGGGGTTGAAGCAGATGGTTCCATGGAGGAGTAAAAAACTGAAGAAAGATGGGTATGCACTAAGGCTCTAAGAATTCTTCACTGGGCATCATCGTCAGGTCAAAATCAATTATTAATAGTGTATCTGTAGCTCTTTACTATATTTTCTTCGTGAAATGAGTATGACGGCTTAAATATGTGAAACTTAGGTTTGGTTCATTTTGTGCAATCTGTATGTTTTCCCACGGGACTAAGTTGTAATTTTCCAACCAATCCAATTAGAAGGCATCGTTGTGAAATGGCACTGTAAATTTGTAATTGTGGCCTCTGTTCAAATTTGTAATTTCATCTCATTTTCAGCACTCACTCTCTTTCCCACCTTCTCCATTATTTTGCATAGTCGTGATTCATCAACTGCTTGCAACTCCAGTTTATTCCTTCACCCACGATAGTGAAATTGAAAGCCATTACTAATTGATGTGCAGAATGTGACACTTGAAGTGGGATTTGGATTTTTTACTTGAATGATCCAAATAACACTTAAATAATGAATTTCATGGATTATTTAGACGATATATATTTTGTATTTATCTCATTCTTTATATTAAACAAGCTGGGTCACTTAATGTGGGTTTTATAATAATAATACAAAATTGATCTTCCTCCATCATCACCCCAGCCAAAACCAAAATCGTCCAACCTCATAACAACAAACATAGCAAAGAGAAAGGCAAGAAAGAAAAAGCACTCTATCCAATCTTGTTCACATCTTCTTTTAGTTTATAGATTCTCCGAAGCTTTTAATCTTAATTTTTTTGCAAATTAAAAAGAGAAAGTAATACAAAATAATAGAAGTATGTATGCGCTTAATTTTTTCTATTATCACTCACTCATTTTTTTCTCTTTTCATTCACTTATATTTACAAGAAATTTATGGGAAGAAAATTTAAAAGATCTCTTTTCTTTCTCATATATTTATAAAAAAATTTATGCTAAAGGAATGTAGAAGATCTTTACTTCTAGGGCTACACAAACCCCGAGCAATGCTCTAATCCTGGTGTTTGGCCTAGTTTTGCACTTAATTAGGCTAATTTTTTAGGTTAGTCAAGTCATTATATTTATTTTTTTAATATTTTGATAAAAATTATAAAATGACTTTGAAGAAAAATAGATTTTAATATAAATCTTTATACAATTATATTATATTTTTTTAAAAAATAAAATTTTTATAAAAAATGATTTTTTAAAGATGAGTAGAATCGAATTAGATTAAACAAGCTAACATAATCCTTTTAATCAGCAAAAATGTTTTTAACTTGGGCTAACCCAGCTTAATGTGGCTGGGCCAGAGTTGGGCCAAACTCGGTCTTGATCACCCTTACGCTTTTTATCTATTTTACCTTGGAGCCGCCAAGCAACCAGAGAGCAACTTCGACACTGGCGAAGTTGTTGGACTTGCTTGCTAGCGGGACCTTTGCCATGGAGGAGTTCCGTGAGCCCGCCAAGACCCCTAACCTACCAATATATGGTGCAGGCTTTTGTTTAACAACAGAGATGCAAGATTAAAAGAAAAGAAAAAAAAAAAACTTTGTATAAATGTCACTGACCATTTGGTGAAAATATTGAAAACGTTTCTTTTACGAAAATCCACCAAACATGTTTTTAGCTACGTTATCTACTTTCAATGAAATTGAAAATAGAACACAGGAGACCAAGCAAGCTCTTAATTTCTCTTTTCCCCCCCTCACTCTCTCATTGTCCTAAAAAGTAATTAAACTTATCAAATAAAATATACTGCTAACTCCTCTCACTTATATTTAGAGTAAATTAATAATTTCATCGCTAGTTTTAGCTCCCAAAATTAGTAAATGTATATATTAATCTTCAAAACTAACAAACTGGTTATAAATCATTCTATTGCCAACCTTGAATTATTGAACAAAAGAATTAATTTATAACAAATTTTTTATTTTTAAAAAGATAAACTCATATATTCATTAATTTTTAAAAACTAAAATTAAATAAGTCCAGTCGATTTTGCGATTTTATTCTTACGTTTATCTCGCTATTGTTATTGAGCTCAATGATTGAAAAAGACGAAATAACACAGCCACAAATTTGTTTATCTTTGCTAACGTTTATAGTTGTATAGCCCAAGTCAGTCCTATACTTATGTACGTGTCCTGCTAGGTTCTAATGACTGTCTCTACAATCTCATAAGAATGTAATCATGCTCTCGTTCCGTACCAAGTATTGCATCCAGCGAATGAAATTAAAAATAAATAAATACTTATTATATTCTTATTTCTATTATTTAATAACATTTTTTTCATTATTATATTTTAAATAAGAGCAAAATGTCATTTCCCGTCTATTCTACTTAATCTGTTTTTTTTTGGGGAGAGAGGGGGGGGGGGGTTCCTTTTTTACCCCATTCCATTCTTTTCTGTCATACCATACGTAGATAGATGAAAACTCAAGCTAGCCTACAAGCAATTAGTGAAAAGAGATAATATATCTATTAATCATGCAAGTTAAATTTTCCTAGAAGCCACTCTACAAGGAAAAATCTTAAACGAACTAAGCGTGAAAATTCCTTCACATTGACACCATAGAATTGGTAACAACCTCAGAAATCGTACTTGCTAATGAGACGCAATATTATTCAAACAAATAAACTGATCGATATTTAATTCATCCCCTAAACTAAAATAAAGTGACCGGGAAATCGCTGAAAATGCTTGAAGAAACAGGAATAAGTTCACAATGGAATGCGGCTAATTCATGTATAGTCGTCTTATTCTCTCCCACTCTATGAAAATGAGTTCAAACAGGGAAGTTGTTAGAAAATCTGCCCTTAAGTAAATCACCCTTGCTTTTTACCAGTCATACCTGCGACCACCTGCAAGATGCAAGGCATCAATATCAGAAAACCTTAGATGAAAGGGAAGAAAAAGCAATTGCTGACTCAGGGTCATGGTTGGTTGAAATCTATTGGCGGCATCATTGACCCAATATAATGCTTTGTCTCAACTGGTAAAGATAGGGAAAATGAAACCTGGGGGTGGTCCTAAAATGCCAGACTGCATATAATGCAATGCTGTAAATTCAAGTGTTTCAAAACAACCTTCCCATTGATAACTCTAATTACAAGTTGATCAAAAAGCAGGGGATGACATAGTCTTTCTCCCAACAATAGAGAAAAGAAATATAGTATTTTGGATCTTTAATTTTGAATGCGTGAAATAACCAAGTATAAGTGTGGACAATACAACCAGTACCGAGACAGAATTGAGCATCAATAGAACGGCTTTGACAGTCAAAAAGTTTATACAGGTCAGTGCCAAATAAAACACTCACATCACTTAAAGCAGGTTGAGGGGGTTGCTTGGATGCTTGATAGGAATCAAGTATGGGCCTCACAACAGCTGGAAGGAAAAGGCCTGATAATATTAAACAGCATAACAAGTTAATGAACTGTCAGTAGATAATGAGTATTTTCATAACTTGTGAATACATATTACATCTAATTTTCTGTTGATCAGTGAAACAGCTTAAACTGGCAATGGAGAATATTTAAAGCATACATAATGAGAAGAATATAAGTAACCAGAGATAAACCTCTTGCTAACTTGGACTTCAGCCTTACCCAGTGGGAGTGACCAGTGAGGAACATGAAGATGGAGTAAAAACAAATCTCTTTCTACTTTTTTCCTATCATTAAATATTAATTTCTATGGTTAACCCTAATTAATCCGATCCATTATATGGCTGTCTCAAATTAAAGCACAGAGGACTTAGGCAGTTAGCTACATGAATTCCAGGCTGGAAGAACAAAATACTGTTTTCATCAGTTGTGAACTGATCTTTACAAGAAGCCAAACTTAAGATCACTTGTGCCAGGTTTTGATGTGGATTAATGGCTAAATTAACATTCCCACAATAAGTCCCACACAAATCATTATTGAGAATTTGAAGGCCTTCATTCTTCTAGTTTCAATAGTATCAATTACATTTTATTAATACATTGTAGTTCCATTTGTCTCATGGAGAATATCACAATTTGCAAGGAAAATATATTCCATACTTCCAACATTTTAGCATAATGCTCAACAGAAGATATTTTCCAGGCCAACAAAAATGCCTTTCAAGCTGTGGGAATTAACTTCTTTAAGGTAGAAGTTAACATCCATCACCACCTCCAAAACACTTCCACCATCTACTTCCTTTGAGTTGCTGCCCATGCCTGGGCATTTGGTCCAGTGGTATGATTCTTGCTGTGGGTGTGAGAGGTCCCGAGTTCGATTCTCGGAGTGTCCCCTACATCTATGATTTTTAGTAAAACAGAGTATAAAAAATATAAGTTTAGCAAGAAGCGCACTAATTTTAGCATAGAAGTGAAAATTAAAAAACATATCATATCACAAGTCACACATTTTAAGTATCTTAGATCTATCATACAATACGATAGAGAAATAGAATAAGATGTAGAACACAGGATTCAAACAAGGTAGATGAAACAATGAAGTGCTTCCGGTGTTATTTGTGAACCACTCAAATTTAAGAATATATTTTATTATACAGTTATAAGACTTTTAATGTTGTATAAGATTGAGTGCTAGACAATAAAATGCTAACATAAAAATAAGCTTAATATTGTAAAAATAAGAATGTTGCGTTGGATGAGTGGATACATCAGAAAAGATAGAATTAGAAATACATACATTAGAGAGAAAATTAAGATCGCATCTATTGTGAAAAAGATTGTAAAATTACGTCTTAGATAGTTTGGATATTTGTGGAGAAAACTTATAAAAACCCCAATAAGGAAAGTAGATCAGATTGAGATTAGTTCAATAGTTAAGATAGAAGAATATCAAGAAAAACTATAGGCGAAATCATTAATAATGATTTAGACTTAAATGATTTGTCTAAAAATATAACTTACAATAGAATTTTATAACACTGTCTCATCTACGTAGTCTCATCTACGTAGTCGACTCTACCTAGCGGGAAGAAGCTTGTTCTTTTTGGTGTCATGTGCGATTTGATTAAGATATGAAGTCACAAGTCATGAGTCAACCCTTTGTTTGCTGAAATTAGTACACCTCATACATGCGTGCCAGACAGGAAACAATCCTTCTCTGGATATTATTTTGTAGTAAAACATTTTACAAAATTTAAGAGAAACATTCCATGTAACTAATGGAGGCTACTAGAACGTCAAATTTATGTTTCAATGTAGATTCCAGAGCACTCCAAAATTGTTGGTACTTGGTACAATCCCATAAAGAAGAAAGAGATAGAGGCACATTTCAGTAAGCCTTTCCTCCTAAGAAAAAATACAAAAGAGAAAGAATGAATAGGTATACAACACTCCGAAAATCCTTTGTAATCAGACTACCATATTCGCGTAGTTCTAGAAGTGCAATTGTTTTGTTCAGGCGCGATTCAACGGCATACGCAATAACTTGCTTCTTGAGTCAGCATGAGGTAGCATGAAAATGCTAAGCCAATATCCACACGTTGGGAACTAGGGCATCTCACGGAAGAGGAGTTATTACATAGAAGTAGAGAATTAGACGTTAGCTGAGGCAGATATTTCAATCGCAGTACCACTTCAAATCAGAAAGTCCAAATTCCTTGTATCAATCATATTTCTTCTTTAAATAACCTTCTCACTGCTCAACCAAGGTTCAATTTTAATCCACTCTGTAAGATCCAATACATCCAATCTCCAATCTTTTTATCACCAGCATGCAGAAAATTTTCTTTTTAAATCCTCATGAAATCCAATCTCACATGCCATTGGTTCAACACCAAAGCTCCACCCTTAACAATAAATTCATTTAAAATCTATGTCAATCGCTGACAAATGGCTAAAGTTTATCCAATAAATCCAGATTTCATATCAAATTGATCAGTAATCGAGACTACAATCTCATCCTACCACAGAATATAAATCAAATTCGGGCAGAGCAAAATGGAAAGAGAAATCGCGGTCCTTCAGAAGAGCGAGGGTTAGAATTTTAGAGGAGAGTAGGATTTGACGATTAGGGTTTTCAGTGAGATCAAAAGAGGGTGAAACATACCAAAGCCAGCGATGAGGCAGGAAGCTGCGACCACTGGTTCCTGAACGACGAACATCTTCAGTTTCTCCACCACGGCCATTTTTGCCCCTTTTGCCTCTCTTCCTTCCGGTGACTCGCTCTTGGATTGCTTTGTTACTCACTTCGTTCTCTTCTCTTCAATACTCGAAGCTTCTAAATTTTGGCTATGACGCCTGAAATTGGATCTTCCGCCCTCGTCCCGTGCATTCCTTTTTTTTTTTTTTAAATCCGCAATTTTGATGTTTTTTAACTTTTGCGTCAATTTGTTGCATGTGCACATCGTGCAGTTTCTTTTTTTTAAATTCTTTTAAAAAATGTAATTAAAACTCCATATTATAAAGATTTACCATGTTTCGTATGATTTAGTAAAATTTACAAAAAATATAACTCAAAATAAAGCTATTAATAAAAAACTACAATATATATCATATATTTTTTATCAAACTAAGTACATAAAATATTATAAATTTTACTAATATCGTTCTAATTACATTTAAAAATGTAAAAAAATAAAAAATTTGCTGCACTGTACACACAGTGCATAATAGTGAATCCAAATACAATTTAATTTATTTTTTGCCTTTGTGATTTTCTTAAATTAGATTCCTAAACATAATTTTTCTACATATTTCCTAAAAACTTGTAAAATTGTAAAGATAAAGAAACATACTTTCACAACATAATTTCCTTTTTTTTTTGTTATGATCTGCGTTCACAATATAATTTCTTACATGACCATAAAAGAAAGAAAAAAATGTTTATTTTATAGCCTAGATGTGTTATTTAAACTAAATGTGTGTGAGAGAGAGATTTTCAATTTTTCACTTCATATATGATAAGCCAAAGTGTAAGGGTGTTCATGGGTCAGATAAGACACTTTCTATTATTTGTGCCTAGTCCATATTAGCTCAACCCACTTTAATAATGGATAAGTTTAGGTTAATATCAAGCATTTCAATATTTTTTTTTTGAATTTATCATTAAAATTATAAAATGATCTATAAAATTTTTATCTAAATTCTTATAAAATTAAAATTTATTTTTAAAAAATTAAAATTTGATATAAATATTTATAAAAAATATTTTTTAAGTTTTTGGAGCTTGGCTAGGCTAATATATCCCTTAAGGCCAATATAAATTTATTATTAAGATTATAAAATAATATTTTAAAAAAATTTCATATAAATTTTTATAAAATTATATTTTATCTTTAAAAAAATTAAAATTTTGATATAAATCTTTATAAAAAATAACTTTTAAATTTTTTTTATTTTTTCAAGTTAGACCAAGCCAATACAATTCTTAAGGCTAGTTTGGTGTTCAGCTCGGTTCTAAACTTCTCTTTTATTATTATTTTTTTTGCGTCCAACCTAACCCAACCTAATATAGCTAAGGGCCAAGCTCGCTGGGGTAGCTCTTGCAAAAAAAAAAAAAGGGATAAAGGATGAATAATTGTTTTGATCAAAATATTTTTAAAAATAATATTATTTTTATTAAAAATATTTATTAAACATATTTTTTAAAATTTTTATTTTAGTGTCATTTATTTTGCATTAAAAATAATAAACTTAATTTGTTCTAATTTTTTTATAATTATAATCATGTTTATGTTGAAAGTATCTAGATTTTTGAATAAAATTATATCATATATAAAAAATCTTTAAAAAATTCAATTATATGGTATTAAATTATAAAAACCATACGCCTATATTTAAATATCTAGAAATTACAACAATTTCTAAGGTAATTTGTATATATTTTTTTAAAAAAGAAAATTTCCATAATTTACTTTTAAGTTTTTTAAATAACCTATTAACAAACATTTAGAAAATTCCACCTAAGTTATGTCTGTTTATCAAATACTAACTCCAATCATAAAATAATTATTAACCACGAAACACAGCAACACCAGAGAGCCAATTAACTCGTAGTAATTCAAGTTGTCGACCTGAGTTCCATCACAGCACGTGTCTTCTTAACATGGAGCTCTCCCTCCTCCACAAAAAATCACAACATTATCATAGTGAAAGTCGCAAAGATCTTTGTCTTTAGAAAATTATAGCAGGGAGACTTGAAAAATAGATTTTAAAAAAATCTAAAAATAATGACAAGGAAAAACTGTTTCATGTAAAGTTCACTCAGAAAAGATTTATGTACATCATCTCATTGACACATTCATTACACAAAAAACACAGCAGAATTTACATTACAAGGACTCAAAGAAGTCTACAAAAATACATACACAATCTGTTCACCGATCCCCTCGTTTGCCAATGTTCTTCACAAGCAGGACTATGTTCCAAACCTTAAACTATAAATGAGTTAACATCCAACCCACAGTCCATCCTAGGAGCAACCCAGCCCCAACAAGACTTAATCCTAAGGCAAATGCAGCAGCATACGTTGTAATATCAGTTCTTGGCTGGTCTTGCCTTTCTTGATTGTCTCTGGCAAAGTTCTGCTTTCTCTTCCATGGTTTCCTTCCATTGCAAGACATCAATGGAAGCGCAACGGGGAAAAGAGTGGAGATTGGCCGATCCTTATTCTTGATCTGAATGTACAGAGTTTCCAGCTGCAACAGTTGAAACCATTGCTTATATGCGAAAATCTGCGAGGCCTGTTTGAAAAAGAGCTTAACAATGTCCTCCTTTTCGGCATAAGCTTGCTTTGCTGCCTCTTCTGCTTCCCTTGCACGTTTTTGAGAATGACACAGTGCTTCCATAAGTTGAGCTTTGCTTGGGCCTCCCTCAAGAATTTGTTGCTTCTCCATGATATCCTCGTGGATAGCAGTACTATTACAAAATTGCAAGTTCAGACAAACGAATCTAAGCAAGACAATAGGAAAACCTCATCCCATCATCCCATCCACAAGTCCAACAGACAAAACACTACATAATTTAAACAAGTTTCACTTACTCAACTATCTAAAATAATAAGTCTAGGATCCATGAAACTGTGGGTAAAAAAGCTATAAAAAGTTGAACCTATGCTAATTGCAAAACAGCAGCAACTATCATCTCTTGTTTTTGTTATATTGTTTGCCTGAAGATTTTGGGTAGTAAATTTTAGCTACTAAATGCTAATGCAATCATCTAATATTTATAGGAAAATACCTCGAAGATTTGTTAGAAGCAACATATAAAATTTCTTCTTTGGCTGAAGGTCCCCAATTTCTGTGCATTAAATTTGGCTTCAAACCTTCTCGCGCATGAGCAGTCAAATTGGAAAAGCCAGTGGATTTGGTTTCCCAGTCAAAAGATGTTGTCTTTATTTTGTCATTGCTAACGTTAGCACATGGGTGTCTTCTAAGATACTTCTTCTGAGGTGGAGGAAGATCACAATTCTCAAAATGGTTAAGCGATTTCTGAGAAACAAAGGAAGCTAATTCATCTCTGTCTGCAGTCCGCCACCAAGGCTCAGTCTTATGACCTTCAATCCAAGAATAATCCAAACCCAAGCAGGAATCATTTGTTTGCTTGGACACCGAGCAGCCAACAGGATTGATCTCGATTGTCTCGTGTTTACTCATCATATCCATTACTTCAGAAAATGCTTGAGAATTCTTACTATATGCCTCTTGCATTCTGTCCTTGGGAGCTTTCTTCATATCATCTGTCTGGAAGTCACAATGCATATAATAAGATGAATCATGGTTCTCTTCACCAAATTGAGTAATTTCTCCTTTATATGTTTCATTTCCATCAATAGCTTTTAAAGTTTCCAATTCATCCTCTAATGATGAATTTAAGTTTTCATATGTTGAGCTATTTTGATACCCATAATTAGGTTGTGAATGCAACCACCACCTTGAGTCAGGTGATAGATTCGAAAATGAAGATTTTCCGTCAGAAGGCATGATATTAACATTAACCTGATCTGATTCATCTGCTGCACTAGCAGGTCCAGCATCGATCGATTTTGATGTTGCACATGAAGATTGGCAACATGCCCACTTGGGAGCTCTTTTAGCATCTTCTTGAACAAAGCAACGATTAGCAGTTCGCTGCCACACAGCCCTTGCTTCTGCTGCTGCCATCTCCCTTGCCTTACCTATTATTTCTTCATAGATTCTGTGTAAAACGAAAAAAGGTTAAAGGTTGAACAATATAAGAATCCATAAAGGATCTACATATTTTGAGCAAAAAAGTATAAACCATGAAATCACTCAGAAGCGTGTAAAATTAATTGACCATCATATGCACTTTTGACAAAAATAGAACAAAACAAAATAAAGAGAAAGACGCAAGATTCAACTATAATGCAGAAAGAAAGAGAAGTTATACTATTGTAGATTAAATATCCATGCAAATACTGACATTTTAGAACATGAAGAAAATTCTAGTTTATGAGTTTTAATTGTCATTAAAACAGATAAACACATAATATGACGACGTATGAGCAGCAACAACAATAAATTGTTTGATCCTGCCCTAAGACTTTCCTTGCCAGCAAATATCTTTAAGTGTAACATAAGCTAAATGCTTGCACTAGGATCGACAGAAACTAGATTCAAGACCGGTTTCATAAATAATAATAATAATATCTCCTCTTTCTGGTGTTAATTATCAAACATATGCATGCGAGTACAAAAACCAGAAAATGATGGAGGCCATCTGGAAAAGACAATGTAAAAGTCTACAGTAAGAAAACAGTGCTTCACTTGTCATACCACATACAGTGAACCGATCATATACTAAGGGGCCAAGAATAAATAACATAGAAATTGCAAAGTCTCCTTCAGGGCGAAACCTCTGAGGCTTCAAGTAAGAGATTTATCAAATCAGATCAAAATGGTCAACCCTACCACCCATATCCATAACGGGCATGATAATTAATCAACTCCCAAATCAAATAGGAAACAAATACAGAAAAAGAGAATATAAAATCACTCAATAATTGCAATACCACAATCACTCAAATAAGCTCAGATATACATGAAAAACACCCACCATTTACTCAAATAATCATTATGAAGATGCTTAGTATTACAATCCTTTGCTAAAACTCAAAAACAAATTACAGGAAAACAGAGAGGGGTTGGTAGAACGAACCAGAAGATGAAATGGGCATAGCGGAATGAAATTAGATGAAGATGAGCAAGTGAGCAGGTCTAGATCAGGCTGAAGGGAAGCTATAGATGCAAGAGAAGAACATGGAATTGAGATCGAAAAGAATCAGAGCAAAATAGAAGAAGACGCTTGTCAAAGGCCATGGCCTTTGTGCCTTTTTTTTCTCGTTATAATCCGACGTTGTCGGTTTCCACAGGCAGCCTTTTGCTCCAATCGAGCGACAATTATAGTTTAAAAATGTTACGACACCGTTTAAAGCATAGCATTTTCAGTCAGCTTGATTGACATTTTAGCCAGATATATATTATTTTAATTTTAAAAAATTAACTAGCGCTAATTAATCTTTAATAATTCAAACAATCCAATAATTACACTTATTATCACCTTTTACTTTCTCGATCTATGTCAAATAATTGGTTTATTATTATTTGATATAAATAGTTTTAAAGATTCAAATTTTAAAAATAAATAAATTTATTTTATAATACCTTTTTTATCAAATAATTAAAAAATAAACTACAATTAATTAATTAATTTTTAAAATTAATTTATATACATGCTGATTTTTAAAAGTTAAAATTAAATAATTCTAACAATCTAATATTCACTCTTATTATCTCCTCACTTCCTCAGTCTTAGTCAAATAGGTGGGCTATTCTTGGCAATGTGGGGTCCATATATGAAAGAGATCGTAACATTAAGTGTCATCCAAGTCAGCCGTTCGATTTTTGACATATGGCAGGTGGACCCAGGAATTAACGGTTGATATAGCCCTCGTAATTTTAAAAAGATAAGAGTTGTACCTTTGTTGGATAGAAGAGAGATATCATATTTTAAGAATTCAGATTGGTTGCTGTTCCTAAGAAAAGCAGTGCTTTCGATGTAGCTGAAGATAATGTAGATCTGGGTTTTTTTTTTTAAATTTTAAAAGATACAAAGTATAATTTAAAAATAATAATTAAAAATTAAAAAATTTGAATCATTTAAATTAAATTTAAACTATTTTCAATAAAAACTGCATGCCATTGCTCCTCTTAGGAGGAGCAGCAAATCTGGGTCTCATATTTAAGGTGCACATAGGAAAATCCCAAATCTCATAGGACACGCCAACTACCATATCATAACCCAACAACTAATGAATAAGTAGATAATCACAATGGGTTGTGGTATATTTTTGGTTGAAGAATAATGAAAATATACTATTCATACAGTGACTATCTTCATGTGATTATATTCTATTTTAATCAATTTTAATTTAATTATGTTTTTATTTTTATTTTTTGGCCAATAATTATTTTTGGGTTGAACTTGTAAATCGCAAATGTCATCAAATATTGTCAAAACTTGAAGTAGTCAGTTTAGTTAATAAAAAAAAAAAAAGTATAGCTTAGTAGTTTTGACTTTAGTGGTATCTCTTTTAGATATAGATGCTAAAAAATTATGATATATATGAGTTCCGTTCTGGCCTTTTTTCATCCTGTTTAGTGACCTTGTGACTTATTTGTAATAGACAAGTATATGTTATTTATTTGAGTTCAATTTTAGTGGAGAGCACTTTAGAACTGGGAATAAAATTTCAAATGTATTTTGTATATATGTCAAAAAAAATTTAGAAAAAATTACTAATAATAAGTTGAAAATATTCATTATGAAAGAATTTAAATTTAAAAGTTATTTTAAAAGACTCAAAAACATCATTCTTTAAGTGATGTAACAAAAATACCCATATTTAATTATACGAATTTGTTATCATTCAGATTTTTCAAAGTTACAAGTGACTTATGTTATTTTTTTATTACCTAATTCTACATTTATTACTACTATACTCGAGCATTTTTACCTTACTTTAATATGTTATGATGTAAATTTGTTACTATTTAGATTTCCCAAAATTATAAATTTTTTTTTTTACTACCAAAATTTGTGTTTATTACCACCTTAATTCATCAATCTTATATTACATACATCTATTACCAAGTGAGATAAGAATGTTAAAGTAGGTTAGTAACAAATGCAAAACCAAGTTTCACATAATTAAATAATTATATTTTTGTCCTACCATTAAAAAAAAATGAGATCATTGAATCCTTTAAAATGATTTTAAGATACAAGGTCTATCATGATAAATATCTTTAATTTATAGTATTGAGATGTAATTTTCCCAAAAATTTAATTCAAACAAGATTTGAGAATATCCTTAATTATAATAATCAAATTATGTGAATTTAATGTGCAAAGGTTTCAAACTCTCTCCTCTCTTTGAACAGAGTCCATTGATCCTCTCTGGAACCGAGAATATAATCACATTAATTATGAAAGTAATTAAAAAAATTAGTTGTATGTATAATATTACTACACAAAAATGTAAACTAAAAATCTAGGGCTAAAAATGTGCATCTCTATATATACTTATGATTTAGAAAGCAAATTTTTAGTTATTATGTTTAAATACAGTCATGTGTAACTTTTTATAATGATGATAACAATATTTGTGGAAAGAAAAGTAATTAAGAAGAAAAAGCCTTGTATATGCATAATGCACTACTAAAACAATAAGATGTAATTAGTTTTAATAAATGCTATGTACAACTTGTCAAAATTACTTGGTAAGATTCAAATAAAACATTATTAAGTTAATTGTCAAATCTTGTTAATTTATTGCTCAACTGCAATGATGGAATATGCACACACAAAAATGATTTCTAATCTGAAATTAGGCACGTAGAAATAGATACCTATCACTATCTATCAAACCTACAATTCAAAAGTCATGCATCGACTTGAAATTTGAGGAAAATATTCTTACTATCTAAACCGTGTATAAAAACTTAAGTAAATAAAATTAATTATACAAATATATATATATATATATATGAATATGTAAAATATGAGTTTTTTTAATGGAATTCACATATGTTATTTTTATATATTTTTTCATAAAAAAGTTTACTTTCTTAAATTAAAGTTTAATTACAATGTTTTTTAAGTTTAATTAAAATTTTAGTAAAATAATTTTAAAATTTAACAAAATATCCGCTGTTATTTGTAAAAGTCTAACTTCTATTTTCCCTTCATAAATAATTCCGTTTATATATTTTTTAAAAATTAAATATTTCTAAGGAAACAGTTTGCGTGCCCATAGTTTTATGGTAGTAATTCAAAAGGAGCAATTGATGGAGAGAAAATAATATATAAATATTATGTTAATATACATCACGACACTGATACAAATATAATAATATGATAAAATTTGAATTATCTATACATATTTTGAAGCATCACGTTACATTTAAAGCAAAATTATATATATATATATATATTTTAATTTTTACTAAAATTATACAAAACTCTCATTTATTTTTTAAAAATATATTTTAATATAATTTTAAATTTTTTCTAAAACATCTTCTATAAAAAAAATATGTAAGAGAATATTTTAGTTAAAAAAATATATACTTAAGTTAATAAAAGATATTTTAGTTAAAAAAATTAAAATTGAACTAAAATGCAGCACATTTTTTTATTTTAAAAATTATAAATATTTTAAAAATAAAAGAGAAATCTATAAAATTTTAATAAAATATAAGAGATATGTGTAATTTACTGTTATATTTAATATAAACATTTAACATATGTTTAGTGTGAACACAATCTTTTTAAGAATCTGAAATGCTAATCCTTACATAAATATTTTTCGTTTTAATTTTGAGAAATTGGAACTTTTATTTTTAATTTTGTAATTAATTTTATAATGATATGTATTTACGTAAATATTTTTTTATTCATTAATAGCTATATTATTATTTTAAATAATATTATTTTAAAATACTTATTTTGCTTTTGTAAAAGTTTGCAATGAAAGAAATATTTTTGGTTCGACAATGTTTATATTTTTATAATTGAGTGACGTTTAGGTCAATTTTCATATAATTAATTAATTTTTATTTTGGTCAAAGATAAATGATTCATGGTCAGATTATAATCTAACCTAATAACCTAATTTGTTTGAATGAATTATTTATTTATATTATTTAGCTAATAATTAAATATTTTAAATTTTAAATTTTAAATTCAAATTAGGTGGTTAGTTTTTTTCTTTAAAGTTAGATTGGTTATTAAATATTTAATTAACTGATGAAAATTTTAATCATTCTCTCTCTCACCCATCAAACATAGCACGCATGATTACACTTCTTTCGTAAAAGGAGAACTCAGATCAAAGAGAGAAACACCATTACTCGTAATAGAAACTTTCATCTTCTTCTTCCTCGAACGTTGGTGTTTCTGTTGTGAATAAAAAATCAAAGTCTCTAGTGTTTCTGGCTCAAACTCTGTAAAACTGATGATTTAAGAAGATCCACTATCACACATATAAGTACCTCAAATTCCTTGAACATCTAATATACACTCACTAATGAATGAACACTATACATACTATTCAGAGTTATTTCCAAAAAGAATTCTAATTTTTGTATTATTCTCAATATATCAATCCGTTAATTGATAAGGCATTTTGAGTCTATCACATTTTTCATTGACTTAACAAATGAATTTGTTACATAAAATTTAATAAATTTCACTATATAAAATTATACATTTTATTACTAATTCTCGTAATTCATAATTAGCCTAACTTTAAAAAAATATATTTAATTGATTGATGCACTATGCTTGTTTTATAAATAAAAAGAAAAATTATATGTATTTTTTTATATTTTTACTATCAAATTTTTTAATTAAAAATAACAAATATATAAATTTTAAACAACAAAGCAAGAAGTAAATGTTAATGGAGCTAAGCTGTCATGGTCAGTTTATTATTTTAAACAATTTTTAAATTTAGAAGTTATCCAATTTTTAGGAAACTTAATCAAATTTTCAATAAATAAATGCGAATCTGGTTTCAAAGATTTTGTTGCAAGTTGTGTCTACGTTTTTTGTTATTTAATTTGAGGCTGATGCTTTGACCTTTTGCTTTCATTTGCGTAGTTTGAGTTATAAAATAGGCATTCCGCCCCCAAATTATTTGTGTGTGTGTGTATTAGAAAATAGTTAAAAAAAACCAAAAATCATTTTGTTTGTTTTGAAATATATTAATAGTTGCTTAAACATTTTATTTTTCTTCTAATTTTATATGAATAGATGTCACGTAAACAAGTCCAAAAATATTCACTTTGAAATTTTTTTTGGGTAAATGGGTCTGGGCATTGGATCCGAAAATCAGGCCTATTAAACTCCACCTATAATTATTCTTATAGGTGAAGAATTCAAATATTCATTTTGACTTCAATAACTTTTTAGAGAAATTTGTTAATGAAAGGGGCCAGCTACACAAATCTATAAGTTTAAGGGTCAATAAGACACGCAGAAAAAAATCCTTACCACTATCTATCTATTTACATTGGGACAAATGTACAATTCAGAAGTCATTGATGTCCAAATTAAGAAAAAAATACTTAAGATCTAAATTGTATTTAAAAATAAATAAATTAAATTAATTACAATATATATATATATATAAACATGTTAATTATATATTTTTTCAAATAAAATGACTTATGATATATTTAAGCATATTTTTATAAAAAGAAGAAAAACATTTATCTGTTTAAATTATGTCTAATTACAACTTTAGTATGTCAATTTTAAAATTTAACAAATTATTCTCTATTCTTTGAAAAGAAGACAGAACACTTCAAGTTAAATAAGACTGAGAGTTATATATATATTTTTTCAAAGAATAGACACTGTTTTGTTATATTTTAAATTTATGTAATAAAATTATAATTTAACATTAGTTTAAGAGGAGTGACATATATTTTCTGCCTTTATAAATTATTTCATACATACATATATATATATATATATATATATATATATATATAGGCATCCCTAACTTTTTTTTCAAAACTGAAATGGTCTAACTTGCATTTTGTTAAAGCTTTATGACTTGTTGGGTTACCTCAATTTTCATAGCGAAACAGTTTGCGTGTCCATGGTTTTATGGTATAGTGATTCAAAAGGCACAAATGGCGGAGAGGAAAATCAGGAAATGATGCAAAATCATGTTCACCTTTCGATGCTGGGAAGATGATAAGATTCCACTTTGATGGATCTAACAGCACGAAACTCCTTTGAAAGCCATGGGTGCAAGAAATCTGCCAAAGGTTACTTTTGAGAAATTGTAATTTTTTATGTCAATTTTGTAATTATATTACAATGATGACCTTTGATTATCACATACTTAATCGAACAAAAGGGGAAAAAAAATCTATACCGTACTTTTTTTCTGGGATAAAATAAAAATATATTACCAAAAAAAAAAAAAAACTGAACATCTTCACTCATATTACCAAAACAATATTTGCCAATGGTCTGAGAAAAGCACATCTGACCAATGGGTATAGAAGAATTATCTTCATGTCTAGTGGGTTTATTGGGATGTGACATTATTTCCTTGCACTGGTAGTTCATACAATGCATTGATGGTTCATATAGTGAAGCATTTTCAATGCAAAATCAAAACCACAACTGTTATGTTCAAAGACCTTATGGTCATGATAGTACCAAATAACTTATGGTATAATGGTATAAATCCTAAGATACATGTCTTGATCTATCTTTAGACTCAAATTTTGAACAATCCATTTCTGTATTCATATCTAAATATCTAATGGTTATAGCCAGTCACTCTGTAGATCCAATGGTGATGCAAACCAGATAGCTCAGGCAAAAGGGCATATGTCAGTGATAATAAATCTCTCAAATTTTATTTTTTGTGCATATCACCTTCTTAAATTATAGGTTATGCGTATTTAATTGTCTTGAACTTTAGTTAATGTGCAAATAACACCCTTAATGTGTCCTGTTCCACCAATGAAATAACGGACAAACTAACGGCAATAAAGTTATTTGTACAAATTTAAAAATTTAAAAAGATTTATTGTTAAGTTTTAAAAGTTAAAAAATTATTAGCATATAACTTAAAGTATAAAGGAGTTATGTATAATTTAATAAAAAAAATTATATTTTGTTCAAAATCTTAACTAACACAATAACACTTTTCCTCGAACATAATGATTCGAAATGCCTCAATTGAGATGTGGGTAAATTATACCTCAATTGATGCGATGAATAATTTAGATTGTCTAGATTTTAAATTTATCTTTTTGTATTAATTATTATTTTTTAAAGTTCATCATTAAAATAATATTTTTATTTTGTACCCTATTTTATTAAATTTTTTAAATAAAAAATATTAAAGCAAAACCATCTAAATCAATTTTGACAGTTCAATGCATGCGCCTCAGTTGAGGTAGTCCAAAACAAACTCTAAGGCCTTGTTTGGTAGGCGGGAAAATTGAGTGATGGAAAGGGAAAGAGAGTGGGATTGAGAGAAAGTCATGTTTGATAAGCAGGAGATTTCTTTTCTTGGATGAATTGTTTTCCACTAATATGAGAGAATCCATTCTATTGCTTTATGGTGAGAGAGAATTTTACTGAGTAAGAAAATAAAAATTGAAATTGTTCTGTTCTTCTTCAGATATATATTTTTTTCTATTAAAGGTAAATTAAAAATAAAATTTCAAATTAAAATATTATTTTATTATTTATTATTATTAGTAATTAAAAATAAAAATATTATATTATATTATATAATTATTAAAAATATTTTAATTTTTAATTCTCTTCTCATTTTATTTTTGTCATTTTTATCAAACCAAATATAAAAAAAATAAAAATATTCATATTTCTTCTTCTATTATAACATAACTATAAGGTACAAAATTCTTTTCCATTCCTATTTTATTTCCCATTTCTATTCCATTAAAAACTAATCCTATGTACCAAACGAGGCCTAAAAGATCTTGACGCATGGGGATCCAGTCTTGATGCTCTTTTATTAAAGTATCTTGACCTATTAAACAAAACTTAATAAAATAAAGACAAATTTGATCGGTATGTAGTTAAAAAAAATAAAAAAGAAATAAGCCCAATTGATTTTGTAAAACTCAAACCAGGTCTCCAATTAAAATAAGGTTACAACCGCATCAAACTAATTTAACCTTAAAATGAGTTTATAAAAAGATCAGACTTAAATATAATATTTTTATTTAAAAATAAAAAATATAAATATAAAATCCCTACCTAGATTTTCCTATTTATAAAATGACCTGAACCCTTAGACTATGTTCAGTAGCAAGGAAGAAGACTGATGAGGAAAGGAGTTTTCCACCCAAAAAAAACAAAAAGGAGGAAATGTCTATTATATTTTTATCATTATTATTTAACAATATTTATCTATTTTTATTAATTTTTTTAAAATAGAAATACAAGCATTATTTCTCATTCTACCTATCCACCCTTTTTTTTTTTTTTTTTTCCCATTCCCTCAATCTCCTCTCTCACATATCAAATACAACCTTAGCTTTATGAGTTCCAAATCGAGCATCAGGCACGGAAGTTTTAAACCTTGCTTTGGAGTTTTGGTCGTTTCATAAAATGGTTGGCAGCCTATTTGGGACCAACTTGAGTACCAAAATTATGAAAAGTATTGTCAATCCAAACCCAACTCATCCCAAAATTGAGAGGTTTGGAACGAATTTGATAAAATTCTTAGAAGGAACATAGTGCACAGTTATTGCTAGGAGCCAACTTACTAAAACAGATGTATCAATCAATCTCACCATCAGAAATTCCACCCACCCACTTATATAAGAATTTCTTTCAAATCTGACCTACACTTGACAGATTGCCTTGTTTGAAATACATTAGAGTACTAACCGGTAGAAAATGCTGTCAGTCATGATTTATCATATAATCTAGTTTCAAGTTATAGTTGTGTTAAATGTTAAAATCTAAAACAATTGTTTATATGTCAAAATATTTATGATATTAGTACTCAATATTAAGGAGTTATTGTATATTATGACTTCTCGAAACGGTCTACAACTACCCTCAACCCATCCTCTTTTCAAATTAGCTTTCATGTCCGACTTCTTACCCTGCCATAAACTAAATTTAAAGAGGAGTTGTATATCATCAATTCCACAACTTGGAGTAAATGAAAGAATTCCTTTTTATATACAATTATAAGGCATGATTACAAATGTACGCAAACCTCAGCCAATTAAGAAGCCTAATAAACAAAAAGCCAAAACACAACTTCTGTTTCTTTATGTGTCTAAGCTGCCAGAACAATTTCAAACAAAACCAATAACAAAAGACTAACCTTCTCAGAAAATCTTGCCACGCTTTGGGCTTTCTTAACTTGAGAGAACTCTGGTTTTCCTCAGAAAGGATGGACTTAAGTCAAAATCAATATACATTCTGTTCAAGGAAGTTATGTGTTCACTTGGGTTGTTCATGATACATGATGCATTGCTCGTCCAAGTTAAGGACTACTAACCTGATTCTGACGGAGCTAACATATCAGTAGATCTCTGGACATACTGAAGAGTTCTTTCATGAAAAAAATGGCAGCATCTTATGCCAGTGGTTGAGTCAGCTATCCATAAAATGATAGAAACTTCTCCCAGATAACCACTTTCATGGAATATATTTGCAGCATTGAAGAAAATAACAAACATGGGCCACAGAAGTATCATAATTTAACTTCATGCCCAAGCACATGCCTATTCAGGGGTACCAACTTTACAGTTCCATCCCCACCACATGTAAGAAAACCATGTGAAATGACTTGTATGTCTGTAACAGCAGCCTGTGGCATTTTAAGCCAACAGTATTAGTGCATGAACATAACCAGGAAACTTATTTTTTTGATAGAGATATTTGAAGGAGGTGCAAAACACGAGGATTAAAATTTAGGAGGCAAACAGATTGTTTTAGCTCCAAATCAAGATGCTATGCAATTAGTGGATACCTACTTACCAAGGATCACCTGCAAAAATTGAACCTAGGACATTTTTGGTTGTCACAGTTTAATCTTGCCAATTGAAACAACCCTTGTTGGCTCTAAGCAACTTTTGTTTAAAAAGAACTGAATTTTTCTTGGCTGAATTCAAATAAAAAAAAAAAAAGAAAAATGCTTGGCACAGTTTATATAGCCAGAGGCTCTTTTATCAGAAAAAGGTGCTAAGTTTGACAATCACCCCGGGGACCAGCTCTGAAGCAGCTATGATTCTCACAGCCACCAGGCTCTGGTAAATGTATGGTGTATGCAATGTCTAAGAAAAGAGGGTACGGCCAGTGTATCTTGTTGGAATAATGAGATTCAAGGGGAAAACATGATATAAGATACTAATATGGAAGCACAAATGATTACCCGAACAACACCACCAAATCCACGAGAGCTTGGCTGCAGAAAGGTGTGCTTTTCATGCAATTTTGACCACTGACAGACTAACTTAGTGCTCTTGACATCCCAGAGTTTGACATCTCCATCCTTACTTCCAGTCAAAAACAAGCTGGTATTTGGGATGGTAGCTATTTTTGTGATGCTACCTGTAATTGGAAAAGTTAGCAAGATGATTTGATTGAAGAATAAACCATAACTAGAGGCGCATAGAAACTCATCTTTACCTGAGTGAGCCTTTGGAAGATACCAAAGCATCCCATTTACATTCTTGTCCTTGTCAGAATTTAAAGACGTGGTGGAGCTTTGTTCACCATTATCAGCATACCTGTGCCTTTTAGCTTTTCCAGTAGCTATGTAACGGAAGTCATGAATTCCAACATCACCACTTTTACCACCAGTCACAATAAGAGGGGAAATAGAACCACTTCCAACTTCATTATCAAATACAGAAAGGGAGCGAGCACCACCTTCACAAGAAAGAGCAAAGTTGGCACCATAAATACACATAAGCCAATCCTTATACATGAAACAAGACAACAAATCTTGATAGTAATTCATTTCACCCACACTGATGAAAGGCCCTTGCCTCCTCCCTCCCAAAAAGGGGGGAAAAAAGATTTAATCTGTGTGCTCTTAGCTAACCCAAGGTCACGGGCCCAACCAAATTTCTGATTAAGACTTAGCTCAGTGCTAAAAATTTGCATTGTATCAACAAAATACAGCCATGAAGAACATTATTGGTTTATTAATCATGTAAAGAGTTATAACTCCACATATCTGTTATGCTTAACCAGTTTTATTAAGATTTACGAAAGTTCAATGACTAAATAAGTTATTAACACACATCAGAGTTCAGTAACACAAAAATTAGACCAAAACCTTCATGACATAGAATGGATGCTCGAGAAGTTGAAGCGGGAGCTAGAGTATCCCATATAACCACATTGAAATTATTTGAGCTATATCCGGCCACAGCTATTATTGATCCGCTTGAAGAAAAGTAAGTTACATCCCTGAAATCAAACATGGAATAGACATACAAGAACTGAGAGACAGAAACATAAAAACTCATGATGACTGACTTTGAGGTTAAATAAAAAGAGCAAGGGAAATGTTCCAACCAAAAAACAAAAAAAGGGGCAAAATTAATGTACCCTATATTCACAAAATATGAATTAAATGGTTATTCATCACAGTCATGATTGTTGGTGATAATTTATTATTAATCCCATTCCTGATGACAAACTGAGTCCTAAATTCATGGTCATCCCTCAGTTTCAAAGGACATGTTTGATAACTAATACTACTAAAATCATGTTTTAGGTTATTAAAGCTCAGTCAGAAAAGCATTCCATAAAGAAAGCAAACCTAGAAACTTTTCATCTATAGTGGAGATTGAAGGATGAAAAATAACTTTCTTTGCAAGGTTACAGTAATATGTGTCATCCATAGTCTTGATCAAACTACTAATCCTAAACGCAGCTTTTAAGTCAAGTGTGACCAAAATTATAAATGAAAGATCCAAAAAATAAAGTACATACGATGCATGACCATTAAAGCAGAGGGATGATTCTGTTGGACGAATATTACTCCTTCCTCCTACCTCCAGCTGCCATGTACAGACAGTTCCATCTAATGCTGCACTAGCAAATCGGTGTCCACACGGATCAAACTTTAAAGCTGATACTGATGCGAGAGCGTAAGGCGGAGGCACATTAGCAGCAGGCAGAACTCCATATGTAGCTGTAGCTTTATCCTTATTGAACTGTATTTAGAATGTTCTTCATCAGCTAAATGCTAGAAATATAGACAACAGATGCAATTACCTTAATGCACTAGAGTAACTCAGATATTACATATCCTAGCATTATATCTGTACGCTAGAATGCTTCTGTAGTATTAACAGCAGAATAGTTTGTTTTTAACTTTCCCCCCTCTTTTCTTTATCCTTTAATGGTGATCTCAAGTACACCAGATATCATAGCAGGAAATATTGGCACATTTGACCCGAAGAACAACTTTTATGTCTGGTGATCTGCCTCATGAAAAGATTTTAGGATAAGATTAATTAGTGTTCCATGCATAAGCAAGGTGAGGAGAGTTTCTAATTTTTTTTCTTTTTCAATGTCTTTCTGTCAGAAGGATGACACCTAGAGTATCATACTACTATTGCTGGCTTATGGCTAGGCCAGAGGTAAACTTGCATATTGGAAAGAAAGTCTGGAAGAATAAAATATTCATGGGTAGGAAAGTTTCATTTTATTTCTTGCAGAGTATACCTATGCAAGAAATAGAACTTTTTGAGCTGTATTGGAAATGTAATTTTGATCTTAATTTTAGGATTGACTGGATTGGACAAGGAAAGTACTAGTCTCCCTAGTTAAGAAGCTTGAAGAAAAGAAGTGAAAAAAAAAGGGCGGGGGGGGGGGAAGCTCCACGCCAGCTAATAAAAATACAAGCACATACAGGTTCAGCCACATTAATATGTACATCAACTCAATATTTCATACCTCCCACAAGTAAATGTGCGTATTGCTTGAACCAACCAAGAAGAATGGCCTCAGTGGATGACTAGACAAAGCCCTTGTACTTATGTTTTCCACAGTGGCTGGTGGATCAACTAAATCTTCAAAGTCCTGCTGAATTTCCCAACCTAATCTAGAGGCACCAATACCAGCATATCCTGGTATTCCAAAAGCTCCACCTACTATTAAGTCTCCGCTGGGCCTTGCTGAAGAACCCCCACCAATGGTGGCTCCACCCAGCCCAAGGTGTGCCCCTTTCTTGCTCCCAAGACCAACACCAGGAGAAACACATGTTGGAGCTGGGGTGGATTCTGAACCTGCCCACCCATTTTGCGGCCAATCAGCCTCAGACCACAAATGAACTGATTTATCACCAGAGGGAATCCCGTCATCCAGATGAAAAAATATTATGCCCTGAATTAGATTAAAAAAGGAAAAGACATTTAGGGAGTGTTTGGTTCAACCAAAGGGAGGGGAGGGGAGGGGTTTTAATGATATCTTATTTGGTTGATTTGGAGGGGAGGGATTTTAATGAAATCTTGTTTGATTAAGGAGGGGAGGAGAGAGGAGGGGAGATAAAATTAAATAGACAATTATACTTTTATAATATTAGAATTAATTTTTTTTGTTTTTAAGATGTTTTTATAAAAAAATTCTTTTTTCTTGCTTTTTATTATAAAAAATAATTTTTTTATTTTTATTCAAAAAATATTTTTTATTTTCATAAAAAATTATCTTAAACCCCATTAAAAAAATAAGATTTATATTATGTTTTAAATGAAAATAAAAGTGGGAGTAATTTAGTCAAATGAAGCGAAAAAATTTCTCTCCCCTCCAAAAACCCCCACTTTTGGAGGGGAGGGATATGAGAAGAGGGGAGGATCCCCTCCAAAATCCTCCAACCAAACAATGCCTTATATAAATTTCACATCATTTTAAGAGAAGGACCACGTACCTTTGTGAAATTATTGCAATTTTAAATTACAAAGTAAAAAAAAACTGCAATAATCATTGTTATCTCCATTAAAAATTTAAAAAAAAAATCACGGGGGAGGATAAGATGTCCTCCAAGACCAAAACAAAAATGGAGAAAAAAAGAATGCTAAAGAGGCTAAAAAATAAAACAAACACAAGCTGAGCACCAAACTGAAGCGACTAACACAATACTATTCCACATAAAAATATGCATGTCCAGACTCTTGAAAATGTAGGTATTTCTCTCCAACTAGATGTACCAGAGAATCAAATAAACTGCATAGTGCATGCCACCATCAATGACAACCAAAAAGGAGAAAGCTTGAATTGTAATATTCTCCACTTAAGTGAACATACATGTTGGTAATATTTCCAACTTTGGTCTCAAAATCCCACATCCATGCTTATGTGGATCACAACCATATGGCACACATTTACAAGTGCCCACCAATGGCAGAGCCAGAGAGAGTTGAGAGAAAACAATTGTCCTCTTGACATCCTGAATATCATTAGGGTGGCATGGCTTCTATTTCCTTCTTGAACCCCACTCCCATCCAAGACAACCTTGCTAGATCGAAGTAACTATGCTAGCTGAATTTCACCCAAGGTATCTTGCAATTCATACATATTTTTATACTAAACAAATACTATGTCTTACGGTTGGGTGACTATGGCTGTACTTATGATTATAGGCAAGCCTGGTGTTTCCCCGGCTACATGTAGATATATCTAGTAAATTCAAAAAAATTAACTCATTAACCACCAAACACATTAACAGAAAATTGGTTAATGAAGAGGGCTTGTTTTTACAAAAAAGGTGTTTCAAACCTATAAAAGGGATAAGGAGTTAAAAGTTTTTTTGAGGAAGTAGCCCATTTGTTTTCACATTGTTGGGTGGCCACTATCTTATGGAATAATTCATTTGAAATTCTTGGAGAATACTAGGTGTGTCCTTTCACCTTGGAGCAATTTTTAGGATAGTTTTCAGAACCAGACTAGACATTGGTCCAGTGAGAAGATCAAGTCACTGGGTCACTAACTATACTGGTTGAACAGGTTATTTTTAAAAAAATATAAAGATATATATATATATATATAATACACACCTAATTTTATAAAAAATTTAAATAAAGATATTACAAGAGTCCACAAGACAAGCAAAAACAAGCAAACAACTCTATTTTTTAAGCCCTTGTCACTCAAAGCACAAAAGTTGCTCAAGCACTTGCCTATATAGGCTCTTCCTATTAAGCTCACATCAGTCAAAAGCAAAAAATTGTGTACGCTATTACCAATACAAGTTAATGCACTGGACTTGCTCATCTTGAATCACGGGGATGACTTTGTGTCTCACAGACTTCCAAAGGCATCAATGCGGTATACAAAATAGTTAAAGCTTTCAAATGACTATTGGGTAATCAGTGTCAAACAGTCCTTTAGGGGAACCAAAGGCCAGTTCATCAATTTTCTAGTTTGGTTCCTAAAACACTGGTTTTTTAGTGATATGTTTTGAAGCTTTAGGCAAGGAGGGGGGAAAAAAGATGAGATATTGAGGCAGTGTACACTTTATGCATTTCTTTGGTGTTTTTGTTTGAAGCAGAATGACCACATTTCATGGGATAGGATTGCTCTTATGGCCTCTCTTTGGTGCTCATGGTTGTTTGAGGGAATATCCATTTCTGGTTGGCAAAACATTTTATCATCCCCTTTAGCTGTCTTATACTTTTATCTCTTTTTTGTCTAATAAAATTTCTTCTTTCATAAATGAAGAGAAAAGTTTTTTTTCTAAAGGATTCAGAACTACTCTGTGCTGCTTTTCATGTATGACAATATAAATGAAATTTTTATTAATATCTTAAATTTTGTTCCCTGATAAATAATTATAAATGATTTTTTCTAACTAGTTAGTTTACATTATAGCTCACATTAACCTTCACAATTATTAAATAATAACATGTTATTCATTATTAATTACATATCTAAATTTAAGATGCAAAGAAAATATATAACCTTTTCTGCACATTATACCAGGATGCATGAAATTCAACAACCATTTGGACATTCAAGAATCCATAGCTTCAGAAGAATTAAAGAAACTAAGAGGACTAGCGAGCAGGAAATAACCTTCCGATTGCTAGCAAGTGCGGCTTCCCGTTGATCAGTAGAGTTTATACAAAATGCCTGCTCAAATGTAGCATCATGTCATTTTTTGTGATTTACATAACTGTGGCCGATATAAACTAAAAAACAATCGGAGAAGGGAAATCACCTCCAATAGTTCCCCATTCCTTCTGCATATTTCTCTGGGACTCCAGAAAAGTGTAATATTTCTACTAGTTGTATCTTTCTGGTGGGAACTTACAGAAGCATGGGCACCTTGTAACGTTCTTTTAACAGGTGATCCAACTTCATGACTATTGCTAACTTTACATCCATAATCATGTGTATCATCAGTTTTATGTAGCTCTATCAGATTTATATACATGTCATTCCATCCTTTAGTAGGCAGATGATCCAAATAATTTGACCAATTGAGTTTTTCCTGTGCAAAGCAGTCAGATATCAATTTTGGGTCAGCACAGTGATCCCATAATAGTTGATAAGCCGAGTATTTATCTTTCGTGTTTACTAATTCTGAATTGATAATCTCCTGACTTTGACGCTGATTGGATTCTGACAAACTAGGTCTTTTTAACCACTCAAGAGTCATTATGCTCAAATCATTTTCCAATTTCTGCCAGAGAAATGTGGCAAGTTGTTTAATATGATAAGAGGAAGTGTGTGTAACAGTTGTCTTCAATAACTCACATAAGCTCAATAAGACCAACCTTAACTGCTCCAGCAAGTTGATACTATCAGAATCCAGAGTCAGGAGAGTTGATGCCCTACAATCATACTTTCTATGGAAAGAACCGGACGAATTACCATCTTCAAGTGTATCCAGAACCTTATTCAAATTATATATCACGAATCTAGACATGTGCTGCCATAAGCAAGCCCCTAAAATCATCCATTTTTCATCATCGGGAATCAATTGCTTTACATCCGCAACTTGTATATCTTGTCCACATTTTGACGTATTGCCTACTAAAGAATGTTGAGCCAACAATTCCACAATTTTAGGGATAAGTTTCTTCAGATTCATCATATCAACCTCATAAGGATTACGGTCATCAGCATGTGCAGTCAAGAAAGGTTGAACCATTAAAAAAAGAGCTTCTGAGTTTTTTTGAAGCCAGGCTGATGAAAAGTGTAAATAATACTCAAACAAATTAACAATGACAACAGTTTTTGCCATAAGATTTTTGCCGACAGAACCAACCGGGACCCTTAAAATGGCTCTTAAATACCAAAGTGATATCAGAAGACCTTCAACAAAGTGAGACTGCCAAGCATTTGAAAACTTCGATCTACTTTCAATATATGCACCCTTCTCAAAAAAAGTAAAACTTTGCTGAGAGTAACCCATACTGCAGGCAGAAAAAAATCTTGAAAAGAAATAGGAGATTTCTATTGTAGACTTAAAGAGAGGTCTAAGCCAGGAGTAATACAATGTAGAAGCATAAACTGTATCACTATTCTCTTGAGATTGATCTCCTGGAGCACATCCACATGCTATATCATATCCTATGTTCAGTAATCCTTGATGGCAAAGTGAGAGTAAAATCTGCAGAAAAGGGAAATAAAAGTAAGATTCTTTGCCAGAGGAAGGAATAAAGTTGACAATAGCCGAAAGGTTTAATCCAGATTATGGTGAATTATGTACCATTCTTAGTAAACAGGATGGAGCCAATAAAAACCTCTGTTCAAACAGAACAAGCCCAGCGTACAACTTTTGCCTTAGATTTTCAAGTGATTTGTCATATTTCGTAATGTAATCATCAGAATAAGCAGCTTCCCCATCAGATCCTGCAACATTGTCTGGCCAACTTGGATGCTCTCTAATCAATTTTGATAAGTACTGAAGTGCCAAGTTCAATTTAGTATGGAACTCCAGATGCACAGACACATCAGCAGAAAGCCAGTTAGCAGATTTTCTTGGCAAAGGATTAAAATTATTAGACAGCGCTTCATGTCCAGCATCCAACTCACTCCCTTGATCTGAGGTCCCAAGCATGCTCAGAGAAGATGAGAAACACTCCAATGCTTCAAGCTTGCAACAAGAAAACATAATATTACTTATCAGAAACATAAATAGAACACATGTAAGACATAATGTCACATATTGGCATTGTGTTGACGCTTGCATACACACAATACTTCAAGGCCTCAGACAAAGACAAAGTAATAATCAATCAAACTAAACTTGCACACCCGAAGAAAATGGACTTAATGATTTACATGGGAAGTGTGAAACAGTTTAAAAATTGGGAATGTATCAAGAATTCCTACAATGGTTAATATTTGCTTTTTGACAGGCTACTTGGGGCCTGTAGAAGATACCTTTATTATAGAAGCTTTCTAGATTGACAAAAATGATTGATGCAAGCATTTACTTGGGAATGGCACGAAAATCATATTGTAAAATGATAGAGAAGAATTTTCTTTGGAAAGGATTGAATCTATAAAATAAGTGTTCGAATATTGCACATAGTGTCTAAGTTTGTTGTATCTAGAGTTGTACTACACTTGTTTTTACTTATAAATAAGATATAGTGTAAGGGGCTAGACACCTTATAGTTCATTCATCCATTTTTCTCTCTAATTTATCATGGTATCAGATCTTCTATGACTTCTTCCAGTGGCCTCTTCCTTCGACTGTGTCCCTTTCTAGCTAACTCCTTAAAACACACTTCCTCTTTGTCAAATTTCTTCTTTTTCAAATCTGTCCACACTAGATCTCCACTGCCTAGGCCTTATCTCGAGCCAAGCACCCCTTCATCGTCTTTAGAGGGTCCCGATCGTCGAAACGTAAAAGTTCAGACATCGGACGTTGAGCCATGTGCCCTCATGCGCAGCCTCTAGTAGCTGCGTCCTTACTCCATGCGCCACCACATGTGAGTGCGTTTGACGTCGTCTCTTGTCATGCTTCATCTAGATTTGGTCGACATGCTCTGCTCTACTTGTTTCTAGTTTTAGCTGTCACTTTGTGCTTTTGGGTGATGTTCTTCCACCATAGCTTGATTTTTCAACTTGTTTGGTGCTGTTCACCTACCCCAATGATTTCTAGAGTTGCCTTTTGTCTAAACAACCATGTCCACTTTTGAAAAATCTAAATCAGGTATTTTTTCTTCTATTATAAATGGTTCGCCAGTCATTATCTTTGAGGAATTACACGGTGCGTCTAATTATAAGTCTTGTGCTGCTTCTATCCGCTCATGGTTTAAACGGCAAGAGTACTTAAATCATTAGGAAAAGTGAGAGACTGACATTTCTTCTGCAGATCAAGCTGAGAAGGTCAAAATTGATACTCAACTTTAGATTTTGTTATAGCACTCCCTTGACTCCCATTACATTCATATCAACTATATGAAATATGTTATGAGGTTTGACATAAGATTGTATCTGTTCATTATAATGATATCCATCACTGTCATAATGTTTTGTTTACTCTTGTGAATCTTAAGCACCAGGATATAGATACTACCACTTGTGTATCCAATATTGAGGCCCTTCAACATGAGTTTCGCCCTTTGATGCCCATTACATCTTTCACCACCGATCAAGAGGCTCAGTATGACAAATTTTTCATGGTCATGATAAAGAGGCTCAATGTGACAAATTTTTCGTGGTCATGACTCTTATCAATCTTCGTTTTGACCTTCATCCTATTCGAGATCAGATTCTCGATGGTTCCACTATCCTTACTTTAGACGATGTCCTCACGCTCTTGATGCACATCTCTTGCACCAATGTGCCTATGTCCAGAACATCAAATGCTCCTATCCTAGATACTTCTGCCTTGGTCTCTCACACAAGTAATAAAGGGCCTCAAGGACTCACTGCAAACATCTTTAGTGCACTCATTGTAACAAGTTAAGTTATACAAAAAATAATTGTTGGTCCTTATATGGTTGTTCCCTCCGCACTGTGAACATTGTGCAAACATCAGTTAAGACATCTACAGACTAGGCACTGAAAACCATTACTTTGATGGATGATGACTATGTTGAATACCTACGTTACCAGGCATCTAAACAAACTTCTACCATTGCCTCCATTACCCAAATTGCTAATTCCATGGCCTGCTTTGCTCATTCCTCTCTTGGCCCATGGATCCTTGACTCTAGTGCCTTCGATTATATTTCTAATAACAAGAATCTTTTCTCTTACATCTCTACTTCTACTTTACTTTCTTCTGTTACTCTCGCCAATAGTACTCAAACTATTGCCAAAGGCATTGGTCAAGTTATAATTCTTCTTTCCCTCATTTTAGATTTGGTTCTCTATGCTCTTTAATATCCTTTTAACCTTGTTTCTGTCAGCAAGTTGACTCGTACTCTTAATTGTTCCATTACCTTTTTTCAGAGAAGTGTTTCTTTATAGAACTGGAATACAGGTCAAATGATTGGCGTAGGACGTAAGTCATAGGGCCTTTATCATCTTACTACATCACCAATAAAATGTACAACCCCTTCTCCACATCTCATCCACAATTGCCTCAACCATTCTAATCTCTCCAAACTTTCAAAGATGTTCCCCTCATTTTCTATTTTGAAGTCACTTGAATGTGAGTCGTGTCATCTAAGTAAAGAAAACTCATGCTTCGTTTCTCAAACATGTCAATAACCGAGCTATGTCCCCTTTTAAGTTTGTTCATTCTAATGTTTGGGGTACGTGTGGTATTTCATCTATTTTTTAATTTCAATATTTTATAACTTTTATTGATGACTATTCTCGTTACGCTTAGTTATATTTAATGAAGAATCATTTTGAAATGTCTTCCATTTTTCAACTTTTTGGTGCTAAAATACAAACTCAATTTGGTTGTTCTACATCTGTTTTACAGAGTAATAATGCACATGATTATTTCTTTACTCTGTTCCAAACATTTATGTCTACATAGGGCATTCTTCATCAGTCTTCATGTGCACATACTCCACAGTAAAAATCAATATTTCATTGAAACTGCCTATACTTTGCTTCTCGATTCCAATGCACTACTTCGTTTTTGGGTGATGCTATTCTGACTGCTTATGTTTTAATCAACTGCATGCCTTCTTCTGTATTACAAAATCAAATCCCTCACTTTATTTTCTTTCCTTCTAATTCTCTTTCTCACCTTCTTCCTTGTATTTTTGGTTGTATTTGCTTTGTTCATGATTTGGCCCCAGGGAAAGATAAACTTACAGCTAAATCTATCAAATATATCTTCCTTGAATATTCTCGACTTCAGAAGGGATATTTGTGGTACTCTCCAAACAGCAACAAGTGTTTCACCTCTACTAATGTGACCTGCTTTGGATCCACTCCCTTCTTTTCCACCACAATAGCTGAGTCTCAATTTGTGTTAGATGTTCTTCCTTTCTTTTATGTTGATCCTCCAACAACTACTCCTTTTCATCCATTTTAGACTTATCATCGTTGTCTTCGACCACAACTTTCTACAAGCTCTACCGATGTAGCTAATAACTCACCTTTTCTCCGACATTGGCTCCTGATTCATTCCAACCTTCCTTTAAGGATCTTCCAAGTGCTCTTCGTAAAGGTACTCATTCAACTTGTAATCCTCATCGCCTTCACAATTTTTTGAGTTACCACACTTGTCTATACCCTATTATGCTTTTGTATCTTTTTTGGATTCTATTTCTATTCTTAAGATTGTTAGTGAGGCACTCTCTCATTTTGGGTGACGACAAGCAATGCTTGATAAAATGGCTGCCTTGCATTCTAATGAAATTTGGGATTTAGTTCCTTTACCTTTGAGCAAATTCGTCGCTGGCTGTCAGTGGATGTATACTATTAAGGTTGGTCTTAACGGAGAAATTGATAATTTCAAAGTTCGGTTGGTTACCAAAAGTTATACTTAAATTTTTGACTTTGATTATAGCGACACTTTTTTCCCTGCTGCTAAAATTGCTTCTGTCCAGTTGCTTCTTTCTATGGTTGCTATACGCCACTAGTAACTTCAACTTGATATTAAAAAACACCTTCCTCCATGGTGAGCTAGAGAAAGAGGTTTATATGGAACAACTGCCTAGCTTTGTTACTCAAAGGAGAATGACAAGATTTGTTAGTTATATTGATCACTTTATGAATTGAAACAATCTTTTCAAACTTGGTTTGGCAAGTTCAGTTCAGTTATTCAAAAGTTTGACATAGCTAGAAGTGAGGCAGATCATTTTGTATTCTATCAGCATACCTATCTAACTAATATATCTACTTAGTCGTCTATGTAGATGACATCATTACAAGTAATGATGAACAAGATATTGATAAACTTAAACAACATATGTTCAAATCCTTTTAGACTAAGAATCTAGGAGAATTAAAGTATTTTTGAGGTGGCCCAATCTTACATTGGAATTGCTATATTACAAAGAAAATATGCTTTGGACATACTGAATGAAACAAGTATGTCAAATTGCAAACTAATTGACACTCTTATAGATCCAAACGTAAAAACTCTTGCCAGGACAAAGGGAGCCTCTTACAAACTTGGGCAGATACTAGAGATTAGTTGGAAAGCTTAACTACTTTACCATTACTCGTCCAGATATCTCTTTTGCAGTAAGTGTAGTTAGTCAATTCTTACAATTTCTGTACAATAGTTATTGGGATGCTATAATTAGCACTCTCTACTCTATCAAAAGAGCCCTTGGTCAAGGTCTGTTATATGAATATAAGGGCAATTCTCAAGTTATTGGTTACAATGATGCAGACAGAGTTGGGTCTCCTATTGACAAACGCTCCACTTTAGGATATTGTATCCTTATTGGAGGTAATATAGTCTCTTGGAAGAGCAAGAAACAAGATGTTGCAAAGTTTAGTGCAGAAGCCAAGTATCGTGCTATGACTTTAGCGACATGTAAACTTATATAGCTCGAGCAACTCTTTTAGGAATTAAGATTTGGAAGTACTGAAGAAATAAAGTTGAGTTGTGATAACCAAGCCACAGTGCATGTCACTTACAACCTAGTATTTCATAATAGGACCAAACATATTAAGATCGATTGTCGCTTCATAAAAGAGAAAATCGGATCTAAGTGTCTTGCTACCAAATTCGTTAATTCAAATAATCAAGTGGCAAACATACTCACTAAATCTCTCAGGGTCCTCGAATCAACTATATATGCAATAAGTTAGTTGCATATGATTTATATGCTCCAACTTGAGGGGGAATGTTGGCATATTGTACATAGTATCTAGGTTTGTTGTATCTAAAGTTGTACTACACTAGTACTATACTTGTACTACACTTGTTTTTACCTATAAATAAGATGTAGTGTAAAGGGTTAGACACACCTTACAGTTCATTCATCCATTGTTCTCTCTAATTTATCAATAAAAATATAACAAATTGACTTTTCTACATTCTGTAGTAACAAAACATTTATTAGAGCAGCAATACATGAAAGGCTATGACAGGTTCAACAAGTATGTTAACTGAACAATAAGACTACCTCCTCAGATGAAGACAACTGTGGAAGAGCATACATTTTGTATATCAACCAGTGCTAGACAAACATGGCTTAAATCTCATTCAACATATGATTGAAGTTCTAACATGTTAGTTTGAACTGGTAAGATATGCTAGAAAAAAACCAAAGGCATTATCATGTCTGTAGGATAAACTTACAGGAGTACCACATCTTTTTAGGGCAGTAGTTGTCATCAAAGTAGCCCATCTTAGAAGGATGGCAGAATTTTGCTCCCCTACAGCATTCTTCATGCTATTCTTTGTTGCTAGCATTTGGCAATAAAAGCCAACATTTGGGTCCGAAAAAGGACCACAATTAGAGATAACAGTGGAGTCCTGAGCCACAGGATTTATTGAAATATCTAGCATTCTCCAAAAAGATTGATAGTAATTACCCATTTCCCACTACAAATCAAGGACAATTAGCTGTAGTAGGAATACGTACAAAACAAGTATAAATGCAGGATATAAAAGAAACCTTTTAATGATAAAAGATATAAGTCAAAATTATTTAATTTTAAGCACCTCCAGTAGGCTTGCAAGCCAGTAGTTCCCCTTTTCAATTGCAGATGGTAGTACATACTTTGTTATTAGGTGATGCTCCAATGGTCCACCATGGCCCTCAACAAGTCGACAAATAATTAGTGCAAGTTGTTCATCTCCAAGGTTCTTTGCACAAATATTTATAGCAGAAGAATGATCGCCTCCAAGCAAAAAGAAAGCAATAGCCAGTTCCAGCTGATGCTTCCCCAGTAAGACATAAGCATTTTTTAAAGCAGCTGCTTTATTTTTCTCATCCTGTAATCAACTAATTATGATTACTTAAATAATTTTTTATATTATAAATGATACAACAAGTACATGTTTAAGAGGAAGTTTTACATTTATATACTATACATAAATAAAACTGATACAGGACTCCAAATTAAAAACTACCCAAAGAAAAAAAATTTTAATGGTAGCTGGATTCATGACCATCTAATCAGTAGTCCCTTATTGGCATTACTGAACAATAAGAAGAAAGTGATGAAGGTCCCAGAGAAAGAAAACAGACGTTTTCAAGAAAGATACTCAAAAGAACACTGTCATTGCAGCTGTTCTTATCCAAAATTACAGAATACCTGAAAATTGCGAGAGAGAAATCCCACCAAAGGCTTGTCCTTCTCATCCTTACTAATTTTGAAAAGGCCAGCCAATACTTGAATTCTATTTAGTGCAATATACAGTAGTGCACAATCCTTAGGATTTTTGTTCTTCAAATACTGTGCTCTTGCCAGCTTCTCCATCTAGATTTAGAGGGTAAAAGGGAAGCGTCAGAATTTAGAACTGTTTGAATTGGACACAGTAATGAACAATCCAATAAATTGAAAAAATAATAATCTAAAGATGAAAAGTGCATATACAAAGAATCAATCAATAATTAGATCAATAAAATTTTGCCTTCTTGCTGATTAGTAAGCCCTTTCTTTTCCCTGCAACATGACATCAGCAGAAACTAAGAGTGTAACAGAAACATCAAAAGAACAAAAATTGTCACCCTGGTTAAACGGCAATTTTTAAATTACATGGTAAATGGTAATTCACCCGCTGCAACCCTATAAAGCATCTATCAAAGCATATAAATGTACAAGGAGCCAAGGACAGTAAAATTTTAACTGTCAATACATATGCAAGTATGGAAATTTTAACATCCGATTGAACAAGCAAAGAGGCTCTCAAATATTCGCTAGGAAGAAAGCATATAAAAGTCCAAATTCACTTTGTCCAACAAATCTAAAATATAGGAACCATCAAGAGCAGCTGCTTGGTTGAGCATTACTATACTGAATACCAGAGAAAAGTAAGGTAAGGAGAACAGAAAATTTTTAAATACCAGAGAAGCTATTTTTGGGAGCTAGAAGATGGAAATGTTTCATGAAGGCAACAACTTATCATTGGAAATAGTTCATACATCACCACAACACTCTGAAACAATACGAATAAGATTTCTACACAACCATTATCAATTGCAAAAAAAACCAAAATTCTAAAAGATCAATTACTCACTCTTTAGGCTAATATACTCCGCCAACCACCAACATTTAGCTAACATGTTACCATTTTCTTTGATGTTTAATTCTTCTTTTAACTTGTTGCCTTAATGTTTCCAAGTCAAGTAGTTAGGGGGAAATACAACGTAAAGAAAACAGGTCATTGTGGCTGCTGAACTTAGCTGCCCAACTCAACAGTGAAATATTGTACCCAAATATTCATGATGAAGTAAATAGCATAACACAAGGAAAATGGGAAACAACTATCATTTTGCATTTCTGATGATCCTGGCCTTCGACATACAAATCAGAAATTCATAACTGCTAAAAGTAGTTGGATAATAACCAAGCAATTAAGAAACTTTGAAATATAGAAATTTGTCAGTGATGCCTTGAGGAAATGAAACTAAACTGCATCTTCTTTTCAAATTCTTTTTCAGCTAATAATTTTGTAATACTGGATGCTTCAAAATTCAATTTCGAAGCTTTCTGAATAAATTTAAGATCTTGATTTTCCCCATATAGCACAGAAGGAAGAATGGGAAAGAGAGAAAGACCAAGCATTACCCTTGCACGCAGTTGAGGTACATTAGCAAACCAAAAGCCAATACCCAAAGCTCGCATTTCTTGCCAAGATGGTTCATTAGGGATGACAGAACCAAATAAATTTTCTTGGCAATCAGAGTGGTAAGCCCATACAAACAACCTTGAGTTAACTATCAACTCTTCCATGGATGCAACTCTGCCAAAAGTCCGGACAAAAAGCAGTTGCTGAAACCTTATTCCAACCCAAAACCTACAAAAGCAAAAGAAAATCATTTATTAAACTGCATCACGGCAGACAACCCTCCCAAAATGCACTTTTTATATATGTATGAAGTCAATAACATCATCTAAGTTCATTATTATCGTCTGTGCAGGGAACTCTCAAGTTTTGCAGTTCCACCACCACCACAGATCAATTTCAATTCAGTGGATTCTTCACAAGTGAACACCAATGTAAATGCTAGTGGACATCATAGTTCCTAAAGGGGCAGAGGATACAAAGATCGGTTATCAACAACTTAAATTAGAATAATTTACAAGCATAGCACGCAAGTTTTTAATTGAAATTTTATGTTTTCCAGTAGATAATCAAATACTAGAAACAAAACTGCCAATTAAATTGGGTTTTTCTCCCCTTCTTCGGGTTTAAAGATTTGATCATCCTTTATCCTGACTCGACTGCAAATGTAGGTTTTTCTGGATAGCCAACAGGACCTCTGACATATGATTAACATTCTGTCCAGGCCCTAGCATGAGTCCCATATGGTAGCATATAAGTTCAGTGATAAGCTGATAGCTCATTCCTTTATAATTGAATTATTCTTATGCAAATGCAATGGTGCACAATATAAAACTATACAAACCACTTGATACTACAAGTTTTTGGAACAATGTAACATTAGCCGGTTGCCTCTAAAGTTTTAATGCAATAACTATAATATGAAAGTGATACAAAACACCCGAGCCATTAATGTCTCAGAATGTAAGCTTGAATAGTTCGCCAAGTGTATATCTCTTATGTACATTGGTTTGCCTCCTATGTGTAGTACAGCCCGAGTGGAGCTTCAAGGGGCGTAAGAGTTGTTAGCAGAGATTCAGAGAAGATTCCTCTAGACTCAATTCACTTGATCTTCTACTTTCTTTATATTCTCAAATTTTCAATTATAGAGTTGGTTGATGCAATTTGTTCTCATTTTTCTTTTCTTCTGGCCCATTCCAAGGTTTCCATTTTGTATACATTTTGTGTGGATGGGTTATATGCTTCCTTGGTGTCTTCCAATGGATTTCACTAATCAAAAAGAAAACAAAAATTCATAGGAAAGTGTAATAGAGAGCAATATAATATCAAATACCTATTTAACTGTTGGAAACTGAGTCTTTAATTCTCATTATTTCTGTTTTATTGTTTTTCCTTTTCTGTTTCGTCTATCCCTATTTTAGTGGGATTATGTAACTGTTTTTTATCCCTTCTTATTTGCTCCTCTATTTTCAGTATTTCCTTATCAGATTAGGGAGCAATTCCTGTGCTACAAATCTGCCTATATAGTTCCATCAGTATATGAATAAAAATATATATTAGGTATGCCAAAAACAATCATGGTATCAGAGCTGCAGGCATAATGTCTCGGCAACTCATGTTGTTTGGCTTGATGGGGGCCCTTCACAGCGATGGAGAAAACTCTGATTCTATGTCGTCAGAGACGGGTCCGCAAAGGTCGAGTCTTCCACCTTCAGGTGCGCCGTTATTGAATGGTGCGACTGAATCTCTTCCTCCAGCATTCATCGGAGACAAGTTGAATGGGACAACTACTTACAATGGTCCTAGAGTATTCTGATATATATCCATGGGAGGGGGAAAGAAAGATACATCACTGGTGAAGCAAAGCAGCCTCCGGTGAACGACCCCAAGCATGCAACTTGGTATGCAGAGAATTACATGGTAATGACATGGCTGGTGAATTCTATGAATCTGGACATTAGTGAAGGGTATTCGCTGGCTACCACAGCAAAAGAAATATGGGATTCAGCTAAACTCACATACTCTGCCATGGAGAATGTTGCTACACTTTTCCAACTAAAAGGATGGATCCGTGATCTCAAACAAGGAGACACGGGTGTGGTGCAATATTACACGTCTCTGGTCAAAATCTGGTAGCAGATTGATTTATATGACACTCAGGAGTGGTCATGTGCAACTGATACAAGAAATTACAAGTTGGTGGACCGTGAGAGAACCTATGATTTTCTTCTAGGTTTGAGTCCGAGATTCGAAGAAGTTCACGGCAGAATTATGGGTACAAGACCTCTTCCCACTTTTCAGGAGGCATTCAACACTGTAAAGTGAGAAGAAAGCTGCATGAACCTGACACAGGGAGCTGTAACTACATCAGAATCCTCAACTTTGGTAGCCAAAGGACCCACTGGTGATCAGAGGAATAGGAGACAAGGGAGAGGTTGGTGTGACCACTGCAGCAAAAGCAGACACACAAGAGAATCATGCTGGAAAATTCATGGGAAACCCCCACATGTCAAGAACCGACAAAAACCAGAGGAAAGAGGATATAATGTCATTCAACAAGAAGGCAAATTTGATGCTGAACCAGAAAGTCTGAGCACAACTGAAATAGAGATCCTCAGAAAACTACTAGAAAAACATCATCTAAGTACTGAACAACCTGAGAAAACCATCAGTAAAGGTTATGTGGCACATACAAGTAATTCTTTTCTTGCACTTTAAGGAAAAAAATTGAAAAAGAATACCTGGATAGCAGATTCTGGAGCCACTGATCATATGACAAATGATGCTAACTTGTTTAAGGAATTACATCCTTGTGAAGAAGGGATAAAAATAAAAATTGCTGATGCTACATACATTGAAGTTGTTGGCATTGGTGTAATCCAATTGTCAAAAAAGTTGGTTCTTAAGAATGTTTTATATGCACCTAGCCTTAAATGCAACCTTATATCAATTAGTAAGATTACAAAGGCGTTGAATTGCAATGCTAACTTTGTATCTACTGGCTGTATTTTGCAGGAGTTGGACACGGGGAGGATGATTGGCAGTGCTAAGGAAATTGAGGGGCTCTACTATGTCTATGGAGATGAAGATGGAGAAAGAAAACTTGCATATGCTGTAGAAATCATGAAGGAAGACTCAATGTTGCCGTGGCACTATAGGTTAGGCCACCCTAGTTTCAATTACATGACAAAGTTGTTCCCTAATCTCATGAATAGAAGTAACCCTTTTTTCCACTATGATGTGTGTCAAATGGCTAAACATACCAAAAGTGTTTATCAACCACACTCTCACCAACCATCTCAACCTTTTGCACTCATATATAGTGATATTTGGGGTCCTACTCGCTTTCCAACACATTCCAATGCAAAGTGGTTTGTTACCTTCATTAATGAACATACACATCTCACATGGGTATTTCTTATAAGAGAAAAATTTAAGTTGTATCAAATTTTTAAGAATTATCACACAATAATAATGAATCAGTTCCAAACTTTCATCAAGATCCTTAAAAGTGATAACGATAGGGAATACCTCAGTTCTTCTTTCACACAATACCTAAATGACCATGGCATAATACACCAAACTTCATGTGCTTATACTCCTCAACAAAATGGGACAGCAGAACGAAAAAATAGACAGCTTCTAGAAATAACCAGAGCACTCATGATAACACACAATGTTCCAAAAATTTTCTAAGGGAAAGCCGTTCTGACTACTGTATACTTGACAAACGATTTGCCATCTAACACCTTAAATTTTCAGACTCCTTTACAGAAATTCACTGAAACCTACCCCTATAATCACTTTATCTCCAATATTTCTCAAAAAGTGTTTGATTATGTATTGTATGTTCATAACTACAGTGGTAGAAAACTAGACACTAGAGCCTTTAAATGCATCTTTGTTGGCTATTCCCTAACCCAAAAAGGATACCATTGCTATTCTCCAACCTTAAAAAAAATTTTCACTACCATGAATGTCACACTCAGCCTTATTATCCTAAAATGAGTGACAGCAGAGAATGGGATTTTTTGGCCATAAATTCATAAGACTTGGCTGACACAATCTAAACAAACCTTGAAATAATTTCTACTGCCCCTAAAATTTCCCAAACCGAGTAAAAAGATACCCAGAACAACTCTGAAACTACCCAGACCGAGGAGAATCATGGTGAAACAGGGGTGGCGACTCAACCTGAGGAACCAGAAAAGAATAGTATGACCTACAACAGAAGATCTAAAGTCCAGAACAAGGATCAAAGACAAGTAGAAACCCTCAATCTTCCACAGCAAGACCAAGAGTCCAAACCTACTCCAATTTCTGAAGATTTCGACTTGCTAATAGCTTTGAGAAAAGGGGTGAGATCGTGTACTATGCATCCTATAAGTAATTTTGTTTCTTATCGACACTTATCTCCTTACATGCAAAGTTTTGTGTCCAGCTTGTCCAGTGAAGAAATTCCAGCAAGTTTTGGAGAAGCAGTGGCTGATCCTAGATGGTGTGAGGCCATAAATGATGAGCTGGAAGTCCTTCAGAAGAATAAAACATGGGAGATTACTGAATTACCAAGTGGCAGTAAGCAAGTGGGTGTTTATCCTAAAATATCACCCAGATAGAATCATCAGCTAGTATAAAGCTAGGCTTGTTGCTAGAGGCTTCACCCAGACTCAAGGGATTGATTACCAGGAGACTTTTGCTCAGGTTGCAAAGCTGAATACCATTAAAATTCTACTCTCCTCAACAACAAACTTTGACTGGCCGTTGCATCAATTGGATATCAAGAATGCATTCCTAAATGGAGGCCTAGAAAAGGAAGTGTTTATGGAGATTCCTCAAGGGTTGAGAGACTATGGGAAATCCAACAACGTTTGCCAACTCTATAAATCTTTATATGGGCTCAAAGTCTCAAACAATCTCCAAGACCGTTGTTTGAGAGATTTACCAAGGTGGTGAAGCAATTAGGGTACTCTTAGTGCCAAACGGATCATATAATGTTTGTTAAACATGTGAGTAGTAAGATCTCTATTCTCATAGTTTATGTTGATGACATAATTCTCACTGGTGATGATATTGAAGGAACTCAGCAACTTAAAAAACACTTGGCTTCAAAATTCGAAGTCAAGGATCTGGGAAAACTCAAATACTTTCTTAGGATGGAGGTGGCCAGGTCAAGCAAGGGAATCTCTGTGTCACAAAGGAAATATACCCTTGATTTACTGAGAGAGACAGGAATGCTTGGAGCAAAACCTTCAGAAACTCCTATGGAAGTCAATCATAAGTTGAGCTACAGGGAAGAAGGAACACTGGTTGATACTACGAGATATCAAAAGCTAGTGGGAAAATTAATTTATCTCTCACACACTAGACCTGATATTAGCTTGCTTGTAAGCGTGGTGAGCCAATTTATGAGTAAGCCGCAAGAAGAACACTTGGAAGCAGTCTACAAAATCCTAAGGTATTTGAAGATGACTCCTGGAAGAGGATTGTTCTTTCAAAAAGGGACTTCAAGAGGAGTTGAAATTTTCACAGATGTGGATTGCACAGGCTCTATAGTTGATAGAAGGCCTACAAGTGGTTATTGCACCTATGTTTGGGGCAACCTTGTCACATGGAGGAGTAAGAAGCAACCAGCGGTGGCAAGAAGTAGCATAGAGGCAGAATATAGAGCCCTATCACTAGGGGTATGTGAAGAAATTTGGGTGCTAAGATTGTTACAGGAACTGAGCATCGAAGTTTCTAACCCGCTACAGGTATGGTGTGATAATAAAGCAACCATAGAGATAGTGAAGAATCTAATTCATCATGATAGAACAAAACATGTTGAAATAGATCAGAATTTTATAAAGGAAAAGATTGAAGGTGGAGTTATTGATCTCTCCTATGTGCCGTCACATTCTCAGATTGCAGATATTTTTACTAAGGCTCTCTCAAGGATCAAGTTTGAACAAATGAGTGACAAATTGGGAATGATCAACATCAATTCTCCAGCTTGAGGGGAAGTGTTGGAAACCGAGTCTTTAATTCTTATTATTTCTATTTTATTGTTTTTCCTTTTCTGTTTTGTCTATCCCGATTTTAGTGGGATTATGTAACTGTTTTTTATCCCTTCTGATTTGCTCCTCTATTTTCGGTATTTCCTCATCAGATTAGGTAGCGATCCCTGTGCTACAAATCTGCCTATATAGTTCCATCAGTATATGAATAAAAATATATATTGGGTATGCCAAAAACGATCATCAACCAAACTAGCTTAAGAATACCTTCGTCCAGGTTCATCAAGACTTTGATATGCAGAAGACGAGTGTAGACTATTAACTTCACTGAGCAGATCAATAACTGCAAGGATCTGTGTCTTTTCTATGTTGATCATAGCTTCTAGGTCAGGCAAATTTTCAAGAGATTCAATAAAGCCATTAAGCTCAGATCTTGTCGAGGATGTATTTTCAGCAGTGGAACCTGAATGATATGGAAACTGCATGAAGCTACTTTGAGACAGTGAAACTGATGTGATCAAAGCAGAATCCCCACTCCATTGGAATCCCCTATCTTGGGAACTTTTTGAGACAAGTCCTTCTAAATAATTTGACAATAAGATCTCTGGAGGACCAATTTTTTTGGAGATGTAACTCCTTTCAGGAGCATAATTAGAAGTCATAAATTCAAAAAGATGTCTCACAGCCACATACGCACGTTTCCAGTTGCCTGAAAACATTTGAGAAAAATAACATAAATGATTTGACGCAATCTCCATTGCATGCTTTCATGAGTGAATTCTTTTGAAAAGTATCAAAGCAGGAGATGGAAACAAAACTTGGCTTGAGAATCGCAAAACTAGCTGACAACAGTAATTAGCAGCAGATATATTGAAACACCATAAATTATCTAGTTCAGCCATCCTTGGTAAAAGCAAGCTCTTATAGCTTTTTTTTCAAAAAAACCTTGGATAAAATAATGATTCATTAACATAAAAGGGAAGAATAAAGTTAGAGAACAAGAAAGACTCATCCATTACCTGAACTTATATTAATAAGGAGTACATCAGGGTGATAAATAGGCAAAGATCCACTTAATTTCTCTGTTACTTCGAAGATGCTCCACAAACCAGTGCAGGTACTAAGTTGAGCTTCTAATTGAGCCTTGGCTAGAAACAAGCTGCTATATAGCTCACTGTCCTTCATATTACTTTTGATAGGCTGCATGGACACAGAGTCTCTACTGCTATCCCCAATTGACAGCTCTCTGAAGGTACAAGTGTCACTATCTGAGAAAACTGCAGAAAGCATGTCTTCAAATATATCACCCTTACAATTACAGAGATTTGCCTTTGAATCACATGAATGAAAATTGCTTCGTTTCTTTTTATCCACACGGAACAACCAATGACTAAATATAGTAAAGTAGTTTCTATGAACCACCACTGCTGTGGCCCTGGGCCCCCACAAGAAATCACAAACGGGAAGGGAAGTGTGAGCAGATGCAATGCAAACCCATATATTCATTTTTGAAAAGTTTCCGGAGTTTAACAAAGTCAAACCATCATAACGCCTCTGAGAATATACTTGCAATTCATTTTGCAAGCAAACTCCAAGCAATAACTGACCAGTCCCTAAAGTTAACCAATTTAGAGTAATAACATCACTATCAAGTGTTAGCTTATCTTCCAAAATAAAAGTCCCTGCACTGATCAGGTTTACAGCATGCCATATATGGATAGCACTGACAGCATTTGAATTACTATTATTGCTGAATGTAGCAATCTTCTGACCACAATCAGTCAAACATATACCATTGACGGGACCTTCATGTGCAGCAAACATACCCACAAGCTCCCATGGCAAGTGCAAGGTTGACTGGTTACCAGGGTTACTTCTCCACAATTTCAAGCTGCCATCAGAGCAGCCTGTGGCAAGGATATATGCAGGATAACAACTGTAACGATCATTTGCAAAACCAAATTTCTGTTGTTTTTGGCCAAGACTAGCTGGACTGGCCACAGCAAAACTACTAACCAAATCACTGGTAAGAGTACCTGAAAACTCAGATGAACAAGGATTGACAGTAATCCAGTAACGTTTACCAGCAAAAGTACTGTCAAATGCCCACATACTGTGGTCAGCAAGACTGTTAGCATCAAAATTGCATTCACAATAGCTTGTTGACATGTCAAATGAGTGCAAGGTAATTTCCCAAGAGAGGGCCTGAAATCCCCGCATCCAAATTGCCAAAAGCATAAGCTTATTGTCTGAAAATGTTTTATTACAAGTAGTGTACAAAGAAATTGCAAAAATATCAGTGGGGCCATCCTCATAAGGACCATGACCACCAAAAGGTATAGTGCAAAAGTAGTGGTATTCTATGTTTCCTTCTTCAGTTTGACAAATTTTGACTATAAAGCAATCAATGCCTCTGGCATGTCCCATAAAAAGAACCCGTTCATCATCAAATACTGAAGGTGCCCACCTCAAGCTTGTATACATGGAACAAGAGCCCTGAGTTGCAAGCTTCCCACAAAGTTTCCAAGTAGGAATCAAAGTTGGATATCCCACAGTGCAGTTCAAAATCCTAGAAAGTGACCAAAAAAGTAGTAGTCCATTAGAATCCAGAGAAGCAGCAATTTGAACTTCACATATACAAGGATGAATAGAAACCTTTAAAATTCTCCCAACATGACCATCCAAATTTAAAACTCCACCATTCAAATGTGAGATGTTCTCCGTGTTGGCTTTATCAAGGGAGTTTTTCAGAGCATCATCTAATGTTTGAATATGGAAAAATGACCAGATTAAGGAATTACATGGTAATAACTGAACTGGAGAGCATATAACTGGTGGACCAGACCAGCAGTTTCTCAGTAAAATGACTTTATTCAGAAGTAACACCTTTTTAAAATCAGATGAGTCGAACCTATAAACATTTCCTGCTTCAAGGCCCTGGAGTTCATGTCTCCTCCATAGTATAACTCGGGGAAACCTAAGGGGGGAGAGGTCATCAAGACAGTGGATAGCCCAAAAGCTTAGAAACATTCCAGGACCAAATCCAACTAACCAATCACATTTTCCAACTTCATGGTCAAATCCTTCTTTGGAGAAGACTTGGTTGGCCCCTTCACCAGTTTTAAATATCCCCCCACTTTCTGTTCCCCATGACACAAATATGTCTGAACCAAGAGTTCCATTTAAGGCTTGATTAATCTCAATAACAGCAACAACACAATAAGAATGCCCCGTGCTCTTCTGATCATTGACATCCTTCCCAATTTTCCTGGCCTTTCTATTATCAGCCTCGCTCCATAGCCTTAAAGTTCCATCTAAGCAGCACGTCAGTAATACATGTCTAGCCGAGTGTCTCCCTTTTCTGTTTGACAGTATTCCTCTCGATGGTCTCCATTGAATCATTATGACAGGTAGAGGATGATGTAGCTTAAATTTTGAATATTCAGAAAGTCCATTGCTTTGACATACTAACACACATTTGCTTACCTCATTAACTAAAGACCCTTCAATATGTTGTTTACTAGGATGTGTTGCAGTCGCTGAAGGGCCATCAATAGACCAGGTTGCACAAACAAGAGTTTGGGGTTCATCTGCTTTAAACTTCCAAGCCATTTCCCAACACCTGCTGCTCTTTTTCCAGAAAACAACCTCCATTCCACCAGATATTAATCCATCACCCGACCCCGTCCATCTGATAGTGTCAACCTTCATATGATGTGCAAGCACTGCATTCTGGCTCCAACAAAAAGAACCTGAATATGAGTAACAAGATTGTGGTTTTAATATATGCAATTCAAACAGGACAACAAAGGAAGTGAAAAAACTAAACAAAGCAATTGCCCATTCTACAGTAAATTCTAATTACAGTGGACAGACTACACAATACTTAGAAGCCCTGTTGCACATTTGTTTTCTTTCAAACGACATAAAAGACTCTGAAAACTAAAAATAAATATGTAGTTACAAGCAGTTGTGTATGTTTGGGATGGAATCACAAGCAAAAGGCAACCTTCTGATATTCTATGATATCTTCAATTGTTGAAAACCATTCTGGAAAAAGTTTCCAAAGTTCATCTAGTATTCTTTGCGTTACTTCTAGTAAATATTATAGGAAACCAATGACATTTGATAAATTAAATAGACCATACTAAAGGAGTTTATTGTATTTACACAACTGAAGTGTCATAATTGAAAGCATTCAGTAACACCACTGTTCGGGAAATTTTTTCAGCACTTTTTCAATTAAATTTACTTTCGGTTGGGTATTAAATATTATCAAACACAATTAAAGCCTTTTCAATGCTGAAAATTTTCATTTTCTGCAGTAAGTTTTCAGCCATGCCTTGACTTATAAAGCTGAATGCAGACTATAATTGTCAGAGATACATGAATTAACAAATATAACATGTTATAACTCATAACCATCTTTCCTGCTCCTTAGAAAAAATTTAACATATGCAAAGTCAAAACCTAGATGTATTTAGCCCTCTGACTTGCGAAGTCAGAAAGGAGTATGACGTAGTACTGAAGGACAACAAAGGAGGAAATCTCTTTACTTAATAATGATATAACTTTTAGTATCAATTTCAAGTCTAAATAAAGTTATCTCATTTGGTTGCACAACGGAAAGGAAAAGAGAAAAGTAATATTTTTTACAATATTTATTATGTACTTGTTATTATTACTCAATCCTGTCGTCTCTTTTTGTTATTTCTCTTTTTTTTCTTTTAAGTAGAAGCATGAAAGTTATTTCTCATCCATTTCATTCACATTTCTATCCTCTTTCCAATTTCATACCAAACAATTCTACGTACTAAGCAATCTCGGAAAGAAGGAAATCAAAGAATCAATACAGGAATCAGAAACCAAGTTACATTGATACTGATATTATGAATCATTAAAAAAAAAAAAAAAGCTCATCCACTGCGATTGTAGTGTATTCTATCTCATCAACTTGTGCTTTAACATCTATTATGACCTTTCTATATTATCTAAGTGGCGGGTTTTTCCGGGAACCAAGCACAAAATATAAAGCTCAACATCCTCACTCCTCAGTTTTTCCAAACTGTAGAAAAATCCTATCACCTTAAGCATTGGATAAATGAAATGAACATACCATTGTAATGTCAACCTATTTCAACTTCGAATTTACAATGTTCAGTCCATGTTACATCGTTTTTCAGTAATCAAACTAAAAATACTCAATAGAAAACAGAAAGTTTTCGAATTTCCACTCACCTTTACACTTCGATGAATCATGCGAGAAAAGCCAGATACAATTTTCAGCTGCGGCCGCAAGCTCCCCAATTGACGGCGTCGCCGGGGACCAAGAAACGGCAGAGACGACAGACGAGGGGTCGCCAGAGAGCTCGAAGACTTGCCGGAAAATGGGACCAATACGAGACTCTTCGGCAGAGAGGGGAGAGGGAAAGTGGACGATGACTAACAGTGAAGCCGCTCCGTAAGCGATCCATGTATACCCGGAAAAATCCGGAAGCCAATCAATGGTGGATTGGGAACCAGTGGGGGCAGGGGTGACGATCTCGGATCTGTGAAGGCGGAGTGGAAGATGATCAATAGGATTGATGGTGGAAGAAGGTAGGTTTTGAGAACCAGAGCTTGTCTCCGCCATTGTGAATTTTCGAGCTCTTTATCAGTCACGCTCAGAGGAGTTGCAGCGCAAGAACTGCGAGGAGGATGAACTCTGAAGCATCATGCAAGCTACTGCTGTCTGCTGTGAATCGGTGATTTTTATTCGACAAAGTTATTTCAGATCAGATATCGTAAAGCGAGGTGTGCGGACTTTTTTTTTTTAAATGATTTTGGTCTCTCTATTATGTTTTTTAAAAAAATTACGGCCACTTGGCATACGTAAACATGATTTAAATATTATTTATAGAATAACGTGATTGAATCAAATGGAGTAGCTAAATAGTAAAGAATCTTAAATTTTATTTTAATTTAAGAAAGAAATACTGGAAACAATAGATTACTTGAGTTTATTTTATTTCTTGATGGTAGTAATAAAAAGAAAATAATAGGATAATCATAATTATGAAAATCGAATTAAATTGGTATATCAAATTAAAAAAAATTATTGACTTAATCATAAAATCAATTTATTTGACCTTTAAAAATTAATTAAAAAAATTAATCAAAAACTGATTAAATTAATTAACATTAATAAAAATCAACCCATGTAACACTAAAGTGGTTTAAAAAAATTAACTTTTAATTTTTTTTACTTTAGAATAAAGTTTTGATATTTTATGATAAAAATTTATAATATGTTATAGACTATATTAAATCTATTTCGTATTGATTTGTTGTTATAAATTAATTATTTTTTATATTTTTAAATATTTATATTTATTTTAAATATTATTTCATATTATTATTAATTTAATTTTAAAATAATATATAGTTTTTATTTATATTTAAAAAAATAATTTAATCCCAGTCTACTTCTAATTCAATGTTCCATTTAATTTTTAAAACATTGATTATAACTATTAAAAAATATATAATTTAGACTCCCTCTAAATTGCTCCTTTCAAGCTCTGTAAACCACCATTTTTGCGAGGAATGAAAGCAAGATATCATATCATGTTTTGGGATCTGAACTCCCTTCATGAATCACTGTGTCACCACTGTGGGATGTTGCAAACACAGTACGTGAGACGTGGGTTATGCGACAATTCATGGAGCAATCTACAATTGTATGACAGAACCCACGTTGCACATTTGAATGTGACTTGCAACCTCTGCATTATGGTCCGAAAATTAAGGCTTCGTGAGGTTACTTCCCACATCTCAGAACGTGGCATTTTCTTCGGCAAATGATGGAATTGCCGTTGAAAGAGTTTGCCTATAAATACAGGGTCCCTGAGTTCGGTTTTACATTGCTACACACCATCATTCAGTAGAACAAGAGCTTAGAAGCATCCCTGACTTTTCATACGACAGAATTCTCATCGAAAAAACAGAGGATCGGAGCAATGGCCGGAGGTAATATTTCGATCCATTTTTCTTGCATTGGATGTTATAAATATGTTTTTATATATCCATGAAATCTTTCAGTTGGTATCAGAGCCTGAATATACCTCTGTCTTGTCGTGTTTTTGAACTCAAAAACGTTAAAATTTTCGTGAATTTGGGTTCATTGATAGAGCCATTTTTTCATCATTTTGATATCAAAAATGGAATCTACACGAAATTCTGATGAAAATGGACTCCTAGATCATCCAAAACGGAGCTCGGAAACTCAAGAAATGACCGGGTTTCCATTTGGGTCCGAAACGGGTCGTAACCGGGTCGGGTCGACCCGGCTGACCTCGGCTGAAGGTTAGGGACGACGTAAACGACAAGTCGTTTTGAGTCCTTTAGTAAACGACATGTCGTTTTGGTAGTTTACGTTGTTATTGAATATGGGCGTAAACGATGTGTCGTTTTGGGTTTATTAATAAAATGGCCTCTGTGGATTCGAACCCCTGACCCTCCATATGGAGCTCGCAAGGCTTAACCACTGAAGCACCGGTTCTTGGTTGCTAACGAGGAGCAATATTTAATATATATATACATTTTCTATTTTGTATTTTCATTAATTTCCCTTTATGATTTATATATATATATATATATGTTTATTATCTTTTTGATATTAAATATACATATATAAATAAATAAATATTTTTTTTTGAACAAAATATTTTTGGCCAATATTTAATTAAAAATTAAAAAGTAATTTGTTTTGTTGGCCATTTATTTTGTTTAAAATTATGAAGTACATTTTAATTTTGTCCAAATTTTGGCAAAAATATTGTGGACAAAATTAAAATTAATTTTGACAATATTTAGTTATTTATTTGTCAAAATAATTATGAAATTAATTTTATGCCTTTAAAATTTGCCTAAATCTTGAAAATTTAATTAATTTTAGGCAATTTTGGCATATAATTATAATCATTAATTTATGGTGTCATTTAATTTATGCCTAAATTTAAAATAAAAAATAAAAATAATTTTTTATTTTTAGGCAATATTTATGGTACATTTAGAGAGAATATTAATTAAATTCATTAGTCATATTTTGTTGATTAATTGATTAATTATTGAAATTCTCATTGTGTATGCTTGTTTATACATTATGTTAAATTATATTCAAGCTTGTAATTTCATTTAGATGTCATGTGATTTGTGTATTTTTTTAATTTAATTAAAGTTTAGCCACAGCACCTTTAATTATTTTAAAATTATACATTAAGTGTTATAATCACATAAAATAAAATGACATCAAATTGTAATTAATTATATTTAATATGATAATTATTATCCTACAGGAATATTATTATATTTCATGTAATTAATTAGGATGGAATAGTAAGTTTTTCTTTTCTTGATTTACCCGCAGGAATTAAGAAAAGAATATAATTTACTAGTTTTATCATTAGTATATGAGTCTAATTAAATAAAATTTAGCCTACAGGTAATTTTATTTATTACTAGGCTCATAATTTGAATTGATATGCATTGCATTGGCATGACATATCATTTAAGAATATTTATTTGTCTCAAATTATTAACATAGCATGTAAATTGTGCAGCTTTTCAACCTTTAAATATTTCTGATTTTTAAGTTCCTGAATTAACTGGAGATAACTATAATATTTGGAAGGAGAAAATACTTCTCCAATTAGGGTGGATGGACGTTGATGATGCAATTAGAAAAGATGAACCTCCTAAACTCACGAATATTAGTAGTACATCAGAAGTAAATGTTTATGAACGTTGGGAGCAATCCAATCGCCTTAGTATGATGTACATTAAGACTAAAATATCAGCTAGTATTCGTGGGTCTATTGGAGAGCATCAAAACGTTCGAAGTTTGCTTAAGGCTATTGATGAACAATTCGAATCTTCGGATAAGGTCTTAGCAAGCACCTTAATGACAAAGTTATCATCCATGAAACTTACTGGCATAAGAGGTGTACGAGAACACATCATGAGAATGAGGGATATAGCAGCTCAATTGAAAACACTTGAGGTTGAGATGTCAGATTCTTTTCTTGTGCACTATATTCTGAATTCTCTGCCACAACAATATGGGCCTTTCAAAATCTCCTACAACACTCATAAAGAGAAGTGGTCAATCAATGAATTTCTAACCATGTGTGTACAAGAAGAAGGAAGGCTCATAGCAGAGATGGGTGAAAGTGTACATACAGTGACACAAGGAAGGAAGAAAAGAAAGGCCAAGACAAAAGGGAAGGGCAAGGTTCCCATCCCTGAGGACATTAAGAAAGAGTCTAAGTGTTTCTTTTGTAAAAAGAAAGGACACATAAAGATGGATTGTGTCAAATGCAAGGCTTGGCTTCAAAAGAAAGGTAACTCAATCTCATACTTTTGTTATGAATCTAATATGGTAGATGCTAGTAGTAACACATGGTGGATTGATTCTGGCTCAACAATTCACATCTCTAATACCTTGCAGGGCTTTCTAAGCCAAAGGAAGCTGGTGGGCAGTGAGCAACACATCTATTCAGGAAATAAGATGGGCTCAACTGTTGAAGCTATAGGAACATGCAGATTAGTCCTTAATTCTGGTTTTATTTTGAATTTGGAGAAGACATTTTATGTACCAAGTTTCTTTAGAAACTTGATTTTAGTTTCCAAACTTGTACCATTGGGATATTGTTTTGAATTTTCAAGTAATGAATTTAAATTATTTTATAAATCTAATTTTATTGGCAATGGTACACTTTGTGATGGTCTATTCCAAATTCAATTACGAAATAGTAACCTTTATGACTCAATGCATGTTTCTAACAGTATAGGTATTAAGAGAAATATTACTAATGAGGATTCCTCTATGTTATGGCATCGTAGGCTTGGTCATATCTCAATAGAGAGAGTGAAAAGATTAGTAAAAGATGGAGTACTTAATACTCTTGACTTTACTGATTTCAACACTTGTATAGACTGCATTAAGGGAAAGCAGACTAACAAGACTAAGAAAAGTGCTAAGAGGAGTTCTAGCATATTAGAAATCATACATACGGATATTTGTAGTCCAGATTTGGACTCTAGTAGTCAGAAATACTTTATCACCTTTATTGATGATTACTCACGATACATGTATCTCTATCTGCTCGATAATAAGAATAAAGCACTGGATGCTTTTAAGATATTTAAGGCAGAAGTAGAGAAACAATGTAGTAAACAAATTAAAATAGTGAGATCTGATAGAGGTGGTGAGTATTATGGTAGATACACTGAAGATGGACAAGCACCAGGTCCATTTGCTAGGTTTCTTCAAGAGCATGGGATTGTTGCCTAATACACCATGCCTGGGTCACCTGACCAGAATGGTGTAGCTGAAAGGAGAAATCGAACATTGTTGGACATGGTGAGGAGCATGTTGATTAGCTCTAAACTTCCTAAATTCTTGTGGACTGAAGCCCTTAAAACAGCAGTGTATATTCTTAATCGAGTTCCTACCAAGGCTGTTGAAAAGACGCCATTTGAGTTATTCAAGGGTTGGAAACCAAGTTTAAGACATATGCGTGTTTGAGGATGCCCATCTGAGGTTAGGGTTTACAATCCACAAGAGAAGAAGTTGGACCCTAGGACTATTAGTGGCTACTTTATTGGGTATGTTGAAAAGTCTAAGGATTATAGATTTTATTGTTCATCTCATAGTACTAGGATTGTGGAATCAAGGAATGCAAAATTTCTTGAGAATGACTTGATCAGTGGGAGTGATCAAACTCAAAACTTAAGTTCTGAAAATGATCAGTCTAATGTTCAAATTCCTACATCAAGTGATAGATTGATTGTAATTCATGCCCCTCAAGTCCAAACAGGCATTGAACAACCAATCATTCAGGATCCACAACCTGTTGACATTGACCAAGTTGATCTAGTTAATGAACAGCCTTTAAGGACTGTTGAACAAATAGTTGAACAACATGCTCCCCAAGAGAATGTTGAGTCAACATTAAGAAGATCAACTAGGATGAGGAAGTCAGCAATTCCTAGTGATTATACTGTGTATCTACAAGAATCTGATTACAATATAGGAGCTGAGAATGACCCTGAAACATTTTCACAAGCCATCAGTTACAGAGAATCAAAACTGTGGCACAATGCCATGAAGGAAGAGATGGATTCTATGGCGTCTAATGGGGTTTGGGATCTCGTTGAGTTGCCTAATGGCTCTAAGGCTGTTGGATGCAAATGGGTCTATAAAACGAAAAGAGACTCATCAGGCAACATCGAGAGATATAAAGCACGACTCGTGGCCAAGGGATTCACTCAAAGGGAAGGAACGATTACACGGAGACCTTTTCTCCTGCATCTAAGAAAGATTCCCTCCGCATAATAATGGCATTAGTTGCTCATTTTGACTTAGAGTTGCATCAAATGGATGTGAAGACAGCATTCCTCAATGGGGAACTAGATGAGGAGGTATATATGAAACAACCTGAAGGATTCCTCTCTAGTGCCGGTGAACATTTGGTGTGCAAGTTAAAGAAATCTATATATGGATTGAAACAGGCCTCTCGCCAGCGGTACTTAAAATTTCATGATGTTATCTCCTCATATGGATTTGTGGAAAATGTCATGGATCAATGTATATACCAGAAGGTCAGTGGGAGTAAAATCTATTTCCTTGTATTGTATGTGGATGACATATTACTTGCAACCAATGATAAGGGGTTGTTATATGAGGTGAAACAATTTCTCTCTAAGAATTTTGATATGAAGGATATGGGTGAGGCATCTTATGTCATTGGCATTAAGATCCATCGAGATAGAACTCAATGTATTTTGGGTCTGTCACAAGAAACTTATATCAATAAGGTCCTGGAGAGATTTCGGATGAAAGATTGTTCACCAAGTGTAGCACCTATTGTGAAGGGTGACAAGTTCAATTTGAACCAGTGCCCAAAGAATGATTTAGAAAGGGAATAGATGCATAACATTCCATATGCTTCTGCTATTGGAAGCCTTATATATGCTCAGGTTTGCACAAGACCTGACATTGCATTTATAGTTGGAATGTTAGGCAGATATCAGAGTAATCCAGGTATAGATCATTGGAGAGCTGCAAAGAAAGTAATGAGGTATCTTAAAGGTACTAAGAACTACATGCTGATGTATAGACGGACTGAAAACCTTGAGGTAGTTGGCTACTCAGATTCGGATTTTGCTGGATGCGTTGATTCACGGAAATCAACATCAGGCTACATTTTCATGCTAGCCAGCGGAGCCGTATCTTGGAGAAGCGCGAAGCAGACTTTGACTGCTACTTCTACTATGGAGGCAGAGTTCATTTCTTGTTTTGAGGCAACTTCACATGGTGTTTGGCTTAAAGGCTTTATATCTGGGCTTAGAATTGTTAACACTATCCCTAGGCCATTAAAGATATATTGTGACAACTCAGCTGCTGTCTTTCTGGCTAAGAACAACAAAAGTGGAAGTCGAAGTAAACATATCGACATTAAGTACTTAGCCATTCGTGAACGTGTCAAGGAAAATAAAGTTATTATTGAACACATTAGCACTGAGTTGATGATTGCTGATCCTTTAACAAAAGGCATGCCACCAGTAATGTTTAGGGATCATGTATCTAGAATGGGACTTAGTTCCACTTTATGTTATTGATGTATATACTATATATATATATATATCATTTGTAATAAAAAGTCTTTATTCATTTTAAGTTGTTTTCTCATTTATGCGTATACATTAAGTTTGAGAATAACAACATTAAGAGGACCCAGAATAAGCATATGGCTTATTCATAAAGTTAAGGAAACAAAATGCATTGTGATACATGGAAGGTATTGCTCACTTATAGAGGAACTACCGCTATGATTCATGCATTTGTGTTTCAGTTAAATGTTTGAATCTTAAGGAGCCATTATGTATAATGATTTTCGAACCAAGTGGGAGAATGTGGGACGTTACAAACACAGTACGTGAGACGTGGGTTATGCGACAATTCATGGAGCAATCTACAATTGCATGACAGAACCCACGTTGCACATTTGAACGTGACTTGCAACCTCTGCATTATGGTCCGAAAATTAAGGCTTCGTGAGGTTACTTCCCATATCTCAGAACGTGGCATTTTCTTCGGCAAATGATGGAATTGCCGTTGAAAGAGTTTGCCTATAAATACAGGGTCCCTGAGCTCGGTTTTATATTGCTACACACCATCATTCAGTAGAACAAGAGCTTAGAAGCATCCCTAGCTTTTCATACGACAGAATTCTCATCGGAAAAATAGAGGATCGGAGCAATGGCCGGAGGTAATATTTCGATCCATTTTTCTTGCATTGGATGTTATAAATATGTTTTTATATATCCATGAAATCTTTCAACCACTTCATATAATTTCTTAGTCAACAGCAATATTTTCATCCCGTTATTAGTTGGTTAAAGAACAATATCTTGTTACAGAATCCACCCAAATGCTTTCCTTGACGCTATAAGAAGGAACAAATATTTCTTTCCGTGCTTTGTGTCCTCCCATCCCCAATCCTTGAAAACCATTTCATTAAATTTGATTATTAAAAAAATCTTATAGTTACCTTTTCCTCTCGTTTTCTTCCTAATCCACACTGATATAGACGATTCTTCCTTTGCAAAATTATGTTGCATATTATTCCAATAAATTTGCTTGACAACATATTGTGTCTATGTGTGAATTAACTTAAATATTATTATTTTTTAATTATCACATGAAAACTAAGATGAAAGGACTTTTTCACATCATTTTAAAAAGTGATATTAGTGCAAAATTTAGCACTTTTGCACTTTTTAATATTTTATTATAAATGTGATTTGTAAAACCTCCCGTCCCCTCCCTTCCTCCAAGTTAAACTAAGCATATAAAGTTTGACTCTAGCAAAATCTAACAAAAAAACATGTATTAAAACTCAGATTTTGGATAAAATGAGTTAATTAAAACTTTTATGTAGATAATCTAAGTATTAATTAACTAAAACCCAAATGTGGTTAACTAAGATTTAAGATCTTCTGAATTTTCACTTATGGTTAACTATTAATACGATTGCAATTAAATTTAGAAACCCACCATCAAATTCTTTTTTCCTATTGAGTATATTACTTTTTCCAAACTACATTAGCATTCTTTTTTTTTTTTTGGTTTTAGTTCTAATATTATTACATGAAGTGGATTTCATAATTTAATTATTGAGTAACTCCTCATTCAACCCACATGGAGTTGATTTCAACTTAGATTAAACATAATTAATTGCTAGCAATAAAGGATCCCAAGTATCTTTTATAATAGACACCTTACTTTTATTCTTATATGCTTTTTAATAATAGGAACAATATGATGGTTCTTTTGCTAAAACTCTAGCTCTTAGTCTTGAAATTTTCTTAGGTGCACCCAGAGTATGGTGCACTTAAAAAAATTAAGGGTCAGAATTAAATTTGTACAAATGGGGTCCATACGCAATACATGTAAAATCTATATGCAGAGTAAATCTTAAACGTTGAGTGTATAAATGACGTGATGCACTAAGTGTACGTAAGAATTGCTCCTTAGTCTTACTCTAAAACACTGTACAAGATTGCTAAAACACCTGCTTAAAACTCTTTTTAATAAACCCTACTTGAAACCAAGGCTAAAACCACACAAACAAACTTCCTTTATTGGCCTCGACTAGTGTTGCAACCATGAATGACCAGGCTACGACATGGCCTGCACTGTTTTTGCCCAAAAGGGTAGTCACACAGGTGCCACAATGCCAAAGAGGCATGGCCACAGTGCCAATAGCACTGACATTGACCAAACCAAAAAATTTACTGCTAAAAGCAACATATGCCACACTATCATGGCTCTAACCTGTGAGAAGGGGTATGGGACATCTCCAAAGGTCCTTAAGTATCTAAAGGAATTGGAAGTTAGAAATGGATATACCAACACCTACAGACACTTACAAGGAAGTAAATTTAGATGAAAAACTAGAAATAAAATAAGGTTCATGACAATAAAATAATTGACAGCAACAACAACTTAGAACAAGTAAGTGGCAAATTTATTTGTGCAAATTCTCCTTCACTAGACCCCAAATCATTTCCAACAAACTTTAAATGCCCAAAGACATTGTTTTAATCTAAAAGAACCTCATTATACCAACAATCACTAAAAATGAACATGTTATACCTTCAAAATACACTTTCAACTCTACAACACTAAAATGGCCACTCATAACTAATAAGTAACCTACTTAGATTGAGTTGTACCCCACTCAAACCTATTGAACCACTTTGAGGGAGTCACAAATGTCAAAAGACATATATTCAAGCCCATAGATCCTAGCTAGATTTTGAAGAGCAAAATTTGGCTTTGCCAAACCATACTTAAGCACACACAACCTTCTAAGGCCAACATAATAGCAACTTCTTTATGGCTAATAGCGTTCCACATATCCAAACTGTGCAAATGGAATCCAAATGACTCTAAACCACTTCCAACAACCCTAAAATACTAAATACACTTGTACAATGTATAAGATCCCCAAAAACACTTAAAATGGTCAAAGTGACTGATAAATGCTATTTTTCTATCTTTTATTCATCTTAACTTAGGCATTTTAGTGCCCAAATATGGCTTTAGGGGTTTAATTAGATACAATTTGATTTCATTAGCCATTTATGCACTTTATGAATTAATTGGCAAAATTATTGAGTTTTAATGCATGAATTTCTTTTAAATAATTTTGTGGATAATTCTAGTGAATATTTTCTATTCTTTTATGCAGAATTTTTGATGAGCAAATAGCTTGAGTGGGAAATTGAATTGAAAAGAGATGAAGACTTTATGTGTGAATTTGAGGGAAAGAATAAATGATATTTATCACACTCATGCAATGGAGTTGAGAGCAAAACAAAGGAGAAGCCATGGTTTAAGAAAGAAGGAAGCAACATGGAATAAAAGAAGACAGCAAGAAGAAAAGGTATTGGATGGGCACGAGTTGGGAAGAGCTATATGTGGAAGGAACAAGTAGTATGAACGTGTGATACAAAAAGAAAAGAAGGAGTAGCTAGATGAAGTAGAAACACAAGAGAAGGAGGCTCGAGTTTCTGGTTTAAGAAAGAAGAAGCTTGAAAGCAGCTTGCATGGAAGCAACTCCACGTAGAGAAGTCTGCACACTCGAATAGATGAAGAAGAAGCTATGTATTTGTCTAAGAGAGAAGCAAGAAACATATATGAAGCTACAGGCTGGACTTCTTAATGTAGACAACAACAAGAAGAGAAGGAGAGGGGAGCTGAGAACGTGTGAGCAATCACGTGGAAATCATGGGAATGAGTGAGCAAGAACAAAGAAAATCCAGTTACGGGACTGAGGGGCACATGATCTTAACTCGTGGCAAGGGAAAAGAGTTTTATATGGAGGAATCATGTGGAAAAGCTGCAGAATGAAAGGAAAGAGCTATGGGTTGCACTAGCTACAGGCTACAGCAGAAACGTGAAGAAGCTGAGAATGAGAGGAGTAAAGAAGCACATGGGAATATGAATGACGTGGAAGAATAACGTGGATTGGCTAGAATAGCACAAGGAAGAAAAGCCACATGGAAGGATGCGTGAAGCAAGAAGAAAAGGGCAGCACACGTGATCAGTAAATGGAAATAATGCAAGGGAGAATAACACATGAAGAAAAGAATTAGAGGCTGTAGACCACGTTTCATAATTCATCAGCATCACGTTGGGGCCCACAAATTTCCAACATGTAAGACACATATACATACATGAAGGAAGTTACGGGCAATTGGCAAATGAAGGGAGCACATGAAAAATGAAAGAAATCACGTGACAAGAGGCAAGGGCTAAGCACACGATATAACACTTGATTCCATGCTGCCATCGTCTCATTCCTTCGTCCATTCACTCCGTCATTCCATTCGCATGCCCTTCGTCCACCCTTCATCTAGCAGCCACTCCACGCCCTTCCACCCTATTTCCTCCATTTTTCTCATATTCCATTCCACCTCCAATGAAGCTCTAACTCCATCTGTGACAAGCAAGGAAGAAGGCTCTTAGAGAAGCTTGAATCCATGGAATTACAAGCAGAATTTTGGCTAAGAATTTCTACTTTCCTATATTTTTTTCTTTTTCTTGTACAAGCTTGGTTAAGTTATATTTAATTAGGAATTTGTGTAATTATGATTAATAGCTGGTTAGATACTAATTAGAAGAGCAATTGTTATTTTAATTGATTAATTTCAGTGTTGGATTTTTATTTTCCTACCATTTTCTAAGTGTGCAATCAAGGTGTTTGATGAAATGCTTGTGAGAATTGGTGTGCTTAATTGTTTAATTTGAGGGTTCATTAGAGTTTAATTGGTTAATTAAATCTCCTGAAATATTAATTCAGAGGCTAATTAATCATTCAATTCAATTGTTCATAGATCTTAATCACAAGAATTAGTAATTTAATGGTAGTTGAGGTCTCAATTAACATCAAATTGCTAAGTTCTTGATTCTTGCGTGATAACTCAAGATACATTTGCCATGAACACAAATAGGGATTCTTATACCAGAATTAATTACAATTGGATTAGGATAAGGATAATGGAAACTAAGGGATGAATCCAAAGCTAGCCACAAGTCTATCATTCACCTCATTAGTTCATGCAATTAGGAATTTAGGAATTTTAATTCAATTTCATTTTACTTAGTTTAATTCAATTAAAAACCCCCTAAATTTAGATAACTTTTAGGATTCTTTAACACTTAGAAACTCAATTAAGTATTGAACTCCATTTCTAAGGGAGATGACCTAAGTTGTGCCACTAATTATAAGATCTAATTCAACCTAGTTTTATTTTGAGAGTTGCACAACAGACCAGTCAAAATTTGGCGCCATTGCCAGGGAATTGGATTCTCAATTGTTTGAGAAAGTTTTCTAAGTGTTTTTGTTCTATTTTAGCTTTGTTTTGGTTCTATTTTAACTTAGTTTTTGTTCTGTTTTGAACTTAGATTTGGATCATTTTGGTGTTACGCGTCAATTAGTCCACTTGCTGGAATTTTTGTTTAAAGTGCCTAGAAAATTCTCAAACTTTATTTTTCAAGGTTTTTGGGTGTTTTACACAAAAGTAATAGGAAAGCTATTAGGTGCACCATTTTTGGCCAAATTCCAATGTTTGAGATACTTTTTCAAATTTTTTAGTATTTTCTCTAATTTTTTAGGAATTTTTCAATTTTTCTAGATTTAATTTCTTTATTTTTTGGGAGTTTGTTTTGTATCATTAACCTTTGTTTAAAAGTTTTTTTAATATTTAAATAAGTCTTAGCTTCATTTGAATTTTATTTTTTTAATTTAGAATTAATTTTAGTTATAATTTGTTAATGATTTGTTTGTGTTGAAATTAATTGTACTTCTCATACTTTTTGCTTTAAATGGATCCATATTATTATTCTAATCAAGGTGTCTATGATTCTTATGTAGAGGATAGGATTTCCTGGAAGTTGGATGAAGCCATTTCAATGTGTCGTGGTATCCTTGAACGACAAAGGAAAGAACGACAAGTACAACAATATCAACAAGTCCAATAACTATACTACTAACTACACCATCATCCTTATGAAGTTTGCCCCAGTTACATTGAACCATATCACCATCCATATGAAGTACACCCTAATTACCACCATCATTATGAGCCAGACCACAACTTCTATATGCAAGAGCTAGAATATCATCCCTACAATTATCATTAGGCATACACGCAACAAAAGGTCCAGAGGAAACCAAGTTAGGAAGAGAGGATGATGCAGCAATTGAAAGCCTTTGATCTTCGAATGCAATAAAGGGATGCCTACAATCTTTAGTTCAAACAAGAAACTGAACGGTGGCGTTTTAAAAATCAACATAAGATTGACAACATTATAAAGGATTTGGGAATTCAAACAAATCAATCTACTTCAAGTGCTACTGAATTGACTGAAGAGCAAATTAGAAGAGAATGTATAGAGGAGGAAGAGTCCTATTCACTAGATAATATCCTTCCATCTTCTACTACTATGCAATTTATTGGAGCTGAATCTAGTTTGCTTGATAGCATTGTGACTACTTATGCATATAATATTGTTGATTCTGAATTGCATGATGATGATGTTGATGAGGAAATTGTTGTTGAATCTCTTGATATAGTTGATTATGATAATTCATTGAGCAAAATTGACACAATTGTTGATGTTCATTATTTCTTGTGTACTGATGCACTTGGTATTTTTACTCCTAGTTGTGATCATAATGATGAATTCATTTCTGAACCTGTTAATGATGATTCTTTTGAGTCTAGGGTAGTAGATAAGTGTAGAGGTGACTTAGAATCTGATGATCATGTTATTCTTAGTCTAGGATTGGTTGATAAGCTTGTTGATGATGCATCTTCTGAGTTTAGGGATAGCATGCCATCTGGACCATGTGACATAGTCGATTTGAATGACTCTGTTGATTGTGTGTGTACTGGATCCACTATATGTGATAGATGCTCCCAGATTAATGCTTTCATTGAGACTAGTGAGTTTCTCACATATACTGATCAACATAATTTCTCACTAGCATGTGATGATATGGCTGATGAAGCAGTGAATGTAGCATGTGATGATAATATAAATAGTGAAATTATTGAACAACTTGTTGTTGATCATTCAGACTCTAATTTGAAATGCTTATGTGATGAATTGCATACAAGTCCTATGTGTGTTGAGATAAATGAGTTTCTAAAGTCTGATAAGTCTGCTGAGTCTTATGTTTGCACTGAAATTGTTGATAAGATTGATTCTTATGATCATACTATTGTTGATGAGAGCATGTATAGTGATAGCACTGATATTGAACACCCTATTGATCTTTGTACTCTTGTTGATACTAGTGAGAGACTAAATTTTGTTATTGATCATTGTTTAGAATCTTGTGAGCCTACTGATGTCTCTTTGGTCAGGGAAGATGATGTTTCTCTTGTTGAGAGTCCAGAACAGATTCTTGAAATTGTTGAGCTAACTCCCAACAAGCCACAAACTCTCCCAACTGAGACAAAGTAACTGTCAGATACCTTGAACTCAAAGAACTGTGAGAAGTTGCAATTAAATTCTTTGTGGATGCAATGACTCTTACTAATGGGAGTCTAGTAGATTTCATTGATTTTAATAGATTTTTAGAGATTTCAAAGTTGAAATTGGATTTGAAGTTTTCTTTCTTTAGTTTTAAATATCCTAATTTTGATTTTTTTTCTTTTCTTGTTTCTGAATATGCTGAATATGACTTTCTGAGACTACTGATGGTTGAGGAAGTCCATGAGTCATCACTGCATGATCAATCAAAATGCTTTAAAGTAGTGAGGCTTAAATTTGTTGAATTGAAAAGGAATAATGCAATTTTGATTTTGGTTTTTGATACATATGATTAGTTGGTCTCTGATATAATTCTCTAGTTTAGGATTTAGTTTTCTTTTCATTTCTGCATTACAGTTTGTTTTGTTTCTATTTTGTAGGTATTAAAGGGTTGCTAACCAACTATATGGAAATCTAAGCTTACCTTGAGATCTTTGATTCAAGTTCATCTAGTTGTACACTTTCTTTTCACTCTTTATCTTGTGTTATTTATCTATTTACTGGACTGTGTGCTGACATTGAGGACAATGTAACATTTCAGTGTTAGGGGGGAGAGTCATTTCATTTCATCTTCTATCTTCTCTTTGCTTCCTTTGTTAAAAAAAACTGAAAAATTTGAAAATTTAGAAAATTTTTGAAAATTAGTGTGATTTTTTTAAAAAAATTTCTTGTGAAAGTTGCAAGTTGAGATGATTGTAGCTTAGATTCACTTAGACATGATAAGCAATGAATCTTGTGTTTTGATTAAAGTGAAGTGGCAATGAATTTCATTTCAATGAATTATTTGATAGTTATTAGCTGGTAAGAATTTGAGCCTTAATTATTCATCTCAAGTGTGTATTCACCTGTTACTGCTTTCACTCTAAAACTTGTCTTGATTCTTTGTTGATACCACATTTACATTTGCATGCATGAAAATAATAAAACATTCATTTCTTTTGTAGCTAGATAGCCAAAAAGCTAACCTTGACATGCACTTTATCAATTGTTTTAGCCACTTTGAACCTTGATTCTATTTTCTTGTTAGCCTATAACCATGAAAAATGAAAAAGTTTCCCACCTTGTTTTAAGATGCCCTAGGAATTTTAAGGAACATTACACTTAACTAGGATGAGAAAATATACACTTTACATCAAGTTAGGCCATTGATAGTAAAAGTTGAGGAATATGTTCAAAAAAGAAATGCAAAGAAAGAAGAGATAGAAAGACAAAGGAAAGCTTTGGAAAAAAAGTATTTGAAAATTAAAAAAAAATGTTTTAAGTTGAGTTTATAGTTGCTTACACTAGTTGGAAAATAAGGCCTAGAAACATATTCTTCCCTATCATAAATCTTCATTGATTGCTCTTGAGATCCTAAGGTGTTCCATTAGTTGTTTGTTTTCCCCTTGTTCTTGTTATCCATTTATTTCATTCCCTTACCCCATTACAACCCTGAATAAAGTTTTCTTGATTTGTGCTTTGCATTTGGCATGGGTGGTGGAGGTTTAGAAGCTTGATAAGTCTATGGTAGTAAACTTTGATAGGTAAAACTTAAGTGAAACCACATCTCTTTAAACACTGGAAAGTTGAAAGTAAACATAAACCATGTGAGAGGCTATGCATTTTCAATTCATTTTTTTCAAATGAAATTGTCATGGAATTTGTTTTCTTGATGCAAGTGAAGTTAACTTTGATTGTTAAAATGATAAAAAGTTGTGATTAGTCTTTAGCTTGTGATTTTTACACTTTCTTTTGCATTTTCATTTTCCACTTGTCATTCCACTAGCTTTTCTTTAAGATCTTGAGTTTTGCCTAGGAGTGTAAAAGTTTAAGTGTGGAGAAATTTGATAAATGCTATTTTTCTATCTTTTATTCCTCTTAACTTAGGCATCTTAGTGCCCAAATATGGCTTTAGGGGTTTAATTAGATACAATTTGATTTCATTAGCCATTTATGCACTTTATGAATTAATTGGCAAAATTATTGAGTTTTAATGCATGAATTTCTTTTAAATAATTTTGTGGATAATTCTAGTGAATATTTCCATTCTTTTCTGCAGAATTTTTAATGAGTAAATAGCTTGAGTGAAAAATTGAATTGAAAAAGAGATGAAAACTTTATGTGTGAATTTAAGGGAAAGAATAAATGATATTCATCACACTCATGCAAAGGAGCTGAGAGCAAAATAGAGGAGAAGCCATGGTTTAAGAAAGAAGGAAGCAACGTGGAATAAAAGAAGACAACAAGAAGAGCAGGTATTGGATGGGCACGAGTTGGGAAGAGCTACACGTGGAAGGAACAAGTAGTATGAACGCGTGATACAAAAAGAAAAGAAGGAGTAGCTGGACGAAGTAGAAACACAAGAGAAGGAGGCTCAAGTTTCTGGTTTAAGAAAGAAGAAGCTTGAAAGTAGCTTGTATGGAAGCAACTCCATATAGAAAACTCAGCACACTCGAATAAATGAAGAAGAAGCTATGTGTTTGTCTGAGAGAGAAGCAAGAAACATACATGAAGCTACGGGTTGGACTTCTTAACCTAGACAATAACAAGAAGAGAAGGAGAGGGGAGCTGAGAATGTGTGAGCAATCACGTGGAAATCGTGGGAATGAGTGAGCAAGAACAAAGAAGAACCAGTTACGGGATGAGGGGCACGTGATCTTAACTCATGGCAAGGGAGAAGTTTTACGTGGAGGAATCACGTGGAAAAGCTGCAGAATGAAAGGAAAGAGCTATGAGTTGCACTAGCTACAGGCTACAGCAGAAATGTGAAGAAGCTGAGAATGAGAGGAGTAAAAAAGCACATGGGAATATGAATGACGTGGAAGAATAACGTGGATTGGCTAGAATAACGCATGGAAGGATGCATGAAAGAGGAAGAAATGGGCAGCACACGTGATCAGTAAATGGAAATAATGCAAAGGAGAATAACACATAAAGAAAAGAATTAGAGGCTGCAGACCACGTTTCATAATTCATCAGCATCACGTTGGGGCCCACAAATTTCTAGCATGTAAGACACATATACATACATGAAGGAAGCTACGGGCAATTGGCAAATGAAGGGAGCATGTGAAAAATAAAAGAAATCACGTGAGAAGAGGCAAGGACTGAGCACACGTTATAACACTTGATTCCATGCTACCATAGTCTCATTCCTTCATCTATTCACTCCGTCATTCCATTGGCACACCCTTTGTCCATCCTTCATCCAGCGGCCACTCCATGCCCTTCCACCCCATTTCCTCCATTTTTCTTATCTTCCATTCCACCTCCAATGAAGCTCTAATCTCCATCTGTGACTAGCAAGGAAGAAGGCTCTTAGAGAAGCTTGAATCCATGGAATTACAAGCAGAATTTTGGCTAAGAATTTCTACTTTCTTACATTTTTTTCTTTTTCTTGTACAAGCTTGGTTAAGTTATATTTGATTAGGAATTTGTGTAATTGTGATTAGTAGCTGGTCAGATACTAATTAGGAGAGTAATTGTTGTTTTAATTGATTAATTTTAGTGTTGGATTTTCATTTTCCTACCATTTTCTAAGTGTGCAATCAAGGTGTTTGATGAAATGCTTGTGAGAATTGGTGTGCTTAATTGTCTAATTTGAGGGTTCATTGGAGTTTAATTGGTTAATTAAATCTCCTAAAGTGTTAATTCAGAGGCTAATTAATTAATTAATCATTCAATTCAATTGTTCATAGATCTTAATCACAAGAATTAGTAATTTAATGGTAGTTAAGGTATCAATTAAAATAAAAATTCTAAGTTCTTGATTCTTACGTGGTAACTCAAGATACATTTATCGTGAACAAAAATAGAGACTCTTATACCATAATCAATCACAATTGGATTAGAATAAGGATAGTGGAAACCAAGGAACGAATCCAAAGCTAGTCACAAGTCTATCATTCACCTTATTAGTTCATGCAATTAGGAATTTAGGAATTTTAATTCAATTTCATTTTACTTAGTTTAATTCAATCATAAATCCCTTAAATTTAGATAGTTTTTAAGATCCTTTAATACTTAAAAACTCAATTAAGCGTTGAACTCCATTTTCAAGGGAGATCACCTAGGTTGTGCCACTAACTATAAAATCTAATTCAACCTAGTTTTATTTTGAGGGTTGCACGATAGACCCGTCAGCGACCGCCAAACCTCTATATCAAGCTTAAGCCCAGTTTAACATAAAAATTCATATAAGTTAAATGCACAACCAAGTGAACCTTTACTTAAAGCATACAATACTCCATTCAGCCAACTCTAAACATGTTTTACACCTTACTACCCAGTATCAAGCCATAAAATACAAGGATATTTCATCATTTATCCTATGAACACCTAAAAAGGGCATACATAATACTAGCAAACAATTTTTGCATTTCCAAACATCTATTTACATTAATTTGTTCCATTTCATAACATAGCAAGCCATATGCCTAAGATTCATTTCCAAACACTTAAACATCATATAAGTACATCAAAACCAAATGTATAACACTCTAGCTTGGCACTCATCCTCGTATACATAAAAAAACCCAAGAATAGGCCTCATAGCCATCAATACAACATGTGAACCATATTTATATCCCAAAAAAAAGTATATACACATAAAATCCACCATGTACATCCACCCACACACTACAAGTTACAAGGCTTAGTTCTTACCTGCTTCTTATTCCATTTTGACTTTTTTTAAAAAATAAAGTAGTTATTCCTTAAAGAAGGATGAGATCAAAATCCTAATAGTTGTTTTTTACCTTTGAAGATATATTTACAAATAAACATAAACTTATAACTAAAACAATACACATACATACCTCAATAAAAAATTATAACATATTTGATTACATACAAGATTACTCACATGTATCATATATCTCATAAACCTCGTATGGCCAATACCATAGGAATCCTGTAACATATATCATTACCATAAATATGGTGTAAAGAAGAATAGCCTTCTCAATATGATTTTCATACGTTATCATCATGTGGAGAGAAATAGCCTTTTCACTCGATTTAATACTCACAGGCAATCAAAATAACATAACAAGCTCATAAAACATGCATAATAAATCCAGGTAAAAAAATACATCAAAAAAGATAAAAAACTACTTGTCATGTAACTCAACACAATCTATAACAAGTGTAAGGTTCATTATATTCAACAAGGGAAAAATCTAGTCCAAGCTTTCAAATCATTCTATTAAAGTTTTCACTTCTAATCCTTTGGATTCTAGTTGTAAAACCCTTTGCTTAATTCTACCAATTATACATTGCAATAATCAATCATTAGACTAATTTCTAGCATTTAGACAAATGACATAACTAAAAGCTTGAGTTGAGTTTCCACTTATTGTTTTTAACCAACTTTATATACTTTCTAAGCTTCCTTTCCAATTTTGAGATTTGTAAGAACATATCCAAGCTTCACCAAAGTTTTCACAACAATAAAATTAATTACCTCATTCCTCAATCAATCTCTTACCACCCAAATTCATAAAATTAGTTAAGAAGAGTCCTTACAAACTTTCTTTTTAGGTTCTTATGATTCTAAAACATCCTTCCAAGCTTCTAAATCAATTTTCCCCTTCTCTATTTCACTTTGAAGTTTTGGCCAAGAAGAAAAGTGACCATTGATATGCATCCTTAACTTATATACTATCATAAGAGATAGGAGATAGGAGTTTTACCTTCAATTCACAAATGCTAGCTTCTCAAGAGCAAGAACAAGCTTCAATTCACTTCTTCCTTCCCTCTTTATGTCTAACCCACATACAAGAAGCAAGAATCAATAATCAATAAAAAGTCTCATACCAAAGTTACATGCAATTGGCTCAAGAGATAGTAAAATTACTTTATATTAATTTCCTTCAAGCTTTTCCACCAATCTTACACCAAAAGCACCACTCCTCTTAACCTTCAAGAATATAAACTTTCAAAAATCAGGAAACCAATAAGAAGGATAGGTAGAAAAGGATTAATAGAGTGTCTTTTATTAAAATACCTTGGTTCAAAACCTTCAAAATCGTATTCATTCAAGAGCATTTTTGTTTATCACCATGGAAGAAGCTTTATCATGTTTTCTTCTTGCTAGGATGAACTTGGATAGCTGAAGTGGTAATGTAGATTGAATTTATCAAGGATGGTGGAGAGTAAGAGGAAGTGGTGTTGACTATTTGAGGAAGATGTGAGTGTGTTTTAATTACTCTAAGTGGTATAGCTTACTTTACTTGGATCCTCTTAATTTTACCATGCTTTAATCTCTAACATCACTCTTTGATAATTGCTCATTAATTGGGTTGTTACATGATTTTCGTTGATCCACCCATTATATTAGAAGTAATTATTAAGTTGATCTTGTATGCCAATATATATATATATATATATAATATGTCAATATTTAAATTTATTAATAGGCATAAAATCAATTTAGAATAATGTCAAATTTTGTGACGATGATATAAACTTGATTATGGGAAAAAATTAGGCATTTTTTTTAAATTGAGTTTAAGCCAAGTCACAACTCATTCATTTTTTCTAATACATGAGCATAAACCAAATCAACAAGTTTAAGTTCGATCTTAGGCCAAACAAGACTTTTTTCAAAAGTATGTTTATCTAAGTATGCTTGAATACAAGTGTCTGGGTCTAACTTAAGCTCAAGCTTGGACATAATTAGTGTCAAAGTGTGGATTCATATTCACTTGACCTAATTAAAAAAATTATGGCCTCATCTTAGGATAAAGTGATTCATTTCATTTTTAAAATTCTTAGATTAAAATAGTATTATGGTTCTTAAACTTTATGTATTATTTTAAATTGGGCTTATAAGATTGAAGTATTTTAAAATGATTCCTTAAATTTTAAATTTATCCTTAAACACTGTATATGATAATAAAATATCAAAATTTCAACTAAAGTTAGAATTTAAAGAACTTTTTTAAAACATTTCAAACTTAAAGCAATTTAAAATAATAAATAAAAGTTAAAGGAGTAGAATACTATTTTAACCAAACCTGAATAAAAATATTAATTAATAACAAGCTCAAAATCATCTTGCTTTTAAAATGTTTATTTAGACTCATTATGGTATGTGGTAAGTTGATAACAACAAAGTGAAGTAGAAAAATATCACACCCTAAAATTAGAAATGTGACTAGCATGAGTACAAGATGTGTAACATACTAAAAACACTTAATATGGATTATTGGAGAAAAATAATTTAAATAAAGGATTATTAAGGAAAAATAAATAAATTATAAATTTTTAAAGAAAAATAATTAAATTAGGAATTTTTTAGAAAAATAAATTTATTTATAAGTGTTAACTAATCAAGTGGAAATCTAATGAATGACCCTATAAAAATTAATTAGAGCCTATTATTCCCTAAAACTTAGTTAAAATATATTGAGAGGACCTTAAAGTAAAAAATAAGATGAAGCCTATTAAAAATAGGAAAGCTTATGCCCTAAAACCCAGTTGGACTTATAACCCATAACCTAACTCACTTACATTATTAACTAAAACTTAGCCTCTCTCCCTCACTCTAGCAAACACATGACCAGTAGAGAAGAGAAAAGAGAAAAACACAAAAATAAGGAAAAGCTTAAGTGGCTGCACTCTGGGCTAGATCCGAGGGGGAAAATGCAACATTTAGCTTAGGTGATTGAAGAAAAACTTGATTTACTCCTTCTCCTCTTCATTTTGATCCATTTAGTTTGTGATTTGGTTGTTGTTTGTGAAAACATAGATTAGTAGATTAGGAGTTTTTTTAGTGTTTTTGGTGAAGAAAAGGAGGGAAAGCTAGAGCATGAATTGGGTAAGTATCTTCCTCCCATTTGTAATGTTATTTTGCCTAAAATTCATCTTAAAGCTTGATTTTGTGTGGGTGGCTCTCTTATGTGGGAAAACTAAAAGACCCATTTGACTACATTTGAAGGCTTTGAATAATGCATTTGAGTTATTAGCTAATGACCATGTTGTATACACTACTAGTATGAGATAGTAGTGGTGTGTTGTTAAATTCACTCTTTATAACTTATTGAATATGGCATATTTGATGATTTTCCTATATAAAGCATTAATAATTGTTTTATATAAATATGAATGGAAATTGTATACTAGTTACTGAGATTTTATATCTTACCTTGATTATGGGTTAATATTTTTTAGGAGATGGTTCAAATTCTGGCAAGGATATGTAAGTGGACAATTGATTAGCAAGATTAGGCATATTTTATATAGCCTATATTTTGGATCATATATTTTGGTAACTTGTAATCATCCTATAACTTATGATATGAAATGCCAAGTATATCACTTCTTATATTTTGTATTTTGTACATGTAAAGATGGTATCTATGATCTTGGATGATGCTTAAATCTTTTGTAAAAGGATCTCACATATAATTAAAGTTTACATTAGATTGCCTTGTGAATGATGATGGATTTTGTATATTCATGACTCTTTAGTTTGAATGATCTCATTTGGATGTTGACTTTATCTTATTGGTTATGTGTAAATGCTTATGGTTAGTTCATGATGGTTTCAAAGTGTGGATGTAATAGTTAGTGGGTCTATGGTTAGTGGTTAGAGGAAGTCAATAGATCAAATTTTTATCTATAAGAGTCAGGCCTTGGTTATATCACCTTAGGGATAGTTTGATATAATAAAATTTAATAGAGGAACATTGTTTAGGATTGGAAAGAGGAAGAGTGCCAAAATGAGCACCTAGAGTGCCACTTTTGGCATTTAGAGCCAAAATCAGGTGATTTAAAAAATAAGTGCTATGAACACCGTATTTTATCCAGACAAACTTCAAAAGTAATAGCAAAATCAAAGAAGGAGAAAAAGATATTAGACTTCTTTTCTCTCAAATCCCTAAAGCCCAAATAACTCAATAAAAAAAAAGAAAAAAAAAGATCCTAATCATATAAAAATTGAATATTTAAAAAAAAAAAAAAAGAGAAAAGAGGGAAAGAAGAAAAAAAAGAAGAAAGATCTAAAAAAAAAAGAAAAGAGAAGAAGCAAAAAAAAAACCTTTTTGTAAAAAAGATCAAAACATTAAGGAAAATTCCAACCTTAGCCCAGTAATTGTGAATGGCCCAATGCAATGAAAATGAACAAAAAAATACTGACTTAAGATAAATGAAAAAAAAGACCTGCTTACTTTGGCCCAAATTTTAAGTTCAGTTACCATAAGTCCACCAACTCAAGAACTAAAATAAAGATGAAATACAAAAAAAAAATATTAAGATAAAAGAAGGCTGAGTTAAACGCATAGTCTGGACCCAGCCCTTCCATTCGCTTCATTCGAAGGCTGGGGGATCCCTTTCACCCTTTTGGTCTCTGCTACCAAAAGGCAAGAATGGGAGGCAGCAGAGCAGAAGGCAAGAATGGGAGGCAGTAGGGAGTCCAGTGTCGCAGTTGTAGAAGCCGACCAAGAGGGAGCAGAAGGTCACTGGGGCGCTCGAGGAATTGACCTCCCCTCAAGTCCTTCTCACCATCAAAGGCTGAGAAGATGAGATGAGAAAATAGGAAGGGGGAGACAGAAACAGGGATCAATGGAAGCAGGGAAGCCTGAGGGGAGGCTAGAGAAAGGTTTTCAAGAGAATTTTTAAAAAGGGCAAGAAGGCAAGTGGAATGGGGGATTTGAGAAGAGAGGCAGAGAAGGCAAGAGGGAGATTTTAGATTCGAGAAGAAAGGCAGAAAACTCAAGGGACCAAAAAATCAAGACATAGAGCAAGAGGAAGAGGGTTCGAGAGAGAAGAAAGAAACCCAGAGATAGCCATTCTTCTACCAGGGCTCCTATAAATACAAAATTTGCTTGCTTTCCTGGTCTGTCAATGAAATTATTTGTGATTGCTGCTGATGTAAAATGGGAATGGAGGATTGGGTAATTTTCTTGTATAGAGTAGGCATGGATGAAGTTTGAAAGAGCATGCTCTGTATATGTCCTTGGGCGTGCGCAGTAGATGCTCGATGGAATGCCTAAGAAGAGTCCGAAGTAGCTGTAGGTATTTGATTATTATATTTTCGTTAATGAAGGCTGTTGTGTTAATGATCTAAGTCGTGGAAGGTTGCCTGTTAATGATCCAAGTCGTGGAATCCATGAGGACCATGCTAATATGGCTTCGATCCTCTTTTTATTGTTATGGACATGTGTTTCAAGTTATTGTTTTCTATGAAAGCTTCAGTGTGATTTCTTTTAGCTAAAGACTGGTGGACCGTATAGCAATATGAATTTTGCATTGTTCGAAATGTGGTACCATTAGAAGGCTTCATCGTTTAGGATGAGTTTGGTTCATTAGGTCCTCGCTTTTGTATGCTAAGTTCTGTATGAGTTGCTCTATAAGACTTTAGGTTTTATTGTTGTGAAGTCCCTAGTTCTAGTCCTGCGTCTTGTGTAGAGTTCTGTGTCTTGTTGCTGCATGCTTCTTCATCATGTTTTTTTGCACTTAAGTGCACTATGTATGAATAAGTCCTTGCACAGAGGGCTGTGTCTTGCTGCTGTACAGTATTGCGTCCAGTTCAATTGTATTTCTATATAAGGGTTATATGTTTAAGGGCTGCACAACTCATGGTTCTGTGTTGGACGATAAAGTGCTGCATGCCAATTTTCTACACAAAGTTTTTTTTTTGGGTATCAAATCATGTGACTAAATCTCTGTTCATGATTTTTTATATTAAATCGTGAATCTATGGTATCTTGTTCAAACCAAAGCTTAATGAATCTTAGAGGTTTTACTCTGCGCATATGAAATCCCTTTTTATGAACTCTCAATAGGCTTTCTACAAGGTTTGACCCCTGCTTTGGTTTAAAAAAAAAAAACTAAAAAAATTAGAAAAATAATAAAGATTATGATTTTCAAGGACAAATTTCGAGATAAATGTTTTCTCTTTTCTTTTTCTTCTCCCTCTTTCTAAAAAAAAAAAAAATTCCAAGAGGAGGGAATAATTAGAAATTAAGACCAGACGATATGCCTACAAATATGTTAGTTACTTATTTAATTCTGTTTCATATGGTTTTCACTTTTAATTTTGGGATAGCTGTGTGAGATTCTTTATCTCCTTAGGCCCATAGGAATCAACTCAAGGATCATGTGTGACAATAAGCTTTCTTGTTATCCAATGGGTTTCAAAGTTACATTTCAATAAGTTTTGAGCTTTAATGACCTACACCAAACTGATTTTCTTTAAAGATTTTTTTTTTTAACAAAAGAGAGATATTAAAAAAAAAATCTTTTCACTTATGCAAAATCTAGTTTCAAAATAAAAAATAATAAAATTAAAACAAACCAAAAATCAAGAAAACCAAAAATCAAAATACAAGAAAATCAAAAATTAAAATTAAATCAAATGAGAAGTTTAACAAAAATGCAAAAAAAGAGAGAAAAAAATCCTTTTTTTCGTTTTTTATTAAAGTCATAAGAACACAAAAAAAAAAATCTTTTTGTTCTTTCATCAAAGTCATTAAAGTTTGTCTTTATCTGAAAAAATGGAAAAGACAAAACAAAACCAAAAAAAAAATGAAAAGAAAAAAAGAAATATAGGAAGTAAGGGGGGAATTAAGTTCCTTAAGATTTATGAACTCGTTTCAAATTTCTTCTGATAAAAAAATAGGAATGAAAATTAATATATATATATATATATATATATAAACAATAAAACCAAACCAAACAATAAACAAGAAGGGAAAAGAGAAAAATAAAATAAAATATGATGAAAAAAAAGGAAAAAAATTGAAGATGCAAGAAAAGTAAAATTAAATTTACCTTTAGCAAATTAAAATACATCAACCAATTCTAAACACGTTTTATTTGTTAAAGGGAAAAGTAATTTTTATTTTCTTTGTCTTTTCACAAGGAAAAATAAAATAAAATAATAAAAGGAAAACAAAAAAAAACAAAAACACAAAAATACAAAAGCAAAACACCAATTGATAAATACAATTTTATTCGAACTATATAAATTTTGATCCCTCCCGAAGGGCACATAGGCCCTAGGCTTTCATTCTAAGTCAAGTTCGCCTTTGTAAATAAACATGTTCTTTCAATTTTTTTTTTCTTTAATTTTTTTTTCTTCTTTCATTTTACTTTTAATCTTATTTCTTTAACTTTATTTCCTTTTTTACTTTTAATTTTAATTTCCTTAATCTCTTTCTTTCTTATTTTGCATGTGATTTGTTAGGAAAAATTAAAAATAGAATAGAGACTATATTAATTTTGCACAACTAACTTAGGGTAACCGTTCTTAGTAACGGGTGTAGTGGGGTGCCTAACACCTTCCCCACTCACAACCAACTCTCGAACCTAAATCTAATTCACAGACCATTTTTCTTATAAAAGGTTTTTCTAAAGTTTTACCTTTTAAAAAATTAAAAATTTTAGTGACGACTCCTATTTTTAATTTTGATTTCGATTTGGCACCACGCGATTGCATTTTCGGGTGTGATAGTTTGGCGACTCCACTGGAGAGAATTAGAGAGTTAAGCCCAATTTTAGTTAGTTGCGCAAAATGTTATGGCCTTCTTTTTTATTTTGGTTCTCCCTTTTATTTGTTGTTTGCCTTATATGATTAAGATAGATGACCTACCATTCACATGCTTGCTTCATTTATTTTATTTTATTGATTGTATATATAACATAAGTTAGGGTTAGATAACATATGGAATAAAACCTTAGGGTAGATGACCGCATCTGTATATATTTGTTTATATTTGTACAAATGCTCTTCTCTTCCAATTGTTTTGCCAATCTGCCTAACAGATGAGGGTTGGGTAGTTCATAGGGTAAGAAGATAAATGCTCTTCTCACACATATCACTGAGACACAAATAACTCATAGACATTATGAGCCTTATACCTGGGTCTGAGTGCGCTCTAGGTTAGTAGAGGTTTATATTGATTTCCCTGTGGAGCCTTATGCTTCCTGAGGCTATCATGAAGATCTCGCCTAAATTGTACCTTGTTATATGAATTTAACCTGTGTAGGATCATTTTCCTCTCAAGGTCAGACTTATATAACGAGATCCTCATCTTACGGGGGTAGGGCAATTTAGGAACCAACAATTTTAGGAGTCATAGATCTACCCTGAAAAATGCACTAATAGTCAAGCTTTAGACGCTTCCTAAATCATTAGAGTCAAACTTTTGCAAACCATTGATTTCAACCTAGGGTCTACCCATGTTAGGACAAAGGGGAGCATTTTGATCTTTTTCTTCAATGCACTCATGCATCTGATAAAACCCATAGGGAAAGTGACATACTGTCACTGTTTACTGGAGTAGCTAACGAGGTGTCACTGCACAATTAGACACATGTTAACTATGACAAAGGTACGAACTAATTAAACTAACCCTTTGCAGGGTTTTCAACCCCAAGAGGCTATAATCACATTCATGATAGTCCCTTGAAAGGGAAACCTTTTGCATACATACGTGCACTAAAAAAGAAGACGAGATAAAAATAAATAAATAAATAATGCATAATCCGACTTATAATTTTCTCAAAAATTTCCATTCCCACCTAATAATAAATTTCTCATAGAAAAAAGGTACTTTCAAAGTGTTGAGAAATAACAATATCCTTAAGTTTTGCTATATCAATAAATGAGTAACATGTCTTGGTCAAGATTTGAACCATTGTGTAGGCATCAATCATGTAGAAAAGTATATTGCTCTCGAATTGGGTGTCAATTACTTTTTCTTTAATGAAGCAATAAGCTCCTCGTGAAAAAGTATAAAGTTTTTCTTCTCTTCCTATGTCAAGATATTGTTCTCAATGATGCATAAATGAGTATTTAATTCTGGATTCATCATACACTAGGGGGTTATTACGTTAACTTGTTAATTGAATTCTAAAGCTCATACCTTATGGAGCAATAAGTTCCTTGAGAAAAACAAAATTATTAAGTTAATAGTGACAATCCCCTAACCAACAATCTTTGGTATGCTAACTGATGAGTTTTAAAGCAGTGATTTGTTGTTCAAGCTAATTGGCATAACAGAAGTAATGGAACCTCTGGGCAATAAGCAATATCTGAGTTTAAAACGAACTGGGTTAGTCGCGACAGGTGCTAAAATCAAAGTCAAGGGGGAAGTAGAGCCAGTTGAAAGCCTGATTATATTAAGTGAGAAACTGAAAAGAAAACATATCCAAGATTTTTGAAGGAATTATGGAGATATTCTAGATTTATTGCGAATACAGTCCAGCCAGAAATACTTTCTGCCTTAGCTCAACATTGGGACAATTCATTAAGATGTTTTGCATTCCCTACATTCCATATCACACCTACTTTAGAAGAGTTTAGGAGCTTTATAAATGCACCTCTAGAAAAGAATACATCAGTTTACTACTACTTAGGATATTTACCATCAAAGCATATAGTGGGCCAAATTTTAGGTGAAGATCTGGATAGGATCCAATTACATTAGAGAGGACAGATCAAAGGCCTTTCGAGAAAATATATGGAACACCGTTTGGAGATCTTAGCTAAAAAGGAAGATTGGGCTACCTTCAAAAAGGTTCTTGCCTTAGCCATATATGGATTAGTGCTATTTCCATCAGCGGTGGGAATGATTGACTTAGTAGCAGTGAGTGTTTTATGGATGGTAGAAAATCATAGTATAAATCTTGTGCCAGCTATGCTAGCAGAAACATTCCTAACATTGAGCTTTTGTTAACAAGAGAAAGGAGGAAAACTTAAATGTTGTCTTTAGCTCCTCATGATTTGGATTTTCAATCACATCTATGGAAGGAAATACCAGCTGGGTTAACAACATGACACTATACATCACCCGATTAGAGACTTCCTTCGTCGTGAGGGTGTTGTCGTGTCATCATCAAAGATGAGTCGTGATGATTAGGCCTGTTTACTCGGTCAGTTAGACGATAACACAATTTGATGGAAACTTGCCTGGTGGGAAAATGAAGAGATCGTGTGTTATTATGGAGACTTCCTAAATATACCCTTGATAGGCCCTTGTAGTTGTATTAATTACAATCCATCAGTTGTCCTCTAGCAGTTCGCATATAGGCAAAATATTCCTTCTAAGGAGACAACATGCCTAATTTACTTCTACCACAGTGACCCAGAAGCCAAAGTGCTTTGCTAGAGAATAAAAAGCACATGGTACAAAGTTGTGTACAAAGGGAAATTTGAATTGGGTAAGCGCATTGCAACCACAACTAAGGAATATTGAGAATGGCTAAAAGAAAGGGCTAAAGGGGCTAACCTTTCCTTCGCGCCACCTAATCCTTTGCATGGCAATGACATGCAAGTGATTGATGAACATTTTGTAAGGCAAGTAGAGGACAAGAAGGGAAAACTGAAGCATTTAGAAAAAGAGAGACAAGAGCGCGTGAGAGATCTAAACCAGATGCAAAATGAATGTACAATCCTGCGAGCAGAAGTTGCTAGGGTGAAAAGATATAAGGGGAACGTCGAGGGTGAAGAAGTGAAGAGGTTGAAGAGGGAAAACACAAAATTAAAAGGTGCCGTAGAAGAAGCTCAACGACGGGTAACAGAAAATGAGAAGAGGATGCACATCAATAGGGCCAAGCTAATAAGAGTTGTTAAGGAAAAAGATGTGTTGGAAAGCCAAGTCTAGAAAATTGAATAAGGAGAGACTCAACAAGAAATTCATATGCTGGTAGGAGAATTAGAGAAGAAGATGAACGAGCTAGCCATCAAGAGTGATAATGCCATAATAATGCAAGATTTGATAAGACAACTTAATCGACAAGCCGAAGTGATTGAGGCATGGAAAGCTCACCACATCGAATAAGCAATGGAAAAGGAAAAGTTTGTGAGTTGGTTCGAGAAGGCAACCCTCCTAGCAAGTGAAATTATCTCTAATTTCATAAGAGCACTCAAGGAAGTCGAGGGCCTGACGAGGGCCTGACCAATCCATTACACACACTAGTTAAGATAACAGAATTATTTGTGCTATGTAATGATGTTGTAACAGAATTGAGAAACCTCAATAGTTATTAGTTCCTTAAAGTACCAATGTAACCACAAAACGCTATTATGAAATTTTGGAATTTTCCTGAATTAATTGATGTATGTGTTTCCTTCACGTGCAATGAGAGCAAAGAATGACTTAGATAGATGCAAAGACACTGATCATGTAAGGATCCAGATTCCCTTTTGTATTAAACATTAACTCTAATTCTCTATGTGGGTTAATAAAACCCCTTAAGAAATCAAAAGGCCCAATGTTTCTTTGTCATTATACCCAAACAACTTGTTCAAATAATTGTTTTAATTCAAAATAAAATATTTCCTAACATAACTGAATTGTCTGTATTTCCCTGCAGAATAATGAAAGTGCTAAGTAAAAAAAGAAGGCAATATTGCGCCTCCAAAATGTAATCCATCTAACCAAACCCTTCTTCCTACTAGAGTCTACAACACTCGTTCAAGAAGCAGAATTATGGAGGGCATTAGATAAAAGGAAGCCCAAGGGTTGTAAAGGATACGTCCGCTTTGAATAGTCGCATCACAACCATGGAAAACCAAATGGCTCAAATGAGCGAAATGATGAAGATATTGTTAGAGACCTTTTAAAGGAAAAGGGGGTGATAACCCACTTAGCCACCCGCATATCACTGCACAGATAGGAACAAGCTCACCAGAAATATTTATAATGGAGGTTCATTCTGGTCAAATGGTGGACCCTATTCAACCAGAGAAGAATGCACAAGAACCTCCTATGAAAGTAGTCGACAAACAAGGTTTCCAAGAAGGAGCAAAAGATATGCAAGATTTCCCTGGCTATGATGCCACGTATGCATTCCAAATCCCGGCTACGGATAGTAAAGGAAAGATTAATGATGCTAAAGAGGACTAGGAAAGAGAGTTAAGAGAGGTCAAAGACCAGCTCCGTAGTTTACAAGGACCAACTTCATGGGGATCATTGGAAGTGGAAGAATTGTGCTTGATCCCGGATGATGAGAGACCTTTTAGGAACCTTGTCCTAGGAACCTTCAACAAGATGACACTTTGCCCAGGACCGGTTAGAAAACAAGAATTTTGGTCAAAGGAAAGACCCTAAGAGAACTTTTCTCTTAAAACCTTAGCCTCAAGACGCCATAAAGGAAGACCAATCCTTTGATAAGTCACGTGAACTCTCAAAGAACACAAAGAAGCAAAAGCCTCACAGAGAATTGAATAATACTCAAATTCATTCATGATCTTCCAAAATAGAGTACAATAGAAAGCCTTTTATAGGTAAAATTTCTAAAATTCTAAAGTCCTAATAAAAGTAAAACCCTAAAATCTGATTAGAAATATTTTAAATTATGCCTAAAATCAAGGAACTAGATTAGGATACTAATCTTAACTTGATCTCCAAGATAAGCTCTTTAACTAAGTTCAAAAAAATAATAAAATAATAAAAAATGAAATTCGAAAAGAATCATAGTCAAAACTAATCAACTTCTTTAAGTAGTCACATGGGATACTCATACTTCATTAAGAATCACATGGTTGACACATGATTCTTAATCTTTTGTAATTGGACTCCAATTAGGCCTTGGCACTCCTCTTGTATGTGTATAACTGCATTGGGCTTTCAACAAATTGGATATTGACTCCATGGACCTTCTTAGGACATTGGGCTTCCACTTGGACTTTTATTTTTATATCTTTAAGGAGATATTGATCAAATATGGATCTTGGGTTATAAACTTGGGCTGACGTCCAACATAGAGATTATCTTGAGCTTTTTAAATTTCTTAGACATATACTAACACAATTTGGGCCTCTTGAGCATAGACCATCCCTTCATGAGCCATTTGGCCTAAATCATGCTCTTTTGATAGATGAGGGTTTTTCGAACTTGTAGTGCTCCAATAGGCATGCCTACTGATATTGTATCATTCCCTCCCTCTTTGAAAAGATTCGTCCTTGAATCTTCGCTTGTATCATATGGAAATAATTTAGACTTTTCAAAAATAATGATAACATTATATTCATCAAGTGGAAGAATCTTGTAAACTAATGGTCTCCTTTCGAAAAGGTTATCAATTCTTTGAAGCAAATTAGAGTACTCTAAGTTGGGAAACTCTTTGTACCCACTTTGAATTAGGAAGTATTTCTTTCTCACATGCACCCAAATATAAATGATAATTTTGATCCCACATGTACCTATAATAAATCTAAGAGCCATAACAAAATCCAAGTAACATGAAAACCTTTTTACCATAAAATTAATGTAATATGAATTCTTAACAGCCACAAAATTCATAAAATAATGCAAACTCAATGTGTGGTGCTCAATGCTTTTGAAAGGCAATAATTCATCAGGAAAAATAAAATCTATGCAATTAAAGCACTTTTGAAAGCACATTAAAGATTGGAAAACATTCGATGGTTTCTTAGGAAACAAATATAGGCAACCACGACTGTTTTCAATGCTAGTTGAAGATGAGGGTCCATTGGGTGGCTTCTTTGAAAAGGAACTAGAACCAACAATAAGCAAAGATAGGTTAAGATTGTTAGTAGATAAATAAATATCCTTACACACACTCTCAACCTCTCTTTTTTCATTAAACAAGCTCACACTCATGTTTTTCTCACTTTTCTCACAACTCTCTTGCTCTTTCTTTTCACTCACACTCTTTTCTTTTTCAATTTTATCTTTTTCTCTCTTTAACTCATGTTCTCTCTCTTTTTCTTTTTCTTTTTCTTTTTCTTTTGCTCTCTCTTTTTCTTTCATTTTGTATGCTTATACTATTCTCATTTGATCCTCATAAGCATCCATAGGATCAAGAGGTACTAATACATGATTTTTTTCATTGAATACAAATGAATAACAATAGCAATATTTGTACTTATGCTTAACATATTTAACTTTTCTCACATGTTTCCATGGTTTACCAAGCATAATATGTCCATCAAACATAGGAGCGACATCACATAACACTTTATCATGATATTTACCAATAAAGAAAGAAATCAAAACTTGCTTATTAACCCTAAATTCAGCACTACCCTTCAACAAGGTATAGGGCCTAGGATGCTTTATAGTAGGCAAGTTTAATTTCTTAACAAGTAAGGTACTAGCAACATTTACATAGCTACTATTATCAATAGCCATGCTCCAGACTTTCTCTTTGATAAGGCATCTAGTATGGAAATCAGGGGATGCCTTTTCCTTATCTTGCCCTGTAGAGTTGGTATTGGATTGGAATGCATCCAACCTTGCACAAGATTGTTTGAATCGCTCTTTGTTAGCCTCTTCAAAGAATTTGTACTCATTGGACATCTTATCACTTGAAAAGTTTGTCAAAGAAAGAAAAAAGGAATAGGACCTCATACACTCTTTTCACGTGTTTACACTCAAAAGATGATAAGTTCACTCCTATTTAACTCTCTTTTTGGCTTTTTCTCTAATTTTAATTGCACTCTTGCCTTTTACTACTCAATAATTTGCTTCTTACAAGTGTTCTAAGCAAGTCACAAGTAAATCAAATGAATGATCAGATTAGTGGCAATCAAAAAAATTAGAATCCTAAAATGTAAATTCCCAAAGAATCAAACAAAAGAGAAAAAGAGGTGTGTAACAAAAAGGGAAAGAAGGAGGAAGGGGAGGCCTGGAAGGAAGGAGAAGGAAAGAAAAAAAAATTCTGAAAATAAGAAACTTTAAGAATAGGAAACTACTTGCAATTCAAGTTTAGAACAATTAGGAAAAAATATCCTTTTTTGAATGCAAATAGGAAAGTAGATAACTTGGTAGCTATTTAATGCAATCAAATTAGGAAACAAACTCCAATTAGGAAATTGACTCTAATTAGGAAACTAACTCCAATTAGAAAATTAACTCCAAGCTTGCTTTCAACTTTGAATTGGCACAACTTGCAATTTTGAATTCTGCAATCTGAATTTTTTTTTTCACCTTTTTTTTCAATTTTTTTTTTAAATTTTTTTTAGATTTTTTTTATTTTTTTTTCCTTAGAGTATCACACACTCTTTTTTTTTTTTTTTTTAGGATGGAGGCACACAACAATGGAAGACAAAAGAAGATAGAAGATAAAGACGAAGATGAAAAAGGTAACACTAATGGAAGGAGAGAAAATATGAAGAACAACGGAAGGGAAACACAAAGATATACCTTGCACTAGCAAACCAAAACTCTAATACCAAATGATGAGAGACCCTCTAGGAACCTTGTCCTAGGAACCTTCAACAAGATGACATTTTGCCTAGGACTGGCTAGAAAATAAGAATTTTAGTCAAAGGAAAAATCCTAAGAGAACTTGTCTCTTAGAACCTTAGCCTCAAGACACCACAAAGGAAAATCAATCCTTTGATAAGTCATGTGAACTCTCAAAGAACACAAAGAAGCAAAAGCCTCACAGAAAATTGAATAATACTCAAATTCATTCATGATCTTCCAAAATAAAGTACAATAGAAGGCCTTTTATAGGCAAAATTTCTAAAAGTCTAAAATCCTAATAAAAGTAAAACTCTAAAATCTGATTAGAAATATTTTAAATTGTGTCTAAAATTAAGGAACTAGATTAGGATACTAATTTTAACTTGATATCCAAGATAAGCTCTTTGACCAAGTTCAAAAAAATAATAAAATAATAAAAATTAAAATTAAAAAAGAATCCTAGTCAAAACTAATCAACTTCTTTAAGTAGTCACATGGGATACTCATACTTCATTAAAAATCATATGGTTGACATATGATTCGTAATCTTTTGCAATTAGATTTCAATTGGGCCTTGACACTCCTCTTGTATGTGTATAACTGCATTGGGCTTTCAACATATTGGATATTGACTCTATAGACCTTCTTAGGATATTGAGCTTCCACTTGGACTTCCACTTTTGTATCTTTAAGGAGATATTGATCAAATATAGATCTTGGGCTATAAACTTGGGCTGACGTCCAACATAAAGATTATCTTGAGCTTTTTAAATTTCTTGGATATATACTAATACAATTTGGGCCTCTTGAGCATAGACCATCCCTTTATGAGCCATTTGGACCTGAATCATACTCTTTTGATGGATGAGGGCTTTTCGAACTTGTAGTGCTCCAATAGGTATGCCTACTGATATTGTATCATCGGAAGTATCAATTTTCAAAAGTTTAAAGTTCTAGATTTTGACAAATACGATGGTACTGATATTCCAATTTATCACCTCAAATCATACTGCACAAAGATGACTGTCTGGTCCACGGATGAGAAATTTTTGATAAATTTTTTCTCAGAAAGTTTGACCAGGTCTGCCTTATTATGGTACATGCAGCTAGACCTTTCAAAAATCCACAAATGGAGAGACCTTACAAATGCTTTCATGAAGCAATATAAATTCAATTTTGACGTTGCCCCAACTAAAGAGCAACTAAAAAGAATAAGCAAGATGCCAACTGAGTTGTTCAAGGAGTATGCTCAAAGGTGAAGGTTGATGATCTCCCAAGTCCAACCTCCAATGATTGGATCTAAGTTCTGTTCATACTTTATTCAGACTCTATTCGATCCATTTTATAAGATCATGCTAGGAACACATGTTACTGATTTCACTTATCTGATTGAGGTAGGAGAGAGAATTGATGCAGACATCCTCGATGGGAAGCTCGTATCTCCTCAAAGTGAGGGTGGCTTTAGGAAAGGACAAAGCATAAAGAGGAAAGAAGGGGACGTAAACTATGTTCAACCTTCAAGGCCATTCCCACGACAACCTGTGTCTTATTAAGTTAATAAAAGGGTTAAAGGTCAAAGTCAATTTAAACTAGCTGTGAATGGACAAGGACAACACGAGAGGGGAGCTAATGTACAATCGAGAGACAACCGCCTATGGCCTAACTTCAATTCTACTAATGCGGAGTTATACCAGAAATGATTGGAAACAAAACTCATAGGGCCACATTATGCAAAAGGGATGCAACCACCGTACCCAGCATGGTATAACCCTAACGTCTCTTATGAGTACCATATAGGAGTCCCAGGACATTTAATTGAAAACTGTACCATTTTCAAGAGAAACGTGTTAGATCTGATCGAGTCCAACCATATCCAGCTTAAGCCCAAAAAAAAGTCGACAATTGCTACTGACCCTCTACCCAGTCACGGGCGACAAGTGAACACTATTGAGAAAGGATTAGGTTTTTCCAGAAATCTTGATACCATCAGACTGCCCATGAAAACTTTGTTAGGTATCCTTCAATTAGCTGGGTATATATTGGATTTTCCATAAGAAAGGTCAGCCAAAACTATCATTAGGCCATTAGTTAAGTTTTACAATTTTCATCAACAAGATATGGACCATGACATTGAGAATTGCACGCAATTTCAAAAGGCATTAAAGAAATTAATGACGCTGGGGGTTGTGGTTATAGAGAAATTAAAAGAAGAAAGTTGTGTAATAAACGAGGAGTATGTTGACATCATTATCCTTACTAGACAGCTAGAAACGGTTACCCTAACTGTTGGAGATCCTTTTTGATATCGGGGAAATCTTGTTCCCCTCCCCCAAGGCAACCCTTAATGGTTATTAACATGCCAGCTCCGTTCCCATATCATGTAGCTACACCGTACCATGGAGATATGAGGAAATCTGGGACCACCCCTTAAATTAGATGGTGATTGCCAAGTCAGAAGGAGAGCCTGTTACAAACATAGTTGAAGCAGAAGGTATTACTTGAAATGGTAGGGCTTACCTCCCAGCAAATATTGAAAAGTGTGGGAAGGGAAAAGGAATTGATAGTGATGATCGGAAAAAAGAGAAAAAAGGGAAAGAAAATCACATAGATGAAGAGTTCTTACGAATCATGAAACAAAGTGAATATGATATGGTAGAGCAATAAAGAAAACTCCAGCTCAAATTTCCATGTGGTCCTTAGTCATGAGTTCGGAAGTACACTATCAAGCTTTGCAAAAGGTCTTAGAGGAGGCATATGTGTAGCCTGACGTCACCCAAAAAAAAGTAGCTAGTGTGATGAGTATCATTAGGTCCACATCTGCCATTTCATTTTCTAAAGAGGAGATCATAGGGACATCCGCTAATCAACCTAAGGCCCTACACATTACTTTAAAATGTAACGGGTTCATAATTGCAAAAGTTTTAATTGATGGGGGGTCAACACTAAATGTGCTACCACTAATCACATTTAAGCAATTGGCAATGGAAACATCACACATTGGAAAAGGTGATATGGTGGTTAGAGCATTTAATGGCTCTAAAAGAGCTGTGGTCGGTATTATATGTCTATCCTTGGAGATTTGGCCAAAAGTGTTTGCAGTAGACTTTTAGGTAATAGACATCGACCCCTCTTATACAATGTTGCTAGAGAGGCCATGGATTCACTCTGCTGGCGCTGTTCCTTCCACTCTTCACTAAAGAGTCAAATTTATTAATAATGGGAGGATAATTACTGTCAAGGGAGAGGAAGAGATAATGTTGAGTAAGCCCAGTTCCTTACCGTATATTGAAGCTGTGGAACGAGATAAGGAAATGCTGTTTCAAAGTCTGGAGATGGATGGACCCAAGCCTGCTGTTGGAAATGTCAATCAAGTTGTGATGAAAATGTTAGAAAGGAGTGGATTCAAATTTGGAAAAGGATTGGGAATACAGCTGCAAGGAATTGAACGACCTATTATGCTCCCAGAGAACCCTAACCGTCAAGGATTAGGGTATGGATCCTTATTATCAAACCCAGTAAAGGAGCAGCCAAAAGCAAAAAGAAGCAAGAAGCAAAAGAAGCTAAAAATCCCCCATATCAGAGAAACTTTTCTGGCTCCCTCAAATGTTATAAACCAATTAAGTATTTCCACGGTTGATAATGAAGCAGTGCGAGGACTCAAAGCCTGGGTTTCAATCGATGATACTGGAGAAAGATTCGATAATTAGGAAATTAAGGATATCCCTGATATCGTAGCATTAGAGTAATTGTTTTGATCATGTTGTTCCTTTATTTTATTTTATCTATTTTTACCATTCCAGTTAGTACTTTATGTGAATTATGAATGACAGTGGTATTTGGTGAATGGAATTAAAACCCTTTGGATTATCTTGCCTTCTCTCTTCTACTCTTTTTCTACTCTTTTATTCCAGTTTATTTCTTCATCCAGGAAATTGTTTTCCTCGGAACTCCTGTCCAACGCAGAGGTTCCTGAGCCCCTATTAAGCGATTTATGCGCTACTATGGATATGCATGATTCTGAATCTAACAATGAGGAATTGACCCAGATCTTTAGAAAAATGCTCGATTCTGTAGACAAAGGAATAAGCCCACATGAAGAAATAATTGAAAACATCAATTTGGGGATAGAGGAAACTAAAAAGGAAATTAAAATGGTAGATAATTCGGAAAGAAAGGAAATGATTCAGCTCTTTAGAGAGTATACGGACATCTTTGCATGGTCTTATCAGGACATGCTTGGACTTAATCCCAAAATTGTTTCTCATGAGATTTCTTTGCTCCTAAATATTGAACCAAAGAAGCAAAAATTAAGAATGAGCCCCGACATATCATTGAAAATAAAATAGGAGGTTATGAAACAACTAGAAGCCGATTTCCTTCAAGTATCCACATATCCTCAATGGGTAGCAAATATTGTACCCGTCCCTAAAAAGGATAGAAGGGTTCGCATGTGTGTTGATTATAGGGATCTAAATAAAGCAAGTCTAAAGGACGATTTTCCATTGCCCCACATTGATGTTTTAGTTGACAATACAGCATGAGCCCACTGGTATTCCTTTATGGATGGTTATTCTGGGTACAATCAGATTCCTATGCATGAAGACCATAAAGAGAAAACTACATTCATCATGCCATGGGGGACATACTGTTATAGAGTAATGCCATTTGGGTTAAAGAATGCTAGGGCAACATACCAACGGGCCATGATGACACTCTTTCATGATATGATGCACAAGGAGGTTGAGTTTACATCGATGATATAATGGCTAAATCTGCAGAAGGAGAGAGCCACGTGGCCATCCTAAGAAGGCTATTTGAAAGGTTATGCAAATACAAACTCCGTTTAAACCCTAACAAATGCACCTTTGGGGCTTTGACTGGGAAATTATTAGATTTTATGGTGAGCCAGAAAGGAATAGAGGTAGACCCTGATAAAGTGAAGGCAATCCCAAAGATGCTGTCTCCCCAGATAGAAAAGGAAGTACGAAGCTTTTTGGGTCAGCTAAATTACATAGCAAGGTTTATTGAAAATTTAATTGCAAGCTGCGAGCCACTTTTCAAGTTGTTGAGTAAAAACTATGCGGGAGGATGGGATAAGAGCTGTCATCAAGCCTTTGAAAAGATCAAAGATTATCTATTGAACCCCTCAATTTTGGTCCCACTCATATTGGGGCGACCTTTAATTCTTTACTTAACAATCTTGCCAAGATCATGGGGGTTGTACTAGGGCAACAGGACTCCTCAGGAAAGAAGGAGCAAGCGATTTATTACTTGAGCAAGAAATTTAATGAGTGTGAAACTCATTACCCGTTAATAGAAAAGACCTGTTGTGGGTTGGCATGGACGACCAGATGCTTGCGGCAGTACATGCTTTATTATATCACCTAGTTAATTTCTTGAATAGATCCCATCAAATATATCTTTGATAGCCCACATGTTTCTAGGAAAGTCTCTAAGTGGCAAGTGATTCTATTGGAGTACGACGTCAAGCATATGACTCAAAAGTCTATAAAAGGAAGTGTTATAGTAGATCACTTAGCTGAGAATCCTTTGGATAAATACCAGCTGTTGGATTTCTATTTCCCTAACGACGACATATTAGATATAGAGAATGATAAAGATGATAAAGATGATGATGATGTACAGTGGAAGATGTATTTTGATGGAGTGGCAAACATGCATGGTTACGGTATTAGAGCTGTGATTATATCTCCAGAGGGAAAACAATTTCCAGTCACCATTAAATTGGAATTTGAATACACCGACAATGTAGCGGAGTATGAAGCTTGTATCAACGGGTTAAATGTAGTTATAACTCTTAATGTAAAAAGTTTAAAAGTTTTCTGTGACTCAGCTCTTATAATTCATCAAGTGATCAGAGAATGGCAGACTAAGGACCTAAAACTAGTTCTTTGTCAACAATTTTTAGCTCAACTGATCAACCAATGTGACGAAATTAATTTTCGTCATGTGACTCAAGATAAAAATCAATTTGCTAATGCTTTAGCCACTTTAGCAGTAATGATCCGACTTGACTACGAGGTCCAAGTCCAACCACTCTGAGTTGAAGCCAGAGATTTACTAGCATATTGCTTAAATATAGAAGGGGAATATGATGGACGACCTTAATATCATGATTTTAAAATTTACATGATTAATAGAGAGTACCCAGTTGAAGCCACTGAGAATGATAAAAAGATCATTCGACGCCTAGCTATGAACTTTTTCATCAGCAATGGCATAATGTATAAGAGAAGTCATGATGGTACACTACTACGATGTGTGGATGTGAAGGAGGCCTAAAAAATAGTCACAGAGGTTCATGAAGGAATATGTGGTATGCACGCAAATGGGCTCACTTTGTCCAAACAGATTCAGAAGTGTAGTATTTTTGGTTAACAATGGAAAAGGATTGCATTGAGTATGTTCAAAAATGCCATAAATGCCAAATATACTCTAGTAAAATAAATACATCGCCAGTCTCATTGCACAATCTAGTGGCACCTTGGCTATTCTCTATGTGGGGCATTGATGTAATTGGACCAATTAACCCCAAGGCTTCAAATGGATATTGCTTCATCCTAGTTGCCATTGATTATTTCACTAAATGGATAGAAGCTAGTTTCCTTGTCAATGTCACTCAGAAGGCTTTTTGCAAATTCCTCAAAACAAATATCATTTGTCGTTATGGACTACCTGAAAGGATTATTACGGATAATGCTGCAAACTTGAATGGAACGGAAGTCTTTAAACTCTGTGAGCAATTTAAGATTAAACACCACAATTTAGCATTGTATCGACCACAAATAAATAAGGCAGTGGAGGTAGCGAATAAAAATATAAAGAAGATCATTGCTAAAATGACAATCATTTATAAGGACTAACGCAAAATGCTCCCATATGCATTGCACGGGTACCACACAACTTTGCATACTTCAACTGGGGCAATCCCTTATTCTTTGGTTTATGGAATGGAAGCTGTTACACCAATTGAGGTTGAAATCCCATCTTTATGGGTATTAGTTGAAGCTAACTTAGATGAAGGTGACTGGGTAAAAACCCGATACAAACAGTCGAATATGATTGAGGAACGAAGACTCACTGCAATGTGTCACGAACAATTGTATCAAAAGAGAATGGTAAGAGCTTTTAATAAAAAACTTCATCCTAGGAAATTTGAAAGTGGTGACCTAATCCTCAAAAGGATCCAGCCAAACCAGGATGATACTCTGGGAAAATAGGCTCCTACTTATGAAGGACCTTATGTTGTTAAGCATGCTCTCTCAGGAGGAGCATTGGTTTTAATAGATATGGATGGTTGTGAATTAACCAAACTATTAACTCAGATGCTGTTAAACAGTATTTTACATAAAAGCTCACTAGGTTGAAAACTCGGAAGGGCGGCCTAGGCAAAAGTTAGAGCATAATAAAAGCTTGCTAGGTTGAAAACTCGAAAGGGCAACTTGGGCAAAAGTTAGAGCTAAAAAAAAAAAAGAGAGGAGAAGAAAAAAGAGGAAAAATGAAAAGGAAAACCCACTAGACAATAAAGCGCCTAAACAAAGTTAGGGCAAATAGAAGAAAACTGAAATTCAACTCTAGCATAAATGGCAGAACAGTGGGCAAAACAAAATCCAACAGAATTGAGAGTCTCAGGCCTAGCTGGATGAAATGCATATTCCGTGGAAGTAATAAATCGTCTTCTGGGGACACGCGGAGCCACTTGTAGAGGACATTCTTTAATGGATCCTTTTGGACCTAGCTCTTTTATGTTTCAATTGTTCCGAATTACTTATTATTTTAACTCCTATATGCTTCATTTGAAAAAACTTCCCTCTAAGGATTTGATTCTTCTGATAATTTCTTAGCCATTTCCTTTTTTTTTTCTTTTTCCCATTTATATCGTGATCACTGCATTCATGCTCCTATAGTAAATTAATAACCCAAGAACGACATTTATCGAAACCATTACTTGGCATATTAGTATTGGTATCCTCTGTGGATCAATTATCCTAATCATTACCAGACAAATAGAGTGGGACCTAATATTCAATAAGTGACTAAATGTCACTTTCATCTCATGAAATAAAATACTATGCACTTCATGCGTCTCCACACTTGCATATATTGCATAGACCATGGTTCATGTTGGGGCAAAAAAAAACACAAAAAACAAAACAAAGCTTTCGAGCTTGAGAAATTAAGACCAAAGTCACATCTTCAAGTCTTGCACAGAACAGCAGCAAAAGTTTTACACAGAATAGGTACCCAAGTCCTGCATAGAACAGGTACCTCCAAGTCTTGCATAAAACAGGCACACCCAAGTCCTGCACAGAACAGACACCTCCAAGTCCTGCACAGAATAGGCACCCAAGCCCTGCATAGAACAGGCACCCAAGCCCTACATAGAATAGGCACCTTCACATCCTGCACAAAACAGGCAGTAAAAGTCCTGTACAAAACAGGCACCTTCAAGTCCTACATAGAACATGCACTTTCAAGTCCTGCACAAAACAGGCACTTTTAAGCCCTGCACAGAACAGACACCTTTAAGTTAAGTCCTGCATAGAACAAGCACCTTTATGCCCTGCACAGAACAGGCACCCAAGTCCTACACAGAACAGGCACCCAATATCCTGCACAAAATAGACACCTTTGTAAGCCTGGCCCTAGCAAGCATTTCTTACATTTGATCTTTGATCATATTTGGCATTTTCAGGTAAGTTAACTTCCCAAACAAAATACATGTTTCCATCTTTACTTATTTTTCAGTTAAGGATTCAATTTACTCACTTAAAGAATAAGTAAAGAAGGATAACCTGCAAACACCATATTTTGTTTGGGTCGTTTTTTCTCTTGTTTATTGTCAAATGGAAATCAAATCATTCTAGACAAAATACTTATTTTTATCTTTACTTGTTTCTTATGGCAAAAAATAATAAAATAATAATAAAATAAAAAAAATAAAAACAAAAATTTTAATTTCCTTGCCTAAGAAACAAGTAAAGAAGGACAACTGTGAACACTGTATTTTGTCCGGGCAAACTTCAAAGGTAATAACAAAATCAAAGAAGGAGAAAAAGATATTAGACTTCTTTTCCCTCAAATCCCTAAAGCCCAAATAACTCAATAAAAAAAAAGAAAAAAAGATCCTAATCATATAAAAATTGAATATTAAAAAAAAAGAGAAAAAAGGGAAAGAAGAGAAAAAAAGAAGAAAGATCTACAAAAAAAAGAAAAGAGAAGAAGCAAAAAGAAAAAAAAAATCTTTTTTTTAAAATCAAAACATTAAGGAAAATTCCAACTTAGCCCAGCAATTGTGAATGGCCCAATGCAATGAAAATGAACAAAAAAATACTGACTTAAGATAAACGAAAAAAAAAAGATCTGCTTACTTTGGCCCAAATTTTAAGTTCAATTGCCACAAGCCCACCAACTCAAGAACTAAAATAAAGATGAAATACAAAAAAAAAAAAGAGACAAATACAAAATACAAAAAAATATTAAGACAAAAGAGGGTTGAGTCAAATGTATAGTCTGGACCTAGCCCTTCCATTCGCTTCATTCGAGGGCTGGGGGATCCCTTTCACCCTTTTGGTCTCTGCTACCAAAACGCAAGAATGGGAGGCAGCATAGCAGAAGGCAAGAATGGGAGGCAACAGGGCGTCCAGCATCGCAGCCATAAAAGCAGACAAAGAGGGAGCAGAAAGTCACTAGGGCACTCGAGGAATTGACCTCCCCTCAAGTCCCTCTCACCATCAAAGGTCAAGAAGAGGAGACACGCAAATGGGAAGGGGGAGACAGAAATAGGGATCGATGGAAGAAGGGAAGCCTAAGGGGAGGCTGGAGAAAGGTTTTCAGGAGGATTTTTAAAAAGGGTGAGAACGTGAGAGGAATAGGGGATTCAGGAAGAGAGATAGAGAAGGCGAGAGGGAGATTTCAGATTCGGGAAGAGAGGCAGAGAAGGTGAGAGGGAGATTTCAGATTCAAGAAGAGAGGCAGAGAAGGCGAGAGGGAGATTTCAGATTTAGGAAGAGAGGTAGAGAATGCGAGGGACCAAAAAATCGAGACAGGGAGCAAGAAGAGGAAGGTTCGAGAAAGAAGAAAGAAACCTGAAGATAGCCATTCTTCTACCAGGGCTCCTGCAGGTAAGATACAAATTTTGCTTGCTTTCCTGGTCTGTCATTGAAATTCTTTTTTATTGCTGCTGATGTAAAATAGGAATAGAGGATTGGGTAATTTTCTTGTATAAAGTAGGGATGGATGAAATTTGAAAGAGCATGCTCTGTATATGTCCTTGGCCATGCACAGTAGATGCTCGATGGAATGCCTGAGAAGAGTCTGTATTAGCTGTAGGTATTTGATTATTATATTTTCGTTAATGAAGGCTGCTGTGTTAATGATCTAAGTCATGGAATCCATGAGGACCATGCTAATGTGGCTTCGATCCTCTTTCTGTTGTTATGGACATGTGTTTCAAGTTATTGTTTTCTATAAAAGCTTTAGTGTGATTTCTTTTAGCTAAAGACTGGTGGACCGTATAGCAATATGATTTTTGCATTGTTTTAAATGTGGTACCATTAGAAGGCTTCATCATTTATGATTTGGTTCATTAGGTCTTCACTTTTGTATGCTAAGTTCTATATAAGTTAATCCAAAAGACTCTGGGTTTTATGTTTGTGAAGTCCCTATTTTTGGTCCTGCGTCTTATGTAGAGTTCTGTGTCTTGTTGCCGCATGCTTCTTCATCATGCTGTTTTGCACCTAAGTGCACTATGAATGAGTCCTTGCACAAAGGGCTGTGTCTTGCTGTAGTATAGTATTGGGTCCAGTTCAATTGTATTTCTGTATAAGGGTTATGTGTTTAAGGCCTGCACAACTTATGGTTTTGTGTTGGACGATAAAGTGCTACATGCCAATTTTCTACACAAAGTTTTCTTTTTTGGTATCAAATCATGTGACTAAATCTCTGTTCATGACTTTTTATATCAAACCATGCATATGTGGTATCTTGTTCAAACCAAATGTAATGACCCTAACTTCAAATTATAGTAATAAAGGTTAAATACATAATTAATAATCATAAATCAAGGTTGAAAGTCATTACAACTAATTATATTTGAAAAATTTAGGGAAATTTGAACCTTGATATTATTAGGGTTATTAATTAGACAACCACAATTATTCAAATGTGCAAGTGAATTTAATCATCAATAAGGAGCCTTTGATTCTTCCATCCATCAATTCCAACTCATAAAAATCTCCTACAAGTATTTCTAAATCATTCCTTAGTATTACTATAAAGAAACTAAGGTTTCTAGGTAAATATGAGAAATTGAGCACTTTCACCGTGGCTAAATTCCCTCGCACCGTGGCCAATTACTCTTGAGTTTAACTTTTTATACCTTCACAAATTTTGCACATTTCACTGCGGCCAAATACCCTCTAGAACACCCCCAAACCTACCTCTCAAAATTAGCTGCGGCTAACCTCACTATTCGTCGCGGCCAATTACTCTCTGTTTACTTCTCTGGCAACTTTGCCACATTTAGCCAAGGCTAATTAAATGTTGGCCACGGCCAATTATCCTCTGTTACCATTTGGCCGAGGCCAATTAAATTTTAGCCGTGGCCAATTCCCTCTATTACCCTTCCTGGGCAACTTCGTCGCTTTTGGCCAAAGCTAATTCCCTTCTGTTCTTATAACTCCTAAGATTTCATCTTATGCTCTCTAATTCCTCCTCTAACAACACTCTAGGCCACTTTAACTTAGTTTGTGAAGATTTAGTGTCTTTTTTTACCTAATCTACCTAATATATCTATCATTACCCATTCAAAACTTAAATGTGAATCCTTAACCCTCTAGCCACCATAAACCAGTGAGTTCATAGATCAATGATAGCAAAGAGTTCATACACTACTCACATTTCCATTCAAACATAAGTCCCATTAGAAATTCCATACATCACTAGTTTAAGTTGACATATGATATATTAAATGATTATAGTCCCTATGCTTAGCAATTCATGATGCAATGCGGCAATTACATAAAACTAGTAGTCTAGTTATACGAATGCAATCTAACAAGGTTTCCAAACTTACCTACTACCAAACCACATAATAAACTTCTATTAATTTCTTTCTTGTCACTAAGAGGTCCGGTCCCTGAAAATGTTAGCCCACAATCGAGGTGAGATATACAATCTTAGTAATAAGAGGCAAATTTCATATATGTGTACAGATTAATCAATACAATGCAATTTCATATCATCAATACCAGAACCATCAATTCAATTTACACATGAACTAGTTGAGCTACCAATGACTACTGTCCCATACCAGTAATCATACACAACATGTTAATGGCCAATAACACCAGGAAAGGTCCGTCCACAACACCTACTCCATAATAAGCACAACTAGAGCTCAGTGTATCTGGGGTCTGATCACAATTCGGTGCTCGATCGAAGCACATGCACGGGTGGCAGCCGCACCACAGCTTCACCACGGACTTACAAGGTCTAATCACAATAACAATTCAAGTAGTCAACTAATCATTTGGCATCTCAAAATCAAATATGTGTAGTAAACATCAGATTAACATGGGCATATACATCGAATTAGGAAAGTAACCCCAGTTACCTCAATGAAACTAATTACTCATCCTCTAGCTACCATCATGATTTAAAGCACACTAGGCCTAACATAAGCATAATCATCATTATTCAACTACCATTAGTAAGGAATTTTCCTATCCACAGATTAATCTTAACAAAAGTACATTAAGAACTTCTTACCCAAGCTTTTACAAGAGTACATCATGATTTAAAGCACACTAGGCCTAACATAAGCATAATCATCATTATTCAACTACCATTAGTAAGGAATTTTCCTATCCACAAATTAATCTTAACAAGAGTACATTAAGAACTTCTTACCCAAGCTTCCTAAGGGTCTACAACACCAATTCAAGGTCACAACAATAAAGACTCACAATAGGTCACTCCTAACATCTCCATTTTCACACATGTAAAAGCCATGCACCAAAAGTCAGTTCAAATGATGGAAATTTAGTATATATACCACATAAGAGAAGAGGGAACACTTACCCATATACCTAAAAGGTCAAATGGATTGAGTTGAGCCTCAACTATCAAAAACACACTATGGGAAATTTCAAAATTCGAATTTAAGTCATCAAGCCCAGAAATTTCAATTTTTCACCTTCATCTCCTTGTAATTTCACACAATAGCAAAACCCATTATGAAAATCAATCCTTAGGGGCATTTTCCAGCAAAGTAATACACAAAATGGAGGGAAAATACTTACCCAATCATCCCTCGAACTTCTAACTCTGAAAATCTTGCAAGGAATCACCTAAACACCAAATTTCAGATTTAAGAAAAAGATGAACATGCCCAAAACCAGAAACTAATTAGACCAAAATGAAGAGGAGAATGAGAAGGACATATTTTATATAGATTACCTTGGCCAAATCTTCCTTTAGAAGTGAGAAATGGTAGAGGAATGCAGAAAACCCTAGCCTTCTCTCTTCCTATGCGAAAATGGAGTTCTCCCTTACCTAAGATTGAGTTGGTCTGTAGAGTAGAGGATAAGAGGCTGATTAAGTTAGGGTTTTAGATGGGTTTGGGCTAACCCTAAAGCCCAAAATCCACTTAGGTTCAGATATGTGCTTATTGGGCCATAAGATGAGAGTTGGGCTCTTAAGAAATAAGATTGGACCTTCTTACAAACTAGAAGTAGGCTTTCTTATTTCGCTTATAACATAAATACATTGATCATAAGGCCTAAATTAAATGTCTAGTTACCCTTAGTTAACTCCTTAATTAAACCCTATAACCATAATTAATATATCTCCACCTAACAATAACTAAACATGATTATTGGCTCAAAATGTCTACAACAAATCCATTTCTTTAGAAACCTTATTTTCCTTATTTTTTGCCAAATCTTTGTATTAATTCCTTAATTCACTATAATCCTTATTAATAAATTCTAGGGTGTTACATTCTCCCCTCCTTTTAAGAATTTTGTCCTCAAAATTAGACATACCTTACTCAATTAGTGCTGGATAATCCATCCTCATAGCTTCCTCTTTGGTTTCTCAAGATTTCACAAGAACCTAATCCTTCCCCTGCTACTTTCATATAGAAGATATCCTTATTCTATTACTACCTCACTTATTATCCACAATTCTATTTCTTCTTTGTCCACCCAAGTCAAATGACATACTAACCTAAAGATTTTGCCTTCTTCCCTTGTCCACAACTAAAGAGATCTAGACCAAGTTACACTTGATCACCTTATAGCAAGTCTAGGCACCTAGAGTAAATAAATCTTAAAATCTCTCTCCCTTTTATGGCATTTGTTTTATTCTATTCTATCTTTTTCTTTTTTTTTTCTTCTCCTGCTCCCCTCTCTTTTTTTTTTTTTTATGTTCCAATAGTCGATCATTGAATGTTCATGTTAACTTCCTTTCCTTCTTAACTCTCAGTCCATTTAAGAGATAACTCCTAGATACTTTTGCTTAACTTTCCTTAATAGTTGATATCAAGAACTACAAGGAATTCCACTTAGTTAGCTTTTTTAGTATTTATTCCACTAATAGCAACATAGGTAAGTAACCTTATTTCATAATGAAGTTTCATTCGTCCTTTACTTAGATTACCCCAATATTTCCTTAGCCCAACCTTCTTAATTGAAGTGAGTCTTACCTCCTATAGGGTTATCTAATCTAAGTTTCCAAGTCTTGCATTCACTTATCTCATAAAATCATTGCATATATTATATCCTCATTTATGGTTCATCAGTAAAAGGTCCATCATTTCCATTAAACACATAAATTCTATTTTCATCTTTAGTTAGTACCTAAGTTCCCCCTTCTTATTCATCAAGATTTTCCAAAGGTTGGAACTAATATAAAGTCTGATCTTATGACTAATCCATGTAAGGCATTCAAACACTCTAAGGTCACCTTTCGCCTAATCGAAACCGAATATAATCTCTTAAGCGAAAATAAACATGATCCTTTAAGTCTAGGTTATATTCCCTAATGAAGCCTGATTTTAAGGGGGAAAATACCTTGTCTAGAGTATCAAGATAATCTTTTAAGACTTAGGAATGAGTTTTCTTAAATCCTACAAGCCATAACTCAAGTGGATGTTCTATTAAATGACACAATTTCAACAACTTGCCTATAACATTAAAAATTTCCAATTCATAATTATGGTTCATTATAGATAATCTAATCATTGTCTATAGGTGTAACAGTATAGGAAAGCCCTTGGTAGACCTCCTCTCTCTCTTTCTCTTTTTTTTTTTTGCACTTGCAAAGGCATTACCACAATCACATACATATGACTCCAAAGACTACCATGATCAATAGATCCTAATGTTTCATCTTGATTCTCTGTTATTACAAGCTTTAGTAGTCAACTTAGTGGCATTTACACTTGTTTGAAATCAACTGAAGATCTCCTTGAATTTTATGCCATTATATATAGTCCCAAAGGACTGTGCTTTCGTATCTTCTACCCCTAACTAAGATATTTTCATATAAGTATAGTTATTCTTCAATTAGTATACTTCTTACCTTTTTTTTCATGATACTCCAAATTCTCTCAAACCTCCTCACATATAACTAAGTTTTTTTTTTCTCTAGTTTGGAAATTCATAATAATTCTTAAAAAGTAATGAAATAATATCTTGTTAACAAGGTTTAAGATTCTATCAACAAGATCTTGTATTCATTAATGTAAAATCCAAGACCTTGTCAACAAGGTTCTCTAACAACAAGTACAAGATCTTTTGACCATAAGTTATAGCATATAATATAAGATGGTATGACAATTTTTGTTCTTACACAATGGCCTGTGCCAGCCACAACTAACTCTTTTGCTCCCCTAAAAGTTTTCAGGCCTCAATTCATGCCTGACTATTGGGAGTTAAATTAACATAATAAGGAGACTTAGTGAGTCTTTTGATTATCAAGCATTCCCTAACTATCAATGGATCAAGTAGGGATTCCCAGTGAGAGAACTCAAGTATCATTTACCACTAGTGTTTCACCCTTTCCTCTTCAATAATTATACTAAGGTTTTATTGTAATAACATAAGTTAATTGCATTACTGCCACCTCTCATTCATTTCCCTCGGGTTATTATTCTGGATCAAGGAGTCCTCTTTCAAAATTAGGGAGTTTTACTACTATGGTAAGTACTAATCCATCTCAAATTCCCAATATTGTCTCTATCCCCTTAATCACACTTCACGTGATACATGACAATAAGACTACTAATGGTAGAATCATACTTTGCCTTCAATATTAGTAGGCAATTCTTTCCTGTGTACATATACATGTTCATCATCCCATGATGACTGTATCTCAACCACTGGTACGTACACAGGTACCATTTTATTTTCTTTTTAGATGAATCCTTACTATCAAGATCTCCTCTTTACCTTTCAAGTAGAAAGTCTACTTAGTCTAGTTTGACGCCAATTTGGTGGTCAAAATTCATCAAATCATATGATAAGTGGCACGCCCCGCATGCCTCAAGCATCAAAGTTCTGAAAAATGAGCATGTCTCATGTGCCTCTAGCATCAAGGTGCTGCAGAATCCTATTTTACACTCCCCAAGTGTATCAAGCATGTAAAGTGCCTCTAAGCACCACCCAAATGCACGTCAACACATAGCATAAGTAAACTAAATTACATAAAAGAGACAACATGCATAAGCACCCCATGCCGGTGCACCTTACCCTTATCACACTAAGGGGTTGTCTTTCCCCTTATCATAATCTCCTTTTTTTGCCATAGTACATTAAGAGAGGAGCCTTAAAGCTCTTAAGATTCCTTCCAAAACATCATCTCCCTTAGTCTCTTGATTTAAAGTTACTATCCCTCATTTAGAAATGGATTCGACAATCCTAAGGGTTTCTTGCCCTCCTTTCTTGTTATCATTAACTAAAGATGGCTTATTCACTCCAATAGGTTAAATAAAACTATTTGAAATGTTCTTTAGCTCTTATTGTCCTTATCATTAGGCCCAAGTTACGGTAGCTAGGATCGAGTAATTATGTTCTTTATTAACCAAGATCAAGCAAGTGGGTTAAGACCTCTATACCTATAAAGCTTCAACTTTGGGGACCTTTCGAAGTCTACATAGTTCTAACTCAGTATGGATTGTATATCACTTCATATATTTAGTCAATCAAACTTATTTATTATACACTAGTTCCCAAACTTCCATTGTCAATTTTCTAATTGTAAGTAAGGTTTATATCTTACCCTTCTGTAAGGTTTTTATAGCTAGTTAGGTGTTTTACTCGATTTTGTTGCCTTCTAAGTTCTCAACATCACTCTAGATGGCCTTTGAAAAGTTTATAATTTTGCTTAGGTAAAGAAGTGTTACTCTTATTAGGATCAGTTGACTACTTCGATAGGCCAGTCTACTAGTTGGTCGTACCCAATTGACTTGCTTAATAAATGGCAGTCAACTAGTCATAAATACTATTAGTATCTTTGTTCATCATCCTTATCAGTTACTTGGTCTCATTCATTCAATCAACTGGTGCCTCACAGTGAGTGACTGGTGCATCTATCGTGTAGCCAGTTGTAACAACTGGGAAAAGAGAGAAAAAGAATGAAAGTAGAAAGCTAAAAATTTTCGAAATCCAGAAATTTTGCTAAGTCTCCTCGCAATAGCGAGAAATGGTCTCGCTACAACGAGAGTGCCTGCTCGTAATAGCGAAGGTGATTCTAGCTATAGCGAGTGCGGGCAGCAGTCCATACAGAAACTAGGGAGTTGCTCGCCGTGGCATGCGCCATAGCGAGAGTGGAGGTCTGGAACTGACGCGAGTTCGCCAAAGCGAATGGTAAATCTCGCCATAGCGAAGGGAATTGATACGTGCTTACCGTAGTAAAGGGTAAGCCTTGCCATAGCGAAGCCAGATAACACGAGCTCACTATAGCGAAGGTTAATTTTTACCATAGCGAGGGTCAGTCCAGAAGAGAGTAAAAGGCGAGAATTAGACACCTTTGAACGACTCAACTCATTCTTTCTCTCATATTTGCCCTAGACTTCGACCCAAGGAGAGAAAAGAGGCGTGGAGAGTGAGAGAGACCAAGAGAAGGAGGAAGAGCAAGGGAAAGGTAAGCAAGTTTCTCTCATTTCTCCTTAGAATTCTGATATCCTCTCTTTGCCCTCTCTTTCTACGATTTTGTTTGTGAAATTGGTTAGATTTTGAGCATAGGTCAGAAGAGGGAAAGTGGAAAACACCCTTGAATCTTCTTGTTTTCTTTGAAAATGTTGTTTTCCACTATCATGGGAACTTGAGAAAGAGGAAGAGTTGATGGCATTCTAGTGAGAGAGAGAGAACCTTTAGGTTCTGGTATGTTAGGAGAGTTTACTCTAAAGATTTCATTCTAAGAGAGTGATTCCTTGTTCTTGATTGTGCCTAGGCTCAAGTGAAGCACCTCCATCAAGGTGTGAGTGTGAACCTAAGAAGGGAGAAGAGGAATTGAAAGGAAAAGCTAGTGTTGGCTCATAAGGTAGCTCTCTTTCCACTCTTTCTTGTTGCATTCTTGGATGTGATAGTAATTATATATTTATGTATATGCTTATTGTGTGGAATATGCCATATGCTATTGCTTTGATACATTAATGCCAATGTGCTTGTGTGTTGGATTGTGAGAATTGCTCAGGTGAGGTAGTGCCGAAAGTCCTTTGAGATGGGTGAGGTAGAGCCGAAAGTCCCTTGAGATGGGTGAGACAAGGCCAAAAGTCTCATAACCGAGTGAGGCCAAGTTAAAAGTCCCTAAACTCGGGTGAGGCCATCCAAAAGTCCCTAGAGCCTATTTTTGGCATTGTTGTGATTTCCATAGCATGTACAACGTGTGTTGGATGTTTGAGAATGGCTAAATGCTTATTCACATGCTTTGACTTGTTATATGCCTTGATTGTTTACTTGAATAAGTGCATGAGCTACTGAGATTCCCTGAATCTCACTCCTTCCCCTCCCAACTTAACATGCTAGGTGGAGCACAAGGAGAAGCAAGTGCACACCAAGGAGCCTAGGAGCATACTTAGCTAGATGTTAGCTTTATTTTGACTATTTTGATGTAATTTTGATGTAAAGAGGTGCTAAAATGAATATGCACCTTCTATTTTTGAGATATAAATATTGTAGCAAGTGTAAATGTATGAATATATGATGTACAAACTATGTAAAGAGCCAAATCAATGAAAATGTAGGTTTTGCCCCTTTTGTTGAGTATATGTGAAAGTGTATTTTTGGCCGTAGCATAGTGAGTTTAGAATGTATGATGATTTGGACCACTTAGACATGTTATATAGACTATCTTTATGCTTTTAAACTTGTCCATGAGTGGCTAGAATATGGGAAAGGCCATTTGGACCCATTTTGGACCTTTTGGGTGCCAAAATCGATAAATTTGTGAGCTCCGTCAAAGTATGACCGGATGAGCTCCTTTTGCCATGAAATTTGGCATGCCTCTAGAGTTTGTAGAAAGCTTCTTGAGAAGCTAAAGTGGGTAATTTTTGGAGGACTAGATAATATTTGGTGAATTATTGAAATTGAGAAAATTTGGTAGTTTGGTCATGTACTATTACCATAAACCAAAAATGAAATCTATGGCATTCATAGACCAAATGGAGTCCAAATGTGGTGAAATTTTATACACATAAACTAGATAACCATATTGACCTACACCAACTAGAATCACCTAAATCGGAGGTCTGTAGAGAGAGAACAAACCATCTGAAGTTCTATATCAGCATCAGGGAGCCACCTGACCTCCGTTACTGTTCCATCAGTTTTTTGGGTGTAGGGGCTATTGAAATGATCTAGACTTATTTTTCTCCTCTAGTAGACATCTGTAGCTTCCCAAATTAGTATAGTGTGCCCGGATTGGATTTTTTTGGATTTAATTATGGATTTTCGAAGGTCATGACAGTAAGCTGCGCCAGAAATAGAGACAGCCGGACCTTTGTCTGATTTTCGATGTCAAACATGGTCCAAACTCTGAGTTTAAGATTGGGAATTATTTTTAGTATAAAGTTAACACTTAGAGCTTTCTAGAGAGCTATGGTTTGCTAGATTCTCATTTTTTTATAATTAGTTATAATTTTTCAAAGTTAGAGCCAAAACATGACTTTTGGGCCCAAGTAAGAAATTGTATTTTTCTGGTTTTTGGCTCCATACCCGTGGCTTATGGCTTGTTTTATGCTATGTATGAGTTGTATAAATAGAGTTTGAGTTGAGGATGTGAATGATGGGTTCACAGGACCCACGGGGCAGAAGATAAGTGTATGAAACTCCGTTTTATAGCATGAAAATGCCACGGATTAGTATTGGTTTTTTGGAAATCTTATGGAACCGAGCCCAGTGAGAGGCTAGATAGCGGTAGTAGATTGAGGTGTTACACCAGTTGGTAACAAACCTCAACCAGTTGTTTATTTAGACTGAGACTAGAAACCCAATCTCTGAAGAAAAGAAGAGCAAAATTTTAATCTTTTCATTGGCATTAACAACCTCAAGTCCCAAAATTAGTATTACTAAAGTGTTATGAGGTAGAATCTAACTACACTATATTATTCTTCGGGGCATACTTATTGTGATAGGTGATGTTCTAAATAAAATTCAAGAAACAACTATTTTAATTAAGCATTACAAGCCTTATATCATTATTCCTCTATATTTCCTTCCAGAACATAAAGCACAACAACTATATATTCACATAATTCTCTATTCTTATGAGCTAATACTATGCCAAATATGCATCATGATTGCCAAGCTTCAAATTATAAAATTTAAATTAGAATAGTTTTCCTGAACCATTGCTCTGATACCAAATGTAACGACCCTAACTTCCAAATTATAGTAATAAAGGTTAAAGACATAATTAATAATCATAAATCAAGGTTGAAAGTTATTACAACTAATTATGTTAAAAAAATATAGGGAAATTTGAACCTTGATGTTATTAGAGTCATTAATTAGACAATCACAATTATTTAAATGTGCAAGTGAATTTAATCATCAATAAGGAGCCTTTGATTCTTCCATCCACCAATTCCAACTCATAAAAGCCTCCTACAAGTGTTTCTAAATCATTCCTTAGTATTACCATAAAAGAAATTAAGGTTTTTAGGTGAATATGAGAAATTGAGCACCTTCGCCGCGACTAAATTCCCTTGCACTGCGGCCAATTACTCTCGGGTTCAACTCTTTACACCTTTACAAATTTTGTACATTTCGCCCAGCCATATATTCCTTTCGCTGCGGCCAAATACCCTTTAGAATACCCCCAGACTTGCCTTTCAGACTTAGCCGCAGCTAACCTCACTGTTCGTCGCTGCTAATTACTTTCTGTTTTCTTCTCTAGCAACTTCGCCATATTTGGCCGAGGCCAATTAAATGTTGGCCGCAGCCAATTACCCTCTATTACCATTTGGTCGAGGCCAATTAAATTTTGGCCGCGGCCAATTCCCTCTATTGCCTTCCCTGGGTAACTTTGTCGCTTTTGGCCGATGCCAATTCCCTTCTGTTCTTATAACTCCCAAGATTTCATCTTATGCTCTCCAATTTCCCTTCTAGTAACACTCTAGGCCACTTTAACTTAGTTTGTAAAGATTTAGTATCTTTTTTTTACCTAATCTACCTAACACATCTATCATTGCCCATTCAAAACTCAAATGTGGATCCTTAACCCTCTAGCCACTATAAACCAGTGAGTTCATAGATTAATGATAGCAAAAAGTTCATACACTACTTACATTTCTATTCAAACATAAGTCCCATTAGAAATTTCATACATTACTAGTTTAAGTTGACATCTGATGTATCAAATGATTACAGTCCCTATGCTTGGCAATTCATAATGTAATGCGGTAATTACATAAAACTAGTAGTTTAGTTATACGAATACAATCTAACAAGGTTTCCAAACCTACCTACTACCAAACCATATAATAAACTTCTATTAATTTTCTGTTTGCCATTAAGAGGTCCAGTCCCTGAAAATGTTAGCCCACAATCTAGGTGAGATATACAATCTCAGTAATAAAAGACAAATTCTATATATATGTACAGATTAATCAATACAATACAATTTCATATCATCAATACCAGAACCATCAATTCAATTTACAAACAAACTAGTTGAGCTACCAATGACTACTATCCCATACCAGCAACCATACACAACATATTAATGGCTAATAACACCGGGAAAGGTCCGTCCACGGCATCTACTCCATAATGAGCACAACCAAGGCTCAGTATATCTAGGGTCTGATCACAATCTGGTATTCGATCGAAGCACATGCACAGGTGGCTACCGCACCACAGCTCCACCATGGACTCACAAGATCCAATCATAATAACAATTCAAGTAGTCAATCAATCATTTGGCATCTCAAAATCAAACATGTGTAGTAAATATTAGATTAACATGGGCATATACATAGAATTAGAAAAGTAACTTCAGTTACCTCAATGAAACCAATTACTTATCCTCTAGCTACCATCATGATTTAAAGCACACCAAGCCTAACATAAGCATAATCATCATTATTCAACTACCATTAGTAAGGAATTTCCCTATCCGCAGATTAATTTTAACAAGAGTACATTAAGAACTTTTTACCCAAGCTTCCTAAGGGTCTACATCACCAATTCTAGGTCACAACAACAAGAACTCACAATGGGTCACTCCTAACATCTCTATTTTCGCACATGTAAAAGCCATGCACCAAAGTCCAAATGATGGAAATTCAGTATATATACCACATAAAAGAAGAGGAAACACTTACCCATATACCTAAGAGGTCAAATAGGCTAAGTTGAGCCTCAACTATCAAGAACACACTATGGGAAATTCCAAAATTCGAAATTTGAGTCATCAAGCCCAGAAATTTCAATTTTTCACCTCATCTCCTTGTAATTTCGCACAATAACAGAACCTATTATGAAAATCAATCCTTAAGGGCATTTTCCAGGAAAGTAATACATAAAATGCAAGGGAAATACTTACCCAATCATCCCCCTAACTTTTAACTCTAAAAATCTTGCAAGGAATCACGTAAACATCAAATTTTAGGTTTGAGAAAAGAGATGAAAATGCCTAAAACCATAAACTAATTGGACCAAAATGAAGAGGAGAATGAGATGGACATATTTTATATAGATTACCTTGGACAAATCTTCCTCTAGAAGTGAGAAATGGTAGAGAAATGCAGAAAACCCTAGCCTTCTCTCTTCCTATGCGAAAATGGAGTTCTCCCTTGCCTAAGATTGAGTTGGTTTACAGAGTAGAGGATAAAGGGCTGATTAACTTAAGGTTTTAAATGGGTTTGGGCCAACCCTAAAGCCCAAAATCCACTTAGGTTCAAATATGTGATTATTGGGCCATAAGTTGAAGGGTTTAGTTGATGAAATGAGAGTTTGGCTCTTAAGAAATGAGATTAGACCTTCTTATAAACTAGAAGTGGGCTTTCTTATTTCGCTTATGACATAAATACATTGATCATAAAGGCCCAAATTAAATGTCTAACTCCTTTTAGTTAACTCCTTAATTAAACCCCATAACCATAATTAATATATCTCCACCTAACAATAACTAAACATGATTATTGGCTCAAAATGTCTACAATAAATCCATTTCTTTAGAAACCTTATTTTCCTTATTTTTTCCCAAATCTTTGTATTAATTCCTTAATTTACCATAATCCTCATTAATAAATTCTAGGGTGTTACACCAAATCTCAATAAATCTTAGAGGTTTTACTCTGCGCATATGGAATCCTTTTTTATGAACTCTTAATGGGCTTTCTACAGGGTTTAACCTTTGCTTTAGTTTTAAAAAAAAAAACTAAAAAAATCAAAAAAATAATAAAGATCATGATTTTCAGGGACAAATTTTGAAATAATTTTTTTCTTTCTTTTCTTTTTCTTCTCCCTCTTTCTTAAAAAGAAAAAGAAAAAGAAAAAATCCCAAGAGGAGGGAATAATTAGAAATTAAGACTAGGTGATGTGCTTACAAATATGTTAGTTACTTATTTAATTCTGTTTCATGTGGTTTTCACTTTTAATTTTGGGATAACCATGTGAGATTCTATATCTCCTCAGGCCCATAGGAATCAACTCAAGGGTCATGTGTGGCAATAAGTTTTATTGTTATCCAATGGGTTTCAAAGTTACATTCTAATAAGCTTTGGGATTCAACGGCCCACACCAAACCGATTTTCTTTAAAGAATTTTTTTTTTAACAAAAGAGATATATTAAAAAAAAAATCCTTTTACTTATGCAAAATCTGGTTTCGAAATAAAAATAATAATAAAATTAAAACAAACAAAAAATTAAGAAAACCAAAAATCAAAATACAAGAAAATCAAAAATTAAAATCAAATCAAATGAGAAGTTTTAAAAAAAAATGCAAAAAGAAGAGAGGAAAAAAAATCCTTTTTTCATTTTTTATTAAAGCCATAAAAACACAAAAAAAAATCCTTTTTGTTCTTTCATTAAAGTCATTAAAGTTTGTCTTTATCCGAAAAAATGGAAAAGACAAAACAAAAAAAAAACAAATGAAAAGAAAAAAAGAAATATAAGAAGTAAGGGCGAATTAAGTTCCTTAAGATTTATGAACTCATTTCAAATTTCTTTTAATTAAAAAATAGGAATGAAAATTAATATATATATATATATATATATATATATATATATAAACAACAACAAAACAAAACCAAACAAAAACAATAAACAAGAAGGAAAAAGAGAAAAATAAAATAAAATATGATGAAAAAAAGGAAAAAAACTAAAGATGCAAGAAAAGTAAAATTAAAATTACCTTTAGCAAATTAAAATACATCAACTAATTCTAAACACGTTTTATTTGTTAAAGGGAAAAGTAATTTTTATTTTCTTTGTCTTTTCACAAGAAAAAACAAAACAAAACAAAATAATAATAAAAGGAAAACAAAAACAGAAACATAAAAATAAAAAAGCAAAACACCAATTGATAAACACAATTTTATTTTAACTGCGTGAATTTAGATCCCTCTCGAAGGGTACGTAAGTTCTAAACTTTCATCCTAGGTCAAGTCCGCCTTTGTAAATAAACATGTTCTTTCAATTTTTGTTTCTTTAATCTTTTTTCTTTTTTCATTTTACTTTTAATCTTATTTCTTTAACTTTATTTCCTTTTTTACTTTTAATTTTAATTTCCTTAATCTCTTTCTTTCTTATTTGGCATGTGATTTGTTATGGAGAATTAAAAATAGAATAGAGACCATATTAATTTTGCACAACTAACTTAGGGTAACCGTTCTTAGTAATAACTGTAGTAAGGTGCTTAACACCTTCCCTCCTTATAACTGACTCCTGAACCTAATCTGATTCGCAGACCATTTTTCTTATAAAAGGTTTTTCCAAAGTTTTACCTTTTAAAAAATTAAAAATTTTGATGGTGACTCTTACTTTTAATTTTGATTTCAGTTTGGCGCCACGCGATTGCATTTTCGAGTGTGACAAGTGCATTTAAAGGGTAAAATGATTTAGTATTGTTATGAGCTTTGACATGTCTTTAGACTACCTATGAATGTCCTTACATGCAAAATTTGGTAATCTTTGGAGTAGCATAGATCTCCAAACCCTTAGATAAAGTTAAAGAAGTGGTTTTACTATTTCTGTAACTCCATATAGGTTATTCGTGCTGCTACACATGGTTATGTGGAGGTCACCAACTAATTTATAGGAGGACAATGGTAGAACACAACCTACCTATGTCCATCAACACCCCAGTGTAAATGAGTTCAGAACTACATAGTTACCAAGCTATGTAATGTGCATGACCACGTGTAATGCTCTATCCTAGTACATGTTAGTTTTGGTGCATCTTTTTCCCTATGTTTCTCCTTTTACCCTTTAGGATAAGTTGTGGTTGAGTTATTTGGAAGTTTTTAAGGTTTCCTGGGGTAAGTTTGAGATTAGTAAGAATGCCCCAAAGGGAACTCAAAAGTGATGGTTTGTAACTAGTTATCTTTTTCAACTTAATAACTTAGCTAGTTTTAAAGGTTTTAATCATATTCAAATTTATAGTATCTTAATGATTATGCTCTTGTGAGGGCTTTAGTTTACTTTATTGTTCTTAAAACTATAGTAGTTTAGATTAATTTACAAGATAGATTTTGTATCCGTAGGTTTCATAGAACAAATCTAAATTTTTGCTTTCTTACCACACCTAAAAGCTATCATGAAGAAAATCCAATTGAAGAAATAACTAATTAAAAATACCTATTCATTAATTTAAAAGCCTTTAATTATGTGATTGACTCAATTTTTTTTCTATTGTAGAAGTTTTGACAAAATATCCCTAAAAATAAGACATCTCAAAATTTCTACAACAACCACACTTAGTGTTACATACAGGAGAGCTCCACCCTTGAACTAGTCATTTACACAACCTATACTAAAGTGGGGGATCCTGTTTATGGATTTGTGAAGCAACACTATATTACAAATTATTAACAATACAACTATTACAAGAATATAGCCCGCAAAAAATACAAGATGTACCAATTGGATACTACCCACCTATGCCACAAGATTAGATCATAATCAATGCTACTATCCAAGACCTAGAAAATATTAAAGGTGTGAGAGGTAACACTTAGTGTTGGAGATCATCATTTATTGCTGCTCATTTATTCGTATTATATTTCTTCCCTTTTTTTGTTATTATTTCCTATTATCTTTTCTTTCTTATTATTCTCTATTATCTTTTCTTTCCTATTCAATTATATTTTTTCTTTCCTTTTTATTCAACCCATATCATAATTTTATTTTATTTTATCATTTAGTTATATAATTCCTTATTTTTAAGCTAAATATTAAGGAGTGATTGGCTTATAATCAAACCTAGTACTGTTATATATATAACCTTGACCGAGGAATAAAAATTAACAGTTTTGTGCATACTAAATCATCATGGTATCAAAGCTGTGATCTTATGCAGTATAGCCACATTTCATTCAACACCATAAAGGCCTTCACTGCTGATGGCAGCAACCCTAGCCTGTCATCGTCTGACAGCTTTCCATAAGAGGTGTTAAGTTCAATGACAAATCTAGGTAGCAATGGTGCGAATCCTTTTGGGATTGCATCCGATAGCTTCCAACCAATAATGGTCACTCATAAACAAATCGAAAATAATTATCTACTATGGTCAATGAATATCTTGATGTTTATCCTAGGAAAGGGGAAGGAGGAGTATCTAATAGGAGCAGTGAAAGAACTAGCAGTCGAAAATCCTAGCTATGATCCTTGGGTAGTAGAGAATAGCATGGTTATGGCGGGGTTAGTTAACTTCATGACCACTGAAATTAGTGAAAACTACATGTTGACAGTAATAGCCAAGGAGATTTAGGACTTTACCAAGTGAACTTATAGAGTGAAAGAAAATACAGCTATTGTGTTTCAAGTTAAAAGACTTTTATGTGATTTGAAATAAGAAGGTAATACTGTAACTCAATACTATAGTGCTCTACTCAAGATATAGCAATAGATAGACATCTATGAAGTCCACCAATGGTCATGCTCTACTGATAGCATCTACTATAAATAGCTGGTTGAAAAGAAGAGAACTTATGAATTCCTCTTTGGTCTAAATGACAAGTTTGAAGATGTAAAAGGAAGGATTATGGGTATGAAGCCCCTGCCCTCTCTTGAAAAGACCATTAATATGGTCAAATGTGAAGAGAGTTGAAAGAATTTGATCTTGAGTACTATGCCATCTTCAAATCCTACTGAGTTTTTAGCCATGATATCCAGAAGCAACCTGCAAGCAAATCAAAAAGGAAAGAAATCATCTAAATGATGTAATCATTGTAATAAAGGTGGATATAACAAGGACATATGTTGGAAGCTTCATGGTAAGCCACCAAGAAATAAACAAAGGACTAAAAGTGAAGGAAGAGGATTTAAGGTGGATGCTGAAAACGAGATCATTACACTGAGTTAAAAAGAATTTCAATCTTCAGAAAGCTACTTGATAGACATGATTTTCTGCTATCTCAAAGTAAGAACTCTACCTCTTTAATTACTCTAACCCAAGCAAGTATATCTCTTATTACTTCTCTACGCACTATGATTAACACCAATAACATTTAAACTGTTAACTCGGATGCAACAAATCATATTTTTTGTTACAAAGATCTATTTTGTGAATTTTACAGTCATTCAAAGCATACTAAAGTTAAGGTTGCAAACGGGAATTATGCTAAAGTGCTTGGGACTAGAATAGTGGTGATATCAGATACTATACAATTAATCAATGTTCTCTATATTCCTAAAATCAAGTGTAACTTGTTGCCCATAAAGAAAACTACCCAACAATTGAATTGCAGTGTCTATTTCACTGATGAAAATTGTATTTTTTAGGACTTGAGCTCGGGAAAGATGATTGATAATGCTAAAGAGTGGGGTGATCTCCACTATCTAGAGGGAGGATCAAATAAGAGAGTAGAATAGAGAATGTCAATTTTTCTACTTTTTCCAACAATAATTTAATATTGTAGCTTTATAGGTTAGGCCACCCTAGTCTTAACTATATAAAGCACGTATTTCCAAAACTAAATTATAATAAAAATAACTTTTTTCATTGTGAATTTTGTCAACTTGCAAAGCATGTTAAACATACCTATCCCTATCTTTCTCATGTACCATTACGACCTTTCACATTTATTCATAGTGACATATGAGGCCCTTCTAAAGTGTAAAATTTATCCAAAACCACGTGGTTTATAACCTTTATTGATGATCATACACGTTTAGCATAGGTGTTTTTTATGAAAGAAAAATCCAAAGCTTTACAAAAATTTTAGAAATTCCATGTTTTTGTTAAAAATTAATTTTTATTCTACAATTAAAATTTTACATAGTGACAATGGTAGCGAATACCTAAGCACACAATTTCAAAAATATCCTTGGGAAAAGGGAATTCATTATCAAACTTCATATGTTAACACTCCACAACAAAATGGGATAGCTGAATGTAATAATAGACATCTTTTAAAAGTCTTTAAAGCAATAATGTTAACAAAAAATGTTCCAAGTTGTTACTGGGGGGGGATGCAATTCTAATTTCAGCATATTTAATTAAGCACCCTAAAACTCTTGGTTTTAAAACCCCAATTCACAAATTTCAAAAATGTTATCCTAATTCTCATCTTATTTCAACAATTCCTCTAAAAACTTTTAGATGTGTGGCTTATGTTCATAATGAAAGTAGGGGAAAACTTCACCCAAGAAGTATAAGATGCATTTTCCTAGGTTATTCACCTACTTAAAAGGGGTATAAACTCTACTCTCCCACTAATCACAAATATTATGTTACTATAAATGTTAATTTTAATGAAGAACAACCCTTTTATCCCAAATTATCCATTCAGAGGGAGAATCAAGGAAATGAATGGCTAATTTATAATGAACCAAAACCTGGTTTTGATACTTTCACTAATGAAAGGTCCCAAGTGTCATTGGAGTCAACACTATTTTACCTTCATCTAAATCAAGTACCAAATCAGCCCCAACTTTTACTGTTATTGAGTCTTCCTCAACCATCTTTAAGCTTAAAACTAGCTATAAAAATCAAGAAACAAATCTTAACCCTTCTGACTAAACTGGTGTGCCCAACAGTAAATTTGAAATTGATTATAATTTAGGAAAAAGGATTGATAGTGTTAATATGGTTAAGACGACAAGTGAACAGTAAGAGATGAGGGAGATCAAAGTTTATTCTAGGAGGGACAAAGGCACAAATAAACAAGAGAGAGATAGTAAAGATAAATCCACTTCCATGTAAAGTCAAGAGATTGAAACCGAGGCAAGTTCTGAAGAAGCCACAATTGACTTGCTTATAACATTAAGGAAAGGTAAGAGATCATGTACACAACACCCAATTGGTAACTACATCTCTTATGAGAACTTATCTTCAAATATAAAGGCTTTCATTACTCGCATATCAGGGGTGAAAGTACTAAAAAAAATTTCAAGATGTCATTGTGGATCCTACATGGAGACAAGCCATTAATGAAGAGCTATAGGCTTTAGAAAAGAATAACACTTGGGAAGCAACTGAATTGCCCATAGGAAAGACACCAATCGGATGTAAATGAATTTTTTACTATTAAATGTAACCCTGATAGTTCTATCAACAGGTACAAAACTATATTAGTAGCTAAAGGATTTACTTAAATCTATAGAGTGGACTACTAGCAAACCTTTGCTCTTGTGGCAAAATTTAATACAATTAAAATCCTTCTATCACTAGCAGCAAATAATGATTGGCCTTTGCATCAGTTAGATTTGAAAAATACATTTTGTGACAAACTTAACTTTTAATTGTAGTAATTAAGCTTAAACACACAATCATAAATCATAACCCGAGGCAAGACTCATCTCAAATCATCAAATTAGGAAAAAGTAAGGAAATTTGAATCTTAATGTTATTAGAGTCATTAACCAAACAATTATAACCATTAATGTACATAAGTGAAACAAATCCCCAATTAGGAGCCCTTAGATTTATTATCCATTAATGTTCAACTCTCAAGAACCCCTTACAAGTGTTTCTAAGTCATCCATTGATGTTGCTATAGGAAAAATCAAGATTTCTAGGTTAATATAAAAGTTTGAGAACCTTTGCTGCTGCTAAATGCTTTAGCGCCACGGCCAATTGCTCTCGGGTTTACTTCTTACATCTTCACAAATTTCGTCGCAGTGAGCCTATATGACGTCACGATGATAGGACCTCCTGGAGCATACCTCACTCACCCTCGATATTAGCTGCGGCCAATTCCCTTTTTTGCCACAACCAATTCCTCTCTAGAACATGACCAAACTCGCCCCTCGATTTTAGCCACGGTGAACTCCCTTTTGCGTCGTGAAGAATTACTCTCTGGATGGCTTCTAGTTTGGCTTCTCACATTTCGTCGCGACTAATTCCATTTCTCACCATGGTGAATTGCTCTCTAAACTCTCCCTGGGCAACTTTGCCTCTATTGGCCGCGGCTAAGACTATTTTGGCTGCAGCGAAACACTTTTTGGTCCTACAACTTCCAAAATTTTGTCTCATACACTTCAACTCTCCTTCTAGTGACACCCTAAGGTCACTCTACCTTAATTTATAGGGCTCTAATGGCTTTCCTCTACCTAATTTATCTAGCTTATCTATCGTTACCAATTTAAGACTTAAGTGTTAATTTCTACTCATCCAACTACCATATATCAGTAAGTTCATGGATTAATGACAGCAAAAATTTCATAAGCTACCAACAATTACCATTCAAATACATATTCTATTAGCAATTTCATGCATCACTAGTTTAGCTCTATATCCAATGTAACATAATTACATTTCCTAAATAATAAACCATATCATAGGTCTAACAAAGTTCATAATAGATGTTATAAGTTTATACATCCAATACCAAACTAAAATGAGGCCTAACTCTTCAATAGATACATTCTAAGTAATCAAAATACAAACATCTACACTTGGAAACATGATTACATGATGATACTATATAAAAAGGAATACAAAATTTAGCATCTACTCTATTCATATCAGTTTAAGTATAGCCTTCTCCACACATGGTTGGAACTCATGAATTTTCATCTACTTGCTTCCCCTTATCCTTACCCGAAGAGCCTTTACCTGAAAGTATAATCCCATAAAATGGGGTGAGATACAAATCTCAATAATCGAGATAATTTTCATTCATATAATCAAATTTAATTAATATATATGCATAAATCAAAATAAGCATCAAAATCATATCAGCAAATGAAACGATTAGGCTACTGTGATTACCATCCCATACTAACAATCACATTTTCACATGTTAAAGGCCAATAACATCGGGAGAAGCCCGTCCACGACATTCACTCCCCAATGAGCACAACCAGGGCTCAATGCATCTGTGGTTTGATTATAACCCGGTGTTCAATCGAAGCACATACACGGATGGCAGCTACACCACAGTTTTACTATGGACTCACAAGGTCCAAATATAATACAATAGATAGCCAACTAATTCATTTAGCCTTTCAAATCATTCATATGCAGCAAATATAAAATTAAAATAGATATATGTATGGAATTAATATAATCCCTAGTTACCTCACTTATAGCAATTCTTTAAGAGCCAACCGAATGCTACTTCAATCTATAGACACAAAATCAAGCTATTACTAATCTTAATTATCATTTATGTTAGCAAGCACATCACCCAAGGAGTTACACTACAAAAGACTACTCAGAAATACTTACCCAATTACCACAAGAACCAAATTCGGATTTAGTTGAGCCTACTTTAGAAATCTCAGAACAACACTTTAAATTCTGAGTAAATTCGCATAAAAATAATACCCAAATCATAAATCAGCTATAGAGGTCCCAAACTACCAGAGAAAGCATCAAAATGAAAAGTTTATACTTACCTAATAACACCCCTAGCCTCAATCTACGAAATTTCACTATGGAAACATCAAATAGCAAGTTTCATATTTTGGGTGTGGGTGAAAGTGCTCTAAATGAGAAGCCAATCAGGTCAAATTGAAGAAAAAGAGAAGAGGATTAAGTTATATATCTATTACCTTGGCTGAATCTTGCTCTAAGAATGGGAAATGATGAAATTTTACTGCTAACCTTAGCCTTCCCTTTGGACCTCCGAATTTGCTCCTTGTGTTTGTGTTTCAGCAAAGTATGTAGGGGGCTGCATGTGTTTAGAGTTTTAGTTAGGTTCTAAATGGGTTATGGGCTGACCCAAAGGTCCAATTCTAAGTGGGTTTCATATTTAAACTTTGTTGAGCTAAGCTTCATAAGTTGGGCTGTAGAATTGTACTTGGGTTTGGCCAAATTTTAAAAACTCATTTGATTTGAGTCTACATAAAGGATGTTGGGCCAATTATAAGAACTTATGTAAATTGGGTCGTTGACCTTTATCTTACTAAATTAGATTGGGCCATCACTAGGTGCTCTCTCTTAGGCCAAGTCTCACAATAAGAGGTTGAGTCTGCACCTAAAATCATTGGGCCTCCATTAGTCTCTAACTATGGCCTACTTAATTTAATTTGGGCCTAGATGAGGTTTCTAACCCAATTAAATCTCAAACTTATATTAATAATTTATCTCTTTATAATTCTCATTCACATAACTTGTCTAATTATTCCATATTAATTGTTCTTAATAAACCTAAATTTATGATTAACACCTTAATAAATTTTGGCCTTAATAAATTTTAGGGTGTTACACATTTCTAAATGGGAACCTAGAGGAAGAAGTCTATATGGAGCTTCCACTTGGCATAAGGAATCAAAACAACCTTAACAAGGTATGTAGACTTTGCAAGTTATTATATGGACTAAAACAATTGCCAAAAGCTTGGTTCACCAAAGTTATGAAGAAGGAAGGTTATGAACATTGTCAATTTGATGATATAATATTTGTCAAACATTATAAAGGAAAATTTTCAATTCTGATCATATATATAAATGACATTGTGATGACCGGTGATGACAGTAAGAAAATTAAAAGGTTGAAGAGAAGCCTAGCCATAGAGTTTGAAATCAACAACCTTAGGAATCTTAGATATTTCCTTGGAATGGAGGTTGCAAGTAATGGGATAAGTATCTCATAGAGAAAGTATACGCTAGATTTGTTGAAAGAAACAAGTATGTTAGGTGCAAAGCCAATTGGAACTCCTATGGAGGCCAATTATAAGATTAAATTCAAAAAAGAAGGAACTCCTATAGATAAGATGGGATATCAAAGGATAGTTGGAAAACTTATCTACCTATCTCATACCAGACTTAATATAAGCTTTGTTGTGGGAGTTGTTAATCAGTTCACAAAAGATCCATGAGAACAACATATGAAAGTAGTCTATAAAATTTTAAAATATCTAAAGATGACTCTTGGCAAGGGACTCCTGTTTAGTAAAAGAAGTGAAAGGGTGTGAAACTATATACAAATACTGATTGGTCAGACTGTGTGATTGATAGAAAATCCACAATAGAGTATTGTGCATTTGTTTAAAATAACCTAGTGACATGCAAAAGCAAGAAACAAAGTGTGGTAGCTAGGAGCTCTACTAAAGCTAAATACAGGGCACTGGCACATGGTATATATGAAGTAATATGGATTAAAAGAATTTTTACAAAGCTCAAGATCAAATTGGATCAACCTATTGCAATGTAGTGTGATAACAAAGCCATCATTGGACTTGCACAAAATCCAATTCTTTATAATAGAACCAAACATGTGGAGATTGATCAAAACTTTATCAAGGATAGTATTAAAGCAGGTCTTATAGAGCTAGATTATGTCCACTCCAATGCACAAATAGTTAACATCCTAACTAGGATTCTCACTAAATCAAGATACGACAAACTAAGTGGCAAGTTGGGAATGATCAATATCTATTCATCAACTTAAAGGGGAGACATAGTGAATAGATAAAAATAAGACAAACCAAAGGATACACATAAGTGTTTTAGTGAAAATCAATAAATAACTAATCATAATAATACTAGTAAAATATCATTATGATAATTAATTATCGTGTGTACATTAGAAGAAACATTGTAATTTCGTGAATGAAAAAGTAAAGATTAATAGAAGATAACCATAATAGAAAATAATAGTTTCATGTAACAATATAATCAAAATTTCTTAAATCTAAATCATGTAAAAATCTTATTGTTTGGAGGACCTTTATTAAAACCATTAATAATCTTATAACGTAATTTGCTCTAGAGTAATTTCTTGCAATTCACACTAAATAATGCAACCCATTCACTCCAACATATAACAAAACAATATCATCTCTTCCTTTAACACATAACATAATAATGTCATCCATTTACTCCAAATTATAATAAAATAAGACCATCCATTCACTCCCCTTCACCTTTTCTAACCCGAGGTTCAAGCCATGGTGCACCAAGAGCTACAATTATTGTTGTAGCTCTAGTGTTTTAAAATCAAGTCCTTCCCAAGAGTATTTCATTTCAACAATTTAAAAATGCTTGGCAAATTTCAATTAATGTCCCTTCCGTTAAGAGGAAAAATTTCACATCAAACTTAGGTGCAAGTAGTACAAGTGAATCAAACAACATAAGTTTAAAATTCTATGTTCTTAAGAAAATTCAACAAACCATAGATATTAGGAAGAAAAAATCTTTCAATATAAATGAGACGAAAAAGAAGTTATAAAACAACGGCATTATCTACTCACAATAAGATAATGTCATAGTAGTATTCCTTACCACTCTTCCAACTAATCTTTAGGTGAGGAGTTACATGGATAACTCCCTACAATATTAAAAACGTAAAACCATCTTTGTAAATCCCAATATAACTAATCAAAATCCACTTTATCATATTCCCCACTAAAAATTCCTCTTCATAAGCCCACAAGGACATACTTAAGTAAATTGAAATATGTGATAGTTAGAAAGAAATACAACCATAAAGTATTATAAAGCTTGGCAAAGAAAGTTTAGCATGCATGAAATTCAAATTAACATCAAATAAGCTAACACAGTGTTTCTTATTCCCTTTCTTGGTTAAATTAAAGTGGGAAAATCCTTGGGAGAGCAACCATGAAGCTTTAAATTTAGGGAAAATTATGTTTAAGAACCAAGAAGTAAAAAAAATTATTTTTAAGGACCTTTACCATTAGGTTCAACTGTTTGCTGTTAAACTCAATAATAATCATCCTAAAATAAATGGTAACAGGTTCTTAAAAATAAATTTCTTCACTTTTTAGTCCTTTATTATAATTTTCCTTAAATTTATCAAGGAAGTTTTAGCACTAAAGAAGCCCCAAAGATGTACCCCTTTTAGAATTCCAACACCCAAAACAACACCTTAGCATACTCAATTGAATTTAAAAACAATCTAACCTCTAAGCTAATACTTCTTAATAGAAATATCATTTTGGCATTTTAACAAGAGGTTAAAAGACTCCACTCAAATTCAATAATATGCAACAAAGTAACTATTAGAGACTCACATTTCCCCACCCTTTAACTCCCTTCATTAAGGTCACATACAAGAAGGCATTGATAAGAATTGGAAATATCATCAAGAATCCAAAACATGTAGACCAAAAGTGTTTTCCTCCCTATTACAAAACTACTTCAATTTAACAAGAGAAGTACATAATCCATATTTTTTTTTTAATAAAAGATGATGACGAAATTTTCACCAAATGATACCTACGCCTCGCTTTCTATCAAGCCACATATTTGGTAGCCAACGTGTCTTTAAAACACAATCATACACTTTCCACCACTTCAAGCCCACTACAATACACGATGCAAAGGAAAGCATGTGAACATGCCTCTTACAACCCAATAAATGGAAGGAACAAGGGAAGAGAAATCTCACCTACTCTTTTCCACCCTCATGGATTTCAGCAAGCAAAACAGGGGAGCTGCAACTAACACCTTACAAAAAGGAAGAGCAAGAATCTGCTAGACAGAGCCATTGTAGTTACAGGAGAAGCGGAGGGAGAAAAAGTCGCAAAAACAATAAAGAATTGCAGCTGAAATTCAGAACCGAATGAGGAAGATAATGAAATAAAGCTAAAAATAAGTTGGAAAGAAGCTAGCTAACAGAATATAAAGAAGGGTTGGAGTTATATACACTTTTCCCACTGGTTGCATTGGTTTGGCTGAGGAAGAAGTAGCAGCACTAAAGAAAAGCTGGAAAACCATTGGAACAAAGGACGAAGAAGCTGGAAGGAACAAAGATGAGAGACAAAAAAAAAATGGAACTTTGAATTGCCCAACAAGGATCAATACTTCAAGGATGAAAATCCTCTACGATCACCCAAATCACTGCAACCTATGCAGTCAAAGAAAATCCAACCATTTCAATTGATCCAACGCATCATAACTTGCCATCTCGCCCTCTGTTTAGTTTGAAGAGAACACAAAAACACACGTCTCCGTTGTATTTCTTTGTATTTCCTCTTTTTTTTCATCTCATCTGCGATTCTTTGACTTTTGGCTTTTTTAGGCTCTGTTTGGTTCAACGGAGGGGAGGGGAGAGGAGGGGAGGTTAATGGAGAGGAGAGAAGGGGAGGGGAGGGGGTTTAATGAGTTTTGTTTGGTTGGAAGATAGGAGAAGGGAGGGAAGAGAAGATTATTGTTTGGTTCAGAAGGGGAGGAGAGATAATTATATTTGGACAAATTTACCTTTTATATTATTTTAGTTTTATTTTTTATAAAAAAAATTTTTTATATCAATAATTTTTTAAAAAATTTATAAATTCTAATCTTTTTTTTATTTTTAATTTCTGATAAAAAATTATTTTAATTTTTATTAAATATTAATATATTAAAAAATTAAAAAATAAAAAATAAAAAGATAAATTAAAACTTAAAAAATATCTTCCCTCTCCCCTCCCCTTCTCTCTCCTCCCCTCTCATTTTATTCAATCAAACGCCTTATTATTCTTTCCCTCACCTCCCCTCCCCTCTAAAACCCTCCAACCAAACACACCCTTAAGATTCTTTGTATTTCTTCTTCTTCTTCATCCCATCTGCGTGTACGGCGGCATCTGTCTCCTCTGCTCTCTAACCTTGGTAGGCGGAAAAGCTCGTGCCTTCTTTTCTGCAGCTATTCTATCCAGCTTTGAAATTTAAGGAAGAAAAGTGAAGCGTGGGATTTCCCAACCCTTTTTTCTCGCTTCTGCATTCCTCGCCGCATGTTTGGTATGCATTTTGAGCTTGAAAATTGACTTCAAATCGTTCATTTTCGTTTACTTCTTTTGCAGTTTCTTCCCATTTGCTCCCTATGTGTTTGATATAATTTACATGAGAAAAACAAAAGTTGTTAGGGATAAATTTTTATTTTTCCTTATCCTTGGGAGCTATTGATAAAGAAGTGATGGTAGCCTCAGGTTAAAAGATATCGTCTTGCTTTAGAGCCCATCCAAGTTGTTTGTCCAAAACGCACCGTTTATTTTTGTGAAATGGTCCCTTTTTTTGTTTTTTAAAGGAAAAAAAAATAGTGGGTGATGCGAGCATTTTGCACCGAGTTCAGAAAATTAAAAAAAAAAAAAAAGTTAGTAAGCCCACATGTCAAGTATTCGACGACCATGTCAAGTGGACTGATGGATTTGGTTTGTTGCATCTAATGCAGCCACTTTCGTGACTGTAGGCGATCCATTTTCCTTTGAGACGCTTATTAGAGAAGATAATTTTGGGGAACAATTATAAAAAAGGAAAATAAAAACTTTGTGATCGGCCTCGAGAGGTTTCGAACATAGGTCCCCAATCTACTCAGCAATTCTAAATTCCCCTAGAATTATACTCATGGCTTAATTTTAGTTGCCTCTTATTAAAACTTTAAACTTAGGTTTAGGCATTATCCAATTCGATTAATATCAATTTAATTCTTTCTTTCACTATTTTCTCTTTTCAAATTATCAGGTTATTACAAAAAAGAAACGGTTTCTCTCATCTTTCTGAAAAAACAAGTTCTTAAAAGTCTTAAAATTGTATATATAGTACAGCTTAAGGTCTATATATATGTTTGACGATCACTGGTCTGGTTTGTGGTGCCTCTAAAAGTCTTCTCTCTCTGAACTTGAATGGAAAGCAGCCAATAAGAATGTTATAAATATGCGTGTTGCATGAATTACAAATACAATACTTACATACAACGAAACTCTACCAGCAAACAAAGTTAGGCACAGTTTGATTTCCAAACTTTTTTTGTTTTTAGCTTCCTATTCCACTAATTTGAGATGAATAATTTTAACATGAACAAATTGAGAAGAAGATCACTTCTCTTCGCAAATTTTGTGTTCACACCATTTCGATATATTATTAGTTGACACTTTCAAAATTATCTGCGTCAATAGCGTATATATTTTAACCACTTTTCTCACTTTTTCTTTTAAGTTAATCATAATATACAAAAATGAGTAATTAAATGCGATCGCAAGACATTCTTTGAATGACCAGAGTAGTCATATATATAGATCTTACCTCCATTTGCAGGCTAGGAAGATATATAAGTGATCCTAGAATACCATCTTATCATTTTCTCAGTATATATTAATTTGTTAAAAATTCCAGGAAATTAGTCTAATAGTAAAAGAGAACATATGGTCATGTATAATCTGTTTAAAGTTTGAATTCTAATAATTTCCTTTAGGGTCGGTTCATAAGAAATTTGTTTATGAATTCTCTAATCTAGTTTGGACATAGCTTGCTTTTGACTGGAGAAGTACAAATTAGTTAATATATGCAATCTGGCCCACAATATATAGAAGATTCAACAAGTGAATGGTTTACATGATGCTTTCACTCTTTAAAAGATTAAAGCGAGTTTGATATGTCTGCATTCGACTTCTATTCCTTTTCAATTCTCGCTTTCTAGATCCTACATCTCCTGTATACGTAATAAAATAAATAAAGAAATTAATCTATAACACCCAGTCACCTTGTACAGGAAATTCAAGTGGGTCTGATGAGAAAGTAGCGTAATAGTCATCAAAGAAAGGGTCAACATTGATAGGAAACACAGGATCATCATCATCGTGAAGATGAAAAGATCTGTTGGTATGAATATTCCTCAACAACTGGTCTCTTTGTTCTTGCACCTCTGAAACCCTAGCATTCATTGTTTCCAGCTCCACCTTGAGCTGTTGAACCATCTTCTGCAGCCGCAGAATAGCTCCTGCGCTGCCATACACTGGATCTCTCACCCTCGACATTGCCTCGTACACTATGGCTTTCACTGCATCCTCCCTCTTCGTCTCCTCCACCATCTTCATTAATTAACCAAAAATAAAATAATTAGTTAAATAATTATGATATTGATGAACTATACCTTAATTTCCTAGCTTCTCATATGATTCATATAAATTCATTTGGCATCTTTTTTGGCTTTCCCAATTCAATCATATGATATAATCAGAAACAAAAAAGCACAGAATAAAATATATAGGGTAAACTACAGAGTGATGCTATGGTTTAAACTTTTAACTTTAGGGGGGTTTGTTTAATTGATAGTGATATTTTTAGCCTTAGTTTTAATGAAAAATAATAATCACATGACAATATTAAAAATATATCTTAATTGTAGCTTGAATAATTTTACAATTTTTTAAAATCAAAATTCAGATTGCATGTAGAAATTGAAATCAAATCTCAACAACAACCTCATAATTAACACTGAAAAATTATTTATAAACTATACAAATGATATAGACATTCAACAATAAAATAACTTATCCTGTGAACCTTAGCTTTTAGTATTTTTATCAAAATTTAAATGAAAAATACCATTTTATATAGTTAAGTATTATCATAACAAACCAAAAGAATTTGAATGACATGCTTTATACCCTACCACAGATTAATGGAAGATGTTGAAACTTTGAAGATTAAACCGTACGTTGTTGATGAGATATTGCCAGTGCATGGCAAGAAGGTACCTGAATCATTTTGATAACGTTGCTGGCACCGAAGACTTTATGAACTACAGCAAACTTGTCAACCTCATCGGCCGGAAAGTATGGTGCGAGGAGGCACTTACTGTCACATCTCCGGCGTAGCATCCTGCAAGCTGCGCATGGTTGCAGGGTTTTCGCTTCCATCTTCTTGGGAATAATGCAAGATGATGTCTAAGTTTAGACACCATATCAAATAGATATATAGAGTTAACTAGAGAGGATGAAGAAGTTGTTACGTTATTGACACTATATTGGTTTCCTTCTCAGGAAGCTTCCTCTTAAACACATTTTTATTTTCATTTTTTATGATTAATTTAGTTTACTAAAAAAATTGACTAAACTAACTTATTTAGATTTAGTATTATTTAAAAATTTTGTGCAAAATAATAAATCATCGCACATCTGTGTTTTTTAACATTTTGGACTTAGAACTAATATATAAAAAGATTGTTATTTTAAAAACTATTTTAAATGTGAACTGATTTTCTAAAATTAAAGCTAAATAAAGTTAATTCTAAGATGTTGACTAAGTGATTAAGAAAATGTATTCTCTACTTTAATTACTTAGGTTTAAACTTTGGAGTTAGTACTTAAAAGAATTTATTCTAAGTCTTAATTGATTCGAAAATACTCTTGTCATATAAAAAAAGTTAAATAAAATTAAGAATTTAAGAAGTAAATAGTTAGTCTAGTCCCAATAATTTCTGTTGCTGCATAACTTCTTGGATGCTGAGTTTTCAAAGAAAGATGCGTGGATGTGGCGAGTAAAGACAGAATCAAGATGATGGGGTTTGTGGAAAAAAGGACGGATAGCACCCATATGTCTTGCTCTCACTGTTGGGACAGAGGACCTAACCACTGTGACCCAATTTGGTTTTTCAAAGGTAGACAAATGGAGTATTGGTTAGTCACTGTCCAGGGTCAAGCAAATAGAAGAGATCTCCCATTAATTTGGTAAGCGAGATCCAACCACACTTTTTTTTTATTTTTTAAATTGAATCTTTTGTAATTATTTAGTTAGAAAAAGAGGGATACAAAGAAATGTGAGTATATATGAGATATCTTTTTATATTTATTTTTTAAATTGAATCTTTTGTAATTATTTAGTTAAGAAAAGTGATATAAAGGGATATGAGTATGTATGAGATATTTTTTTTTATATCTATTCGTTTTTTTAAATATCTATTCTTTTTTTTTTTAAATCTCTTTTTACATTACATGCAATCAATTTATGACGATAAAAGATTCAAACTCTTTTTCTTCCACAAGTGATTGAATCATACCTATCATTTTCAAGGTATTCCAATCCAAAATGGTTGGAAGTGATAAATATTTAAACACAATTTAAAGAAGATATTTATTATTCTTTTAATAAGACGTTTCTCTTTTAATATCAAAATTAAGGTATTGTTAAATTTTATTCAAGACAATGCTGTCTTGAACAATTTTGAATATGTTTTCTTTGACATCAATAGCTTTCTTTCTTTTTTTTATAATACATCAATAGCTTTCTATATTTCTCATATAGTATATAAAAATTTAGATATATAAATAGAAATGAAATGAAAAAAAATGTGATTTTATAAATAAAAAATAATTTTAATACTCTTACTTTTAATAATTGAATAATAATTAATAAATAATATTAAATAATAATTATAAGAACAAAATAAACATCATATAAAATTTTTTATTTTTCTTTCATTTTTCATTATATTACCAAACAAGACCTGAGAATTTTACTTCCCACAACACTTTGTAAGATGTACATGTCCTACTCAACAATTGCACACCATTTAGGAATGTTGAATAATCAATTATTCAATCAACATAAACGTTTTAAAGAACAAAACTCGTGATTTTTATGTTGTTTTTTTAATGAAAACATATGTACAATTCTTACAATTCAACATGACAACATTTTTTTTTTTTATTAAAAAAAAATTAATCTATATATTATAATTCTATTTAAGAACATTAAATAACAAACGTCAAAAGAATCAAAAAATAATCTCAAAAGTTGATCTCATATTACTTCTACTTTTACCAACAAGCCCCCAGATTCTCAAAAACAAAGGAAATCTAGATATAGATAGGGAGTTTTTAAAAGAGACGTCTGCGATTGTCATTGAACTATATATCTCTCTTAACACAAATTCGTTCAACTCTCATAATACCTTTATTTTTTCCGATAATTAAAATATGAAACTGACCAGGAAGAGGTGTATCCAAGTAGGAGCATTGTTGTCTAGTAGTATAGTTTGTTATTTTTTCTCACTGTTCCAATTCCTATCATTGAAAATTGAAAACAAAAAAACAAAAATGTTAGCTAGCTTCGGTTTGACTCGCTGCATATTGCTACCTCACGTGGTTAACCCCTTTAATGACTATGACCCTAACCAATCCTTGACTGCAACATATGGAGAAGAAATCTTCCTAATATGGAATTCAAAACTTCCATCAATCCACTGTTGTTTGTAGCTACGTGCTGATCATCTTCAAGTTGAAGATGTTCCGTATACGGACTTCTCTCGTCTCAATCTTCTGTGCTTTGTTTTACAAGTACCTGGAAAAAATGTATACACATGTTTAATCAGACCACAGACCAAGAGCACATAAAATAAGAAGAATGGAAGGAAACAAAATAAGGATAATGTTTTATAATACCCTAAGAGCACTCAACTGACACCCAGGTAATAAAATAAAGGATAAAACTCAAGTAAAATTCCTTAAGTAACATAACATGTGAAAGAGCTTTTTATCAAAAGACCCAATTATACAATGCTAAGCCATAAAAAAAATCTATCCTTCTGATGTTTTTAACGAAGAATTTGATTGCAAACATACGAAAATTATGCTTGAGTTTTCTCTTAAAATATATATGAAATGTCTGTGTACAATACGATGCATCTGATACAAGTGTCTGACATGTGCTGAACATGAATGACTAATTTTTTTGAAATGCTCACGCTTTATGGTTAGTAGTTAACAAAACCTAGCTTGACCGTTGTGTTAGCATTTGACAGTGGCAGTCTGAACTCTTCTTCTTTTTCGTTACACAAATAAAATGGATTTGTCCGAAAGACACGACAGTACAAAGAAAATTTAGAAATTTTTGCTCATGGCTTGAAACAAGATTGAATCTACACTGTTGATTTCTTCTTTAAGCACAGTATTATTTTTCACAATGCCTCTTTAGACATTCGTTGCTTCAGAGCAAAGGACAAAAACAGCAAGACAAACCAACAAGTTGCAGAAGCATAAGTTTGGTTACTCAGAATCTGGTTTTATCTTCTGCTGAACAATAATCGCATCACTGAGAAAAAGATCTCAAAAAATAGGAGAATCAGAAAGGAGGAAACAAAAACGAGTGAGAATAGAAAATATAAAGGAAAAGGAAAGCTCTTTCAATCTGAAACCTTTACACATTCTCCTAGAGAACGAGTGTGAGAGAGGGCTTTTCCTTTTTTTTTTTTTTGGACAAAAGAACTTAGGAGGAAATAGAGTTAAGACAAGACCTCTTCTTTAAGTTCTCAGACCAAAAGCAGCCCATCTCTTCCTTCCTTCCTTCTTCATCTTTAGAAAGTTGGAATCTATAAGATTTTCGAGTGATTTTCCCTTTTTATTCCGAACCTTTCCTGCTTCTTTCAAAAGCTCATATAGTCTTTTCTTTTCATCTTCAACATCTGGATTTGCGGTTCCAAGCTTTTCTTCTCTCATCTTTAGTATCTGCTCCAATATGTCAATGGCATCGTCAACCCTGTACATTTCACACCATAAACCAAAAAGGGAAAAAAAAAAAGGAAAAAACTAATTTTAACCCACCAAGAAGTAATCAACATCACATGTTCAGAAATTCAATATTTCATCGACCACTAAACAAACTGGTTTCAATTCCTCTATACAAAGACGCAAATATGCTTGCATATTAAAACTTTTTATGAGTAAAAACTGCTGGAAGAAGAATTACGCGGTTCTCATGACATGCCATGACATATATGTCTCAAGCACAACGAGGGATAATCATGACCTTCTGGGGCAATGAATGACAGATTACCACCTTCAGCGGTTTAAAGAAAGAAAACGTTTTAGGTGGTGTTTGGTTTGTGGAAAGATTAGATTCCCAGACACTTGGAATCCACAACAAATATAAAAATTTTAAATTTTATGTGTTTCGTATGTCCTAAATAGCAGGCTATTGAAATTCTGTATATACTCAGCTCCAAGTACATGGAAAATTAGGATACTGACATACCAAATGTCACTTGAAGTGATAAAAGTCCGTGTAAGAAATTATCCATGTGTTTGCAAGGTGACATAAGCCATTGAGAATGCAAGGGAAAAACCAAACAAAAGCCATAGTGAACTTAAGAAACATAATGGTGTAAGAGTGACACAGAGAGAAAATAACTACGAAATAATGCTAACCTTCCCATGGCATCATAAGTTGCTGCAAGGTTGCTATACACTCCTAGAGTGTCCAAATGATATGTCCCACACTCCTGCTCCAATATCTCTCTTGCTTCTTCAAAAAGTTTGGCTGCCTCCCCTATTTTGTACAGTTGCACACAAGCCAGCCCCATTTGGTTCAATAAAACTCCAAAAAAGGCAGATTTCCTCTCCCCACTAACCCTCAGCTTAGTGATAGCACTCTCAAAAGAGTTCCGAGCCTCCATGTACCTCCCGACAATGTAGAACATCACAGCCATTTGTGCTTCAATTCCTGCAATTGTCCTATACTGTCCAGGGTTATCCTCCAATAACTTCATTGCCTTCTGCAAGAGTTTCAGTGCCTCCTCAGGCTCATTCAGAGCTTCATAGATGGCAGAGATTTCAGTTAACCCACTGGCAATCTCTTCGGGGATGGTTCCAGGCAGAGGTTTGGTGTATATTCTTAAGGCATTTTCACAGTAGGATTTCGACTCTCGTAATTTCCCCGTTTTGTAGTAAAGGTCAGCAAGGCGAATGTACGCTAATGCCACAGAACCGTGATTGTCACTCCTGGTGGATTTGAACACTGTGAGAGCTTTCTGGTAGGCAAAGACAGCCTCGTCAAAACGACAGAGTGACAAGTAAATATCGCCAATGCTAACATCAATAGCCGCAACCTCGTTGTCTTGCCCATTGGCAATCATTGACATGCTAGCTAGGACAAGGTGCTCAAGTGCTGATTCATGATCTCCCTTTGCATCACATATGAGGGCCATAAGGCGCCGATCAGCTGCTTCTGGAAGGGAAGCTGGGGAGCTACGCTCCCTGTGAATTTCAAGAGCCTTCTTGCAGAAATTCTCTGCCTCATCAAATTGCATAGCTTGAACATGGGCTTCAGCTAGGTACCTATCAGGAAACCAATTATTATGGGCAAATTTCAACACCATCTCAATAGATTATGGTATTATACATAAAAAATCATCAAGTGCAGAAAACTAATGTTGTTAACCAATTGAAACCAAATAAACAATGAGATAACAAAATAAATAGATATAAACAGACGGGACAAAGAGATAATATATCTGAAAAATGTCAAAAATCGGGTCCATAGGTAATGTCAGAGTGAAGAAAGTGTTGCTGCAATTTTGGATTTATAGTGTACGGAATGACTCTCAATAGTGGAATAATTGAAAAAGTTTATCAATTGAATTCTAAGTAAAATCATTGTTGTCAAGTACTATATAGACAAGTCCACTCTTTTAAGCAACATTTAAGCTCTCCATTTCAGCGGAACAGAAAAAGAAGATTAAACAATGTGTGAAACATTCTCCCTTACTATTCTTTCCTTTTTCCTTCCTATCTTAAAGCTATTTATTCACCTCAATAACTCAGTTCCCCATCAAACGATGCCATTTGATGTACATGTTCAAAGATGCAGCAATTTTCTGCCGCATCTTTTTCAAGTACAAGAGTCAAAATATATTCATTATTTGCTTCCATTTACATCTCTAGTTTGTGAGGCAGCAATGGAAATATCACTGTCATAGTAGACTACAACAGAGAAATTCTCGGACAAAAAATTAGTAAACTTAATAGCATGTCAAACATACCTTTAAATGACATCCACCGTTGACATATTTATATGTTTTTAATTATAATTGACTTGATTGGCCCAAAAAAAATTATAATTGACTTGATATTAATTATTTTGTGCACCAGATTTACCTAAAAATTTCTCACTTCAACAACCATTTCGTGGCCTTAGTTAACAAGAAAAAATTTAACAAAAACGCAACAGGACGTGTCAAGGGGGATGTAATGACCATTTAATATCAAGAGCTGTAGGCTAGAAGTGGTGAATTTAACAAGAAAAAAATTTCATATGATACCACTAATGGTAAAGCTTCCCTGATTTTTGATCCTTATGGCTTATTCAAAACTAAATTAGTAGCGTCCTTAACAAAAAATAACTAATTTAAACCTCAAAGCTACCTATAAATAAGATTAGTTCTTGCAATCATATGGCCAAAGTATGATTAACCCAAATCAAAAAAAAAAAAATAATAATAATAATAAACTAACGAATATGTGGGGCACCAAAGTCAAAAGGAGGAAAAAATAATTAGCATTATAGATTAAAGAAATAAAAATTTGGGTGAAGTACCCTGACATGTTGGGTAATCCATCTAGACAATTTTCTATAGACCTAATTCATATGAATTCACCAATTAATATTCTTTATACATAATTTAAAATTTTAATTATAAAATTCTATTAACTTTTCAATCTTTAGTCACACACACTATGAATAAAATTTAGAATAGAATTATACAAATTTCTTCTGAAACAAAAATTTTACTTTATATTTTAATCTAAAATTAATTTTTTAACTAAAATACTTTCTATTAACCAAAATATATGTTTTTTCAATTAAAAAATTTTAAATCAAGTGTATTTTAATAAAAAATTAAAATTAGATGAAAGTATTAAATAATTTTTATTTCAGTGAAAATTTATATATGTTTTAAAAAGAAAAAAAAAAGCTATATAATTGCATCCAAATTCTGTTTTGGTATATAGAATTGTTAAAAATAAAAATAAAAATAAAACATAATTTTATGGATGAAAATAATTTTTATGCCCTTAATTTGAAAATAATAAAAATAAATATTATTAAATAATAATTATAAAAATATAATAAATTTTTTATAAATTTTTTTAAAAAATTCTTTTTTCTTGATGTTACCAAAGAGCCTCTCAAGTTATGAGAATAGGCCATCTGAAATTGCATCTTTTTGCCGAAGCCTTCAACATTTCCTTTTTTTCATTTTCAACATAATTTTAAAAAAATTTATTTCCGAGAGACTTTATCAACTTTGAAAAAATGCCACTTCAGGAGAGGTAATTTTTTCTATAATTTATAATTTATAAATAGCTTAACAAGCTATAAACATCACATCAATTGATTGGACCAGGACCGACCTCCGTCCAGCATGGATGGATATGGTGAGCCAAGAGGCGCATTAAAGTGAAAGGCACAGAAACTGTAGAATTGCGTGACTTTTACCTGCAAGTCTCAGCGACTCTCGGGTCGGACTTTCCTAGAGCATTCATTTGGATCTTCAGACCCGACTCGTAACACTTAATGGACCGTTGGAGCTGCCCGATCATGGAGTACGTATCCCCTAACTGCATGTACCCGGAAAACTTCGCCATGGCGTGATCCGACCCTTTACCAAGATCCGGAAACTCAATGGACCGCTCCAACTCGTGAATCGCCTCGCCGAACCGCCCCAAATTGCTGTAGATCGCGGCCACAACGTGCAAGCACATGGCAAGCTCCAGACCCGGACCCAAACATCGCTCGAACGATTTGGATGCCCGGATCGCAAAGTCCAACGCCTTGTTTGGGCTCTCCCCTGAAGCTATCGTGTCTCGGGCTAGCTTCAGAAGAAACGGACCCAGATCCGGGTTGTCGAGGGAGGAATCGTCTGTAATCAGCTCTTCCTGTGCCTTCTTGGAGGTGCGCTTCACTAGGGGCGATGGGGTTCTGTGTTCGCCGCCGTTGGAATAATCGGTAACGAAGACACCTAACGGCGTCGTATGAGGTGGGGTTTTCGTGGCAACTAGACCCGGCATGGCGTCAAATTGAAGACGACCCACAATTCACAATTCAGTTTCTTGGATTTGGGTTCTAATAAATAACAAATAGAGAAATTATCTCCTGTAATTTGGAGGCCCAAGATTCAAATCGCTAATGAATTTCGGCAATATGAAATGGCCAAACAAGAAGAAAAACCAAGGGTGAGATTGCTTGGCTATGGCGTCCTAATAGGTATATATTTACATGAAAGAAAGACGGAATTGAATATAGAATTATGGAAAGTGGGGTAAAGGGAGTAAAAGGAAAAGTGAGGTTAGATGATGGAATCGATTAGTGAGGATAGTGGTGGAAGGTTGCTTGGAAGAGACTCCTTATGATCATTGAGTCTGGAAACTTTAATTTGAGGACAAGCTTCACAAAGAAAAAGGGTAAGAACAGAGACACAAAATCCATTATTGCCGGCTATGGGGTTCCTTGGGTATTGGAGTTGCAGAGAAGCCTCGGTACTTTTTACAGTTTCTTTCTTCTTCGTCTTTTTTCCTGCTCTGACGCTCCTCAGCAAAATTTGCTCACTCGGCGAAGGTTTCTGTGATACGTGTAACAGTGTAGGATATTCGTTTTGTTTGTTACAAATCATAAATCCTTAACCACCACTTGTAACTGGAGTAAAACATCACAAATTTGCCGGTGAATATTAAATACTAGTGGTTGTTTAAGGCTTTAAGTAAATGAAAAAAAAAATTAAAAGAATGAGACCATAAATTAAAAATAATTATTTTTTTACAAATAAAACTGAGGGCGTTAAAAAGAAAAAAGAAAATGGAGAAAAAGGTACGAAGAGGGATCAAATTTTGTCATTATGTTTATTTTAATCTTAAAAAATGAAGTGAATGTCATGTGAATTATATTATCAACAAAAAATTACAGTTAATAAAAAATTATTTATTTTCCAAATTAATATTTAATTATAAAATTATTACATAAATTTTAAAATATAAAATAATATCTCCTTGAATTTTGAATTAAAATAAATTAAAACTTAAAATTCTTTTATAATTAAGATGAAAATACATATATATAATGTTATGTAAAATCACGTAGTCTTTTATAATGAATTTTAATTCAAATTTAATGTTCTTGTTTTAATTTAAAGTTAAAAAACTGATTTATTATATTTTAAATTTTATGTATTAATTTTGTAATTAAATTTTAATTTAAAAATAACGATAATTTCTATTAATGAAAATAATGATCGACAAATTCAACAAAGTTACGTAGACTTTTCAGCATTTCAAGTGTCGGGTTTTTCGACGTTTGAACAAAGTTTGAGAACATCCTATTCATAACAACAAATATATATATATATATATATATATCAAAAATTAAAAAAATTATAAGCATAATCTTAATTTAATAAAACTAAATTTAAACTTATTCATTATTTCCTTCTATATAATGGCAACATTTTATTAGGCCAAATTTTACTTATACTTTTTTATTCAAGCTTAATGATTCATCTATGTAGATATTGAGAAAATGTATAAGATTCATATTTAGATCCTATGATAGTTAAAACTTAAAGCGGAAGGGAAATTTTATTGGAAATTGATCGTAAAATCTTATAACAATAATGTTTTAACGGGAATTATGAGAAATGCAGGTTTATTAAAAGGAGCTAAATTTTCTTTGCAAGTAAGTTATGATCAATCGTTATGATGAACAAAAACTTATTATCATTAAAAGCCAAAAAAGAAAGGAAACGACATGAACTCTATTATTTGAAGTTCTTATCCTTTAAGTTACCATTAGATCATATACCATTCTTCAAGCAAGCGATTTTTATTGTATCTTATTGCAACAACCTTTTTAGTTTCTAATGAACCTAATAATTATTTATAAACTGAGGCTGGCGTAAGTTATATATTTATAAATAAATTTTGAACTCCAAAAGTCATGATATATTTCCAAAAAAAAATTAAATAATTACTACAACTGAAATAGATGATTAAATGCAAACAAAATTCTTCATGATAGTATAAAGTTAAGATATATGACTAGTCGTTCAAAGATAGAGTAATTTTTAATTTAACCCCTCATATATAGAATTTTTTTATTAATTTAATCATTCATAAATATATATTTCTCAAAATAGTTCTTTGCAAATAAAATTATTATTTATATTAATCTTCTATAAAAAATTAATAATATATTAATAAAAGAACATTATTTATAAGTTGTTAAAAAATGTTATATATTAATACATTTGTTAATTTTATTTACAGAAAATTAAACAAAATATTATTTATAATAGTTTTATTTATAAGGAAATAAATTGATAAATATCTATATATAATAAACCAAATTAAAAAATAATTTTGTAATGAACTAAATTGATAAACATTTTATCGATGAGGGATGATCAAAAAGAAATTTTACTTTTAATATATATATATATGGATTGAACTCATTGAATGCTCAATTCTACTTATTATTGTTATAGAGTAGTTAATCAAACAATACCATAAAAAAAGAAATTTTAAGGATATAAAATTAAAATGTAATTATAATGGAAAAGCTAAAATTTTAATATTCCAAATTAGCATATGACTCAAATTACAATCATCCCCACTTATACCACATTATTCATTTACTACCTGTTTGGATGGAGAGAAAATTAAAAAAAAAAAAAGAAAAATTAGATGAAAAAATATGAGAGAAAATAGATTTTTCTTTATTTGGATTGAAGAGAAAGAGAAAAAAATTTGGGAAAAAATAATAGTGGATACCACAAAAAAAAAAATTCTTTAAATATAGGGAGATTTTGAAAAGAAAACTCTTCCACCATTTATCTTTTCAAATTACCCCTCAGCACAAATACTTAATATTAGACAACAAAAGTATTATTATCCTTATAGAGTAACAATTTTTTTTTAATGTATTTTCTCTTCATTTATCTAAACATATAAAGAGAACATTTTTTTTCACTTTTATCTTTCTTTCCTTTTCTCTCCACTTTTTTTTTCTTTTATTTACCTCTTCCCTTATTCAAACTTAGCATTAATGATAATTCAGAATGCCAGGTTATTCACTTTTTTTTTTTAATTATTATTTTGAGACGCTCCCACCCAAGTTGGAATGTTAGTTAACGACTAATTAATTGTTGAGCTCAAGTCTTCAGACTCATTACGCTCAATCAACAACACGTAGTTGTCAATTAGTTTTTAGATGTCTGAGAGTTGGGAAAGATAAGAAAAATGAAGTAATTCAAAAGGGAATGAATAGAGAATAAATAAAGAGTGGTTAAATATTTTATTTTTGAAAAGAATTTTGTTATCAAAATTTTTAAATTGGTTGAAAATTCTTAATTTTACTCTTCTTATTATGAATTCATTAAAAAAATATATATTTCAATGATTTTATCATCGTCATCATCATCATGACCCCTCCTCTAAATGTATTCTTGTAAACTTCCGTTAAAGCCTTGAGATCACATTTAATATACCAAAATTATTTTTATAAGAATGAGAGTAAAATTAAATTTTAGAGAACTTATAATTATATTTGATATGATATAAAAAGAAAAAAAAATATTATTTTATTTTATTGTTAAGTTGAATAAAATTAATGCAAAAATAGAAAGCAATGGTAAACAAAAAAAAAATCATAATATCTTTCGGTAAAAAATAATGAAATAATGCTTTTTTTTTTACTCTTAATAAAAAATATTAACATTTTTCAATCTTGTGACCCACTTTTGTCATGGACGACCAAGGCTCCTCCCTCATGGATCTTCTTAAACAATAGCTTCAGAGTTGTGGCAAGATCTCCACTTGCGAGGCCTATGGTTTCGTTGAATTACTAAATTTCTAGAATTATAGTTTAGGATCTTAAGATCAACATATTTATGTACTAAAAATTATTAAATTTTAAAATTATTTCAAATAAATTTAAGATCAAAATTTTAAATTAAGCAAAAAATTATATTTTAAGACCTCAGATTAATTTTTTTATTTTAAAGTCTTTTAAAATAATTTTAAATTTTAAAATCTTATATATATATATATATATATATATGTAAAAGGCTTGAAGAACGTTGTTTTTTAAGTTATAAATTGATATGATTATTATATATATATATATATATATTTTTTTTTTTTTTTTTTGTTTAACAATGAGGTCCACCAAGTGTGCACACAGCACCGCCGGTATTTCAAGTTATCCAACAGGCGCCAATAGCTGCGACATTGATGTCGTATCGGATTTGTATTCGTTTTAATTAACATTTTATTTATTAAAAATAAATGATCTATGGCAAAATAAAAGGTAAAAAAAAAGTTACTAGTTTACGATACAAATTTGTCAAATCAGCCGCAGTTTACATATATAATTCTTAAAAATTAAGCTATCAAATAGTTCTACCAAAAAGCCAGTCTCATGTGGTAATATCAATAAATTAAAATTATATCATAGAATTATCAATTTAATAATGATATGGAGTTTTATTTATAGAGTAAAATATTGAAAATAAATAAAAAGAACGATCTATTTATAGAATAAAATATTTTACTCTCCATTCAATTATTTTGATTTCATGCATACCTTTTATTCAATTTTAAAACCAATAAAAATGACATTTACATTCAAAAATAAAATTCCTTAACCTTGTTATATATCTTTTTAATTTTATCTTAAACTTTCCTCCTATTTATTTTGAAAACCTACAAATTTTCATTTCTATTTTAAAAATACCTTACTAGTAACTTTATTTTTTAATTAAAATAAGTCTAATACAACTTTTTTTAAATATGACCAATTAATCTATGATGTATATGCGTGTGTGTAAATAAATTTTTCATATTTTTAAATTCATTTAAATTATTTTTTTTATAAATATAACTTTGTCTTGGGTATTGATATTATTTTTCTGTAGCCGAAATATTATAACTAAATCAAATACTAGACTTACATGAAATTATAGAATATATACATTATGCTTTTTATGTATATTAATTATTGACTAACTCATGCTTTTACATTTTTATTTTTCTTAATTTAAAGTTATATGATTGTATTATAAAAATATTAAGAAAAATTTCTATAAACTTAGAAAAATGTGTAATATATAAAACTAAAATATTTACTGAATTTTTAAAAATATAAAGAAAGTTTTTATAAATTTAAAATTAAAATCGAGTTTTCATTAAAAATAATGGAGCTATGATTTTTGTTTTAAGAAAAAAATACATGATATATGACTGAAATAAATAATTATTATAAAGTTAGAACTGAAATAAATGATTAAATGCAAACAAAATTCTTCATCAAAGTAATATAAAGTTATGACATATGATTAAAACTTTATTTTTGTTTTTCATAAATAAAGTATTTTGGTCTTGCATAAATAAAATATTCCTCAATTTAGTCCCTTATAAAATCACTTTCTCAATTTGATTTTTTTATATATGAATTTTTATTTTTATTTAGTCCCTCATAAATAAGTATTTCTCAATTTAATCTCTTGCAAATAGGGGTGTGCAAAATTGTCTTGGCTCAATTGACATGTGTTCAGGAAATTAAAAAAAAAAAAAGAATTGAAACAAGGTTGGATTGAGATAGTACTTCGAGTTGGGATGGGATTTGAAATAACTTTTTAGCCTTATTGGACCCTGCCCAGCCCGGCCCCCGCCCGAAATCTCTATATATATTTATTTATATATAAAAAGATAGGAACTAAATTGAAAAAAAAAAATTCTTTTTTAAGTGTCTTTTTATAATTTTAGCCAAAAGTTTTTAAATATATTTTATAAATCATAAATAATTAGAGGGGTCAAAATTTGTACTAGAACTATACTAAATATAATTATCACATTCATGTAAGAAAAATAAAATTAAAAAATACATATTTTTTCAAATTTTACCTATTATATTTACCTTTTTTTTCTATTTTCTCCCTTGAATTCATATTTTTTCATATCCATTGCATAAATTTTAAAAAAAAATCTATATTAAAAAAATAGTTATACCCAAAATAATTGAACAAATATAAAAATATAAATTTTAAAAATTTTAAAAAATTTTCTTAAAGATTTTCTTTTAAACAAAGAAAATTGACCTGTTAGCCCGATTAGGCAACCCATCTGACTAAGGTCAGGTCAAGCCAAGCCCGAAACCAAAAATTTGTCTCGAAATTGAAATTGGGTCAGGACTTGGGTTGAAGCAAATTCTGACCTGTACCCACCCCAACTTGCAAGTATAATTATTATCAATAATATTCTTTTATCAATCAATTATAAAAGAAATTAACAGTAGATTAATAAAATAACATTATTTATAAGTTATTAAAAAATGTTATATGTCATTACATTTATTAATTTCATTTACAATAAATTAATACAAAAAATTAATAACAATTTTATTTGTGATGAATGAAATTAAGAAAAATTTATATATGATGAACCACATCAAGAAAATAATTGTATTAGTAACCAAATTGATAAAACAATTTTATGAAATACTAAATTGAAAAACATCCTACTTATACAAGATCAAAATAAAATTTTATTCTTAAGATAGATAAATATATAACAGTTGAACTCTTTCATTGAATCCCATCCTTCATTCCATTTACTATTGTTATAGAATAGCTAATGAAATTATATCATAGAAAAGAAATTTTAAGGATATAAAATTAAAATCTAATTATAATGGAAAAGCTGAAATTTAAATCTTTCAAATTAGCATATGACTCAAATTACAATCATCCCCCCTTATACCACATTATTTATTTAATGATAATTAAGAATGCGAAGTAGGTCTCTCTTTTTTCGGTTTGAATGCTAGGTGGAATGCTAGTTAAGGCCTAATTGATTGTTGAACTCAAATCTTTAGATTCATTGAAGTTCAATCAGTAACACGTAGTTGTCAATTAGGTTTTAAATATTTAAGAGGTGGGAAGGATAAGAAAGAGAAGTAATTCAAAAGGAACAGAAAAGAGAGGAAATAGGTGGTTAAATATTTTATTTTTGAAAAAAATTTTGTCATTCAAAAATTTTTAAATTAGTTGAGAATTCTTAATTTTACTCTCCTTATTATGAATTCATAAACCAAAATATATATATATTTTAATAATAATAATAATAATAATAATAATATTATTATTATTATTATATCTCATCCAAAAGTATTCTTGTAAACTTTCCTTAAACCCGAAGTTACATTTAATAGATGGAAATGATTTTTATTGAAATGAATATAAAATAAAATCAGGGAACTCATAATTATATTTGATATAATAGAAAATAAATAAGAATATTATTATATTTTATTGTTTTGTTGAATATAATTAATGCAAGAATAAAAAAGAATATTACAAAAAGATCATAATATCTCTAGGTAAAAGATAATAACATAATTTTTTTTACTTTTAATACAAATATTAAGATTTTTTAATCTTGTAATGGACCGATTAAACGCCAACACCAACGAAGGGGAGTTTGCCGACTGTCATAATAGCTTAGAGTCGTAGCAGGATTTCCATTTGCGAGACCAATGGTTTCGTTGAAGGATTAAATTTCTAGAATTATAGTTTAGAATTTTAAATTAAAGATATATATATATATATATTAAAGAATACCAAATTTTAAAATTAATTTAAATAATTTTATCACTAAAAATTTAAAATAAAATTCTTTAAAGTAATTTTAAAAATTAAAATTTTATAATATATATTTTCAACTTAAAATTTTAAATTATAATCCGTACATATATAAAAATAAGATTTGAAATATATTATTTTTAGCCTGTAAATTGTTATGACTATATATATATATATATATATATATATATATTATTTATTTATTTAAACAATGGGGTCCACTAGGTGCTCAAACAGCACACACCAGTTTTTCAGGTTATCCAGAGAGGCCAATAGCTGTTACATTCTCCTCGTGGGCCCCCACCAGGCCCACCAGATAAGCACCAGCTCCTCTTCAATAATTTTGGTTGCCTCCAATTTTCTTTTTTTAATTGCATTGATATCATATTAGTTTTGTATTCGTTTTAATTAACTTTTTATTTATTAAAAATAAATTATATATGGTAAAATTTAATTAAAAAAGTTACAAGTTTATCTTACAAATTTTTCAAATCAGCCGCAATTTATACTTTTAAAATATATAATTCTTAAAACTTAAGTTGTCAACTAGTCACATGTGGTAATATCAATAAATTAAAATTATGTCACATAATTATCAATTTAATAATGATATGGAGTTTTATTTATAGAGTAAAATATTGACAATAAATTAAAAAAGAACGATTTATTTATAGAATAAAATATTTTGCTCTCCATTCAATTATTTCGATTTTATACGTACCTTTTATTCAATTTTAAAACTTATAAAAATCACATTTACATTCAAAAATAAAATTCTTTAAACTTCTTATATATATTTTAATCTTATTTTAAACTTTATTCCTTTTATTTTTAAAACTTACAAAACTCTCATTTACATTTTAAAAATACCGTACAAGAAACTTTATTTTTTTATTAAAAAAAGCCCAATACAACTTTTTAAATATGACCAATTAATCTATGATATAATATATATATATATATATATTCATTTAAATTTAACATTTGATTTATTATTTTTTGATAAATATAACATAGTATTGAGTATCAATAGACGAGATATTATTACTAAATGAAATGTGAGAGTTACATGAAATTATAGGACATACACATTGCGTTTTTGAGTATATTAAATATTGACTAATTCATGTTTTTATATTTATATTTTTTTAAATTTAAAGTTATATGAATTTTGTTATAAAAATATAAAGATGTGTAATATATAAAATTAAAATATTTACTTAATTTTTAAAATGTAAAGAATTTTTTTTTATAAATTTTAAAATAAAAAAGAGTTTTTCACTAAAAAATGGAGCTATGATTTTAAAAAACTAAAAAAAAAAAGTTAAAGCATTATATTAACTTGATTTTACACAATAAAAATTTTTAAAATTGAACTAAACTAATTAAATGAAAAAAAGATAAGTTTAAATTGATTTTTTATATGTAAAAATCGACTAGATCAATTTGATTTTTGATTTCTAATGATTTAATTCCACTTTAATTGAATTAAACCAAACCAATATGCTATCTTTTCGTATTTTATCTCCTAGTTAAAGCTAACAAATTTAGTTATCATATATATTTAATATGTAGTTTTAATAAATATAATAAAAAATTATACAATAAATAATAAATCAAAATTAATGGTTAGATTTTTTATATGAGATTTAATTTGATATTTGTAAATAGTTAATTAATTATACAAATAATAGATAATTAAGAGAAAAAATAATTTACAAGTTGTACAAGATTGTCAAGGATGATGATGAATATTTTGAGTTGTATCACATCTGGATTGTTATTGTTACGTACATCTTTAAAAAGCAAAATAAAAAAAGTTAAATCACTTAAAAAATAAAAAAATAAACATAAACTAATCCAAATCAAAATCAAACCAAAACCCTGCCAAATCATCCATAAACCAAAACCAAGTTCTCGATTTTACAAAACCAATTTGCTCCGTTGACTTTCGGAACCAAACCTTTGAATCCGTGCTCCACAGCTACACTCAAGGAATAATCCCATGTCGTCATTTGTAGGCAAAATCCCGTTAACGGATCCATGCCATGCGTCCCGTTGCTTTATCGAACGGCTAGGAAGAAAAAGGCAAGATTCTGTTTCAGCATATTCCTTCTTCTGCCCCTTCAACCTCATCTCTTTCTTCACCACCAACCTCGCAAATCAAGTCTCTGAGCTCATACTCAAACCTGAAGCCTCACCATCTTCAATATGGCCGACAACTGTGGCTTCATATCCTGCGAGAAGCTGGATCGAGCGGCCAATTGGCTCGGCACCAGCATGGCCTCCGCCTTCTTCGCTTCCTTAGAACGATGCTCTTGTATCAACCTTAGCACCATCGATAACGATGAAGAAGACGAGGCTTTCGAACGCCCTCTCATGTTCACCAAACCCATTTCTCACGTTGCCTCAGACATCGACTCTAAACCCACTGATTCCACTGAGCTTCCCGCGTGATGATGGTTCTGATCTTCCGTAGCTCTGTCAGTTTTTTTCGCAATTCCCTAATTTAATAATTTCCTTATGTATATATAGTGCCCGATTTTGCTTCTTGGTTTTCACTTTCTTTTTTTTTTTTTTCTTGTTTGCGGAGGTGGTAGGTCTCTATTATTTATGCCCTGGAAAGTGAATAATTTTGTTTCGACAAATTTGTACGAGGAGTTTATCTACCCAATCTCGACAACTCTCTCTCTCTCTCTTTCACTACCCAATTTATGGCTCATAGGATCAGCGTGCTTTGAACAATAATTTCATACCAAAGTTTGGGGACTTTTGAAATATATTTAGTGGGGCAAGAAATCTGGGTAAGTTTTCATGGATGGGAGTTCTAGATCTTATTTATTGTGTTTGCTTGTTTTTCCTGCATTTAAAAATTTGTGGTGATTGATAGCTTGTTCCTGCACTACTGAAGAATGCAATTGTCCTTGAATTATATTTGTTATCCACCTATAATATTGTTTTATCATGTTATAGCTCATTAGGATGGCCATTAATGACTCAACTATGTTATAAGATAATAAGATCTACTATGCTTTTTGTTTGTTTATTCTTTAAAATTTAAAGGAATTCTGAAGACAAGGGTGCTTCTGTGTTGAATGAATGAGAGCTTATATTCAAATAACTAAATAGGGAGCATCTAGTCTTTTATATCTTTGTTCTGAATATGAATTCTCTTGTTGAAATGTCCACAGCACATGACCTCTTACTCAGCTGCCTGTTGTGTGGCATCCCAAGTAAATTATGTAACTTCTGGGCTTACTGCCAATTGTATATCAATTATAGATGCACTTTCTCTTTAGTCTTGAGTCTTGACCTTGTGAACTGAATTGAGACTTAAGGTGATAATCAATATGGTTTTCTTTTCTGGTCTGTTGGCGCCTCTTGATCTTAAGAAGACAGGACATCGAAAGAGCTTCAATGTTTGTTGATGCTGCTCTCTTTGTCAATATCAGTTTCTGTTGTGATTCAGAATGAATAGAAAATCATGTTATGCATTTAATATAATATTACTCCTCAGAGATTAAGCTGGGCAATCAATTAATTTGCAAAACTGTTTATAGATAACTTGATGATCTATAATTGCCTTAGAATTTGATTGAGGATGGGGTTTTCTGCATCATCTGTGAAATTAAGACAATGGATCATGGTTGGAAGTTGATGTCAAAATTTAAGCATGGGAATAATGCTTTGAAATATATTTTTTTCGTGGAAGGGTTCCCTCAGTCTGGGGTTGGGTTCAGTTGAATTCTTATTCTATTCCTTTTGAGATTATGGAACAGATGACATGCATAGCAGCGCATATGAAATGACTATGCTGCAAAGGGTTGACTGGAGGTCTTCTGGAATTTTTTTTTCTCTAAGCTTTTCTTCGCTTTTGTGATAATTTCTTGCAATTGGTGAGACAAACGTATATCCAGGGAGAACTTTAAAATTGAAGCCTGCAAAGAATACATTGAAATTGCATGCTGTGTTCACTGCCTTATTGATGGCCGATTGTTGAATGAAGATAGGTTCTTAGCTTTTTTCTTCTTTTTTTTCCTTCCCAAATTAACATTGGAAATGGAGGTTACGATGGTTTGTTACAGGATTTTGTCCTGGTGCCAAGTTGCTACTAAAGCTGTTATTCTTGACTCCTGAATTCATATGCTGCAGCTGAACACATTAATGGTTCAAATGCTGTAGTATCAAAATTATTGCATTTATATACTATACTTTTCAGTCGAAATATTAAATATTGGTAACACTTCAAACTTAATTTTTATGTAAAGTAAAATTTGAAATCCAGGCTTCATCTGAATTTAACTATTTATATTGTCATTCACAAATATTGAAGTAAACATTTTTTACAAAATAGCATCATTTCATCATATTAATCATCTTCATCATAGTTGTTGGTAAATGCATTTTGACATTATCTTTTTTCTGTGCTTGGGACCATTAGAAGCATTTTACCTATGCAAGCAAAGCAATTTCAGCTCCTAATTAAATTACGAATCACTAATGTGCATGTTTTGAAAAATTAGAATGAATCATTCGATCGGAAATAGGGGTGGGTTGGGCATCACCTTGGCTTGCGGCCCGGCCAGATAAAGGCTGAGCAATTTTTTTTTTTTTGTCTGAGGCTCAGCCGTACCCAGGTATGGGGTTAGAACAGGCTAGAGGATCAATAGTTGGGCCCTTTTTGTTTTGGGAAAAAATTTTGACATCTTGAGTGCTTATATCTTTGTATATACTTGACAATTTTAGATATATGATTACTCCTTTTGATTTTTTTTTTTTGAGATTTATGCAATAGATATAAAAAAAAATGGGTTTGAATGAGGTTACAGGAAAAAATATAAATATAAAGGTTAAAATTTTAAAATGTAATAACTTAAAGTTTAGTGATTTGATTAAGATTTTTTTTTTAAACTTTGAATATTCTTTGGAAATGGATGCGATGGAACTATCAAAGATGGGTTCTTTGGCTATTTTCCAAAAAAAAAAGTTATTTACTTTCTTAAAATTGAGTTTTATTACTTTTAAATTTAAAAAATATATATTTTTATCTTGTTTTCTCTTATTTAAATATAATAATCATATTTAGGAAGGTCTTAAGGGGCTTGAGTCTTAATTATTTACAATTTGTAAAATATGTTTACAAATTTTTTGCTAAAATTATACAATAGTGCTTAAAATAAATTTTTTTTACTTAAGTCATTAACATTTTTTTAATATTTCATATTCACCATTGGCTTGAGTTGGGCTTGACTAGTTGGATGCTTGGCCCAGCACTTGACTAGTGGTGCCTTTTTATTTTTGGACCTAGTCCAACTCAACATGGCCAGGTAGCGCTAGGCCAACCCAATGAGTGAGTCTGTTGTGCATCTCTAATCAAAAAATGAATGATCTAATTACTGAATCAGTTCAGTTGACTTATGAAGCCCATTGAGTTAGTAATTCAATTTTTTTAAAAGATTTTTTTCTTATAAAACAATATATTTTATTTTGGGTAGGTTTAAAAAACTAAAAATAGAAGATAATAGTAGAAAAAAGTGGTTAAAATATGGAGAAAATTAAAAAAAAGAGAATATAAGAAAAACAAAAAAACATACGTTTTTAGTGCTTATTTTTCTTCATGTCTCATCTTTTAATAATATTTTTTTCAAATATTAAGACATTTGGTTAAAACTGCTTTTTCTTTTTTCATTTTCATTTTTTTATTACTACAAATAAAATCTTAATATAATTTGAGAACTTTAAAAATTTAATATTAAATACTTTTAAAGTTTAATCTTAGGTAGTTTTTATTTTTCAATTAAACAAATTACTTATCCATCATCTTACGAAATATTGAAGTAGTAATTATATGGTCATTCATTTCTGAGGACTAAAATTAATTAGGCTTAATAATTCAGGGACTACCCAAAAAGAAATGAGTTATTTGGATGTTTCCTGGTTGCACTGGGGCATTATTGTGTCTCCCCAGGTTTATGAACAAATAACATGTTATTTCAGCTGCACTATTTTCAAAATAGGGATTGCAGAGGCTCTGCAGGAATCCACAGCTGATCAAACCATTGAAGAGTAGCGAAGAAGCAAAGGGAACGCACGGCTTGAAACTCTAAAAGCAATTATAGACTGACTTAAATTATATATATATATATATATATATATATGTATATATAAGATCGACCTGCCATTATGTTTAATATCGAGAGGAGCAAATTAACAAGGGTATGCTCAATTAGTAGAATTTAGCTATATTAATCTAAGTTTTTTCTTTTCTTGGGTTTGATATGTAGTAGTGATCATCTGTTAGTGGTAGGTACAAAGAATGAAAGAAATAGTTTAATTCCATGGCTTTTTTTAATGATGAAAATTTTCATGAACTTTTCTTATAATTAAAAAAATACATATATACTACAACTAGATTTATTTTGACTAAAATATTTTTATGTCTATTACTAGTATTTGAGTTTTCAATTTTTAAAAAAGAAAAAAAAGTATTACATGGAGGCAACAATCAAGTAACTTGAATTCGGTTACCATTTTTCTTGTTCCTATTTTCTATTATGCTAGTTATTAGTGGTAATCAGATCCTAATTAGTTGTGTATTTTGTGAAAGTAATAACTGGATAAGGGATAATTAGATCCTTCTTCAAATTACTTGTTTACGGCCTCCATGTAATGCTTATTCTTTTAAAATAGAAATCTAAGTGTATAAATAATAGATGTAAGAATATTTTATTAAAATGAGTTATGGAACATTTTTAGATTTTGAGAAAGATTTGTATAAATATTTATTTATTTAAAGCTGTCATTAAAAACTTGGTACATATATATTAATAAAGAATACAAATCTATATGCTAGGTAGTTATTGTAAGGGAAAGATTGAATTATTGCATCACTCGCAAATAATTCTTTGAATTCTTAAAATTAGAAATTCTATTCTATTTTGAAAAAAAAAGTTTTTTTCTTTATTATTTTTACTTAGTGACATTAATTCAAACACCATGTCAAACTTTCTCATAATTGATGTGGTAAAATTCCGTTTTTCGTCATTACTAGCATATTAATATAGGAAGATTTGATGTGGAACTTGAGTTAATATCATTAAGGCATAAAAGGAGATTTGGATCTCTCACTTTTAATTTTCTTGCATTTAATTTAAAATTAGATATGAAAAGAGGGAAGAGAAAAAATAAGTGATTTTGAAAACTACTCACTCTCCTTTGTCCTCTACTTTAAAATGATTTATTTCTTGGAGTGTCAAGATTGAGAGGCCTAATTTTTAAAAATAACAAGGGATTCACATATTTTAAATATTCTCTGATATCCGTTCGAAAAGTTTGGATATCATATATTGGATTGGGTATAGATGAAGAAATTGATATCTGATCAAGTAAATGAAAATGAATGAAATGATAAATAGGAAAAAAATGATAATTTTAAGAATGAAATATAATTTTTCAATACCTTTAATAAAAATTATTAAGTAATGATTATAATAACATAATAAATATTAGAAAAAATAAAAAAAATTCTTTTCTTTCCTAATATCAAATGGGCCAACAAATAAGGTATTTGATACTCACTATTTGATATTTGTATAATATATATAATAATTATTATATATAATTATACATAAAAAATTTTATTATATATTATAAATTTTATTTACTATCTATTTATTTTTTTAACTGTTTTTATACATTGCTTAAACTTTAAATAATTAATAACTACAAACTTTAAAAATATTTTAAATGATATATATATATATATTGGATATTTTGAGTAACACTTTATCCTATAGACTCGTACCTAAATATCTTGTTTGGTATGCAGATTTTTTTTAATAATAAAAATGGAAAAAAATTGAATAAAATGTAATAAAATAAATTATGTTTGGTATTAGTGAAAAATGAAAGAGATTATATTTGTATTCATTTATTTGGTTGGATGAAATTTGAATGAAATAGAAAGAAATAAAAAACAAAAAAAAAACCCACAACACCACGCATAGTACAACGGATGTTATAAATATAATAAATACATTTTAATTATATATATAATATTATTATTATATATAATAAAAATAATTATTTATTTTAAAATTATGTATATTACATTATCTTGATATATATTAACTTATTTAAATATAACATATATAAATATAACAAAGATATAAAATGCATATTATAATATATATTTTTTAATGTATAAATAATATATATATATATATATATATATTAACCCACCAGTTGACAGTAGATAGTAGTCGACTACTAGTTGATTGGACAACAAACGTAGTTGATAGTTTTTTTAATATTTATTTTTTTATATAATTTTATTAATTTTAATATTAAAAATATTTTATTATTTTTTAAGATATAAATATTATTAATTATTTTTATAATAATTTTTTTAATTTTTTATTATTCTTTTTAAAAGTAATATTATTTATTTTTTAGTTTATATAATAAATAATTAAAAAAATAATATATATATATATATATATGTATGTATGTATATATAATATAATATAAATAAAGTTATATATAATAAATTGTCACTCACCAACTCATCCGATTGAGATTTGGTCAGATAATTTTAATTGATATGTATTTGTTTTTTTAAAAAAATTTGTATAATTTATTATTTTTAATATTAATTTTGTTAGCTTTATAATTAATTAAAAATTATGAAAATAGTTTTTTAACTTTGTAATTAGTTAAAAATAATAAAATATATTTCTATTTAAAAAAATATGTATCAAAGGGTAAAATAGTCAATATATTTCATTTGAATAGAAAAGAAAGTGTACAGAATCAATAATTTTCGTATCTGTCTTCATTTCTTGTAATTTTCCCGTAAATAACACATTTATCAACAGATTCCGTTTTATTTTCAATTTTCTTTACCACACCAAATGGGCCCAAAATGCAAAATGGTATGGAAAGCCAATGCCATTCCCTCCTATCCTGTGCATGAAGAGATCAACAAGCACTGACAACATCACACGCTCACCAGCGGCGTGTTTTGGAAGCTACAATAGCATGCATCAGACACAATGATCTTCTTGCTCCACCTTGTATATTATATAGTACCGACCAAATATTTGCATAAATTCTCAATTACATACTTCTACTTTAGGGTAAAATACACTTTTAGATAAATGCAAAAAGTTCATTAAAAATAGTGAGATTTACTAACACATTGTATTTTAAATAAAAAATCTATGTAAATAAGTAAGGGTTTATTTGGTTCGTTTACTATAATATAATCTATGATATAATTCTTTTGTAATATTTATAAATTATTATTCAATAATTTCTGTTACTTTTTTTAATTTTTTTAAAAGTAGAAATATAATTATAATTTTTTATCGTATTTATTTATTTATTTATTTTTTACATTCTTTTTTCTTTTACATATTTAACATTCATCCAACTAAATGTGCCTCAAAAGCTATAAAGATAAATAAATAAGAGTCCCTCACATCCCAAAAAATGCATTTTTAACAGCTTATGGTTCATATAATTTGGTAGTTAACAAGCCACTGAATTGCTAACTGGGTAAATTAGTTAGTGTTTATCATTAGCAAGTTATAATATTTGAAATTATAGAGAGTTTATTATAAATAAATATTTGAAATTATATAGAGGTTGATTATAAATAAAAATGCTAAATATATTTTTTTAATAACATGTATGTTCGTTATATTTATTTAGTTACCCGTAATTGAGTTAGTTTACCTAAATGTCTCTCGTTTGGAATAATAAAACAACTCTTAATCATTTATATTCCACACATGATTAAGCAAATTATTGAAACATAGGTTGGGTTAGGTCCCTAATTAAATGATTTCTTAAGGTTTCAAGTTTTGATTAGTGACTTGCAGTAAGTTGCACGGAGAAGGCATAAACAATTACCATATCCCAAAGGTTCAAACTGAAATTACTAAGGAAATTTCTTCTATTGTATTGAGCTGTTCATAGAAAGGAACAAGCAAAACACAAAAATGGATCACGAAAATAGATTATTTCTTACATAACACGGTGTGTTAGCAATAAGTAAGGTTTTAAAAAAATAAATATTTTTTTAACAAATAAATAAATATCTCAATCCCCTGTTTAGAGGCACAACATCGGAGTATAACAGAAAATCCAGGCTTGCAAAACACTAGAATGGAAGCATGATGACTTATTGAAAAAGGCTAGTTTGGCCATTCACTGAAATAGAGAGCTTGGAACAAGAATGGTAACGGGGTGGGGACGGCTTTCCCCTCCTTGGATTTTGTCCGCCTAATGCCTCTATGTTTTCATCATCAATTTTTTATGGGGGACAAACTTCTTATTTCTATTTCAACTATGATGCGAAACATATAAGAATATTCATATATGTAAATTTTTTTTAGAAATCAAGTTAAATTTTATAATTTCAGAACAATATATTCTTTAATTTGTATACATCTTTAGAAAAAAAAAACATACACACACACCAAAAAACTAATTGAATGAATTAAGCATACAGAAATAATTTCAAAATAACAACGTCTCTACAGAGCAAGAAGTATATTCTCTGTCCCATCACACAAATTTTTTTCATTTTCGGAATGTTTAGATTAATTGTATATATATTTTATTAATTTAGGTTATCCCAATTTCTTGGGATTAGGACACAATATTTGTTTGCCAATATCTTGATTTCAGGGTGGATAAATCAAATCAAAAAAATAAGTTAATTGAAATACATAAAATTAATCTAACCCTCTTGAGGGAGTCTGTGCTGTAAAATATACCAAAAAAGGTGGCCTTTGGGACGTTAAGGCGTGCACCAACTTTGCTTATGATTGAGTAGAAGACGATGCTTAATAAAAGCACAACAAAGTTACCCTACCTTGTACTGACCTTTTTCCTCAAATGCAAAGTCTTGAATGAACGTCCTGAGCTGTCTAAATCCTTGTCTTTTCAGTGATTTATTTAATCAACTCCTCAGAAAAATCTCTCTCTCACACCCCCCCACCCCCCCCCCCCCCCCCCCCCCCCCACTAACACTACAGTCACAAAAGGCACAATCAAAATATGCTTGCTGTGCAAGTAGAACACCAAGCATTTTACAGTAACATTACAAGTAAAATCTGAAAGGAGAATGCAGCTTCGCAGTTTGAGTTCTACAACGTGGTTTTCAATGTTAAGAATCAATGTAAAAGGCATAAATACTCGTACAACAAAGACACAAACAATACAACACAACAAATTTGAAGTGGTAGTGTACATTTAAGTGTTGCATTGACACAAGTGTCCAATCCGTTTCCGATGCAAACACGGATTCTTTTTCAAATTTACATGCTTCGTAATCAACTTAGAACAATGCTATCATAAAGTAAAAATAATTTTTTTAAAAAAATCGTAATGACACAAAATAAGTATAACAGAAAGAAGGCAGCCGATTGTGGTGGGGTTCGGATACAAAGCATGTTTAGAAGCATTGTGTGCCCTCTATATTATGAGTCAAATGACATGATTTGCAACAGAAGATGTTGACAGGAGAGGAGGAAAGAAAAGATAAATAAAACAGAGAAAGTTACGCTGAAATCTTTTCCACCAATGGGGTCGTGTTAAATAATCACTTTCCCAACACCTTATAATCACCAATCCACGCTAGAGGAATCATGAGAGCTGACAAATAGAATAGAAACTACATAAACCTTTTTCTTACTTTCCTTCCATAAAATAAATCAACCCACAGAGAGACCACCAGCTCTTTTTAAGGGGCTTCCCTTCTACCTTAAGCCTCCACCTCCAGCACTACAACCAAAAATGGCCAACCTTGTCACCTTGTTTCTTCTGGGCCTAAGCATAATATCGACTGTCTACAATGTGAAACTTATGGCACATGGAAGGGACATGGGAGGACCAACCAGGTTCTATGATTTTAAGGTCTAACTTCTTCCTCTTTAAGCATGCATTATAACAGCATGTCTAACATTCCACCGGATTGCATTGTACTTCATCTCTATTCTGTTAATGAAGCTAATACTGGCTACAGGTACAAACCAAGAAAGTTACCAAACTCTGCAACTCCAAGGACATTGTCACAATCAATGGCATGTTTCCAGGACCTGTGGTTTATGCTCAAGAAGATGATAGAATCACTGTCAAAGTTACCAATAAGACACCTTTCAATGTCACAATCCACTGGTAATCCCACTTCAAACCTCATGCATAAAATTAACCCTTTTAAAGATTTTATAAACAACAGAGTGGAATTTTGAAATCTTAGGCATGGTGTTCGGCAGAGGCTTTCATGCTGGTACGATGGACCTTCATATATTACACAATGTCCAATTCAAGCAGGCCAAAGTTTCACTTACAATTTCACAGTGGTGAAGCAGAAGGGTACCTTCTTCTGGCATGCTCATGTTTCTTGGCTCCGAGGAACCATTTATGGTGCCATGGTTGTTTATCCAAAGCCTGCGTTATCTTACCCATTCAAGATTCCCTATCAAGAGCAAATAATCATGCTAGGTAACCTAAAAGATGTTCTTCCCATTGGTTTTTTTGTTTTTTGGTATTACAGTCAGAGATATCCTCAGGCTTTGTCTGGGGCTAAATCTCCTCAATGGGCAATCTTTTAAAGGTGTACTTCCCCTAAATCAACTTGGTGCATTTAGGATTTTATTTCTAGAGTGCTCCCCAAAAGAATTGAACCCAAGTTTTCAAAGAGATGCCATCTCTTCTTCCCTATGGTTTTGAATTTAGAGTATTTATTTAGGTACATTGTATGCCTATATAATACTGTTCTTTTGGGTTGGATTGAATAATGGCAGGGGAATATTGGCTAAAGGATCTTGTACAGATTGAACAAGCCACTCTAGCAAGTGGAGGAGCTCCTCCAAGAGCAGATGCATATACCATTAACGGTCATCCAGGCCCCAACTATAATTGCTCCAGTAATGGTATATGAGATAGCAAAGAATATAACAACTAACAATCTAATTATGATGAGGACGATGATATACTGTTATCTAGATTGCTTTAAATTATCTAATAGTTGGTTTCAATCATAGTCTCTAGAAAACAAAATGATTCATCCAGATAACTTTAACCTAATATAAATAAACTGGACCATAAAAATCACTGGTCTTCTAATAAACTCTCCTTACTGCTTGTACTTTAAAGTTTCTGTCCTCCCTTTTCTTTTCTTTCATAGGTGTTTTTCTCCCAACATTTCAGATGTCCATAAAATTGATGTGATCACTGGGAGGACCTATTTGTTAAGACTAATTAATGCGGGTTTAAACACGGAGAACTTCTTTGCCATCGCTAATCATAAATTAACAATCGTGGAAGCTGATGCTGAATACACCAAGCCATTCACGACAGACATAGTAATGATTGGACCAGGCCAGACAATGGTTGCCCTAGTAGCAGCTGATCAACCAGTAGGAAAATACTCCATTGCTGTTGCACCCTACAAGTCTGGAAGGATTGTTAATTATCAAAATATTTCAGCCATTGCTTACTTCCACTATATTGGCGCAGCACCTGATAGCTCATATTTACCAGCTAAACTACCTAAACTTGACGATAATCTGGCTGTTAAGACAGTCATGGATGGACTACGGAGCCTTAATCAAGTCAATGTTTCCAAAGAAATTGATGAAAACTTATTCATCACCATCGGATTGAATGTCCAGTTGTGTCATTCAAAGACACCGAAACAAAACTGCCAAGCCATTAATAATGGGGTCATGGCAGCTTCAATGAACAATATAAGTTTCATTCACCCTAAGCTTTCAATTCTGGAAGCTTATTATAAGAAGATAAAAGGATCATATACTGAAGATTTTCCTGATGCACCCCCTAAGCTCTATGACTTTGTATATGGGGCACCTAATAACATTCCTTACGACACACAGTCATTGAATGGCACTAGAACAAAGGTCCTTGAATATGGCAGTAAGGTACAAATCATTCTGCAGGACACTGGCACAGTAAACACTGAAAACCACCCAATTCATTTTCATGGCTACAGCTTTTATGTTGTAGGTTATGGTACAGGGAACTATAACCCACAAACTGCACAATTCAACTTAGTGGATCCCCCTTACATGAACACAGTTGGAGTTCCAGTGGGTGGATGGGCAGCAATTCGATTCGTTGCTGATAATCCAGGTATAGAACCCTAAATGACTATTTTATCTGTCTTTTTTACTTTTTGGTTCAGCATATCTCCGTCTTTTTACCTTTTAGGTAACAATTCACTGATTTTTTATTATTAATATAATGCAATTTTCTGCAGGGGTATGGTATATGCACTGTCACATTGACATACACCAGTCATGGGGACTAGGAATGGTATTTATTGTGAAGAATGGAAAAGGAGAAGAGGAATCCTTACCACACCCTCCCGCAGACATGCCACAATGTTAAGACTACCAGTGGATCCTAACAAATAGTACTAACAGATGGTCGTGGCCTTTGTTCCCTTGAGGATTCTTTAGCTCCAGCCTCCAAGTGTGTAATATGTGGGACTGGTCCATTTCTTTAAGAAACATGAGATAACAGATGTAAAGAAGCAAAACGACCTGATTAAAGGACACTCTTTTCCTTTGGTTTGAGTAAGTTATATATGAACTAATCCATCAGAATTCAGAAATAAACTAAGTCGGAATAATTTGCAAAATTGGCTTCTAATATTGGAAACCAAAGTGATACATGGTTACACTAGTTCTCACTAAAAGCACATTGAACTTAGCCAAGAACTAAGGTAGCTGTTTTTAGCCTTTGTATTGGATATCTATAGCATCATCAATGACCTAATACTTCAATAAGATCATAAATGGAAAGAGATGAGCATCCACGGTTAAACATTATATAGCAGGCTCTACAAGAAAAATCAGCATTTTGACTTCTTCTTTTTTTTTTTAAACATATAATAGGTGGATAGTGGGAAGAGAAAGAAATTATGGAACAGTTATCAAAATTGCAAGTAGATCTTAAAGAAATTAATGTATACCTTCACATTAGCTCTACCTGTTTTGCTTGCACCCATTCTCAACATATCCCCCATCAAATATCAATGGTCTCGTGTGTCGGCTGCAACATTTTATATGATAAAATGTAGAGCTGGGATTTAAGGAACAATTATCTATACATTAAACTCAATGAAGCATGAGAACTTCATAGAAAACTGTACTACAGGCAACCAGATCTATCATACATGGTATAGCAAGAAAGGTCAGTCAGTTGTTTGGTAACCAGGTCTTAGTCTTATAAGCAAGATAAAGTTGGCTACTATGTGTTTGAATTTCTTCAGAATCAGCTGAATTTTTGTCAAAATGAGATATTCACTTCAAATGTACAATGGACATTATTTTAAAACACTCAATATGTGCTAAAGAATCCATTGTGTAAAGGGACATGAATTAAACAAATAACCAAATACATAAATCTTCTTTTTAGAGAAATATAAATAAAATCACAAATATTTCATCCCCAAGAAGCCAGAAACATACCTATTAAATAACTTAAAAATCTCATAGATAATATAAATAAATGAAGTGCAAGTTCCTTCCCTAAAAACCTAGATAGACAAATTAACTGAGCCTCTTTCTCAAATTGGTGCTACATAGTCCATAGTTTAAGTGGGAAAAGGAAAATATTCCTTTATTAGGATTTTCCAGTAAATCCTTTCCAAGTTTTCACCGTAATACTAATTCTCATTAAGATACTCATTTGCACAAAATGTTTTACATGGAAGGCTAATTTGCATCTAATCTTACTAGCTTTTCTATTGAACAAATTAATACAAATTTCAACTGTTCAGACTTCAGAACCCTAAGGAGCATGAATTTATAATCATGATCTAGCAAACATAGTACTATACTACCATGAGAATCTGACAGGCAATTTCCAGCCGATCCCTCTCCTATACTCATAGAATATGCAACTTCTCATACAAACCAGAATTTCAAATATCAAAGAGAAGATGTTATGGGTTGACCCTCTCCACAATCCAGCTTTTCTCTGCTGTGGCACTCACACTTGATTTGTATGTTAGCCTCTGGTTACTCTTCAAATTCAGGTAATCAACCTGTAGAATGTTGAAGCCAAAGTGACTGATATGTTGGGGGAAAAGCTTCTATTGAAGCCAGACTTTAAGAGATATCACTACCTGATCTGGGTCTAGAATCAGCAAACAAAAAGCATCAACTGGACCAGTAGAAGGATCTAGAGATATTTCTGGCTGTTTTTGTTCAGTTTGACAGGGAAGTCCAGGGTTAGGCCCCAAATACTGCAACTTTGATCTCAATGATCTTGCAAACCAGGATTTCTCTCTTTGCTGCATTTGGAATTGATAAACTGAGGGAAAGATATGGATGTTCATAGTATTCAAACTTGAGGAAAAAAGAAAAAAGATCAGTGATGTTATATGACGTGGCAAAATATATTCATATGAATCATATCACAACTTCACAATAAATCTTTGCAACAGTTATCTAGAAAATTGCTAATTAAATGTTCCAAGGAAGAGATTCCTAATGGAATCTCCTCTTCATTCTAACGAGATAGGTATAAAAGAAAAAGGTCGATTAATATGGCTTGAAAAGGAATCCCAACATGAATAAATTGATGGACAAATTACACTAAATACGACCAAGGCAGCACTGAATATTTCCCATCAAACCTGAAGTTTTAAAGGGCTAGGATTCGACCCATCTATGATATCTATTTGTCCATTTATCCGGAATTGCTCCCAGGAATCTGTGAAATACCAACATATCTAGAACAAGAAAACTAACATTTAGACTAAAGGTGCACTCGGTAGGAGTGAAAATAGGAGAAATGACAATTGAGTGAAAATTGACATGGTATGCATATGACAATGTAGATATAATGTTTTTTTAAAATGTATCTCTCATTTTCACTCCATTTTCATTCCTCTCACCTTCACTCCTAGGCATACTACAAGGTGAACCTTTTTTTTTTTTTTTAACTTCAATGAGGAAAATAAAATGAAATAAGTAAAAGGTACATTAGAGATAGATTACCTCGCCAGAGGAACAATGCTTGAGCTCTTCAATCTGTATTGTAAACCAATAGAGAATTCCACGTAAGTGAATTTTCAATAAAATACAAATCATACAACAAAATACTCATGCCAGCAGCAACTATGGTACAGAAAGTCATATGACTAAATTGTGATGAACAAGATATTCAATTAGCATTATTTAAGCGAAAGTCCTATCCCAGCAACCAAATTCCAAACAAACAGAAAATCCAGTTCCTTAAATTGTTAGACCTCCCAAAAAATTAACACCTACATGAGTTAGCCCTTGAAAATTGCACACTTGTCGCATGCTAGTCCTTCTAATATCTTTGGAACTCTTGATAAAAACTAATTGTAACGAGCTTATACTGTCACCAAAGAACTAGTGCACTTATTTTAAATTTGAGAGAGACTAAAACAAAATGAGCCTAACAAATTAGGGACCAAATTATTAGTTTACTCAGAAAAAAAAAAAAAGGATGGTAAAAAAGTTTCAGATCTTAAAATAAATTGAGTATAAAAGACATATAACCTTGCGACTGCGGCCATCAGTATTTATTTGAATCTTATCAGTGTTGTCTTGGAATCCTCTGAAAACCCCAAAATAGCCCACATATCATAATATCATCAAACGAGCAAAGTAAAGAGTGAGGTACTGAACAGAACCTGAAAACAACTGTGCGATTCGAAGGTGTTCCATTAGTTCCTATCGTAGCCTGAAACACAAAGAAAACTATAAATTTACCCAGAAAAGTGCAGTTGATGCAAACAGAGAAGAACTAAGGGCACGTACGAGCTGGAAGAAAGAAGAATGCTCAAGGTGAGAGTTGGATTCCAAAGCGTTGATCAGAAGCTGCTTCCACGGTGCTGTCGCCATTCCTGTAGCTTGGGAATTTTTTCCAGACAACTTAACTTGGGTTTTAAAAAGGCTCTTGTTTTTATTTTTGAATAAATTATATAAACATTTTATGAATTTTGTTGCGGTTATATAAGTTTTTTTCATTTTAAAAAATATATAAAATTTTTCAAAATAAAAAATTATTTTATATTTTAACTTAATCTCAAATTTTTTTACTAAAATATTTATTATTTAAAATTTTTTTAGCTTAAGGTAAATAGAAAGCATTTTGAAGAATATTTTTATTAAAAAAAATTTTAAATTAGATTACAATATAAAATAATATTTTATTTTGAAAAAAATTATATATTTTTTGAAAATAGTGAAAAAATTTATGTAATTTTTGTAAAATTTAAAATATATTTATTAGTTATTATTTTTTTTTGGTAAATGAGTAAAACTGTATTTGATTTTTTTAAGAAAAATTGTATTTGATTCTTAAAAATATGTTCTAAATTTTTGTAATTAATGAATTAAATTTTAATTTCTTATCAAAATTTTTTATTTATTACAATTAAAAGAATTTTAAACTTCGTTTAATTTTTTTAAAATAATTTTAAAGGGTATTCTTTTAGAGTAATCAAAACCACATTAATAACTCAAAATATTACCCCTCCCCTCTTATCAACTGAACTAGTACTCAAATATTTCATGTCAAAATTGAATACAGAACCACCATTTTAATAGCACGGTCCAATATAAAAAAAGATTAAATTTAAAAAAATAGATTAAAAGAAAAAAAAAATCCACACAACCTGAGGATAAAAGCCTTATTATTCGAAACCGATCAAAAAGTAAACGACTTCGTGCAAAGTTTATAAATATAAAAGTTTTACTTCAATTTTTTTTTTATTATGGACGTTTATAGCATGTAACGTAAGTTATCAGCTACGGGGCAGAAGAAATTAATAAAATAACTTTTCTGCGTTTGCTATTTCGCACAAAATATGAGGTTTTTCGACTCTTTTGTTATCGGAGAAAAAACGTAACTCAATAATACTCCATGGCCAAAACTTATTTTTAAGATGTATAATTTTTTAAAACAAAAATGTGGTGGAAGCTTCTACTTGTTTTACTTCATAATTTTTTTAAAAAAAATTAAAAAATACCCTAAATGCATTCAGGTAATTTTTTTTTTGAATATGATAAAGTGGAATGCTAAGAAAGCTCCTTTGCATTCCTATTAAAAAAAAAATTATACATCCTAAAAATAAATTTTGGCGACCGAGTATTGTAAGCTTTTGTCTTTTCTCCTATAAGAAATGAGTCAAAAAGCCGAAAACATGAGAGCACATATTTCTTGAGTATTTTCAGCAACTAAAATCCTGAAAGGCAATTTGATTTTTAAGTGGCTACATGAAAAATGGTTTCATTGATAAATTCTTGCCTAGGTTTAAATTATTAATTAATAAAAAACAATCACATGCACGTGATAATTTTCATTTATATAAGTTATTTTGAATTTATGTTCTTTTATGCATATTTATTAGCTAAAAACTTGTTTTTTAAATCAAATAATCCAGTATCAATAGGAGTGAAAATTGATGGATATTTGATTATTTGGACACGTTTTTGAATATCCATATTCAAAGAAGCTTCTTTTTTTCTGGGTAATAATACCTTAAGGCTATTGAAAATTTTGAGAAAACATGCAAAATTATTTTACCACTTTCCTCTAAATTTTAAAAGGATTAAACTTATATATAATTATATATATATATTTCATCTTTCAATTAACATATAATAAATATATACTTTTTTAATTAAAACATAACAACTATAATTTACTTAAGAAATCATATACTTGTCTATAAAAAATTTTATACTTATCATTTTATTATTAAAAAATTATATATTTCTTATATTTTAATTAAAAAATATAATAACAAATATTCAAGAAATTGCGTATAAGTTTTATCAATTCTAAAATTATTACCAACAAATTTTAAAAAAACACAACTATAGAAAAACCAAAAGAACATTAGATAAATATACACACACAAAAAAATGAATTTTATTTTAGTGGTATTGAATTCTCCTCCAACATCAAAAGATCTAAGTTCAAATTTAATCAAAATCGAATTAACCAAAACAAAAATTATCCAGAAAAATACCACACCTCCTACATTCTCTTTCATTAAGTATACTTATCATGCGTTTGGCTACGCGTTTAAGAGAGACAAAATCACGTTTGTAACCCTTTTTTTCTAAAAATTATAATTTATTGTTTCCATCTATACCACGTTTTCTCCTGTTTCGACAAGCTGCCAAACACGCACTTAGAAGTCCAATGCTATTATGTTTGACAAGTGCCATGATTAGGCCCATATCAGGTCCACATTATTGGGCTGAAGCCCAATGCAGCATGTGCTTATCCATATAAGTAGGCCATTCTCCACACATGCTACTATGTCTTGGTTATGGACCAAAAAAAACAAAAAAAATTTATTCCATGGTAAAACTTAAGGTTGATTCCCTTATTTCTTTTTTTTTTAATGAAGATATATTTTTTATTTACAAATATCTTTTTCTTATTTCTCTTCCATGTAAAAACTTTTTATGTTCTTGGACATTAATGACTTACTCTCCAAATATGCAACAATATTGGTCTTAACAATTTAAGCAAAAGAATGTTACGGAAAAGACAAAATTTTCAGAGTTGGGAAGTGTATTACTTCTTCTTGAAGGTTTTTAAATTTTCTTCTTGTAGTATTTTTTTAAATTGTAATTCTGGTAAAATATGCTATTTATTTTCTTGTAATGTTATTTAGGATTTGTTCTTAGAAAGTATGTCGTTTCTGTCTTTTATTATTTACTTATTTATTTTGTTGATGGCTCTCTGCGGAAATGTGAGCGGTTATTGGTAATGGTAGAATCTTTATCTCATGAATGCTTTTGGTCCAAGCTTGTTAGTGTACGACATCAATATCATACTCAATGAACGAAAAAAAAATTGTTAGAATTGAACAACATACATAGATTCTAACAAAATTTATTTGTTTGGATTTGGATATAAAGATAAAAAAAAAATAACTTTAGATCTAAATATAAAAATTGTTTCTCAGTATTTTTATGGGCTTGGCTGAGTCTGAGTAAGATTTTGCGTGTCTGTATTAAAAATTAGTGAAAAAGTGCTCAAAACGTATTTTTTGTTATTTGAATTATATTAATAATTGGTTAAGATATTTTATTTTTTTAGTGTTATTTTATATGAATGAATTTCATATAAACAAGTCACAATTTCAGAAAAGCTTGTTTGTCATATATAGAAGTTTTCTTGGGTAAATGGATTCATCTCTCAGATTTAAAGATTCAATGAAAAAGGGAATAGGGCTTGAGTTTATTACTTGCTAGAGTATGGGTTCGAGAATGAGAAGAATACATTTGTATGCGTTTAATGATGCATATTATAGGATCCTATCTATACCTGAACCATAATCGTTTCTTGTTGATTCCCTTGTAATTTTGTATTAACAGTTAAAGTTAAAAAACAAATAAAATGTTGAAAATGATATTTTGGTTTCTAAATGATGTTAGATATAATTTATTTTTATTATTATTTTGATTCTTGTTAGGGACACTCAAGGATTAAAATCCTATATCCTCAGGCCATCATGAAGGAGTTCCCTTTAAAATCGCCCAAAAGATGGCCCCAACAAATTTAAAGAAACTCTAACCACCACAATATATATATAATATGTAAATACGTAACCATCCTCTATCAAATAATGTGAACGACGAAACACATTAGTTGCGGGTGAAAGTAAACTACATTATCACATTTCACTTGCATATCATTTATATTTATGATAAAATTTTATAAAATATCTAACATATATATCATTTTCCTATTTACTATCAAGTCAAACATTTTAGCCATGGCCTTTACGTAAGGGAGGAAATATTTTCTACATGGAGACTTGACTTTCACTATTTAATCAAATTCAATATATACGAGCTTAAGTCATAGTCAAACATTGGTAAGTCAAAATAAAATTAAATAAAAGACAAATGAAATAAATGTTATTTAGCAATGAAAAGAATAGCCAGAAGAAATTAGGTAAAAGATAATAAATTTGAATTGACATACTTTTTCTCTTGCATGCATTTGAGGTTGAGAGTTAAGACCGTCACTCACTAACTTATCAAGACTGCATGTGATTTTTTGAATTATATAAACTAAAGCAGTACTCTATATATATATATATATATATATATATATATATATATATATATATATATATACGGGACATGTAATTCTCATCTCATACGCCTTAATTATTTCACTCCAACTCAATCAGGATTAAAATGTATAGTGAATTAAAATGATTAAAAAAAGTAAATTTTAAGTGTACAAGATAATTTTCTTAAAACAAAATGAGGTTTTCAAATTTCTGAGAGGAAAGAGTGAAAAAGGGAATATTGACGTCAATATAATTTCAATCTTAAAAATATATGTATATTGATTAATATAATGTGAATATCAACTCATTAACAACCATCAAAAGTAGCTTATCTAATCTTTTTGACATAATCATATCCTTTAAAACATCCATGTGTCTCACTCATTAGTCATAAGTCATAATCTTTTAGCTCTCTCCATAGACCTTCAATAATGAAGAATTACACCGCAAATTTAGGGTTTTAAATGAAAAGAGAGCCACACACAGGCAGGCGCCCATATACGCACATGCTTATGTGTGTGTGGGGCTCATTGGCAGTATGAATATATCATGCATGTTGACAATAGGCATAGACTTGACCAACAATTTGTATGACACTTGCACTTGCGTCAATGTTTGATCTCTATGGTTCTTTTCTATACACAACTACGTATCTGGTCCTAAAATGTACACGGTTTTTGAAAATCCCGTAATGTTTATACTTGAACCCATATTTGAACTTGGAATAATTCAGCATGGATCAAAATTTGATGATTCTTTTCTCACCAATAGTAGCTTGTTATATAAGTAGTCCAAAATATATACACTCCTTTTTTTTAAAGAAAAGAAAAGTTTGATTTTAAGTGTTATAAACCTCGACTATCTTTTCAATTAAATCAAAGCTAATTTATTTATAATAATTGAAAATATTGTTCCGAGATAATTTTAGAAAATATATCTATATAATGGGAAGATTCAGTTTTAGTGATGATGATATTATTATTGCATATATACCTGCTTGATTTGTAACAAATTCTCTTTTGCTTCATTGGTTTTGAAGTCAATTATTTAGCATCCAAGTGCTATATATTAAGGAAAAAAAATTATGTATAATTTTTATATCTTTATTATTGGATTTTATAATAAAAATATAATAAATATATGATTTTTATAACTTAGTACCGCACAATTAGGTATTTCAAAGAATTTTTTACACATGTGAGTTTTCAATAAAGAATCTAATAGAAACAATATAGAAAATTTTATTTAAATCTAGTCCATAATAATCATGTCAATTCTCCAATGAAAAATGATTCGCAAAAATATTTGAAGGTTGTTATTTTTCTCCTTGATAATGAGCTGTAAGCATTTCATTTTGATTACATAGCACACTATACAACTTTTTCTTTTTCTTTTTTAAATTTAAAGGGGTATCATATCATGTATATTTTTGTTATGTGATACTATTAATTTCCCATAATACTTGAACGGGTCATCTACTATAAGTATTACTTGCTTTATTTGCTATTAATCCTCTTTGTTGCTTCATTGGATTTTGAAGTCAATTATATAGCATCCAAGTGTTATAATCAATTATCCAAATACCAATTAATTGGAATATTCCAATAAATGTTAACAGGATAATTATTATGAACAATATTCATCTTCTTTTTTTCAAAGACTTTGAATAAAACAAACATAAGTAAGTGATACAATTTGCACTATAAAGAATTGATAATCATATCTTTCACCTTGTATCAAGGCAGAATCAAATAATAGAAATATATCTCATGAGAGCACTATATATATTCAAAGGATTTGGTCAATTTTTTCGGATGGAGGTCTTGCAAGAAAGGATCTACACGTTGCAGGTTCTATGCTTATAGGGCAAGGTAGTAACTTAATTAGAAGTTTGAAGCAGTATTCTTTTATGGTGGCTTTAATTTAGACAAATATATATTAAGCTCTTTACAATTGTATGGTCTTGGTCTAACATTCTTGTATTCGATCGTCTCTTTTGACCCAAAAATGTATTGTCCAAAAATAAAATTCATTCTTCATTTTAACACTATAAACAATTAATATAACGAAAGAAAGTATTTCTTGTGAAAAAAATTAAGGCAGGTTGATCATGTCAGAGATTGAGAAGGTAGGTAATGATGGGAGATTTGTAGAGCAGGTATGAGTTCTTTTGGCACCCGGGAAATTATAAATGGAATATACCATATTTTAGTAGCTATTTAATTACTAAACAAAGTACTGAAATTTTAGAGTGAACGATAATATTTTTTTTGGAAAATTTTAAAACTTACGTCTTTTCTAATTGTAACGTTAAATTATTTTATTAGTTCCCACATTTTCACTTAATTTTTAATTTAATGCTTTTAGTTTAAAATTTTATAATTAAATCCTTATAATTTCTCTTTTTAAAAAAAATTTAATTTGATCTCTATCATCATTTTTCCTTTAATATTTTTAACTTCTACTAAGATAACCCATCTTGATACTAATATGCATTATTTGAAATGATAATATGGCGTATAGCTAGTCACGTCAATATATAGAATTTAACGGTATATTGACCAAAAATTAATGATATTGACTAAATTATAAAAATTTAACTATGAAAACCTAATATTACATGTTTTTAAATTATATGGATTAAATTAAAAATTGGGTGAAACTTTAGAAACAAACAGAATAATTTAACCTAATTTTAATTTATACTATAATATTCTTTCAAGTTTATAATCACACACGCACTCCTTCTATAATTTTAAACATATATATTACACTAACTTCTATTTCTTTTTTAAATTCGTATAAATTTGAATTTGATTTTTTGATTATTTTTGTTGCATTAGGATATTGAGAGTTTTGAAGAGAAAATTTGCATTTAGTATCAAGAGAGTATAAACTCCGTTGACAGCTATATTAATAGAGAAAATAGTTTTATATAAAATTAAAATTAGTGAGAGTACTGCAAGCATATATTTTTAAAAATTTAAAGAATGTGAATGGAACTTACTCAAATCTTTTCCTCTTCATCCCATAATTGCTTAAAAAAATATGTTTACTACTTCACTAAGGGTGCATTTCTTTTGGTCTCATTTATCTCTTTATTTACTAATAATGAAAACTTTTGAAAATCTATAAATTAGAAAAAAAAGATATAAAATTATCTAGAAAATATTGTTTTTGACACATTGATACAAGAAGGACAAAAAGAGAGCGTGGAAGCGGAGAGAAGGAAAGGATAAAGAGGAGTCTTATGCATATGGTTTTATATTAAGTGTAAAAACACATATTTTATTAATTAAGCGTAAGTTTAATCTTTTTTTGGGATTCCACAGAGCATGAAATTCTTCTAAGGAGGTTAATCAATGAAGAATGAAAAATAAATAAATAAGAAGAAGAAGAAAAAAGAAAAGAAAAGAATCATATTTAGATTCAAATACCCTTATTTAGATTCACACTCCAGAAATATTGAGCGATTATATATACTTGTTCCAAAATTAATTACTAAGACTTGATTTCAGATTATCAAAGTCTAAATTTAAAAGAAATTATAGTTCAACTGATAAAAGAATTAGTATAACATTTTTTTATTAACTTGAGTTGGATTTCTTTAAAAAATTCTAAGTACATTATATAAACCGAGGTAAAAATATACAGCGCTTAAGATTGTTAAAAAAAGTATTTAGTCCAAGGAGTGAGTTATGAAGGAAAATGAAAGGACAAGTTGTATACTTTGCTGATGTCTTTTGATCACTACATTGATGTATAAGTGAAAGCTTAAAAAAATTGGCCATGAGGATCATTGGCGCCATCATAAATAAATATAACCACACCGCCACGCAGCCACCAGAAATTGATGGCCTCATAATATCCAGGTGGCCTCTCAAGGATGTATTCTTATCTGCATTTGTTTTATATATGGAAGAAATATAGACTTCAAGTAAAAGGGTACGTAGTGGTACATTTATATAATTCAATTTATTCCTTTTTCAACTCTCATAAGTATAAAAGAGTTGAACCTCATATAACAAGCAAAATTTAAAAAAAAAAAAATCATTCAAAAGAACGTAAATAAGTTATCTATAAAACGTGGATCGTTGACTATGCCTTTAAATAACTTTTGAAGGTATGAATCTACAGATATACAGAATATTATGAAAAGAAAATTCAATATTGATGAAAATTTTGTTATATCACAATATCAAATAACTTGTCGCAGAATTTTCTTTATATATAGATGCAATTTCCAATTTAATAAATTGCGATTTATTTCAACGCATACACACTAGGGGTATGTATGGCTTGATTGGTTTGGTTGGCTCACCCTTGCCAAACCAATACCAAATTAGGATAAGTCAAAAAATTTTTAAAATAAAAATTTAAACAAAGCCAGATAAAGACAAAAAAGTGGGTTGAAATAGGTTTCAGGCCAACTTTTTAGTTTAGTTAAACCTAGTCTAACCTGAGGTGTATATATATATATATATATATATAAAGATAAGAATTAAATTAAAAAAAATTCAAGGATTTTTTTATAATTTTAGCAAAAAATTTTAAATATATTTTATAAATTATAAATAATTAGAGAAGTTAAGGCTCATGATAGGACTCTCCGAATATAATTATTACATTTAAATAACAAAAAATAAAATTAAAAAGTACATATTTTTTGAAATTTTGATTATTGTATTTGCATTTTCTTCCTATTTTCTCCTTTGAATTCATATTTTTTTATATCTACTATTTAAATTTTAAAAAAAAGTATAAACAATAATGGTTATATATCCAAAATAATTGAGCAAACATAAAGATATGAATTTTTAAAATTAACTTTTTTTAAAAAAAAGACATTTGGCCTGATTTGACCCGGTTGATCTATCCTTAGTCCAATGATAATCATCTTAAGTTTAGGCCAAGCTAAGCTAAACCTCGGGACAAATATTGTCTCGAATTCAAATTGAGTCGAGATTCGAGTTGAGACAATTCCCGATATATGCACACCTCTAACACATACTGCAAATCTTATATATATATATATATATATATATATATATATATATATATATATATATATATATATAATGTTTGATATTTTCTTAATTTTAAAAGAATAACATGTCACGCACAATATAAGATAATTTTATTTGCTAATATTGAATCTTATAAAATATTATAAATAAGTTATAAAATATTGATTATAACATTTATTCTATATATATAATACTTTATATATCGCAAACCAACAAGTTAGAGAAAAAAAACCTGTATGTAGCAGCCCATTGTAAGATTAAAGAGACATAATAACTTATCTCATAAAACACACCACAATCATTGTAATAGGGACCGACAAAGAGATATGAATATTTCAAATTGTAGAAATGATTTTAGAATTTATATATAGCTTCTTTACTTAAGGCATTGGATAGTAAGTAAAAAGAAAAAGAAAATGTGTGTATGTATATATATATCATGACAAAAGAAAAAGAAATTAAGTAAAAAGATTGAGGGAGCCATGTGTACTTTTAGTATAGCATTATATGAAAATTGTATTTTATGAGGAGACCGTATTCAAATTTTACTAAAATTTTATTTATCACTATTAAAAAAAAGGATTCTAGTGGCGATAACTTAACTACGATTAAATAAATTGTAGTTAAACTAAATCATAACTGTGATTATACTAACCATGGTTAAAAACAGTCATAACCATGATTATAAGATAACTATAGTTAAGACCTAGTCTAACTACAATTTATTTAAACCATGGTTAGACCACATAAAAGCCTTGACCGTGGTTAAAGATATAATTATGGGTAGGACAAATCTTAGCCATGGTTTATTTAACTATCATTTAGCCATTGATAACCTAACTACAATTAACACAGAACTGTGGCTAAGACAGGTCCTAGTAATTTTGTCTAACCATGGTTAGACCAATTAACTATGGTTGGAGATAATTGTGGTTAGAACAAATCCTAACCATGGTTTATCTAACTATCATTTAGAACAAATCCTAACTATGGTTTATCTAACTATCATTTAACCATTAATGGCTTAACTACAGTTAACATAGAACTGTGGCTTGGACATGTCCTAATCATAGTTATGTTTAACCATGGTTAGACCTGGTCTAGGTCTAACCTCACTCGACACCCCACTTTCTCTCATTTGTAGATTTCTCCATAGTTGTCCCTTAAACTTCCTTTGCCACCTCCAACACGTCCATTGAAGCTGCCACCTCTAACCTCCATTGAAGCCCTTTCTCTCATTGTTAAGAAGTGAGAAACTGAGGCTAAATAAAGCCTTCTCTCTCACTATGAAGGAGTGCAAGGTGTAACAACTCATTCTGCTTGCCATCACCATTCATTGTTGCCATTGAAGATAAGTGTCTTTTTAGTTTTTATTCTTAACTAGTTGATAGTTATGACTAAGTATGCTACTTATGAGTAGGTTAGAGAAAAATGGTCTTGATGTATGCGTTTAGTATCTTGTGATGGCATTACTTATATAGCATCATACTAGTTTTAAAAAATATTGATCTAAGACGTACTGCACAATCAATCAAATAGAATATTTGTTTCACTATTGATTAATATTTTAAGCTTATATTTAAATTCGTCTTTTTATCTCATTGCTTGTTTTTTTGTTAAGTTTATTATTCAAAGGGAGGTTTCTAATACACATTTGAAAAAGAACTTTAATTTGAATGAAATGATTTCTTAAAAAACTTTCTTAAAAATTGGAGGGTTTTATCAGTGATATAAAATCTTGGTAATTATAGTTGCAAGTCCCTTGATGGTCTTAGGAAGAATTATTAAAGCAAGAAATGAGTTTAAAAGCATGTCTTGGATGAGGTGCTCTATATAAATAACTAGTCTTAAGTCTACTCTCTGAAACAAACATTGTAGAATTAGAATCAAATAATTCTCATGAAAAGCATTCCTTAAACTAATTCTCTTTCTCTTTTATTGCAATTTGCACTCTTTTTCTTATAAATGACAATCCTTAATATAGTCCATCTATAAGTCTTTAACACTGTCATTTTAAAGGTCAAATGAGCCAAAGGATCTTTTGGTAGCACAAATCAACAAAAAGAAACTTTGACACTATTCATTCATGATGAGATATAACAATACAACATAGTTGAAACTGAAAACTAAAAACTCAAATTATAGCAAATTCCCTCTTTAGATATACAAGGAAGGCATATTGCATTAGAAAAACAAATCAAGGAAGAAACAAAATCCAATAGGAAACAACAAGAAGAAGTAGCTTATTTATGATAATGTGAACAATCTAATAATGTCTTAGATGATGGGTGGGTACTTCTTATCTTCATCATAATGGGCCATGCCAAAGGTTTACTTCACAATCTCAGTAGCATTGTAGGCCAATATAACATGCAATTGCTATATAAATTATGCCAACCATTTTATAATGTTGTTTACTTTAAATTTTAATTATACTATTATTGGTTCCCATCTCATAAGTAGACCCGATATGCAACCATTTTCAGGATATTAGTGCAAAATTTTAATGGCAATAACAACTTTTCATAATTTATATTTTTTATTTTTAAAAATAATGGAGGATACTTAGGTCAGATTTCCATCACTTCAAGTAAAAGACAATTCTCTCAAACCCATTGTGATAATTAGATGAAGACAATGGTTAAGATAATTTGTTTAATTAAAGATCTTATTTGTTATGTTTTCATTTGTACGACAACTCCTTTTTAAATATTAAATAATTAAAAATATATATTTTTAATTTCAAAAACAGATATATCTTGGATTACTAAGCCCCAAAATACTAGTGATTATTTAAATAGGTTGAAAGGATCCCTAAACTTTGCATTTGTTAATGGGGGTGTTAAAGGGAGAATAATTTACCCTTGTCAATTTAAGAAATGGCAAATTAGATAAGATGTGCATGACCACTTGATTTTTAAGCCATTCCTACAAAGATATACTTTTTAGGATATGCATGAAAAAAAGAATTAAACATAAACACCTTGTAGAGCCTTAGTTAAGGCCATAAGTGAGAAAAGAATAGATTTGTAAGGATGATTCTATGCAAGACATGATTCATGATGAATTCAAGGTTCATAAAAATGGAAGTGTGGATAAGGTTAAGGGTCCAGTTCTACTATCAAACCAAAGGATATAAATGATGATGCGAAAAGATTTTATGAGTTAATTAGGGGTGGCTAACAGAATTTGTATGAAAGTTACGAGAAGTACCTAAAATTGTCTTTTTTGGTGAAATTGTATCACATTAAATATTTATGTCAAAAAATTGACAAGGCTATGCCAATGATACTAGAGCTATTAGCTGAACATGCAAATATTCTACCTTCCTTTTATGATGCCAAGAAAACCATCAATAAATTGGGTCTTAACTGTACAAAAATTCATGTATGTTTAAATGATTGCATGTTATATTAGGGAGATGATGAAAATAAAAGCGTGTGTAAAAAGTGCAACACATCTAAATGGAAGCCTAAGATTAAAGGTGAAAAGCAAATGAAGAAGCTTGCAAAAATATTCAAATACTTTCCATTGAAGCCACGGTTACAAATACTATTCATATCATTTTAAACTGTTAAGCACATAAGATGACATGCTGTTGATAAAAACAATGATGGCATAATGAGCCATCTAAAGGACTTTGAGGCATGGAAGAGATTTGACACAATGAATCTTTAGTTTACTTCAAATCCTCGTAATTTATGTTTTAGGTTGGTCATTGATGTTTCCAATTCATTTGACATTTTAAGTATAAGTTATAGATATGACCAATGGTTCTTATACATTACAATCTTCTTCCTTTTTGGATATGTATGAAAGAAAGCTCATTCTTTTTTCAATGATAATTCCATAAAGGCAAGTATCGAGGAATGATATAAATGCCTAGCTACAGTCATTAATGAAAAAGTTAATAGATTTATGGAATGTAAAAGTTGAAATCATTGATTCTTGTAGTGGTGAAATCTTTAACATGCGTACAACTATGATATGGACTGTTAGCAATTTTTTAGGATATGTAATATTATCCAAGTAGGATGTGTATAATAGTCTATCCATCTTTGAACTTTGATTCAACCTCTTCACAACTTTCTCATAGTTACAAGTGTTGTTTTATGGGGACATTGGCATTTTTTAAACTTAGGACATAAATCTTAATTGGTTTAACATTAGTTTGATGGAAGGAAAGAGAAGAGAAATTCTCCAAAGACATTAACTAGTTTAGGAATCTTAAGATAACTTAAAAATATTGACATTGTATTTAGAAAAGAAGTGGAAGTTGAAGGCTAAGTAAGAAGATCTCAAAGAGTCAATGGTATAAATGGTGGCACTTTATAGTGGCGTAAAAAAAGTATATTTTGTCAACTTTCTTATTGAGTAAACCATTTGATATACTATAGTCTTGATGTGATACATATTTAGAAATAGGAATCCTAAAGATGAAGAGGTTCTTAAAGAAGGCTAAATCAGTTAGCGCTGGTGAAAGTAGTGAACCCAACATCACAAGTCTTATATCAAGTTTGTTGGTTAGTAATGGTAGAGATTCGAGTTATCTTATGCCAAATGATCTACCATCTTGGTCCATATTGCCTACCTTGAGTGTCCAAGGAACCTAACTGGAGTTTGATATTGATGACTTATTTGCAAAAGATAACCAAGAATAGGGCAAGCAACATGCACAGTTTAAATGGTGATAATAAAGATGAAATTGGTTAGTTAAGGTTATTGGTAAGTAACATAATGCGTACATTATTGCTATTTTGTTTATTTCCAATCTAGGGACTAATAAAAAAAATCCATAAATGAGGAAGGTAACTTAAGACCCATACAAAAGACACTGTTTAATACTTGATCACTTCTTAAAGGGCACAGGGTCAAAGTAGACTTCAATGAGGAGATCCAACCAATTAGAGAAAAAAAGGGCTTATTAAGAGTTTTTCTGGGTATGTTAGGACTAACTTCACATCATTTTTTGCTCATTTACCAAGATTGGAGGATTGTTCCATAAAAGTGCAAGGATGAAGTGTTTAAGACTTATATATTGGTAAGAACATGTTAATTATTCATTTCTCTTAGTACTGTGAATTTATATCTTTACTAACCATTGTGCTGCATCTTGCAATTTAGATTTGTTATTGATGATATGCATAAGAGGATTATATATCAGATATTAGGTAATAGGTGGAGATAAAGGTAATATGAATTGTATAAAAATGACAGGACTCACACCAAGGAGTAGATGATTCAAGATGTCTTAAAGGGTGTTGATAGGAATTCTTGGACAAATTTTGTTACCCTCTATTTTTTTAGAAAAGACTCAAATAATCACACTTGTTTTTTTAGATATACCAGTTCTTGGATGATCTTATTAATATATTTGTTAATAATCAAGAAATTGTAAAGAAGAATAAATAAAATAGAAAAACTTAATTATGCCTTCTATGGATGGCTTTAAAATTTTTGCATGAAAGAAGGCTAAAATGGTAAGTTTACTTTTGCAAAAATTATCATTTAAGCTTCAAATGCAATTTCAGATATGCCATGTGTATCTTTAAATTATAGGAAGTTGAGCATGGCAATCTAGTCACTTGAAAAGATATGTGGATTGCAGTCCATAAACATCCTGATGGATCTTACATCAATGATGAAGTTAAAGGTGTTTATGTAAGTGTTTGAGTTATGTAGGTGTTGACTTTTATTTTTGTTGAAGGGCTTTATTGTTCAACACTTATTACTTTCTATTTGAATTTGCAAGAAATGATTGCTTAGTTTCAAGCTAATGACTTTTCATCCTAAAAATTTTTGAGTAATGATTCATTAGTCAAGGCTTTGGAAACCCAAGAGCATTAAGTTAGGTTCGAGGAATCGAACTAGGTGCTTGCCCTTTCCAAGTATTTGGATGTCAAACTCATAGAAATTCATTATCTGGGCCTTCTTATACAACATTGCAGAATGAGGTTAAGTTTAAAGCACATATAACTGAAAGAGAGGAGTGATAACAACAAGCAGAGGTTGAAAGAGAAAAGTGACAATGACAAGCGACGGCTAAAAGAGATGAGTGACAATGCCAAATAAAAATAGCTATGGCTCTTTTCTTTCAATGTTTTCAAGGTCTATTGTCATCAGAGCTTGCAACAATATAAGCTTAAGGGGTAATTTTTCTAAATTTTCTTGTTGAATTATACAAAAGAATATTTTTATTTTTGGTTTTTAATTTATTATTAATGACATTTTATTTTGACTTTTTAGCGCCAAGTGATTAGGTTAGTAAATACCAGTTCACCAATGATAGTCATTTCTCATAGAAATGAATGTCATTACTATCAATAGTTATTTTGTTTTGTTGCCTTTGGTTGTTGATGTAATTATGCTACAATGAGTATCATTTGTAATTGTGAATTTTATTATTTTGTTTTGGCCTTCTATTCAAAGTATGTGCCTTAAGATGGTAGTTCCACCCATTTAAGCTTCCTTCTTATGTTCCATCTAATTTTTTAGTGTACAACTGAAATTGGTCATTAATTTTTTAATTGTAAATTATTTATGGATTATATTTAGTGGTTTCATGAACACTAAAAGTTGCTTGGTCTTTTATTCCTAGTGTGAAAGTTTCTTTAAATACAAGAAATTGTTTGGTCATTCAATGGTTTATTGAACATTAGAAGTTGCTATAATTTTCTACTATGAAGTGCTAGGTTGGTTGTTTGTAAATTAACAAATTAGTCATTTAGTTGTTGGTCTTCTTAAAAATTGTTTGACTGAAAATTAGGTTTGGTTTCCTTGTAATTGTTGTTATAGGTATTGAAAAAGAAAAAAAAAACAAAAAGAAAAAACAATAGTTTAACAATATAAAAGCATTAATAGCAATTAAAATCACCACCTTTAATATTTTAGTCATAGTTATCTTAGTTGTGGCCAACTATGGCTAAAATATAGCTTAGCCATGGCTAAGATAACAGGTCTGGCCACTATTAATAAAACAGTAGCTAAATTTTGGTTTAATCACGATTATCTTAGTTATAGCTAAATCACAGTCTAATCATAGCTATTTTAATCATAGTTAGACCATGATTTAGCAACAATTTTTTAACAATTAATTAAAATTGTGGTTAAAGCTTTTGAAATAGATGATTCAATAGTGAATATTAAAACTGTCCTTAGTAAGTTTTAAGAGGATTAAAAACATTACTAAAGTCATTAAAAAATCATGACTAAATGTATATGTTATTAAAAAATCAACCAAAATGATAGGGGCTAGGGGCTCACCCTCCTAAAATATGGATCGCATATAATTCCATATTAAATTATATACTCTTTGTTTTTGTTAAGATTTTCCTTTGTTATTTAAATTTTTTTAACTAACTTTTTGCATTTGTACTATCATTATAAATTTTTTGTCTTAATACATTGGTTTGATAAACCGCTTTGCTTTATTGCTTTTATCAAATTATTAATGGATTTTATCTATCATTTTTTTACTTGAAATCAATGAGACACATGCAACAAATGTATATCCTTTCATGTTATGTGTAGTATAGCGTTGCTCAAACATTTGAATGGTGTGAGGCTATGCGTCACGTTGGGCTACTAATAAATGATTTTAATGCAGTATGTTATCTTTTTTAAATCATATATTTAATTACTAATTTGATCTCTCTTCTATGGTATGTATGTGTGGTAAATAGTTATAATTTTTTAAAGTACTATGTACTATAACATATAGAGTTGTCCCCTAAAAAAATTTCTGGTTCTGCCTATGTGTGCATGTATCTTTTTTATTCATATATCTGCACTATTATATATGACTTTGGGTTCAAAAGCATTTGTTAGTACATAGATAAAATAGGATATAAATATAAATTATAATACCCAAAAAAAATCAAATTGCATGTGGCAACTCACTATGGCCTTTTTGTATTTTTTCAAATACAAAAATTTATTATAATTTAATTTTATATTAACAAATGATTTAAAATGAATGTTTAATACAAAAAAATTGGCATGCACTTTAGTAAAGTGCATGCCAAGCCACTGGTATATAGGTATACATATGCAGAGTAGGTACATATTATAGTTTAGTGTTCTATATATCTCGTGACTTTCGATTGTTATTGTGCTGTCTTTTTTGGCTGGAGATCAAAGGCTATGCTTCTCTTAAATTGGAACAATATACCAAATTCTAATTCTAAAAATTGGAACATCGTGTTTGGCTGTTCAAATTCTAATTGCCCTTTGCATATGACTAGATTCTCAAACCGAAAACATATATATGGACAGATACCAATATGCCCAAATCAACCATGATGATATAGAGACAAACTCATCCACTCTAAATTCATATCAATTTTAAAACATTATATCAATGTTATGATTATGAAATATCAACTCATTGATATAATTTTGATTGGTACATATGTTGTTAAAAGCATACAATTTATGCTGAGTGTAAGAGTTTCATGAAAATGTTTCTCATAATCCAGATTTCAGGTTTAAAATTTGATATTTTTTACCCAAATGTGTTGGATTAACTCAATTGATAAGAAGAGATAATGTTGTATCTTAATGGATTTGATGAGCACTTTAAAAGTAAAACCTAAGAATCTACCCTTAATATCAAAATGTGAAAGTGTTCCTTTAAATCATATGAGGAAGGACTTTAGCCCAAGATATTAAATCTAAGAATATCCTGATTGAAATTTACAAAAAAAATAAACTAATATCTCTAAAGTCTTGAGATTCAATTTTTCTATGTTATATGTTATATAAACCTCTTTAACCTAAAAATTTCATAGGTTTAAAATGGCTTAATCTATTTCATCAAAGTTCAAAGAATATTTTATGGTTACAATTCAAACAAGTTACATATAATGAATTGACTAATGAATTAATTACTTTGAATAGTGTGACTTAAAATTGTTGAACACAACGAATTATTTTGAGTACAATTGTACAAGACTACTTAATCTAATTGGCATCATTAAACTACCCCAAAAGAGTATAGACATATAGAAGACCCGTTAGAGCTAAGGCATCATTTCCATCCTTCAAACATAATTGCTTTCAAGATTACACTTATCCCTTGGTCTTAGATAAGGCATGCTTTATACGAGCTTATCACCGCTATATTTTCAATAAAGCTTCTGTCTTTCTCTCTCTCTAAAGTTTCTTTCTTGATTTGTAGCCTGATTACTCCTGAAACAGTATATATACAATTAGCAACTTTGTATTTGTTCTTTATACAATAGATATACATATGAAACTTAGGAATTGATTACACACACACACACACACACAGAGCTTAATATAAAAAAATTGATTTATTTTTCATAAATAATGTTAGTGTGTGTGTATATATATATGTATAAAATTTTGGCATTCTTGTCATTACTAAATTCAAAAAGTAGATTTTTAATTGTGACGTATAAATTGGCACAAACAGTAAATAATATATATATATATATATATATATATATGATAAAGCATTAATAACCAATTAGCACAAATTGTCATAATAAGATGCTTTGATTTGATTATATATAAGATGCACTCTAATTTTAGTGCATTTATTAATTCTTAATAGATATACATCTTCTTAACTCTTTAGTGATTAGATTTATTCGTCTACGTAATAATCCCTAAAAGTTTATAAGTTGTTACTTGTTAGTCTTTTTTATTGGAACAAATTGTATATTTATTTTACTTGGAGGGATTAATTCAATATACAAATATAGTGAATTACAATTTTAAGAAACTAAATAATTTATAAAGAAAAATAGACTCATTGACTAAAACTAAAGGGGAATAATTTTTAAAAATCAGGATTTATATTTACTCACAATTTAACCAGAAATTCAATAATATATAATGGCACATATCCTAATTAATTCTCGGTAATATATTCATCTTGCAGCCAAAATGATTATAAAAAGGTTTCCATGTCATAAACACTAGGTAACGGTACTAATTTTCCAACTTACTCTTGTATTTAATTTGGTGGAACGGGCATAACAACCTTTACAGTTTGTCCAAAGGTCGAAAACTACTGCTGAATAAATACAGTTGACAAGATTGTAGAGTATGAAATTATATATAAATATATATAAATATATATATTATTAATCCTAAAATATTTATTTCGAGTTACAAAAAAAATTAAAGTAAATTATATAATTGTTTTTTCTATTTCTAAAGCATATATAAGTTTTTTCAGAAATAAAAATTATCTTACACTTTAAGAAAAATATTTTAGTCAAAAAATTTAAAATTAAATAAAAGTGCAAAATAATTTTGTTTTAGAGGTAGTTTATATATGTTTGGAAAATAAATAAAAATTTATGTAATTTTAACAAAGTTTAGAGATAATATTTATAATTTATTCAAGAAATTAACAATATCAGGCACCTCCACCAATCGATCAAAGATCACGAGACCTTCTTTTCCTGACTAACCATTTGAATATGGGAATGAACTATCCTGACTTGAATTTATAAAGATGGTGGAGTCTAATTAATATTCTATCATTATTTGGGTTCATATATTGACTAGTAGGACAGTTTTTTAATGTTGCAGCTAACCGCTGATGGGTACGGAGAAAGCATCATGTGCGAAACAGTAGCATACACACACAATTATTTTAACTATAAAGATTTCCTTAATGATTAAGAAATGAAAAAAAGAATAGCATAAATATGTAAACTTTATATATTTGATATATATTTATATATAGAGTAAATTATACTATTATCTTTTTTAAATTTGATTAAATTATACCTTTTTTTTTTTTACTTAAAAAAACGTCATTCGATTTCCCGGTCATTTTGATCTATTGCAGAAAATTTGCCCTCAATTTATTTTCTGTACACAATGAAAAGTTAACATATATTTGTCTAAATTTTCCGTTTTGATCATAATCAAATAATATTATGTGGACTGCTATTTCACATGAATGAATAAAAACAAGGGGGGGGGGGGGGGTTGTGTGTATAGACCTCACACATTATTTTTGGCCGTTAATTTACCTAATGTAGCCGCTTCCTATAAGTTGAAACAAATTAAAACTAGTGCATAATACTTTACAAAAACACATCCAAATGCTAAATAGAAAGAAATTTCGAAGTTCATTGTTAATTAAGGCCATATATAGTTGCCTAAGTTTGTTCTCTATAACAACTCCATGGCATGCCTTCGTCGTTGTCTATATTGTCTAGGATCTTGCGCTCTATGAAACTTTAATAGTTCTCAAAAATATATATTAATCTCACTATTATTAAATAATAATAAAATAAATAATTTTTAAGAAAATAACTGTTTTGAAATATTTTATGAGTCTCAGTTTTAAAAGAACATGTTAATACACATGGCCATACCGCAGAATATAGATTATGGGAGGTTGAAGTTGTAGTATATATTTTATTAACTTTTATATATATATAAGAGTCAAAGTTGGGTCCTTAATTTGGGCCAATATCTTCTCAACGATAATTAAAATTAGGGACCACAAGGGCAATGGGTTTACGTAGCGCATGAGCATCAAAGAGAAGAATTCATCTACCAATTTTGGAACATAGGATAGTCATGAGGCTATCTAACCCTTTAGCGTGAATTATGTCCAAATAAATAATATATTAGGATTTGTTGGGTATTATGATGATGATTATATATATATAGTATTCATTATTGAATATGCAATATTTTATGATTAAATTAGAGAGAAAGAGTAAGAAAATGAAGATGAATTAGCGTGGAAATTATATAAATTTTTAATTAAGGAGAATACATTCTTTTGGAAAGAGAATGGACCAACTAATTTTTTATAACATTGGAAAATTCTTATATATAGTCTTTCAATATGAACTTCTACTATACACTTGGTACTAGGTGATGATCATATGAAAAATATTATAATAGATATTTGGTGGTTTTTTGTCCTTTAATGGAAAATCTTCACTCCAGGTGATGCGATAATACCATAACAATAACTAATATGAAAAATTTTCCAAAATTTTAGTTGTATAGCACATATGATATGTAATTAATTAAAATACCATAATTAATTTCCAGCAAGAAAAAAAATTACAACAAAAATAAAACTACCAAACTATGAGGTCAATTCATCAAGATATAAACGCCAATAGGAAAATTGTGATAATAATTAAATAAGGACTCAATAGTCATTTTATGCTCTTATTATTATTATTATTATTTATTTATTTCATTCTTAATTTATACAAAGTTTATTATACTTTATTATTATTACTTTTTTTTATTTTGACACTATTTTTAAATAGAGATACAATAATTATTTTTTATTATTCTTTTCTATTCATATATAATTTTTATCCAACTAAACATACAAATGAAATAAAATTTATATTCCTTTCTATATATATTATACTAAACATAATTTTTTCATTCATTCACATCCTTACTTTCTTTTTATTTTCATATTTAACAATTATACATACTAAGCGTGGTATTACAACTAAGACCTATAGATAGATAGATAAAATAACTTTAAGGCATTTAGGTTAATAATAAGTGACGTGTTAATTAAACTTAGACTCTACATTTATGGGACATGAATCACAGTCCTTTCTAATTACTTTCTAGCTAATTTCTTTTATGATCACCAATTTTTATAAAATAGATACTTTTTTAAATTATGACATGGACGCTGTAACTATTTCCTGGGAAAATTGTAAAATTATAAGTATTGAAATCGATGCTCAGAATTATTAAATTTTTTATTTTTCTTAATATGTATTTATGGAGAAAAACAATCTAAATCATGAATTTTAATATTAAATGTGATGATCAATTTAACTCTGTTAGCTTGTAAATTATTATTATATTTTTTAGAGAGCTCACATGGTCATGCGTTCAATTGTGAAGACTTATATCTTTTCGCAAATTTTTAAAATTAAATTTTAATTTGGATAAAAGATTCATATGACATACCAAAGATGTAGTGCTTAGATAGCTAGCTATGGTTCTAAATTTATTTTTGCCCACTTAGATTTTGATGACGCTAGCTATGTATATTTCTTGTACAAGTTAATGAATGAAAAGTTTGTACAAATATGGTTGCTCCGTTTGAAAATATATGATGCCGGACAAAACAAGTGCAATTTTTAAATCAAGTGTGAAAAGGAAACAATATTTTTCTTTTAAGTGAGCAAATTTGACAAGAGAAAAAAAAAGTAGTTAGGCAAAAGTGAGTGATTTGATTCGATTAAAATTGAGAATAAGTTGATATAAATGGAGTGTATTAGTGAAGCGATATGTTAAATATCCTAGTTTAGTGATAAATTAAACTTCACTTTTAATATGATTAATTTGGTGGGGAGCAGGTATCGTGAACTTTAAAGGTTTACACCGCCAATTATCTCCTTTAGAAGTTCGAAAGCACAATTATACACCCATAGTTAATTTTACAAATTTGTTACTCAATTTATTATATTTCTTTATATTAATTATTGTCAAGAGGTGAAAGAGAAGTGGAATTTAGAAAAAAAATCTCTCTCTCTCTCTCTCTCTCTCTCTCTCTTTCAAACTCGTTATAATTCAACACTCGCGTTGGATTCATGAATACGTCAATTTAAGAATCGGACTACGATTTTAATTAGGCAAAAAGGTGAGCTAGTATAGCGGTCGTTTTCTTAAAAAAAAAAAAAATGTTTGTTGACAAACTTAATTGTTTAATCAATTAATATAGTTAAGTACCCTTGCATGTAACTGCAAATTGCAAAAATACTCACAATTTGGAATACAATAGTTTCATAATTTTCTGTTGAAAGTTCATAATTATTAATTTGTATATATTAGGGTTGAATAATATATATATGGCTTAAAATATAATTTTAATGATTGAATACTGAGTCCTCCATTTTGAATATATATATATATAATTGTGTCAATTTTAATGGAATATATCCAAACAAAGAAAAAATAACCAAAAAAAAAGATTGGCTAGAAGGTGATTTAAATAACAAAACTTAGACATAATTTTTAGATATTCATTATCAAAAAAGTTTCATCAACATGCTATGTTTTTAATAAATACTTGACCCAAATAATCATGAATGAAAATCTTTCATAACAATAAATGTTGGGAGATTTTGATATATGTGTGAAACGGATTTTGCATAATATTACATGGAATGCAGTCAGAAAAAGAAAAATTGAAAGGTTTTAATGTTACGAGTTATTTTTCAGAGTTGACCCCATACTTTTTAGTCTATATTTTTTTTAACTATACAACATTAACTTTGTCTTGAGTTGTAAGTAATCCAAACATGTATACGAGTTCTACTCCTAGCAGCTCTTTTTTTAGTACATATTTACAAAGTCACGTGCCTTATTTGTAATATAAAAGAAAATTAAAAAATTTTACCTAAATTTTATTCTTTAAAAAAGGAAAAAAAGAAAAAAAGAAGCAATTTACTTATGAGAGCTCAACTTTTTCTCAAGAAGTCAATACTATTCACCCTCAGATTGCTTTAAGATATATGCATGTATATAATAATAAAAGTACTTCACACAAATCTCAAATATCCAAGCCGTGCCGTAGCATTACCCGGAGAAGAATGAAAGAATGGACTAGAAGGTAAGCACGCGAGGAACCATTCCCTTTTCAGAAATATTGTTTCTTATTTACTTTTCCAAAATGTCCCCAAAAAAAAAAAGAACGAAATTAAGCTCTATATTAACACGCTAGATCAATTTTATTCTTCTTTATATATATATATATATATATAATTTTATTTGCATCTTAATCAAACCAATAAAGATTCAGCAAAAGACTCCAATTCCTCTTGGCTTTCTTGGTTATTCAAGAGCTGGAAGTATTCCTCGTACAGCTTCTCCAGCGACGTCCCATGTTGCTCTGCCGACTTTGGATACTCCGATTGCCCCTCCATATCAGAACCGTTGACCAAGTCATGCTCTTCCTCAAGAAACCCAACAAACCGAACATCATCATCATTATTATAATCATTGTTATTATTCTCTCCCCAAAGAACCTTCCCTTTCTTCTCTTCCTCCTTCTCTTGGCTCGTTGATCCACTGGCTGAGCTCGAATCCAATAAGTTTAAGTTATAATTACTATCAGTTCTAGGAATCGAAGAAGACAAGGCTGTGATTCTTATGGGCTTTGGTAGATACACTATCGTCTTCTTCTCTGCTTCTCCTTCTTCTTCTTTTTCATGTGCCTTGGCTTTCTTCTTCTTCTTATTCAGCTTCTTCTTGGAATTGTGATTATCTGGAGAAGGTATTGATGATAGTTTCCGGTGAGTATTGGGGTCGGTTCCTTGGTTTCGTAGTCTTTTGCTGAGATGGGTGTTCCAGTGGTTCTTGATTTCATTATCAGTTCGTCCAGGTAATCTTCCCGCAATGAGGGACCATCGGTTTCCGAGAAGTGAGTGCATTCGAATTATGAGGTCGTCTTCTTCGGGTGTTATGTTCCCTCTCTTTATGTCTGGTCTAAGATAGTTCATCCATCTCAGTCTGCAACTTTTTCCACACCTTAAAAGCCCTGCATGAATAATTAATATAATTTAAAATTAGAAAAGAGAGAGGAGAATGATAAGTGAAAAAAAAGCTTTTCAAATAATAAGATCTTGATATTTAGATGGATATAAATATGGCGACACAAGAAGACATATAAGGGTATTAAACAGCTTGTAGATGTATTATTATTATCATTGATATTCTAATGTGATAAAATTTAAAGTGTTTAAATATTATTTAAAATCGCGTTATCTTTGATACAAGTGTCTAACAGAGACACAAGTCCTTTCTCAAAGTATCCTATCATATCGTTTGTGTGTAATTTAGGTTCCGTTTGGTTTAACGGAGGGGAGGAGAGGGGAGGAGAGGTTAATGGAGGGGAGGGGAGGGGAGAGGATTTAATGAGTTATGTTTGGTTGGAAGGGAAGGGAGGGGAGGGAATGAGAGATTATTGTTTGGTTCAGGAGGAGAAGTAATTATATTTAGACAAATTTACCCTTTATATTATTTTATTTTTATTTTTTATAAAAAAATTATTTATATCAATAATTTTTTTAAAAAATTATAAATTTCAATCTTTTCTTATTTTTAATTTCTGATAAAAAAATTTATCTTAATTTTTATTAAATATTAATATATTAAAAAACTAAAAAAAAATAAAAAAATAAATTAACATTTAAAAATACTCCAACCCTCCTCCTCCCCTTCAAAATCCCCCAATTTGGAGGGGAGCCAAAATTGGCCTCATTTCCTTCCTCTCTCCTCTCTTTCCTATCAATTTTATCCAACCAAATACCTTATCCCCCTCCCCTCCCCTTCTCTCCCCTCCAAAAACCCCCAACCAAACACTCTCTTAAGGTACGGCGTTGTGTCTGATAGGCCGTGGGTCTATGATCAACAAAATACTTGATCAGGTCAAAGATGAGTAATTAGGAAGAAGAAGAAGAAGAAACTCGAGAGTTAAGAGTCGGTCAAAGATGAATCTGTGATTGATATGTGGCCCAGACGAAGCTGGGTAGGTGAGAAAAAGATCTTGATCCAAAATGTTCCACAGAGGAGCCGGACGATTTAGTTCAAGTTTGATGACTCAAGAAGAACAAATACTAACGAAATTAGAGAGGAAGGAGCTGATGAGAGATGAATCTACGAAAAAGGAAGAAAGAGTTAATTACCCGCTCTTTTTGGTAAGGATCTCCATTGGCCTTCTCCATGAGCTTGGATATACTTGGTGAGCAATGCATCTTCTTTAGGAGTCCACGGGCCTCTGTGCAACCCAACTTTAGAGCAACAAGGAGCTCTTCCCATCTTTTTGGTTCAACAAAACTCTACCCTCAAAGTGATGGTTTGCGGATAGCAGAGAGAGAGAGAGAGAGAGAGAGAGAGAGATGGCCCTCTACCTCAAATGGAAAAGAGCACCTACAGACCCCAAAACCCTGCTTCTCCTTTTAAATGTTCAAGCATGCAACTTACTTGACCATTTTCTGTGTCTTCTTTCAATTTTTTATTGAATGGACAAGGACAAAACTATTGGGTGGTTAAAGCCCACTCTGGCTGCTATTGGCTATCATCCTCTCTCTCTCTCTCTCTCTCTCTCTCTCTCTCTCTCTCTCTCTCTCTCTCTCTCTCTCTCTCTCTCTTATAATACATGCTTTAATTATTTGTAGTGTCTAAAAATTAAAGAATAAATTATATTAATTACTTTCAAAATTTGATTAAATTATATTTAATATATTTTTAAAAAAATTATACTCAATTATATTGACATTTATATATATATATATATGTAAAATTATTTATTTTACTTCACTTTTAATTAAAAAAATAACTTTCTGCCGAGCATAAAATTTTGATTTTATTATTAATATGATAATAAAAAATTAAGTAATTTTATTTTTTAAAAGTTTATTTATTTTTTAAAATATTAATTTAATTAATAAAAATAAATTAAAAATAGAAGTATAATTTTAAAAATAAAAAAAGAACATATGATAAAATTTAATCAAATATTAAGAAATATAAAAATAAATTATTTTATGTGAATTTTTGTGATAATAATAATATACTCCACCGATTCGTGCACGAAACTCAACAAACTTTCTTATCTGTCTTTCTTCTGCCCGCCTACTTGTTGCCTCAAGTGCTTCTGTGTGTATACATGTACGAATTTGATTCTGTCTCTCTAATCTGATTTCTTTTTTTTTTATTTTTTTGGCTGTAGTCGTATACGTCACTTTGAATTTAAGCAAAATAGTTAATTACGGTCACTTCTAGGTAAAAAATTTCAACATTTTTAAAGTTAAAACAGTCAAACTAAAACCAAAATAAATAATGACAAATACGCTCACTCGGACAGCAGACTATGTAGGTTGATATTTATTTGTTTAAAGTACATATATAACAAAGTAAAACAGATTAATTGAAGTTGAAACGTTATAAAAATTTCCTTTAAATATTTCTTATCGTTAAATCAATCTTTTGACTAATATCGAGTTTAATTGTACGATGCCTTAATATTTTCAAGCACGAGTTTAATGGTTTTAGAGATCTCTATCAATCAATAATAATTAATATACATAGTATAAGATGAAAAAAAATTAGAGAAGATTTCCATCACTGTACTATGACCTTAGCATACCCTATATTTAGTGTGGTTTTTTTTTTATTTAAAGAAATATATTTCTTTGGATAATCTATATAACCGTAATTAAAAAGACACTAAAGTGCCCCAACCATAAAAAGGGTTAAATATATATATATATAGTTATTATTAAACGCATTTAATCAGATAAATATTGTATAATCCGACTTAATAACAATTTAAAAATAATTAATACGACAAAAAAAATTTAAGACTGAAGAAAGAAAGTCGTCAACTACTGTGGCTGCCGGTCTCATTTATATAATAAGCGAGTGAATTTCTGGGACCCTACGTATTACTTTTTTTTTTTTTTTTTGCCATTATAAAATTGAAATAACAAAAGAAAAATCTAGTACAGTACAAGAGAAATTAAAAAAAAATTACAAACCCACAAAACAACAAACATAATCAACCAATACCTTCCCTACAGTACCCAACATCAACAGAAAGGATTAAAAAAAAAAAAAAAGGGGGGATAGGAGATTAATATTCCAAATAATTGGACACATTTCTTTGATGGAAGACGTGGTAAGCTAATTAACTGTTTTATTATTAGACTTGGGAATCCACATATTACTAATTAAATCTAAACATTCATAGCTAAATAAGCTAAATAGAAAAATCAAAGAAAAATAAATGCATAATCTCACCTGCGTATATAAAAACCTACAAGGTGATAATTGTGTTTTGCTCTCTCTCTCTCTCTCTCTCTCCCTATATATGTATGTATATATGTATATATGTATCTATGTATGGCTCAGTAACAGGGATCGTCGAGTGAATAGATATTATAAATAATATAATTCTGTTTTACTAATTCGGTTATGAATGAGAATTAAGATTTTAATACTATATATATTTAGAAAGATTCATTTTTGTTTACTAAGTACTAGTTTGGAAAGAGTCTTATTTATTTATTTATTTTTGGTAGTGAGGCTGGTGAGGTTTTTACTGTGTCTTTTTTTGGCTTGCCTGGAATATATTTATGATATACAATTACCATTGAACAAGTTCTCTTTGTTTTATGTGCCGTCAATTTTCACTTGATCATGTCAATAATAAATAATTGGCAGAAAATCCAGAAATTTCTTGCTAGCTTCGATAAATTCCCATAGGTTTCGCAGATAAGTAGCAGATGCAATCATATATTCTTGAAAAAAAATTTAAAATGAGGTTTCTTCTTTGATTGAGTCAAATTAAATTATTGTACGTTTAAATCTAAACAACTACAATAAGTGAGCATTTAAAAAAATAGTATAGTATGGTATATATGGAGGGGGTCAGCTCATCCGTTATTATAATATCATTTCAAAATTTTACTTTGATAGAAAATTGGAAAATATTTAGAAGTCAAAAAAATTAACATTCTCATCTATTACGCTAAGATGTTAACTTTTAAATAGTATATGAATTATTTTCAAGAAAACTGGGATATATGACTTTTACGAGAATATTAATTGTATTCTTACAGTATCAAGTTAATGAATATTAATATAATTTATATTTAACAAGAAAATAATTATTTTTTAAACAATATAAAACGTTAAGATTTTTTTTTTATCTGAGTTTGAAGTTGAAAAGTAGTCGGAATTATTTATTTTCCATATAAAATGATGACAATTATAAAAATATCATTGGCTGCAAAATCATTTACCAACCACATTCTTATTACTCATTTTTTATCCATGACCGCGATTCAAACAGATGGAAGAAATATGATTTTAATAAATAATAATTAAAATGCTAAAAAGCTGCCGCACAGTTTAACTTTTGTGAATAAAATATATATAGATATATATATCATTGTCAGTGTAGAACATAATAAAAAAATTAATACTATCAAAAATTTAAAAATATAATTAAAATTTTAAAAATAACTATTCAGCAAATAGTTTAAAATGTGATCAGAAAAAAAATAAAATGTGATCAGAAAATAAATAATTGTCGCTTTCTTGCACAAACAAAAATTTAAATGGAAGAAATTTATTAGAATTAAATAACAGACAAAATTCTCATGCATAGATAAATTCATCTTTAAAAATAAAAAGTTTGTTTGATTAATTGAAAAAAAAGCAAAATGATGATAACAACATGATGAATTAAACTAACGTAAATACGAATAATGATAAATAATATTTAAGATTTTCTTTAAAAAAATGATAAATATAAGATAGAGAGAGAGAGAGAGAGAGAGAGAGAGAGAAATAGCAAAAATAAAATAATCAATTAAGGTGAATGCATTTGCAAACCCAAACCACTGATGATAATAACGAGAGTCTCAATATTAGGAATTGGTATTGATCTTTTCTTCTTCCATCAATACTCCAACAGAAAGATCAAGAATTTACAGCAACACACTAATCACACAAAGAATTCAGAATATTATTAATGAATTATTAAATTATCAAACTCTGGAATATTAAAGAAAAAATCTGGACAACAAAAGAAAGAGATTTTTCAAAGAAAAACTAAATAACAGAGATCTACCAACAGTAACAAACAACAATCAAAAGTTAGAAAAATAATATAAAGAAAAATAATTTTTGTTAAACAAATAAAGAAAACATAACAAAAAGAAACCACTGTTTGGCGTCTGAATGCTGAACAAGAAATAATGAGAGAAAGAGCTTGTGGTCAGAAAAAGAAAGTCTGTGTTCACAAAAATGCAACAGAGAGAGAGAGAAAAGAGAGGATATATATATATATGTATATACACACACACATATATATGACACCTTTTGATTTTATAAAAAGTATCGAGAGTTTACGGTTGTCTAACATTACTTTTTTGTTATGAGCAAAAAATATGTCCAATCTGTAGTGATATATGAATAATCTGAAAAATATTTTATGTTTAATTTTCTATATCATTAAATAACAAAAATAATTTAAAAAATTTACGGTCAATAAATCCAAGTGAAGATGGCTGTTTCCTTGTTACCTGGAAACAAGTATGGACACAAATTCCGGGCAGTTAATAAAAATTGCTATTAATGAGAAGTTTCAGTTTCTGATGTCCAACAATTCTTCTTTTTATTCTCATAAAATCAAGGACTTTTAGAACAATTTTATAATTTAAAATCTCTCAATATAAATATTTTTAATTTAAAATCCTAAATTATAATTTTTCTTATATATAATCTCTGACCGACCAAATCCAAACCTAATTAATTGTGACCTAATCCTTCTGTGAGTTCAAGTAGCCCAAATGTTGGCCCTGATCGACATTCCTTTCTTTCAGAATCAAAGTAAGTGGCCCCTTTGGGTGACACGTTCTACCATTATAGATTGATACATCGATTTTTTTAATCAAACATTTCTATCTCAACTTTTTCTCTTCCGTTTCTCCGAAGTTAGATTTTAGTCGTGGTGAAAAATTGTTTAATCTTGAAATAGAAGCATATCACAGCAACAGTTAATGTTGCAATTTGAAAGAGCCAAGACGGTTGCAGACACTTAATAATAAAATATTCAAGTTCTGACCATATCAAAAAAGTAGGTACAGAAAGGATCAATAATGAACACTATATAAAGATATTTATATATAATGTCAAAGTTATAGATAATTAATTACCATTTAAATAGCAGAAATAACTTTTACCCACCGTTGTTCCAATTGCAATTTACTTTTCAATTAATTTATTTTAATTTGCAATTAATTTCAGATTTATTTTCTTTACAACATCCTGGATTTCGCGTCCAACAGAGTTAAATTTTTTTTTTCTTTGGGAAAGAAACTATACTTACGCGCCTTCGTCTCTGTCCCAAGTTGTAACTTTGATCATAATTGACTATTTTTGCAATTAACCAACAACTAATTCATATATCTCGTTGTAATTATTCAATTAGGAGTGAAATTACGATTAAGACCTCATATTAAGGTGGCTAAATACAATGTCCAGCACTTGATAATGCACATGGTGTTAATTGCTGGAGATAACGTCCAATTTAGATGGAGAAAATTTTTGCAAAAGGACAAAGAAATCATGACGTCAATTGCGACTATTAATTGATTTATGAAAATATTAGATTTGAGAAAAAGAATAATAGCAGGTAAGTATGATTTTTCTTTAAAAATATAATGAGCTTAACAACAATATATTATTCTATAATATAGCTTACGTGTGATTAAGAGAGTTTTATGAAATGTTCCATGAAAATTGAAGAAGGATAGCTGAACGGAATTGACGGAAATTTAAATCATTGATCTCATTGCACCATCGGAAGTTGCTTATGAAAGAATCAATTAACATTACATATAGATTCGAGAGTTTAAGTACTTGATCTTCTTGATTTCTAAAAAGCAATATTTTACGCGAGAAAGTGTATCTACCTAAGGGTGTGTTTGGTTGGAGGTTTTTGAAGGGGAGGGAAGGAAGGATAAGGTGTTTGATTGAATAAAATTGAAAGGGAGAAGAGGGGAGGGGTGGGGTATTTTTTAAGTTTTAATTTATATTTTTATCCCTTTTAATATTTTAATATTTAATATAAATTAAGATAATTTTTTTTATTAAAAATTAAAAATTAAAAATATTAGAATTTATAATTTTTTTAAAAAATTATTGATATAAACAACTTTTTTATAAAAAATAAAATTAAAATAATATAAAGGATAAATTTATTCAAATATAATTACCTCTCCTTCCCTCCTTTCTCCTCCCTTCTCCTTCTTTCCAATAAAACAAAATCCATTAACCTTCCCTTCCCTCTCCTTCATTAACCTCTACTCTATTGAACTAAACATAGCCTAAGTGCACGATCAAGTCAAAAGTTAAAGTCCTCTCATATTAAATTTCTGATTAAGAATTGAAATAGCGAAACCAAGTACGTGTCCTTACTTCAACACGCTATAATATTCAACTCTTCCACACTGACTAAATAAGCCACGTTCTGTTCTCTGACGAATTATTGCATCACACTCGAGGATTTATAAGCTTATGGACCAAAATTGTCGTCTGGAGAAAGTGAGTTAAACCTACATTTTCTGTGGCTCGTTTAATCGACACAAAAGCAAGCCAATTAATCTAGAGTTTAACTTAAGCTTTAGACAATCTCCTAATTAAATGTCAATCGGCAAACTTGTTTGAGTTGACAAACTTAAAAAAGTATATGAGTAATTAGCTTTAGACGTCATCATGATGTGGCCTTTAATGATCACAACTTTGATTGTGAAGATAATGCACGCATGAACCCAATTGTTTTGGGTACCGACTGGGGAATTTTTTGTACTTGAAAGACCCTCCAAAGATTAACCCAAAAACAAATAAATAAATGAAGACCCTAGGAAAAGAGGGTTGTGTGGTTTGTTACCTCCATTAATTGGTGTATATCATCTTAATTAATAGGTGGTTGTGTGTAGCTTTGGGTTACATTTTTTATCAGATATGTTAGGTTTTATCTTTATTTTTCTCTCAGAATATGGGGCCTTAGAATTGAGCTCTATGGAATCTTTGTATTTTCTCTCTTAATACTTAATAGAGTAAAATAATTCTTTTTTTTTTCCTCTCTCTCTTGAAAGATATCTTATTTATACATTTATTTCTATATGAAAATATACATGGTTTTGTCTAAAACCTAAGATTGCACTACAACTAAACCCATTTTAGACCTGCTGTTAATAGAGTTGTGTAACTAGACTAGATAGCAATATGCTTTTAATCCAATAATATGTACAAAAATAAAAAATAAAAATAAAAATAGTAAGTACAAAATAGAAAATAAGATAAAAGTAATACTAAGTACACAAAATTCAAACAAAATAGAAAATGAACACCATAAAAATGGTAATAAGGTCTTTCTTTAAGCTGAAATTTGCGATGCTATCTTCTCCATTCGAAATAGAAATCAAACGATACAAGTAATAAATATGAGGGCATTTGACAGAGAAAATGGTGAGAAAACAAATCAGTTGACGAGAATTGCAAATAGTTACGATGGTATTGAGGAGAGATGGCAAAATAAATAGAAGATGGCTTAATGGAGTATAAAGGTGATGTATATATTACTTAAAAGCATTAGGAGTACAAGTTCTTTTTACCATGAGTTAAAGGGAAAGAAATGTTTTTAGCCACTAATCGGCATTAATAATTTTGGCAAGATGATGAATGCTTGAAGATTCTCGATTTGGCTTCTTTTTATAGATAGAAATTTTGTGCTAATATCAGTTATTATTAGCCTCTTTTAGGATTATGTGGGGTTGCTTTAATAATGTGAACATCGGTAATATGAACTAGATTATTTTAGACTTGTAAAGTTGTTGACTTGTAAGGCACTCATAACAAATTATAATACATATTTTGGTTTTATAAAAAACTTGTGTATATTTTCACAATATAAGAAAGAGCTAAAATAAATTATTCTCTTTTCTCTTGACAAGTGTTCAAATTATATGGTTTTTCCCCTATACTGAAAAACTACACTCTTTTATTGAAATAACAAGATATACTGTATTAACTTTCCATTGAACAAAAGATTGGTTATAATTACACATATTTTGACAAAAATACCTTATTTATATAACATAATAAGTATTAATTATGAATTTAACTAAAATAGTCCCTTTTTTAAGTTTAGAATAAATTAAGTTAATAGTTTTTGACACAATAAATAAAATAAAAATAAAAGTTTAAGAAATATATTTTGTAATAAGCTATATTTTTAATAAAAGAAATCATTAACATTCTTTAAGGTATTTTGCCTTTTTTCGGACTTCAAGAAATGTTTGTGTATATTTTATAATAGAAAGAAAATATGTGTACTTTGAGATTGAAAAAGAGAGTAATTTACCTGAAAAATTATGCAATTAAATCATCTTTAAGGAGAATAAGTAATGATATTTCTTGCTTATACAAGGGAACAAGAAGAGTATATGCAAATATGTACGCATGCATTAGATATAGAATGAGTGCCCCCCGCCCCCCCCCCCCCCCCCCCAAAACCAAAAATAAAAAAACAAAAACAAACAACAGATTGGCCTGTTCCTTACACAAGGCTAGCTCGGGCACTTTCAATTCAAAGTTCTCACATTCAAAAGATGAAGTCATTGAATATCCACTTGACAAAGACCAAGAAGATACACGGATTCAACTTTATGAAGCAAAGTTGCTTCTTCCTTTGGGTTATCATGGCTACCAACCTGGGTTGATGATTTTAATTTCTTTTCAGTGATCTCACTAACTTTTTGCACAGTACATGAGTTTACTCTCACCAACGTGGATCTGCCAAATCAATGTTTGCCTCATCAAGCTAGCTACTTCAGAAGTAATTGCTTTGCCTTAATGATCTTTCTGACTTTCACTGATAATAATAATACACACACGCACACACACCCTCTTCTGCGGGAAGAAAGAATACCTGAAATGAACATTTGGAGAATTTGATATTTTGATAAACTAATATTGCAAAATGTTATATCATGTCATATATGATTCATATATACCTCAGCAGAACTATTTGATTTGATGCATAAAAAAATTTAAATATTATTAGACACATAAAATTGTGTCTCATCATTATGCATTGCAATTTGAATGTTTAGATTTAATTTTGTTTATTTTTTTAAGTTTTAATTATTGTTTTTTAAGTTGACAGTTAAAAAATTATTTTATTTTATATTTTGTATTCTTTAAAATAAATAAAATATAAAAAAATTAAATATAAACAATTTAAATTTAACCTGAGAGATATACGCTGCATGGAATTCATTCGCATAAATGAAGCACCTGGTCCAACTTGTTCTCGCAGACTGACAGTAAGATACAGCACAAAACGCAAAAGTAAAGAACCAATTATATTATTATATAACAGTGATATACCAGTTTGATGAACTAGACTCGGAATATTTAATGGTTCGTACATAATACATTGGGACAAACTGACTGCAGATTAGTTGCTCTTTCCTTAAAGGGGCAATTCACCGCGATTAATTTATTTTTTCAGTTTAATAAAAAACAGTCCATTCGAGTTAAAATTATGAGATTGAAAAAAAAAATTCGTCATCCATCTATATTGGAACTAAGAAATTTGAAAAAAAAAAAGAAGAAGAATTGCTCACGGCCTGATGATGATCCCAATATCACCTACCATTGAGTCAACCCTAATTTAAAAATAGATATTAATAATGGCGTATTTTATATTAGCATGTTTACTAGCTACATCCCCTACTTACTTGAAAGGTTTTTATCAATAAGCATCAAAATGAGCTCAAATCTCGTCATTAAAGCCATTGCTAAATTAGAAAATTTTCTCAAAGCTGAAGTCCGAGTTCATTTTACTTAATTCGAAGTTCTTTAATTATAATAATTGAAAATGTTTCAAGGTAAATCCGGTACATAGATACACTAATTGATGAATAACAAATCAATATACGTAAATACGTTAAAGGTAAATTTTACATTACATCAATATTTGTTATAGACTTTATTTTTATATATACACGTACATACACATAGGAATCTGTAGCAATTATTGCTCCCTCCCCGCAAAAGGTTGACCCATTGAAAGTTAGTTCGATAATCTGCTTTGCATTAGGAGTAAGGACCCCTCAAGGATAGAATACCCACCTCATATAATCATGCAGAGCTTCCCCATGGCTTTTCAGCCACGAATCCACTGTCACAGAATAAGACTTATGTTTTTTGGGAAAAAATTAGACAAATTTTAAATATAATTTTAAGTATTTATTATCAAATTTTTTTAACAAAAATATAATAAATATTATTTTATAATTCAGCACTGCACAGTGAAAAAAAATTTACATGTTTTTTAATAAAAACGTTTAACAATAAACATCTAAAAATATTGTTTCAGAAAATTTCGTGGCTCTCATTGCTGCATTTCCCTAGCTAAAGGGACCCTCACTGTTCTTCCACTATTCGTCGTTTTAGTTTGTGACAAAACCATTTTGTAGGTCCAATACAATTGGAGCTTGTACCTCCGAGCAGCCAAAACAGAGGCCACACGCCATAACTGAGCTCACATGCATGTCCCTCATCATTGTCTCCACGTACGTACTTGAATTGATGCTATTAATTTGGACGGTTTAATTTTTTTTTATATATTTTTTTAATTTTAATTTTATATATTTTTTAAATTTGTAATTAAAAAATTATTTTTATTTTATATTTTATTCTTTTTAAAAGAAATATAAAAAAAAAAAAAAAGATCGGGATTCAGATCTTCTCATGTGCAGATCCACATTTGTAGGTATCCTGAATAAGACACCATTAATTTTATATATTTATTTATTTATTTATTTATTGTGAGGCTCCATGTAAATATAAACAATAATTATAACTCAAGAATCATCTCGCTTTCACTTTGAGAGAATGCAGAGAACCTAACAACAGGGGCCACTTTTATATATTATTAATTAACTTTTGATAAAACTCAATTTATAAAAATAATTAGCAGATTAATTCAAAATTTTCAACAAAAAAAATTAAAGCATGACACAAAAGGTAGACAGGACAATGTAACAATCCACAGCAACATGCACCAACGGGCACTGGATTTATTTTCTATGCAATTATACTTTATTCCCATTTAAATATATACTTAGGAAAGAGAAAAGTGTTCTCCGTGGGAATTCAAAACATTTTGGAGCTCATGAAATCTCCCATTCCTCTTTAACTTTGGCATTCCATATTATTAAAATATCCAACACCTCAGCACTACATAATTATTTTTTAAAAAAGGTTTTTTTTACATGTTATTTTTTATTTAAAAAATCAATAGCAATCATTTAAAGAATTATATATATATATATATATATATATATATATATATATATATATATATATATATATATATATATATATATATATATATATATATATATATATATATATATATATATATATATATAGGGGATCAATTGACATCAGAGTCAGTCAAGATTAAAAGTTCTAATCATGAATATCATTCACATAAAATTTTACATCAATGCAATATTGTCTTGTACTCCATCATCTATCAAAAAAATATGTACAATATATCTTTCCAATATAAAGAGACTATGAACTCTTTAATTACATACTTATCCATGTCTAATCTTTTTAATATTTAGTATACAATATCAGGATGCCAGTTGCTTCTAATTCAATAGTTGAATTAACAAGAATCACTTCTTATGATAAAATACTGAAGAATGTAATTGATAGATCCAGTTTACCTAATAATATTTTCTTAATGTTAATGATCTTTTTAAAAAAATGAATTTAAATTTCGATATTTGCATAAAATATATTTTGAAACTTTCTCTCGATTATCATTTTACAGAGAACGGAACGAGAGAGAGTTGAACAAGTTAGATAGATGTAGGAATGGTAGATTGGTGAGAATTGCAGAGGCATCAAGCGCTGCTTGATTATAGATAACTAGCTAGTAACAAATAATTATGAAAGCACTCGTACGGCACACGATGAAAATTTTCCACCCTATATTACAATTCATGAATCCACCATCTAGCACATGCTTCTATATTTATATTGGCCGCACTCATAATGCTGTTTATTCTATAAAGTATAATAAGTAATATTATTCGCATAAAAGAGAAATAATATTATTTAATATAATTTCTATTTTAACTTTTTTTCAGTATATTAGAGTTTGAATACTTTACACGACCATATATTTCTCTAAATCCCTCTTATTACCGGAGGTACTCCCTCTTTACAACTATACGCAATTATTTAAGTCACTCTAGATGACTTTATACGCCTCAACTTAGGTATATATATATTGTAAAACTATATTTGAAAGTACAAACACAATTGTAAATGTAAATATATATAATATTATTTATTTTATAATAATGATATATCATAATAGTAATCATGATAATGATAAATTAAAATAATAATAATGTCAAATTGCATTATTACTATTAGTGTTGGACCAATACATACCAACTTTATTGAATAATGTAAAAAATTTCCAAACCTTATAGTATGGAACCCACTAAACATCATGTAAGAAACAATAAACTTACAGCTCTCCTTCTGTTCCAGTTTGTACATTTCTAAACTTTTATTGAATAAAAATATTGATAAACTTAAATTATCAAAGATAAATAAAATATATCCATCAATAAAAACTTGTAGAGCATATGTTTTAGCCTGATGCACTTTCATGCTTAAATAAATATTTGTTATTGACATAGTTTATCTGACAATATCTCATTTTTAAGATGTTTGAGTAGGAAGCCTAGCAAGATTTTATGTGAAACAAATATTCTGGAAATCTAATTGAAACCCAAATAATCTTTTAAATTAATGTTCCATTTGATTGGAGAATGTAATGATGAATGAAATATAAAATATAAACAAGTGGGGGTATGTGAGATAAGAAATAATTATTTTATCTTTATTTTTAAAAAAATAATTTAATGAATAGAATAATAAATATAAAGACATAATAGATATTACATAAATTATATAAAAAGAATACCTTTAGACCCTTATGGTATTTCAATTAATTAAAAAAATTATGCAATATCTATTATATTTTTATAATTAATATTTAATAAATTTTTATTTTTTATTATTTTTTAAAAATAAAAATATAAGAATTATTTTTTATTCATAAAATTAATTTTAATTTTTATATATCAAACCATTCATTGAGATTTTAACGTTATTGTAAAATTTATAAATTGACTTGCTAGGTTTATTAAATTTAAGTTTTTATTTAAGAAAATTTTATTAACTGATTTGTAGATTTAAAAATTTATTTTTAACTCAAATAAACTCAATTAATTTAATGTTTTTTGAATTGAGTTTGGCAAATTATCATATAACTAAGTTAAATTGAATTTAAAAATATAAAAATTTTAAATTCAACATAATTCAATAAAAAAATACAAAATAATATTTATGTGTAAACTTAATTAAAATTTATACAGTGAGAAATACGAATTATGACTTTATTTTTTTTATAAATTTATGGATTTGACATGTCATTTGCACCTTCGTTTCAAAAACTTTATGACAGGAGGCGAGAGGTTGTTGACAAATTATATGCTCCGACCACGTGGGGAGCTTTGATGGGACCAGCCCCGTTTATTTCTCAGGAAGTGCTTGACAACTGGCAAGGGATTTCTATGTTTGTATACTATACACAGATACACCAATACGGAATAACTCAAAAATGGAAAGATGAAAGTGACGTAACCCTGTTTGGTATACTGTTTTCAAAATAATTTTTTATTTTTAAAAATAAAAAAATTATTTAATAATATATTTTTAATAAAATATCTTGTAAAATAAAAAAAAATTTATTTTATTTTTAAAAATAAAAAATCAAAACACTTTTTAAGTGTTTTGTAATTTTTATTTTATAAAATCAAATAAAAAAATAAAAAATAGTTACTTTTTAAAATAATAATTTAAACAAATTTTTTAATTTTTTTATTCTTAAAATTTGTTTTAAAAAATATATATTTTAAAAACATTAAAACAAAAACAATTTCAAATATATCTTCTGCATTTCCTGTCTCGCTAATTTCTTTCAACTTCGCTGATATCTGGCCGTTGATTTCATCCGTGATTCTCATAACGCCACGTCGCCATGATAAGTGACTCTACGTACTGCTGCCTGGAGTAGGAATCATAATCACCCGCGGGGGCCCCCCCGGGGGGGTGGGGAAAGCATAGGAAGGTCCTGGAATAATGTTTAGTTTAGATTCTTTCCTATATAATAAGGATTCCAAGTGGATAATGTTATAAAAATAATAAAAAAGTGTATTTCTGTTAAGTGTATAATCATATATGAAAATAAAATAAATTAAAAGTTTTATTTTATCAAGATATAATAATTTAAATTATTTATAAATTTTATTTATTTAGATCTAAATATAAAGACAACTAATGAGTTTGAATTTAAAACTTTTTAAAAATATTTATAAAGGCAGTGTATATTAACACACAATGATATGAAGTAGGATAGGTACCATATCATTTAGATTTGAACCTTCAAAAATACTTTCAAAATTTTAAAATTAAAACTAAACCTTTGTCATTATATCTAGACCCAGGTAAAATAAATTTAGACTCAAACTAAGTTTGTAAAATTTTCTGAATATTTTAAAATATCCCCATCTAGGCGGTATGTACCCAACTCATCCCGCATTTTGTAATATCTGTATATATCTTTATGTGGATATGACAGTAAAAAAATTTTCGCTTGGATTTGGACATGATGATAAAAAGTGGGTTTTAGTTTGAAATCATATATATATACACACACATAACGATCAAAGGAAGTTGGTATTATTTATCAATTTTGAAATAGTGTCGACTCTCTTTTGCATTGAACTTCATGCTTTTTCCTTTTGTGTGTAATATTTTTATAAATTGATATATCTTGTCATGAGATTCACTATTCATGAGACCCAGAGGCAAAATAATCTAATTTTTAACATATTTTAAAGAGTTTGAATCTAAATAATATGATAGATACCTTATAGCATTGTTTGTGTATTTACAAAGCACATACGGTAGATTCTTAAAAAAAGTACATAGCAAATATGGGAACATCCATATTTGGAAATAGGATTATGGTATCATCGTTTGATTGTATTTTAAAATATGTATATTATTATAAAAAATTATTTGTTATGAATTTTGAGACAATTTTCCGAATCCCAAGACAATTAAATTTTAAAAAATTTAACTTTTTTTTAAAATATCAAGCTCTTTTTTTTTTTTTTGAGTATTAGGAACCCCAATTAAAAAAAAAAAGGTTTTAATGTTGAGTTAGATTTTATCGATAACGTTCGCTGCTTCTTCGGACATGGACTCAAACTTAACCAAGACATTAGCTCACTGCATTTATTGCTGCTGCCTTTATTTGGTATGGAGCACATTGAGAATGCTTCAAATTCTGTTCTTTCTCAATAAAATTTTGTGTTCTGACTATGTTCATTTTTAAGGATCAGTTCGGATTTAGATGTTTTTAATGTCATATGATAATGGATTAGATTGTAATACACCTTTTATTATGAAATATGAATCACTTAATCCTAATACGATTATATAACCCAAACATAGAGTTGGGCAATTTTAAGGTTGCTCCTAGACGTAACCTTGCAAATAATGTTTAGGTCTATTTGATTCATCACAAAGTGGGCGTAATATATTTATATAATTTATATAATATTTATTATTTTATTAATTAAATTATTATTTTAATTATTAAATTAATTTTTCAAAAACAAATATTTTTTTAATTTTATCTACCCACTTTTTATATTTACTTGTCCTTTACATAATCCAATTAAATGTAGAACTCATTTGATATGCTGAATGAAAAATAATTATTTTAAAAAGTGTCTTTACTTTAAAAAATAAAAAAAGTGATGAGATATTATTGAATAATAATTAAAAAGATATAATATATATTGTACAAAAATAATAGAAATATATTACTTTTCCTTCATACCAACCAAAATGACTTGTTATGGTACAATACCGAGCTAAATTTTTGTTTTTGGTTTCAAAGTTTAAGTTTGACCTAGTTTAACCTAGCCCTATTAATAAAATTTAAATAAAATTATAATAGGATTTAATCAATTTAATAGTTAAATAACCATTTTAAGAATATATAGGCAAGCCAAATTTAATCTTACTTTTACAACTCAAACTAGATTCAACAACAATATCCGATTTACTTGTCTTTATATATTATATATTATATATCGAGTCAGACCAAGCTCCTTTTTATGAATCCAGCCCAAGCACACCGCGATTTATAAAACAGTCCTCGTTTTTTTGTTCAAATTCATCCTTTGAACTTAAATACAGGGCTTAAGCCGTGATTAAATAGAATCGGGCCTTATTTGATCATCCTACCCAAACATTGCCCTAAAGATATTAAAAAATCAAAATAATTCAAATTGAAAATGGGTCCAAGTTTTTTGGGTCCAAAGATTGAAACAAAGAAATGGATCCACTTGATCAAAGCAGTGAGTGATCATTGGTCCTTTTGGCAATTGAGAACTGAAAGTTTGCCTAATGCAAGGGAAAAAAAAAATTTGAAAACTAGACAACGCACTGTCCTCCGTCACTTTTGTCCATATTGGACTATTTTCAGTTCAAACTTGAGTTGGAAATTTTATGTGAGACTTGAAGCAAAATGTAATGTTACGAGTTCAGTTTACATATTATGAATATTTCTACACACACACACTCTCTCTCTCTCTCTCTCTCTCTCTCTCTGTCTCTCTCTCTCTATATATATATATATATATATATATATATGTATGTATGTATGTATGTATGTATGTATGTATGATTATGGGACAACTTGATTTTTCTATATACGGTATTAACATTCTTTATTCTTTTCTATGTTCATTTATTTTTTTACCAAATAAAAGGGATACGAAATAAAGTTCAAGCATATTCATTTTCTATATTTTTGATCAAAAACCAATAATTAAAAAAACCTAAGTGCATGTCTTGCATTCGAGCATTCCTTTATGCTGGACTACATATTGAGGCTTTTCTTGGTCCAAATATACCCGATATTGGGTTGGACTAATTGCCATGATGTTGGATTGAATTGAATCCTATTGGGCTTTTCTTTTCATTCTTTCATATTGATAATAGATTTGTTTAAACTTAGGGTTGGTTTATTTCATCATTGAGAGTTCTTATACGTTTATAAAATAAATGAATAAAACTTTTGATGGCCACCTTTTTTTTTTCTTTTGCATGATTAGAAATTTATCATTGATAATCTGATTGTGTAAGATAAATGATCAATAATTAGTTGATATTATTATTTTCAATTTTTTTACAAGACTGTTTGGTTAATATGTTCAGAAACAGGCCAAAAATTTATCTCTGATAACATTACAGGGGAGAAAAAAAATGCTCACTCCTATAACTAAACTCACAATTATACCTTAACTTTAAATCCTGAATTCTTAGATTCGAAAATCTTAAATCCTAAAACAATGGACCTTTAAACTTCAAAATTATAAATTCTTAAACCCTAATTCTAAATCTTAAATTCTTGAACTCTTAAACTAAATTTCAGTTCTTCAGAGGTGTGATATTTTTTAATTGTCCCTCATACAATTGTCTTCTTAATTTGGTCTATTATAGGTAAAGTATTTTTTAATTTGGTCCTTTGTAAAATTGTCTTCTTAATTTAGTTTTTTATGTATGGATATTTTTCAATTTATTCTCTTATAAATAAAATCACTATTAAAAGTAGTCCCTCATATATAAATATTTCCTAATTTGATTAAAAAATTATTGATAATGATTTTATTTTTGAGGGACCAAATGGAAAATGTAATTTTATGAAAGACAAAATTGAAAAGTATCTTATTTGTAAGGGATCAAATGAATAAAATAATTCTATAAGAGATAAATTGATAAATGTACCATTTATGACGGTTAAAATGAGGTTTACTCAAATCCTAATATCATGAATCCTTAAATTTAAACCCTACAACTTCAAACTCTAAAACCCTAAATATAATCTCTAAATCTTAATTGAGAAGAGAAAAGAGTATAGTAAAAAATAAATGTCTAAAATTATAAAAAGTAAAATCTATATTAGAAGTTAGATGGGTAAAATACTCCTTAAAGAGTAATTTTGTTTTGTTTTTTAAATTAGAAATGAAGTGAATTTATAACCACGGATACTTTGATTAAATATTTTTTATACAAGGAAAAAAAAAAGATTCTTTAATGCATCCTTAAAAAGTATATTGGACATGCTATTAATTAACTCCAACTCATTTGTATAGAGGTCAGAATGAATTGAAGTAATAGCAAGAATATTAAAACATTAATTTATCTTAAACAAAGTCAATAATACAAAGATGTACCAAAATTCAATGATAATTAGAAATCGCACAGCATTGTGATGTGAAATGATATGTGTAAGTGCCTCATTCAAAGGAAATAAAGAAAAGAGGCCCACTAGATCCCAAATAGTGACTGAGATTCTGGAGCTCATTGGTTGGCCTTCTTTGGCGTAATTCAAACCAATAAGGTGTCCCCGTAACAACCAAAAGTGGTACACCCACCTGAAATTTTTTATTCATTTAATTTATTTAAATATATATTATTAAAATAATAACATATAGAATCAAGATTAATAAAAGGGTTGATGCTTTTAGAAATGATAACAAATGACTAATCGTTTTTATATTAATTAGAAATATATATTTATCAAATACTAATATTGAAATCATGCAAACAAAATTTTACAAAAAATAATTTTAAGGTAATATAATTTGATAAATCTGTATTTAATAATGAAATGTTAAAATTAAGAGAACAAAAATTATAGAAAATTATGATGGGATTTTCAATGTTCAATTTTACACAAAAAAATAAATGTTAAAATTTTTACAAACTATTAATAAAAATCAAATCCTCAAAGAGAATCACAATCAAGGTCAAACAAGGATACCTCCATGTCTCTCACCTCCCCCACCATCTTAAGGTTGTTAACATATAATTATATTTTAAAAAGCTTTAATATTTCACCTGTTTTATTAATTTGAAAATTATTATTTGAATATATATCTATATATAATAAAATTTTAAATAGATCTAGTCAAGGTACAAAAAGCCGTCTTTAACCTTATTTTTTTAAAAATTAATTCCAAGAAAGTTTAAATATTTTCTGATCATAATTTAAAAAAAAAAAAACTTAATTGAACTAATTTTAGAGGGAAAGCTAGTCTTCTTTTTTGCATGTCATGGCGCACTATTTGGGACCCACCGGGGCATTTTTCTTTGTCGCCTCCTGTCGGCTATTATCACTGCCACTTACTTTTCCACTGCAAACTTCTCCCTTCTTTTCTCTTCCCTTGTGTGTTGCTTTTATTATTGTCATTATGTCATTTCCATGAATTACCAAGAAACATAATCATACCACATAAAGCAACGTCGCTTTATTTGATTTTCCTTTTTTAATGGACTATATATATATATATATATATATATATATATATATGTAGGTGTGTGTGTATATTGTTAGGAGCTATTATCTTAAAAAAAAAAAAAGAGTCATCTATGTAAGAGCCTCGCAAAATCTTATACTTTATTTGTAACCAAAAAAAAAAAAAAAAATCATCTACACATTAGTCTTAAGGTTTGAATTAAATACTTAAAAAAATATGGATTATACTTCCTCAATCAACTAATTAAGTTAACTCTTTGATGTTATACATATATATATATATACTATAAAATTAATGTATATATAAAAAATTAAAGTATATATCTTAAATTCCCTCATTGTAATATTTTTTAAAATGAAAACAGCAGAACTAAACGAGATCTACTTAACACTGTATTGAAAATTTATCATCTTATAATAATAGTGCGGTATATTTGTAATTAATTTTGATTGATCATTATATATTATTCAAATTCATCTTATGAAAATGACAAATCTGTAGGTCGATGTATATATATATATATATAAAATCTTGCTAGACCTATACTTAATTTTGCTGTTTAGATTATTAATATGAAACTCAACTAATTAATTTGCGGGCATCCTAATTGATCCTTGACTCGTGGTTTAACTTAAGAATGCAAAAAGCGTGGTGAATTTCATCGGCTCAGCTTCTGGTATATGTCTAGTCACGTTTGATCACAAGTCGTATTTAACGTCTGAAAATCGCTTTACATGAACAACTTGTTAGGATAGGGGGCTTCAAATATCAAGAAAATCGTTTTCCCTTTTTATTGGACTTTAACAAAGAACTTGCTTAATATCATATATATCTAAATTTTAAAAGTATTAACTCCATGAATATGGTCTTCCCTAGTTCAACTATTTTTTTATATGAAACTTTTTCCTTCACACTTGAATTCTCTGACACAACTTACAAAATCTTTACCGATCGATATCAAAATAATAGTAAAGAAGACAAATTATCAATCACCCTTGAAGAGAATGAATACCCTTGACTGCTTCGTAAGCGAACCCTAGGATCGGTGTATATATAGAACTGCTGAAAACACGGGAAAAGCAGCAGAAGAGGAAAACAAAAAAAAAAAAGATCTCTGACAAATAAAGGAACGGACGAAGCAATCCAATCAAATCTATGTTCATAAACCTAAAAGAATTAAAAAGAAAAGAAAAATCAGTGCTCAAGAATGAGTGGTCCTTGATTTGAGAAAAAGAAAGTTTGACAATTGAACACAGCAAGAGTCTATATCTTAAAAAAGAAAAGAAGGAACCCACAGTGTACATACTCATTATTCCACCACATAAAAAGATAAAACAAAAGCAGACCAAAAAGAAAAGCAAAAGAAACTAATTTAAATTACATTTAAAAATTAAAAGAAAGCACTAAAGATAAACCCCACATACAATAAACAAAGCAAGCCCTAAAGCCTAAATAGCATCATTAACGACGAGGAATTGCTAGCTAGTATAGAGTCAAAACAAACGCATTTCAATCTCTTTCTCTCTCTTTCTCTTTCCTTTGCACCATTCATAAAGTAAGCCAACACATAAAGCCATCCCACGAGCGAACTAAAACATTCTTTCTTCCACAAAGGAGCAGCTTCAGACAAAACAAGGTAAATATCTCTCTTTTATCTATCTCTGGAGTCGTCTTGCTTTTCTCTTTTCTTTTTTTCTCTGAATTCATGGCTATCTCGTTCAGTGGACATAGGTGGGTGGATTTCTCGTATGTCTTTACTTTGACGCGCCAATTCTGAGCTATTTTATTCTGGGGTTTAGGGTTTGTTCAAAAGCTGACACTATTATATCAACTTCCACTGGTTTTAAGATTTGTTTGTATCTTTGATTTCATTTTCTGCCCATATATATCTATGTATGTCCGGACAAGCCCTGCTCCTGCTGTTGATCAACGAATCTGCTAACTTCCCCACTAACGGATATATATATATATATATATATATATATATATATATTGGCCTCCTGTATATCTTCTCTCTTTTTATGCCTAAGAAAGTTCTTGATCATCGGGTCTTAAATACAAAAGCACTGCTACCTTTTCTTTTACCTTTTTTGCTCATCGGCTCATGTGATTTCAGATATAAAGAACAGAAAAAAAGGTATAATTTGTTATTACTATTGATTCCTATCAAGTTCTAATCCATTTTTTTTTTGGATTGAAGTTCTAATCATTTAATTAATGTTAACTTCCCCACTTTTTCACAAGATAACTATGTATATAAGGAGGAGGTATACCTTGTTGATTCCTTGTTAATTTTCTCCTAAATCTGTTAATAAATAACCAGCTCATGTGAAAAATAGCTCTCCTAAAACATTTTTTACTCTACAATATTTGAGCTTTGCATTGTATTAACAGTACTGGAGTCATTTTGAGGACTGAAGGATTTGAGTTTGAAATTTAAATTCCTATCACACGTGAAAACTGTAATTTTATATGCCTGGGTTTTTCAGGGGGTTATTATTTGTTGGAGCTGCGAGACTGAGAACCCATGGAAGGGATTCCTAATCAAAATTCATTGACAAAGCCAGTAGTGATAGAGAAGAAGGCAAGGCCACAAGAGCAATTGAACTGTCCAAGGTGCAATTCAACGAACACCAAGTTCTGCTATTACAACAACTATAGCCTCACACAGCCCAGATACTTCTGCAAGACTTGTAGAAGGTACTGGACAGAAGGTGGATCCCTTAGAAACATCCCAGTTGGAGGAGGTTCTAGAAAGAACAAGAGCAAGATCATCACCACCTCCTCCTCAACCTCAACATCAAAGGTTCCTGACCTAAACCCACCATTACCGAGCCTCTCAGTGGTACTAGAGCCATCTGCGGGGTTAAAGGATCCAAGTTTGAATCTCTGTCGAAGCCAAATTAACCAAAGCTTCTCAACTAATTGTGCCATTTCCACCCATCAAACCCCTAAAATCCATGGAGGCCAAGATCTTAATCTGGCTTTCCCCACTTCTTCTCTTTCAGCTCCTAGGTTTTTGAATAATAATATTCCTTATGTTCCTTCATTGATGATGCCAAATAGCTCATATAGTAACCTGAATTACCCATCTGGATTAATTCCCATGCAAGAAGAAACTAAACCTAGCCTGGGCTTTTCAGTGGATGGGCTTGGAAACAGATCATATGAAGTCCAGGAGAATGATAATAATGGTGGGAGGCTTTTGCTTCCTTTTGGAGGAGTCAAGCACATTTCAGGTGGTGCTGAAGCGGAGCAAAATAATAAAGAACAAGGGAATTCAGGCGGGTTTTGGACTGGAATGATTGATGAAGGATCATGGTAAGAAAAAGGAACCTACATTTTTTTTTTCTCTATCTTTCATAGATTGTTGTGGAAAAAGATTAAGTAAAGTTTTTTAGATGTTTGCTTTCAGATCCTCTAATAAAAATATAATACATAGAGAAATATTTTGAAAAACTTCAATTACATTTTGTGTTATTGAGTTTCTAAAAATATCTATTTATTATATTTTAATTAAAGAATTTGATAGCAAACATCTAAAATTGTATTTAGTTAAGTATTGTCCCATTGTCATATGTATGAAAGAGCTGTTTTAGAACTAACAATAGCATACTTGTTGGTTACTTTGGCTTGTATACCCTACCCTGGCTAGCTATTTGAGCAAGTGTGAGGATTTTACAGCTCCACTTGTTGTTTTTATAGAGATAAATAGAAGAGAGGTGAATATAGGACTGTTTTTGTGTGAAGCATATATTAGAACCTGTATTCACATGAACTAATTCTTCTGCAGAGTTAGATCACCTTTTTATTGATATATGCTTTCAGAGATTTGATTTAAATGACTAGTGGGTGATTAAGAGAAGACTGAGATATTTATTCAAGTTTGTAACCATATATACTTGTGCACTTTCCAGCTACGTCCGTCTCAATCCCTGTCAGTGCAGACATTAATTAGTGGGGTTATTGTCAGCTTTGATGTCCAAATTCTCACATCTGATTTTAATCTTGCCTAATTGAACTAATTTTTATTAATTAGTGAACTATATAATTAAAGGTAAATTATAGTTTACATTTTTATATATAATTTGGTCAGAATGATGGTACTTTATAGTTTAAAATTTGTCACTTAATACCGTGAGGTTCATTTTACCACCATTAAACTACTCTATGAGATTTTACCTCCAAAATTTTAAGTAAAATATATATTAAACTAATGAGTTTTTAATTTTTAGATATGATTTCAATCTTATTATTGGTTTTAAAAGATTATAAAATTATTTGAAGTACAAGTGAAATATAATTTTATTGACAAATATTATTTTAACATTTAGGTAATTGTTTATACTAAAATTAAAACTTAAAATATCAAGTAATTAAGTGATACCAAGACAAATTATGAAAGAAAACGCTATGCAGACCATGTAATTGATGAGAAATTGTACAAAACTTGAAAACTGGATTACCTGCCCCAACCAAACGCTAACCTAATATGTTTGTCAGTCACTTGCAGTTTAATCTAATGAGAAGATGACTCATAATTAACTATAACATATCGTCAATTCAACGAGTGATGATTATTTTCTTTGTCATATCTATACATCCACCAACTTTTAATAGAAGATATGCAATTTGAGGAAAGACCAAAGAAAATTCTTAAGAGCCCCACCTTAATTTCTTTTTGTATTTTTGTGGGACCCTTCAAACATTCCTTGGGGCAAGTGGATATGATTTATTCCACCCCGGTCAATCGTTCACATGTAGGCCATTCATTAACCACCCCTTTTTCTTTTGCTTCGTGATTGTCCTTTCATTTTTCTCACTTTGATATATGTCCTCCTATTCTACATGAATGCTTTAATTTTTTTAAAACTATTACAAATTATGTGAAATTTTTATATCATTATAAGAAACGTGAATTTATCTTATAAATTTTTTAAAAGCAAATATTCTACAGATTGAAATAAAACTAAATTTCTAAATAGTAAAATGATATAAAAAGATATTTGAGAGAACCAATTGATATTTAAATAATTTTTACAGGATCAAAATAGAATTTTACACTATCTAAAAACTGAAATATATTTTAAGTTACTTTTCCTTGAACCAAACGTTTAGAATATATTCGGATTGTAATATATAAAAAGAGCTAATTAATACTGCAGTCATCAAACGACCAAAATAAAATTTAACTGTTGATTTTAGAACCTAGAAATATTTTACGTACTATTATTCTTAAACTACCATTTAGGATATGTTTCAATCAAGAATAAAAATTTAAAATATGTTTGAATTTAACGGTGTGAAAGAAAATGAAAAAAAAAAAACACTTACAGCCTAGTTTCTTAAAAAAGAAAAGGGGTTGGAATGCATCACAAAATTTCATTTGGTAGCCAACTGCTGTTCCAAGTTGCGAAACAGAAAAGGAGATACTTTCTTTCTAACGATTGAAAGGAAGTTATGAAGTTTATGTAAAATTTATTATATTTTTATTATTATTACTTAATAATGTCTGATTTATTATATTATTTTTTAAATAGACACATTTTTATTATTTTATCATCATTTTTTTATTTTAATACTATTTTTATTTAATAAAATATATAAATAGAATAACATTGTCATGTTTTTTAATTTCATTCAATCTACATCTTCATTTCTTTTGTAATTCTATTAAAAACAATCATGTGTCACAAATGGGGAAGAAGTTGCTCGGTGATGCAAGTTGATAATTAACAAGTAAGCTTAGTAAATAGTCCAGGCAGTTGTGACAAAACCCTCGAAAAAGTTTTCTACCACCACAAAACTAAGAATCATTATAACAACAACATTCAACCATATTGCCCTATCTAGTTTTCTTCCAAAAAGGAAAAAAAAAAAAAAACAACGAAAACTTACAAAAAAGAGAAAAGAAAGTGAAAGAATTTGTTGACATTTTCAACCCGCGTTCACCAAGAAAGAAAAAAGGGGGAACAAATTCTACCTTGTTGCCTTCTTTTCTACTATTGTGAGGGAAAAAAAACATTATTTACAAAATAGCATATATTAATAAGATTTCACAGATACAAATTTCACATTTCCTTGTAACCAGTAACTCTGTTTCATCGTATATTAATAAAATTTCCCAAATAAATATTGAACGTTGAAAATCACAAACGGATAGGAAGCCAAAGGGTACACAGTTACAAGCAAAAGTTCTCTGCTGTATAAGCAATAGTGCAACCACGCACCGTGATCATTTGATACCCACAATATTTCTCCGCTGTACCCAAAAAAAAAAACTTTATATTTTATTCCTTTCATATCCCAAGCAGCTTGAAAAGGCAGTTGTTTTAAATTCTTGAACATCCTTCCAGTTCTGACTTCTATACAAAGGTACAACTTTTTTCCAGAACAAAAGAAGGATGAGTGACTCTTAAGCAGGTAAAATCAAATTCCAATCGATTAAAAACATCTCACGGATCGGCATTAATTCCGAAAATTCGGACCTTGTGCATGTGGGGAAACTTTGCAACAACTAGCACAATCACTGCAAGGGTGTTGAAGATGAGCACTGGGTATTGATAGTCGGTTGTGTGTGAGGCTATCAAGTACCTGACAAGAAAAAGAAAAACTAGGTTAATACCGGATTGTGCATGAGTGAAACAACTTAATGAAATGTAAAGAAGGCCAAACAGGGCTCTAAGAAACCAAAAGTGGATTATATGACTGACTATACTGGACCGGGCAAGAGTGAAACAACTTAATGAGGTTATTTTATTGTATTAATTAATTAATTTATTTATTTTTGTGAACAAACTTCAATATGAATCATCGTTGATCCTCATAATTTTCAGATTATACTTAGGTTAGGTCCTTTAGAAGAGACTTTCTTCTATCTTCCATCAAGATGGACAAATTTCGTCAGCACATTAAGTATCCACAGGATTCATCTTAAAAAGTACAATTAGAAGGACAAATTATACTGCATATCCACATCATGTTCTTCAGCAGACTTACCAACTTTAAAATCCACAACTTCTGCGTCAAGTAATAAATGTGTAGAAAATTCAACATCTTAATCTCAGCACCGGCAGAATTATAATACAATCCTCTCAATTAATGGCCCTCTCCGAAAACCTCCAATAAATTCAAGTAATATATATATATATATCCCACACTCTGAAGTTTATATCAAAAGATAGCCTCACTATTCAGCTCTAACAACCATGTTGCATGTCATGATATTAACCATCCCCAGTATTAGATCTCATAGAGATTTGTGCATAAATGCTGCAACGGCAACATTCATATTTCTATAAATTTAAATTTGTATGTGATGCTTCAGAGATAAAATACTACTCTCGTTGAAACCATCTAAAGAAGCATCAGTTTATACAGCATGGAATATCAACAATACTTTATAGCGTGAAAGTACAAAAGGCAGAAAACCAACGAAGAAGGCTAGAATTATTGGTTTCTCGCAAAAATTTTAAAGCCGCGTTGAGTATACAAGAACGAGAAGCATTGCCCATGAATTAATATTATAACATATCTTATAATTTGAAGAGAAGTAATTCACACAGGACTTAACGATTCACATTCCTTGCATATTAGTTGCTTGGTTTCATGTCTTTGCCTTTACAAATGTTAGAGGATAGAATTGTGTATATGGCTTCTCTTTGGTGCTCTGTGTATGGGTTTTTCAAGCGAGTCATCTGCAAAGAGTAACAGCTGTTTTACACTCATAAGTTTTTTAAGGCTTTTGTTACTTTCTCCTGTTTTCAGACATTTCTTGTCTTTTCTTGTTAGAGGATAACCTTACCCTCCAACTTGTATTTTCTTTTCTCTCAAATAAAATTTTCTCGTTATCCAAAAATTAAAAAATGCTTGGTAATGGTTTTGTTTTTATCCCTTTGAAGTTGATAATAAGAACCCTTACTATTTCCTAAAAACAAATGTGGTTTAAAAGCTGATGCAACTATACTATGGTCTAATACCAAGATAACAGTGGAGGCCTCGTGTTGATTTCAGAAGCAATCCATATGCACACAAACTTTCACGAGTTATTTCCCAATCACAATTAGATGAAGTGAAGTGATAAAAGTTCTCACGGCTTGTATGATTAATATTCCATTTTTCCTAGCAACTGCCTAAAAATTCCATCTTGTAATAATATAAATCATCCACACATTAAGCATTAGATAAAGTGAACTCTAAATGAAACAACAGGGATCCCAGACGCACGCAACTCCGTGCACTATAACACAGAGCACAAGTTCAGAAGGGAATGAACAGAGAGAGGAAGAGCGAGGGAAACTTACAGCACCAGAGGGACAATGGTTAGAAATTTCCTGTTGCGTGTGAGCTGCTTTCCATGATCAATCTGCTCCCACCATGTCAATTGATTGTAGATCCCCTGGTCCTCTGCAAAAGGAGTTCCTTTCTTCCAGTGGAAAAAATGATAAGTTACCTGATGGACAAAACATGATCAATCAAGCCATGCTGAGAGGTCAAATTATATAACATTCATTAACAGTAACGGACAAACAGAAAATTAACCCATAAGTTGACCTAATCACGAGATATTAGAAAACATTTTTGGCCTGCCCGTGGCCTCGTCAAGTGATAAATGATTGAACATGGGTTACCTTAGTACTAAATTGACTAAGACACATAATAATCTGACCAAAAAAAGATGGCAGAAATTGTTCACGAGTCTTACTGTTTGAAAAGCAACAAAAGTTTCAAAAGACAAATCAAATGGTATTGCACTTTAGAAGTCATGGTCACACCTTAAGACACCATGAAACTTGAAATGCGATTTTATAATTTGCCCTTCTTTTAGACGTTTTACACTAACAGATAAACATTGATATACTATAATATCTCTTTCTTAACCCAAAAAAGAAAAACGAGAGTAAGAGATATCAATATCTTGTATTCCTTAAGTTCTACGTTCTTTTTATGACCTTATAGATTGACTTTAGAGTGATTTCCAATTATTTATAAGTAACCTTGTAATGTGATTTATTTTTTCTCCCTTGAAACAATTCTTCTAGTGTTTGGTGTTCGCTTTATTTTTAATTTCTTCTAATGAATGTCATAATTTTCAATAGTCCTTTCTCTCATATGCTCAATAGCAATGCAATATTTTCAATATATTCTATATTCTTTTTCTTTAAAAAGAAGAATAAACCTGATTATGGGAAGAAAACGAAAGAACCACAAGAATACAAATTTATCTAGAATTGCAAATAAATCAAAATATGACTGAAACACATATTTTGTTCTAGTTTAATACCCTAAGTATCACCAATTCACCAAACTAGCACTTGGGAGACTAACACAATCCAAAAGGTCTTCTGGAACTCCCAGAGTTTCAAGCAAGGATTGTGGTTCAGAACAAAAGCAAGAACGAGATTATTAAAATACCCTTATCAGTAACGAACGTCTACCAAGGATATTGTGAACTTCTTCTACTTGGAGATTGGTATCATTATTTTGTAGGATAGCAAAAAGTCATACAGAAGAGTCAATAGCCTAGTCGTAACCACCAAGAAGTGTCATATATTTGAGAGAGCTATGGCACATATAACCTCATAATGATACATTACAGAACAGAAACAAGCAAATAAATTTGGAAGTGTACAATTACTCAAGAGAAAGTATGGAAACTTGAACCGCAAGATTCCAATCTTGTGCTTATCATTGCTCAAGAAAAAAATAAAAACAGGCAAGAAACGATCCCCAATCAACAAGATAACATATCATAGACGCTCAAACCCAACCCAAACAAGCATCAATTAAACAGTAAAAAACACCACCAATAATAACAGAACCATGGATACAAGCAAGAAAATAGGAAATCGAAGATGAAGAATCCAAAATGAACATACAACGAAGTGGGCAAGGTTGACGATGGTCCAGGCCATTCCAGGAGAGCAGACAAAGACGGAGAGGACAAGAAGCCAAGAGAAGAAGAGGATGAGGATGTAGGTGGTCCACACACCCGGATAAGTAAACCACTCGGTGTTTTTGTTCAGATCGGGCGGTGGCATAGCCTTGACGTACAGATTGGCCATAAATTCAAAACCAAGAATTCGGAAGTAAGAATCGGAATATGAAGAATTTTGAATGGAGGCAGATTGTGGGATTGATGGGGTTCAAATCCAAAACCCAGAAAACCGCTCAAGATTCTCTCTCGTCTCTTTCCCTCCTAATCTGATAAATGCGATCGAAATTGAACGCCAAGGTTGATTACTTGGCGATAAAAAGAAATAAAATACTGAGGATAACCGGAGGGAGAAAAATCCAAGCAAAGCAGAGTTGCGAACAATTGGGAAGGAAAAATGACACGCGACCGTCGCATATATATATATATATATATATATATATATATATGAATTATTGATATTATATATATATATATATATAATTTTAAAGTAAGTGCCCATTATAAACTTACAAACAGTTGTATGAGTATTAAAATTTTCAATTAAAAAAATAATAAGTAGATAAATTTTATAAATAAAAATCACGTAGCTGAGTATTAAAAAAATATTCATTGCATGTTTTTTTTTTAATTTGTGATGAAACATATATTTTTATTAAAAAAATTTCATAACAGATATATAAAAATACTTTTCCCAAGATGTTGTCCTTTGCCTATTATATACTTAATCATAAAAAATAAAAATAAAAATAAATTACTATGCATCATGGACAAAAGAGCAGCATAATGGTACCGTAATTAACAGATTAGCTAATCTATATATTTATAAACTTTGTTGGAAGTCAGTTACTGCTTATTAATTTTGGAACAATAATTAATTTTTTATCTTCAAATTATGTGTAATTTTTTTCATATTCTTCTGATTTATTTTTTAAATTTAAACTTTTTTTTTACATTGGTAGCACGGTCCCTTCTAATTCGTGGCAAAAGTAAGAAATTTACTTGTTGTCATCAGCTAAATTCAGAATTAGGAATGAAATTTTAAGCTGCATCCTTAAGATGTAGTGTGGGAATGGAGGGGTGCCATCAATAATATGGCAATAGAAAAACAAACATTTAAGGAAATGAAATTAAAAAATATTGCCAAAATAAATTCTTAAAATTCATATCCTTATTAAAAAAAAAATGTGATATTATACATGCCAAAAAAAGAGTTAAATCTAATCACGAGTTAAACTCGTTAAAAAATGAGATGTATCCTAAAAACACTTGTGCAAATATTAGGCCCGGGCTTAGCCCATTTCCTTTTCTTTTTTTTAAAGCTTTTATATAAAAATATTTAGAATGGAGATTGTAAATTGAATTGATGTTATTATTACTCTTTTCCAAAATAGAGCAAAGAATATTATGTGTAGGAATATCCGAATATCCAAAGTGATGGGATACCTGATGATGTGTATCTGGATTGCGTCTTTACAAAGGAATCAAGTTTGGCGTCAGAAATTGGATATTGCTTTGGGCTGAAGTTTAATGAAGATTTCCTTTTATATATATATGATTCATCCAGGATCAATGACAGTGTATGTGGTACTTTCAAGAAATGAATTCATATTAAAATTGAGGATTCTTATGTTTTTGGGAAGAATTAATGATTTTGATATAAAAAAAAATATTAATATTATTGCAGCACAAAAGAAGATTTATTTTTATTGTAGAATTATTGATCTTAAATTTTTTTTAAGTTTTTAATTTTTTTAAGTTTTCTTCGAGCCTTTACACAAAACTTATCAATTCTAGTTGTAATAAAATTTGAAATTTATATAACAAGTAAACAAACTTGATATTTGATAAAAAAATTTTAACATATTTATACTATAATATACTTTAATAGGTCGGACTCGAATTTGTGTCAAGTTTAGAAAATACCCAAATTTATCTCATTTTATATTATTTTTTTAAATAAATTTATTTTTGTCAATTTTTTTAATTTATATCTCTTTTCTTTTTTTAAGTCACATGTGTTTTTCAACCTATAAGTATCAGGTTTAGCTTGGAATTGAAGTTGACGAGTGAAATGACTCATATGACGAGGAAACCATAAATTATATTTTTGAAGCACACGAGGATTAGTTTATTTCACAAGATAACATAGGGTTTAACGAAACAAATATGTGAAAATAGGCATTTTGACTGATATATATATATATATATATATATATAAAATAAATAAAAGAAGAATATGTATAACAATAAAAACTAATTATATATATATAAATGATTTATTTTTAAAAATTAAATATTTTTTTTAAAAAAATTGGAACATAGAATCACATGTTCCGCGTTCCAAAAATTTTAAATAATTTTTTTAAAAAATTAGAGGGAATCAAAAATTTAAAAAAAAAATTTAATTGGAGGTTAGTGGACATTGATCCCCGGTCAGCGGACCCGTGAGTCAGTTTTTTTAAAAAAATAATTTAAAAATTAATAATTTATTTAATTTATTTAAAATTTATAAAAATAACAAATTTTTTTTTTAAAATATAAATTTATTGTAATAAATATTTTTTAATTTTTGTATTATTCAAATTTATATTAATTTTTTTTTGTATATTAAAAAATGTAATATCTTTAAATCTCTTTATAATTTTATTAATTCTGTAAGTGTTAAAAACTTATATTTTGAGAAAATTTAATTAATTTTATTGAAATTTATAAAAGGTAAAATTTAAATAATAAAAAAAAGTAAACAAGAATTTAAATAAATTAGTAAAAGTATTTCTAAAATTACATTTATATGAAATTTTTTTAATTGGAAAAAAATTAATCTATATATTGAAAAATACAATGACTTAATTTGTATATATAATTTGTTTAATTTTATAATTATAAGAAATTTATGTATTGAAGAATAGTAATTAATTTTATTTAGATTTTGAACAAGTAAAATATAAATAACAATTTTTAAAAAATTCAGATAAGAAATCTTAAATATATAGTAAAAGTATTTGTAAAATCATAATACAATCCATTTACTATTGAAATTTTCGTAAAATTTTGTTGCTTATAAAAAAAATTCTCTTATTTATAGTTTGAAGATCATAACATCTTAATTTGTTTATATTATTTTGAGAAATATTAATTAATTTTGTTTAAATTGCAAGGAAAAAATTAATAAAAAATGAAAAAATTAGTAAAATAATTTGTAAAACAAAATAGTTATTTATGTATTTATTGTTTAAATTTGTATAAGATTAGTTCAACGGTGAAGAAAAAATTTTTAGTTTGCACCATGATAAATATAATATCTGAGTTTCTTAAATATTGTAATTGTGAAATATTAATGTTTTAAGGAATATTAAATAATTTTGTTAAGTTGGTAGATATAAAATTTAAAGTAACTATTTCAAAAAAAGTTTAGATAATCATTTTTAAAAGAAATTTGTAAAAGTATTTTTAAACTTATTTATAATATATGCATGGTCTCTATATATAAAATATTTTTAAAGTTGTAATTATAAAATATTTATGTTCTGATAAATATTGGGAGATATATTTTTTATTGTTAATGTATGAAAAGAAATTTTTGTAAATGAAATATAACAATTTTAAAAATATAACGCATTGAAATTAAAAAATAATGTTGTAATGTATATATATTCATTATATAGATGTGTATATAATTGTAGTAATTAATTTTTTGATAAGTTAATATTGTTCAAGAAGAGAATAAAATTTTCTTAAAATATATTCAAGTCTATCATTAAATAATACAAATGAACATTAAACTTGAAAAAGAATAATAGTTATCAGCCGTAATGACTGCCTGTCCCACACCGAGGCCTTCTCCTCATTCGCTGTGGCGGGCGTTGTTGTGGTTGTTCTTCCTCTTCGTCCTTCTCAGTGTCATTGACAAATACTTTTTCATTTTCTTCTCTAAACGATTCATTCTCCACTTGATTGCAAATTTGTTGGGAACTAAAATTCCATTGAGGAGATTGAATAGGCGGAATTGGCTGATTTGGAATGTGAAAGCCTTGTTGAGGTTGGTAGGATGCCCACTGTGAGAAAGAAGAAATATTGCTATATTCTGTACTAAATGAGCTGGATCCGTAAATAATGATATAAATGGTACTCCGGCAGCTTGCATTGATTGCGATTACGGTGTGGAAAAGGATGACTCAATATAAGTGGACGAAAGTAATGAAGGTGTATAGTAAGGTGCAAAGGAAGATAGACCTGGATTGCCAATATCTACAAATGGTGGACAGGAAGAAGAACCAACATCTCCACCGACAATCTGTGGTAAAATAGAAGAAGGACCAACGTCACCACCAAACATAGAGTCTGTCGTGTAAGATGATGATGGTATGTTCGTATGAAATCCCATAAAATCACTACCAGACATTGGTTCCCTAGATGAGAGGAACCCATGACCTCTTTTTCCTGGTCTCACCTTTGGCTCTGGAGGTCTGGATAGATCAGTTGCTGGTAGAACTGGTTGGGAGATGAATATATTTCAATGTTCTCCTAAAGCATGCAACATGTTTCGAATATCACTACTTGCTTTGTACATAAAATCCCCATAACTAAGTATCGGCGGGTCAGTGATAGTATGTCTGTATAAGTCCTCCAACATATCGGTCTATGAAAAAAAAAATGAATTGTTAAAAATAATACATATATATATATTTAAGGATAGGTAATATAAAGATAAGAATAATGTAAAAGTCATACCACAAAACCTTGAGAACCACTAGCAGGATGGATCCATCTTCGCATCTGTCGCTAATACCAATGCATATAGTCTGATGCGTGATCTAATGGTCTATCAGTAAGGTCATTCTGTGCCATTACTAAGGGTCACGAATTTCATGCTGTAATAAAAACTACATGCTCTTCGCACCAGTCTTTGTGAATCTTTCCTCTTAATTGAAGAGTATGCAGCGATCCTATATTAAATGGTTTTTCTGGAATATGCTGCATCATACCGAATTAACGGAGAACGCGATCAGCGTGATGTCACTCAACTATTCAAAAGAAAAGTATAGGCACATATGCACGCCATATATCAGATATCGCTAAGCAATACTCCGGAATCAGTTGGACAACCTCGGGTGAGTCATATGGAAGCCAAATGACCTACACAACAGAAGATAGTTACTTTGTGATATAATTGTAAAACGAAAAACATGTACGTACCTAAATATAAACCTCATCGTCCTTCATTTTGTTTAACAATATTCTACACTATCACAAGGCATCTGCTATCGCCCGGGGATATTGTAGAACATCCTACCACCTGTGAGGAAAGGGAGAACGCACGTTAGCTTATTAATCATTGAAAAATAGCATATCTGAAGAATATATACGCCTATACTTGAAACCCAGTGGAGGTCAAGTAGGATAAATAGCCATCCCAGGATCGGGTTGGGGGGTCTTCGTGAAGCAAGACGGAGAAATCGGTCCCATACCCATAAATGAAGTAGAGTCAGACAACCACTTATGTTAACTTTGTCATAATGGGTGGCATTATACATTTTTCTATATAGATGGGCCAACACTGCTGATCCCCAACTGTACTGACCAGCTTTTACAAAATCAACAAGTAGCGAAAGATACATTAATATAACTTTATGTCTAGTTTTATCTGGCATCAAATACCCCCAATCAAACGCAGGATGTATACTCGTGCAAATTGACGAATAGTATCATCATCTGCATCATCTAGCAAGTTGTTGAATGTTTGAGTCAACCAGGGAACGCTCAACCTCTGTCAATCTAATGTCTCAGGAGGCGGTATCACACCAAGCAACCCATTACAAATAATTGACTAATTAAAGTCTGTTCGTCCACATATTGCATTTCCTATGCAAGGTAAACCCAGTTGGATAGCGACGTCTTGCAGTGTGATAGTGCACTCACCTTTAGTGAGGTGAAAGGTATGCGTCTCCAGGCGCCACCGCTCAATCAAGACTGACACGAGGGCTGCATTGAAGTCAAAATGACCAAGTTGTGAAACACTGTAAAAACTAGTCTGTACAAGATATGGGACAATAACCGGAGGGGGATCGAATATATTATCTTGTTACACTATTCATCTTATGCGTAGAATTCTATCATCCTGTGTAATTATATTAGAGAAATTGTCATAAATTTAGTTAACTCAACAATAAACAATAAAATAAATTTTTTACTCATTCGTCCTTACCACACAGCTTGAGACACATGGTGAGACTGTAATAATAATAAAGACTCATCCTCTGGTCCAGGATGAACAGTACTCTGGTAAGGGTCCATAATGGAAACCAAGAACTCAAATATCTGTTAATAGTAACACTAATATGTCAAACTAATGAATAACAAATCATAAGCTAATAATATAATTTTAGTATGTCAAACTAATGAACAACAATGAATACATAAGAAAGATATAAGCAAATATGCACTTTCAAACTAATGATTGACAATTCATAAGCCACTTATATACAAATGATCATCAACAATGAATATTTAATTCGCTCCAATAACTATATCTGTCCTTATGGTTGACGAGAGGGGCATGTGGCACGATTGTGTTCGATCTGTCTACATAAACCACATCTTTGGTTGTCCCTAGAGCTTTCTTACCAATTTATCTCATTGCGTATTTGCGAGGATTTTAACTAACCTTTATCTCAAATCATAGAAGGATCAAAGACCAATTGAGGCCCACTTGTGTGAGGCCAATAAACGTCTCTTCCCATTAGATGAAATTTTGTCTTGTAAGCATTTAGGATTGTCTCTAGCCAAAAAATAGCGTGCACAGGGATACTTTTGGAGTTGAAACTCGCCATAGTCACATGTTTTATTCGTCAGGCTAACCTTGCAAGTTCGCCCATACTGTTTATTGGAGGGATCGTAGGGTTCTTTGACTTCGAATTCTGAAGCCCTTTTATCAAACGCACGGACTGATAAAGCAGATGCTATTGTAATTCTAACTGAAATTTTCTTGTGGATATCCTTAGAGAATAAGTTGCTTGCTTGCATCTGAGCAAATGTGGTTTGTGTCCGCTCAACCCAATATTTATTCAACCGATACATTGTTGCCTTGATCAAACCAATAATGGGCAGGAGTCTAACACCTTTGAAGACACTATTGATACACTCGGCTAAATTTGTTATCATGTGCCCTCAACAACGCCCATCCACGTCATATGTACGTGACCACTTACTTTTTGGTATATTCTCTATCCAATTCATCGCTTCTGAATGCAACTGTCAGATCTGAGCCAATTGTTCATCAACCAAATGGCGCTCATTCAGATAGCCGATGTTCACAAACTTCTTCTTTAACCATTTAATCTTGAACGTCGTATTCAAATTACTCGTAATATAACGTTAAGAAAACATGTGATGTGCATGGGGTGGTTGCCACCCATTTTCTGGGTTTGTGATTGCTGCTAATATTACAGGATGATGATCAGATATCAAACAAATATCTTGCTTGTTCAATACCACTCGTCACCTAAGGTTACTAAGAAACCACCCCCATGCTTTAAATATTTCACCCTCAATGATGGCAAATGCAAGGGGGATAACTTTTCTAACACTATCTTATGAGTTGGCAATTAGTAACGTCCCCTTATATTTCAAATAAAAAAATGTGCCATCTATTTGGATAATCGGTTTCAAGTGATCAAAGGCATCAATGCAAGGCCTAAATGTCTAAAATACCTTATGAAATATAATTGTTGTCTCTGTATCTAATACTGTCTGCGGGCATTTCTTAGTCACAAATTCAAAGTATGAGCCTGGATTGAAGTGTTGGACAGCAGATAACTATCTCAGAAGAACTGCATACGATCGCTCCCAATTCCCAAAAACGATTGCAATGGCCCGTTGCTTACCGCACCATCTCTTTTTATAAGACACCGTATATTCAAAGGTGCTATGAATTTTCTCAATGACGTCACGGACCGAAACAGAGGGATTTTCTGTGACTATCGATATAATATTTGATGCTATTATATCAGAGTCTAATTTTGGATGATCTTGTGATAGTATGGAAGAGACACAAGTATGTGGGCCTGCATACTTTGTTATCCGCCAATCATTTTCTCCCTCAAATTAACATGCCCTTATCCGCCAATTACATCTAACACCATACTCTGGACAACGATACTCCACGTGCTTCATTGATGATTGATACATCTTAAATGTGTGGTGTCTGCGGATTGAATAAAGCTTTGCAGCACGACTCAGTGACTGCTTATCAAAAAATCGCATACCAACATATATCTTTTGGTCATCATTCAGATCAATGACCTCTTCCATGTCAGGTATCTCAAATTCACTCACATTATCATTGCTTATCTGAGACAAAAAGGCAAATGTCTGCTCAGAATGCAAATTCAATGGAATTATAAGATTCCTTTCAGTATCAGTCGCAGCAATATCATCCTCTCTATATTCATTGGCATTTGGCAGAGCATCATATTCATCCTCCGCCTCAAACTCATCCATTATATCTTCAGTTGCATCTGGGGGACTGGAAGGATTGTTATGACACATCTCACCTATTGATGAACTTGGTTGAGATATATCATTCATGAGTGGCATTGGTTGAGTATTAGAAAGTTAGGTCTCAAATAGATGAACATTTCTGAGATAAGAGCTAAACAAGGAGACCGATTCATCTGGTCTATTAATCTGACTTGCATATGGATTTGTCAACAGTTCAATCATATTACTCTCTTCAACACTTGGGCCTACATCATTACTTGAGATATGTGCATATAATTCAGGTGCCCCCAGTTGAGATAGAAAGTGTCAGTTCGCTTCTCACATAATTTGGATATCTGAATCGTCCTCTACTGTGCACGATAAGTACCAAATTAGATTAAGTGATCGCGGGTATCCGTACACCAACTTAGATACATACTGTCTTGACTGAAGTCGTAATTTTTCTCCAACCACAACCTTCAATTGCTCGAGATTAATGTCAGGGTCAACTCTTAATAATTTTGACTTATCACAAACAAATGTTGTTTCTTCGTTGGTGTAAAAAATTCTTCCATTTGTATGAATGTATATGATTTTCTTTCTTCTACTCATTGTCAATCTTTACTCAATGCCTTTGTGTAAATAACAATTAAACACAATATATTAAAATGATCAAAGATAAAAGATACCGAAGATATTACAAAGAATTTTAAACAAACAAAAGTTTCTGTATAGAATAGAAGCTTTTGAGAATCTGTACAAATAGAAAAAAAAAACTTATCAGCATTTTCTACAAAAAAATAAAAATATATGAGAAGAAAATAAGAAATACAAAGTATTTTAAAATAAATTACAAACCTCAACAAGAATATAAAGGCTGATAAAAAAGTTTAAGTCTTCAATACATCTGAAATGAGAGATAATATCAAGAACGCAACGCTTGAAAACTTGTTAAAAATTTCAAAAAATAACTAATTAAATTTTTTAGGAGAAAAAATATGAGTATTTGCTAAGGACAAAAGAAACAAAAACTTTTTGAAAATAAAATGCAAACCTTAGAGTGTAAGTGAAGAAAATGAGCAAATTTATTGAAGAGACAAAAACATTCAAGAAATCTGAAGGGGAAGAGGAATGGGCTGTGAGGAGACGGAGATGAAGAATGCAAAGAAGTAAAATACACCAAACATAGGGTAAGAAGAGAAGGGACAGAATATATAAAGAAATAAAAAAATTTTAATTTTTTTTACTGACCCATAGGTCAGTGTATATTAACCCATGGGTTAGTTTGACTGACCCTCAAAGGGTCAGTAATAAGCTGACCCTTAACTGGTCAATATTGACACTCATTTTAAAAAAAATTTTAAAAAATTTAAAAGTTTTTGGAACGCGAAACATGTGATTCTGCGTTCCAATTTTTTTTAAAAAAAGAATATTTAATTTTTAAAAATAATTCATTTATATATATGCGAAATTAGTTTTTTACTGTTATACATATTCTTCTTTTATTTTTTTTCTTATATATATCAGTCAAAATGCCTGTGAAAATGACTCGTCTAAGATTTATGAAGAGGAAACTGAAAGTGTATTTCATCCCTTTCTTGCACACCTACAAACTAGAAGTGCACATATATTTAATGGCTATGATTTAAATCATACACGTTGAGGACAAAAAGACAATTAAAGGCATTCACTTCTAATACCATAGTTTCAAAGCTAAGCCAATCATTTGCGACAAAAAAACTGAAGAATTTAAGGTGACTGACCAAGAAATAGAAATTTAACTGATCAAGCACTAATATAAGCACTTCCCATTTAACCTATGCAGGTCTGTGACTCTATCATAAGTCAGAAGAAGTAATTAAAGAACATAAATGAAACCTCAGTGAGATAGAATCTACAGCTTTTCCACTTTGTTTACTGATACTCCACCAGAGTGACTTGCTTATCTATCACTATATCTTTCCAAATTCTAAAGCCAATGTATCGTTCATTTGAATATTATATTGTAATTTTCTCTATGAAATTAAAAAAACAAGGATATTATAAGGATACTTGTTCTGTTTTCTTACATTCTGCCTAATAATAGTGCTCCAATTGGATTAATTAAGGTTGACAAGTATTATTATCAGAACTAGAAATTCTCCATGACTAAAAAATGGCTAGTGGGTTATGTTATCCATTACAAGAAATAATGTTTACCTACTTTAAAAATGTTATGCACTTTCACTTCTTAGGAGCTAGCTTAGAAGCTTTTTGATATGGCGAACAAGCTGCACTTTCGGTCTTTCCCTTGTTTTGGGTTCGTTAACAGTTGCGAAGTTTGTATCAGACAGAAGTAATAAAAGAAGATGAGTTGAAACGATGTGTTTCGAGTTTGAAACATTAAAATGCTATTGTGTCTTGATGTTGGATAGAAGGAAAGTTAATTGCTTCAATGGCTAACATCAGATGAGATTTAAGGGATTTGGATCCAAATCATTGAACATTTTTGAAGTTTAATCTTTTTGGGTTAATTAATTACCACACACTTTGAGTACATCCTATACAATACATGTATCATATATTTTTATTGAATATGGTGTTGAATCTCTTGGAAGACTCCCCAAAATTTAGTTAACTAGTCTTGCCCCTGCAAGATGCAGGGAAATGTAAAAAAAATATCTGTGGATTCCACCAAAAAATTCAAAAAAAAAAAGAAAAGAAAAATTTGTATGAACAATAATGATATAGATGTACACTATTCATGTACGGACATCAACAGTCTTGGTACGAAAACTCGTGGAAGCCTCACTGTTCATAAGCAAGAGTTGCACTGTTCACAAGCTGCAGTTTCCACGGGCTTTTATATAATATATTGATTACTCTATCTTTTTATTAAGTTTATCTAAATTACATTTAATATTTTTTTGGTTTAAAAAATTACATTTGATTCTCTTGACATTTTGACAAACATTATAAAAACATTCTCTTTACTTTATTTTCTGTTAAAGAAGTTAATTTATTGAGATTATAATTTTATTCTTAATATGATAATAAAGATAAATAAATTGATATTAAGCACTTATATGAGATTAATTTTATTTTTAATATAACAGTAAAATAATAAAGTAATTTTATTCTTGAAAGAAACACATACCGAGTGCAACATTAATTTCATTGATGAAAAATAAATTTAAAAAATTGACTATAATTTATAAAACAAGAAAAACATTAAGTGTAATTTAAGTAAATCTTAAAAAAATTAATGTAATTTACTCAATTTCTTAAGGTCTCATAATCATGCATTGTAAATAATTTTTACATAGTTCTTCATATTTTAAAAATTTGATCTTTATAATATAATTTTTTTTAATTGAGCCTCCAAAGTTACTAATTTGTCGTTGTACCGTTTTAAAGAGTTAATGTGACAAATGAATTATAATAGTGTAAAATACTCAGTTGGTACGTTAATAATTATGTGTATATTTTTGTCTTATAATTTCTTTAAAATTTTGAATAAATTTTTATATTTTAAAAATTTAAAATTTATTATTATTATTAATTGAATTCCGATCTTACCATATTTAAGTAAGGTTAATTTCTTTACTATTTCTTATCATATATGTTGTAGTTCCTTCTCATGCAGAGTCACAAGCAATGTTAAGAAAATCGGACCGGACCGGCCGGTTCGACCGGGAACCGGTCCCTGGTCCGGTTCGGTTGAGTTAGAAAACCGGTCAAGCAAAAAACCAATCAAGAACCGGTCAAACCGGTCAAAAACCGGTCAAAACCGGTAAAAAATCGGTCAAAAAACCGGACAGAAAACCGGTCAAACCAGTTTGAAGCAAATTTTTTTTTTTTTAATTTTTTCTATATAACAAAATAATTCATTTTAAATAATTTTAACAAATTAAAAATAGAAAGTAATAAAAAAGATGAGGGGTTGAAATATGATTTTTTTTTTAAAAGAGAATATAAGAAAAATAAAATGTGTATAATTAATTATTTTTTATATTTACTTTTTATCATATTCAATTTCCTAATAATATTGCTCTTAAATATCAAGATACTTAGCTAAAATTATTATTTATTATTTTATTTTTTAATAATAAGTAGAATCTTAATATAATTTAGAAATTTTAAAAATTTAATATTAAATATTCTTAATTTTTAATCATAAATAATTTTTTATTTTAAATTAAATATTAATTTTTGTAATATCTTAAGAAATGTTAAATTAGTAATCAAATATTTAAAATTTACTAATATTTATTTGTTATATTAAAATTTTAATACATAAAATTTTTTTAAATAATATATTTAATTATCACCGGTTCGACCACGGTTCGACCAATGAACCGTGAACCAGTACCTCCACCGGTTCAATGACCGGTCCGATTTTAATAATATTGGTTACAAGTAAACAATAAAACATAATTAAAAAAACAAAGAAAAAGGAATAGAAAGACATGTTTCCTGACGTGTCTTATTTCCAATCAAGTCTGGTACGTGACGTAAGGCATTCAAATAGGTGTGGAGAAACGCGAGTGCAATAGTATACTGACATGAGACGCGACCCAACTGATACTACGTTAATACGACGTCGTTGGTTTTAAGTTTCATTTTTCTCGGTTCTGTTCAGAACTTCCGAATTCATCTCAAGATTCAAACAAATGTCTCCTTTCTTCACCAAAGGATTTTTGTGTACGTGAATAAACAGTCGTGATATCCATCCAAGTGTCTGTTCCAACCTTCTCTTACGCACCTCGAAGCAATTTTCGCTTTCTGAATCTCAACGGCTGCTTTCTTTCTCTCTCTCTTCCTTGTCAGCCATCACCGAACCCATTTGCTAATTTTCTTTCCTATTCTTTTAGATATCTTTGCAATAAGTTTTCATGGCTGAGGATATATTCGAATCCCATATGCTCAATTTCGACCCTTTCTGAGGTTTTTGGAGTTGGGCTAGTGGGGGAAAATGGATTTTGATGAGAAAATCGTGTTGGGTTTTGTTTGAGAATGAATCATTGCTATGATATGGATAGTGGGGTTTTAGATTTAGATTCCCTGCCTCCAAACATTGTCATCGAATGCCGATGCCAAATGCGATCGGCATTCGATTCATTTAGCTTTAGCGTTGCCTCCCAAGCTTTCTCTGAGTGTCATTGTTCTATCATTCCGAGTGGATTTGATAATCAGCGACGGCTTTGACCCCAAGCGTTATTGAGTTACAACGAAAAACTAACAAGAAAGAAATCCTTGGCTTTTTTGTTTAAATGTTGGGTTCTCAGCCCGGAATGAATTCCGATGCTGTAAATAATGGACAGAGGACAAGGGAGCCTCCCGAGTTTGAGGAAGATTTTGTAGAGAGAGATCCTACCGGCCGCTATCTTCGGGTATGTGATATGATATGGTAGCTATTTGCATCCTTCATTCTATAGTTTTAGAATCTTTTTTGATGAAACCGTAGGTTTCTGATGTTTTGTTTACGGTTTTTTGGTCTTCCATATCTTTTGGGGCTGGTGGTGCTGGATATAATAATTTATTTATCATGGATTGGATGGTATGGGTGGGTGGGTGATGTGTTTGGGACTTTATAGCCTTTTAGTTTTAAGAGTTTGGAACTCTATAGCCTTTTGGTTTTAAGGTGAAATGAGCAATTTAAACTAGAGAGGTAGACACATTATTGAATCTCTTCTGGATTGCAGCAACGTGGTTCCTCTCTATCCGCTGGGATAATTCTACAAGGAGCTCCACCTTTTAGGAAGTTGAGTGTTTTGACTATTAGAACTATTTTGAGATTCTTATTTTATTACTAAAGATTTTAAGTGACAATCTCGAAGTAAATCTATTGGTAAAAACCCTCAACTTCCTCGGAGCTAGAACCCCATCCATTGTTAAATATGCTACCGGCCATTCAGACACAAATCATCAATATCGATTAGCCATGTTATTCTTGAGCAATGTCTTGATTATAATGCAAGGTAGATTAGTTGGACTGTGATCCAATCTCTTGGTTCTGGTAAGTGTAGATGCTGCAGTAAAACATCTCCTCTCCATCGTTCTGAATTAGGGCAACTTATCGGAGCTTGAAATGATCCTTATTATTTTGGATTTAAAGTTTACTTTGGGATTTGCCTTCTTGGCATTCACTGCACTAATGTAGATAATGTTTCGTGGGGAAGCCTGAAAGACCTTTTGGTTGAGCATAACTAGGGACAAAGACAATCTGCTCAGCTCTTCCCAGGACATTTCTTTACATCTATAATTCATATTTTTCCATGTTTATTTTAATATTTTTTTTCCTTCTTTTTGTGTTTTCCACAGTACAATGAAATCTTGGGCAGGGGTGCTTTCAAGACTGTGTATGATTCTGATACTTAATCTCTCTTCTTTTATTATTATTTTTTCTCCCAATCTCTATGCTCATCATATTTTGTTCCCAGTCTTGTAGTTCTATTTAGAATTTTAATTGTATTCCAACAAATGTATATCCAAAAAAATTTTTATACAATATTTTTTGGCAGTACGTTACTTAATCTCATTAGCTATCTCTTTGGCAGTTATAGGGGATTTGATGGAGTTAATGGAATAGAAGTTGCTTGGAACCAAATTAGGATTGATGATCTACTGCAGTCAGCAAAAGATCTATCAAAATTGTATTCTGAAGTTCATCTTTTGAAGTCTTTGAAACATGAAAATATCATTAAGTTCTATAATTCCTGGATTGATGACAAGAAGAAAACTGTTAACATGATTACCGAGCTCTTCGCATCTGGAAATTTGAGGCAGTATGTTCTCTTGGTTGCTTTTAATCTTTGCTTTATGTTGTTTGGTTGTAATATGTTCATATGAAATTCAAATTATTGTTTACCTTTGGTTAACAGATACCGTAAGAAGCATAAACATGTTGACATGAAGGCTATAAAGAATTGGGCTAGGCAGATTCTTCGGGGCTTAGTATATCTACACGGTCACAAGCCACCTATTATTCATAGAGACTTGAAATGTGACAACATCTTTGTGAACGGAAACCAAGGAGAAGTTAAGATAGGAGACCTTGGCTTGGCAATTGTCTTGAAGCAGCCAACTGCTCAAAGTGTCATTGGTAACATAACATGTTACTTTCCTTAACTGTCAAGTTTTCAGCATATTGACCCTGAGTGAAGCACTGAACTCTGCCTTTATTTGTTGATTTTCTCTTGTAAATTGTAAGGTACTCCTGAGTTTATGGCCCCAGAGCTATATGAAGAGGAGTACAATGAACTTGTTGACATCTATTCTTTTGGGATGTGCATATTAGAGATGGTTACTTTAGAGTATCCCTATATTGAGTGCAAAAATCCGGCTCAGATCTTTAAGAAAGTTACCTCTGTAAGTATAGCAATCATCAGCATATCCTTATACTGTTGATTGCATGCTTATAGTTTGACTATTGCAGAAGTATCTTTTCTATATTCTGATGCATTCCATTCCAGGGCATCAAGCCTGCTTCCCTTAGTAAAGTGAAAGACTCCCAAATTAAGGAGTTTATTGAGAAATGCATCGTTCCAGCCTCTGAGAGATTGTCTGCAGAGGAGCTTCTTAAAGATCCTTTTCTCCAAGTTGAGAGCCCAAGGGGTCCATCCCATGATCCTCTACAATTACTTTGTCAAACACCAAAAGCTATAGATATGTCCAAGTCTGGTCCTCTATCTATGGACATAGATGTTGAATACAAACAGATTTCCAGGAGTACAAATGCGGAAAGCAACTCTGGAAGTCCATATAGTCCAGTTCTAGAATTCCAGAGGACAAATAAGAACAATGAATTTAGGTTAAAAGGGACCAAAAACGATGATACCTCAGTATCATTGACCTTGCGTATTGCTGATTCAGATGGTGAGTATATGCTCTTTTCTTCACCTCCCATTTTTCATTTCTATTTTTTTCCTTGGGGGGAAGAAGGGGGGGGGGGGGGGAGGCGGTGAATAAAGTGTAAAGTAGTTCTTGGCATGCTTCCATGTACCTTGATATTGCGTTGATACTTCATTTTTCATTTTCTATATGGCTTTGACATGGCATTTGTTCTGTTGATTGTCAGGTCGGGTAAGAAATATACATTTCCTCTTTTACCTTGATTCAGATACCGCATTCTCTGTTGCCTCGGAGATGGTTGAACAACTGGAGTTGGCGCATCATGATGTGGCCTTCATAGCCGAGCTTATTGATTACTTGATAGTGAGACTTATGCCTGGGTGGAAGCCCTCATCTGATTATTCCTCAATTGAAAGAGTAAGTCTCTATGGTGGGTCTCCAACACTCAGGGATGGCCAAACTATTACGGTATGCCCATGGGATTCTGTCCTAGCTAGTCTTCCCTCCGGATGGGGTATTGAGCAAAAAACTTTGTGTGACAATGCTGATAATGCCAGTTTTCGGGATTATTTTTCTTCTTCTCTTAGTTTGTCTAACTTGGAAGATCAATATTCACTACGATCTGCAGCTTCCGAGATAATTGTGGAACGCGCTTCCATGAAAAGCTTATGTCTGTCCATCTCAGAGCTGGAGCTAGGGGATCCATATTCTGGGGACTGTAGATTGCAGGCAATAGGTAGTAGTAGCAATGCTGAAGAAGGCATTGTGATAAGTGAATTCACAAAGAACTCAGAGTCAGCAGCCCCAGTTTTTAGTGCAGCATCTAATCTTATGAGCTCGACAAGCAACTATTCTTTTCTGTCCTTAGCAGAAAAAGACGCTGATGTTGAGCTAAAGTTGGAACTTGATGCAATTGAGGCACAGTACCAGCTATGGTTTAAAGAACTTTCTAGAATGAAATTGGAAGCATTAGAAGCCACCAGAAAGAGATGGACTGCCAAGAAGAAACTGGCTATCCATTGATTTTTGAACTTCTAGAATGAAATTTCTGGTTTAAAGTCTGTATTTTGTTTTAAAGTTTTTCTGGAGTCTGTATGTTGGAGTTGGATGTGGCTCTTTTTTTTGAAGTCAGTATCCTTATTCAACCTATTTTTTTAATGCTACAGAGATACGAAAAACAAGTTTTTTTTTAAATTTTATTTTTTATTTGCACTTCTTGCTAGACTTGTATTTTGCTTTGGAAATGATTTGTTTTAATTTTCTTTTTTTCCCAGAGAAACTAAATTTACTCAATTGAACTAAAGTTTAATTACAAAATTAATATAAACCTAACAAAATATTTTCCAAAACTTTAAAATGTTACACTTGAACACCAGCTGATAGAAATTGCTTTATTACATTTTAAAGTTTATGTATTAATTTTGTAATTAGGTTTTAATTCAAAAAGGCAAAATATAACCCTTTTCTCTTTTACAAGTTCTTGGGTTTCGCTTTGCTTTCAAGGGAGATATGAAAAATGATCAACTTCTCCCTCTCTCTCTCTCTCTCTCCTTCTTTTTCTTTTTTTAATTATTTATACTTCTCGCTGGATATGAAAAACTTAAATTTCTTTTAACAAATTCACATCTAGATTGACTGCTCATATGCAATTGTTATACCATGCATATAACCCATTATATGGGGTCTAGTAGGGAGAGATATAAATAATTAACAAGAAGGGTTTGAGTTTCAGTTTAGGTTATTACGTGTGGTTGGTACAAGTAGTTAGTTCAATTCTTAAGATGAATTTACTTTAACCAAAGGGTTTTCGGTTCGGATTCTGCAGTGCGTTTCACTAGAATAACCTATTTAATTTTTAAATAATTTTTTTTACCTAAAAAAATCTTGCTCTGTCACATACTAAAACAACTAAGGTTGAAAAAGTCATCTAGGGTTTAACCTGGTAGAATAATATGAAAATTTCAGTGCCATAAAAATCTTTCATCCAATTGCAACAGGCTTCTCAATGGAAGGAATGGAAATGGTAAATAATTAAATCAAGAAAAAGCAAAGATGGAACAATTGAGAAAAACCTAACCTATGTTTGGACGGGAGGAAAGAAAATTTTGAGTTGTTACATTAATTCCTAGAGTTTCCTCCCCCCCCCCCTTCCTTTTCATGTTTTCTATAATCCAAACAAGAAAAAACAAAATTTTCTCTGTCAAACCAAAGGTGTAAACTATGTACACTGTTTTACTTCCGGCAGGATACACCGTGAAGCTATCCACTTAAAATCTGTAATATTCAGAACCACTTTGGCCATATTTGATGCCCGAATTATGAGAAAGAACGAACTAATCTGATAATTAAGGAGACAACTTAGAAAATGAAGTTTTAATTGGGCGTCCAAAGGATACAAGGAATTATCAGTGAGAAATGCAGATTAGCCAAGGTGATGAGTGGATCTTCTACACTTGCGATATTATTCATACCAACTCCAACAAGAACCATTTAAAAAATTGAGCCAGATGAGACTCGGTTGTGAAAAAAAACACAGTCAATGTAACTGTATAACTTAAAAATAGGAACACAAGGATATATGTGGAAGTATATGTAGAGAAAAATATTGAAAGAACAACCTAAGAACGGCACTGTTAACCATCATCTCTTAGAAATGTAAAAATTCTTAGCAAGATATATAAAGATCAAATGCATAGCTCTAGCCATAGCTTTGATAGAAAATTAAAAGAAAATAAAAGAGTGTTGCAAAGTGTTTCTAACCTATATCCATGGATCTTTTTATGATCTTCTAGTTGATAAATACACATATATAAGCTAGAATAGGGATCCTTGTAATTCCAATGATTTTATTCCATTAAAAAAATAATTATAATTCTTAATTAAATCCCATAATACGTAATAAACTTCTTAGAGATTTAAATGGGCGTTTGAAATAAAAATTGTAATTGATATTAGGATTGAGTATTAATCACCATAAAGTTAACTTAGCCATTCATATCGTATAAGTGGGCCATTTAAAGAACTCTACTGATAACAATTAATGTTTTCCATTTAGCATGAATATATTGGCCAAAAAAAAAAAAACATTGGCATGAATAGGATTCACAGTAAATCAGTCGTTGAAAGCATATGGCATAGAAAAGAAAGAAGAATTGGTAGAGAAGAGAGAGAGCAATAGTATATATTGCCAATACAGGCTGGTTCACTTGGCAAATGGTTTCCATAAGAGTTTCAAAAGCGTTCGTCTTATGCGGATTGAATCTTCTTATGTATGGGAACTCGTGTTGATGGACAATCCTCTCTAAAAAATTTTCTTGGTGTCTTGCCTTTTAGGTAGAACTCAACTTGTCTCCCACTAGACGCTATTCCTATGTTGATTCCTACGTATCAGACGCAGGTGTTAAGTTTAGTAAAGATGAATGTAGAGCTAAAAGTAAATCTTATGCATGCCATTGATAGCCTAACTAATAGTGTTGGATATATTCACCTAGAGAGAGAGAGAGAGAGAGAGAGAGAGAGAGAGAGAGAGAGAGAGAGAAGAACACTGCTAATTATTATTATTATGTGCTTATCTCTCAATCATGAGTCATAACTATTGCCCAATTTAACAAAATGAAGTCACGGAAGTCTATTACTCCAGAGTGTCCCAACTAAAATAGGAACAGACCTCATATGCTGTTGAGTCTAGTAAGGATTTAGCTCATACTTGTAATGTAATCTAATCTCTACAGAAATATGACCCACCATTAGTACACTGACTAAGACACATCGAAACCCATCTTTTTCTTTAGAAAGAAAGGGTTAAAACATCTAAATCCATCCTAACACCTCCTCAATTATAGTTGTCCCAACAAATGGGGTGCAAGGAAAATGAACACAAAAGTTCTTAATTTGGTGCTCATGGGCCAGTCAGAACAATGCAAACAACTTACAGTTGAACAAAACTTGAGAGTTGAGATTAGTTTAGTTCATGTTAAAGTTTGAAACTAATTCTCAATTAATTAATTTCAGATATAAAAGCATCAGACTAAATGAAGCACCAAAGCTTATGCATAAAAAAGAGTTCATATCTAATTAAAATTTCAATCCCAAGTGTTGAACAGTATGTGGCAATTATACATTGGACGACACTAACCACACAAAAAGTTCCTTGGTTAAGAATTATATCTTCACAATATATATCATCAAAGATAAATTATATTGGCATTATAGGAGTGACTTAAAATATACCTTATCTCTATTTATTCTCATATATAACATTTAAACGTCTTAATTTTGGCTCTCAAAATAAGGAGGTGGGTCCCATTTCGGGCTCACCCATTATTTTTTCTCTTCCCTGTTACACTGTATAGGACAGGAAAGAAATTAAACCACCCCTCAAAATATACACCAATTCACCTTGTATGTTTAATTGTATGAAGCATTTAATAAATTGATAATATTTAGTAATCGAATTAAATGAAATGGTGAGGCGTACTTGCCGTGATGGTTAAGAAGCCATCACCATAAAGTGGATCAACTTCATTAGTGGGTTTGATCCTTTGATTGCAAAAGACAATCTGAACATGCGTGTACAGTTATGTTGTTAAAGTATAAAGTAATCTCAGTTATGTTGTTAAAGTATAAAGTAATCTATGGGATATGTGAAAGGGAAGGCTTTAAAAATAGAAGATGCAAGTGCTGCTGTTCAAGCTCAGGTCTTTTCTGTATTAATATCTGGAACTTGATTCCCACGGTATTTTGTTAGCTTCTTCTTGGCTTCTTCTAATTGAAGGATATCTTAATTCTGGGAGCCTAGCTTTGATCGTTGTATGTTGCTAATAGTTTTCCCTCTTTAAGGTTTTCATTTCTCGTCCTGTGGGCTTTTGAATTTTAAGCTCCCAATTTTTTAGGCTATAAAATAAAAGAAAATTCGAGAAAGAGACGGGTGGCTAATTCAATTATGGATACACTTCTCCAGAAATAGACCACACCTTGCATTTTTAAGCATTCTTCATAATTCAAACTGCATGTTAATTTTGATTTCCCAAACCCTCTTTTTCAATAATTTCTCATTTCTCAAAAACATTTCGGGAATAGCTTGCATTAGTTACAAAGATAACATATTATCATAAGTTTTCAAGGGAAACAAACACCAAATTTGTATCTTTTTTTTTTTAAAACCAATATACAGTTCCATTAATTTTTCTTATGTTTGAACTGTGCACTCGATGTTTGCTCCGTGTTAGGTTAGAAAAAAATACAGTCGCATTCTAATTAATAATTATATCTTTAAAACTAACGATAAATACTTAATCCTGACATTTAACGATACTTTATATCTCTTCTTAGTTTCCTTTGAGACTGTTCACCATGGCCATGGGCTAGTTAGTTAAGATCCTCACCAAAACTCAACCTCCACCCCCCCTGTGGGGCAGGTATGCATTGATGCACACACTGACAAACATACAAAACCAAAAAGAAGAACCAAAACCCAAGTCGCGATAGTTTTCACTGATGACATTATCAGTGATATCTTATTTTCTATCAGATTTGGTTTAGGACAAAATTTCGGTTTCATTTTTAAGAGTTTGTTATCAATTTTGTTAATAAAAATATGAAAAATGAATTTTTTTATAGTTTAATGTCACATGATATAAGGCTTTCAAAAAGTTTCATTAACATGTTATATTTTTATTAAAAAGTCTAATAATAAACATTTAAGCAACTTTATTTAAATTTTAAATATAGTTGCTTGGTTTATACTTTGTTGTGTGTTTTGTTGTCTTCTGGGTAGCTAGCTTATAAATGGAAGGCCAAGCTCTACAAGCAACACAAGAATAAACCTTCTTTACTTACATCTACTTGCATTTTTTTTCTGACCAAATTAGTTGTTTTTTCTTATAATCTTGTCCTAATCAACCACTTTTATTAAAACAATGTTTATCCAACCCTTTTATTTCTCAATGATTTAACACATCATTTGCACTTCAGCCTGAGACAGCTTCACATATCCACCTTTTAAAAAACATATATAGCCATTTCCAGATTCATATATACACCTTTTACAAAAGTTGTGATCACAACTTTTTTAATTGATATTTTGACCCTTCACTCTTTTTATATTTCTTATTTAATTGTAGAAGCAAAGTGGAAGTAGCAATTAAGCAAGCTCATCAATGGCGGATTTGATGGGATCGAGGGCATACTGCTGCTTTAAGTGTCAAAACCATATTGCTTGCCATGATGATATCGTCTCCAAGGAGTTTCAGGTAAATTAATCTCTCATTTTTCTTTTTCAATTAGTATTCTTTCTTGATATTTAAGTTATAAAGTTGAATATATTCTTACGTTGACAAGGTAAGTTCATCTTGCCAATCTTTTGGACTCAAAACAGAAAATAAGATTTCAGATAAATCATATTGGAATCATCAAATGACATCTAGAACCATTTTGATTCTATATCACTGATCTTGAGTGAAACTCTTCAAATTTGCATTTAAATTTGTATAAAACTACTATGTTTATATGTTTTATACTTTATAGTTGAATAAATCCCATTTTATTACTTCAAAGATAATCCCAATATGAATTGATTCCTTGATTTTTTTATTGCTTTAATACACAAAAGTTATAATTTATTTCACCTTTCTCAAGGTAGTAAAATGATAACATATAATTTTCGGGGAGGAAATATTTTATGAAGTTGAAACAAAATCAAAATTTCAAGTTGTAAAATGATACCTTTTTCTTTTTTGAGGGAGCCAGTTGATAGTAAAGTCATCTTTGAAAATCCAAAGTAGGGTCTTACTCTTTATAATTCTTTGTTTCCTTCTGCTTTTAAGGATTGATTTGGTGCAAGAACTGGATCAAAGTTTGCTAAAACATTTTTTTTTATTCTTAACATAGAAGCATGGGCAGAAGTATAAACACAAGACAAGACATAAATACTAATATTATGATATAACAAGATTTGAAATGTCACGTTGTATCTAATTTAAGCGTTCAACACATGCTAGATGTAAATACTTTTTTTTTTTTTAAAGTATTGGTGCTTCATAGTTCTTGACCAACTATGTTTTTAACAGGCAATCCATGGCAGAGCTTTTTTGTTTTCTCACGCCATGAACATTAAGGAGGGACCTAAGGAGGATAGGCAGCTCATTACTGGTCTTCACACAGTTTCTGATGTATATTGCTCTGATTGTGGAGAGGAATTGGGATGGAAATACATAAGAGCCTATGAGGAAACACAGACGTACAAAGAAGGAAAATTCATACTAGAAAAGTTCAAGATCGTCAAGGGAACATAAAAAATTGTAAATTTTCTGCAGAAGTCGCACAGTCAGAAAAACTTCAAAAAGAAAAAAAATAATTTCATCAGATTTTCGGTAACTTTTAAAAGTTTTTTGAACTAGAAAAAAAAAAGGAGGACTTGTTATGAAATTATCACTCTATCATTGAACAGTTTAATGATTCCTGTCCAAAATGTACAAAAGATTCTTTTCAGGAAAATGACGAAGAACATTTATTTTTGCCTTGTACCTAAAACTGGGCAACTTGCAGAAGTCTCTTGTCTTGCTGCAAATTTACCAAGATTGCCCCTTGTTTTATTAATGCATGAATTTATGTTGGTTGAGAATCTTTGAATCAGAAACTAATTTTTATTAGCTTGATCTGTGCTCAATTTTTTTTCCTTTGAAAAAGAAAACATAATCCCAGTGTCCACACAAGAATTTCTTGATATAATGTTTTCATTTATTTATGACTATGGGGTTGAACATGATCCTTCTTATTCTCATTCTCATAAATTACGAAATTTTATCACAGTAAGGGGTTCATATATATTTTATTTAATCTTGCCTTTCACCTAACACCATAATAATTACAGTCTAATAATTGCTTGACATTGGGGTTGAAATAAATCAAAGATAAGTAATTTTGAGATTCTTCTTTTTGGTAGACAAATCAATATGGATTTTCCAAAGATAGTGTCACTACTAATTTGATACCCCACTGATTTTTTGTATTAGTATTAAAGAATATGATTCTGATTAATTTCATAGAATTTTTTTATTCTTAAGAAAAATTAAAATACATAAAATTTTCTTAAATTTTAAGTGATAGATAAATATCTTTTTAAGTTTTAAAAGAGTGACATTAAACTTCCTTACACTTTTAACATTATTAAAAAATCTTCTTTCGCGAGTGATTTCATTAAATCAACAATAGAAATTGCTCCATCAACATTGATTGAAGGGCCCGCAAGACGCTTTCCCTCCCCGCAAATCGCACAGCTCTCCATTGTTCCAGTAACAGGGCAGTCTTCTAATGTTGTAGCTATAAGCATGTCATCCCACTTCAATCAGAAATAATCATCTTAGAAGAAATCTCTTATCAAATAAGGAGTTGTATCATCAAACACTATTCTGCTGCAATACTGGGGTGGTCCAATCCAACAAAGGCATATTCAATCAATCATATGAGGTGCAACAAAAGGGGAAAGAAAAGGCTACACGAATCTAATTCACGAATACCGTATGCAGCGAGGCGGGTCAAAGCCATTGAAATACAAACTAGAACAATCGAATAGCCACCCAACCATCTTACATAAATGCTCCGAATCTCGTTCTGTCAAGAGAGGAGATTCATCTTTTTCAATCTGCGACGAACTGGCCAGGTAGAACTAAACGGTTAGGGAAAAGAAATCTCGATTTCATCAAATGAAATAATCGCCATTAAAATTGAGAGCACTCCAGGGAAAAAAGCAAACTTGCCGTCAGAAAAAGCAGACTCCTTTTGAAACCAGAAATTGGGAGGCAATGAGATGCAACTGGGCAACTGAATCTTGAACAAATTTGAACTTGCAAGTGAGGCCCATGTGGACAAGGAGGGAGATGGAGCAGACGTGTCGTTTGGAACCATGCTATCAAACATGTCTCTGTGAAAATTGACCCATTTGGGTTTCCATGCTATCCTAGGGATGGAGAAGACGTCCCAGAGAATGAACGTTAAAGAGCTGTGTGATTTGGGGAGGAGGGGATTTTTTTTTTTTGTGGTGGCCAAGCGTTTTGTGGTATTTGAAAATGACGAATATGCTTCTCAATTAATGTTTAAAGTAGCAATTTTTATTAGTGATTTAAGATAATCATTAATAATAAAAAATTCTTTGCATAATATTAAAAGCTCAGAAGAATTTAATATCACTTTTTGAAACTTCAAAAAATTATATATTTTTTAACGAATAAAAAATTATTCTCTCAAGCATTAAAATGATAATTTTTTTTTTTAATATCAAAATTAACAACAACAACATCAACATCTTGATAAAGATTTCGTGGGTAACACATTTTGCCATCTGCAAAAGCATGTGTTAAATATGTAGTGGGGAAAAAGCTTGTACATAGCACCATAGCACTATCTAAGCATCTCATTGGTTGCTGGGTACTGTAAAAGGTAACATATGAATAGTTGTAAAAGTAAGAAGATAACAAAGTTGGATTTCTCAATTGAATATATATTTTGGATCACAATCTCCATAATCATCTTCATTTTATATTAATTTGCAGATTCATTGTGTCCCCACCATATATAAAATTGTGTAGATGTTTAGCTAATTCAACTTGAAGTACTTATTAGATGTTTAATTGAAGAAATTATAATTAGCATGAATGGGCCTGCCGGCGAAACAACTCATCGTGTAAAGGTTTTTGACAAAATTACAACATGTTGAAGTTCTGATAAATGCAAATTGATCATGCCAAACGTATTTTAGAACATCGTTCTAGTAGATCTTAAAGTGATGTTAAGTTTTAATTTTCTAAACATTGACAAATTTATGTAGAGTATAATAAATATAAAAATTTTAAAATTTATACATTTTATATATCTATCTTAAATAATATTAAATTTTTTATGTTTTTAATTTTTAAAACATATAAATAAATGTTCCATAGTTTAAAAATTAAAATACTCACATACCATACGTTATTCAAAATTATTCAAATGGTGATGGTCTAAAGTTGAGCCAAGAGCTATTCTCAATCAAACCAAATCATTTGTTCTGGACACACAACATGCTGCTGTACATAGCAGGTGATGTGTTAAAAAAGAAAAGCTTATATATATATATATATATATATATATATATATATATATATATATATATATATATATATATATATAAAAGGGCGTCGTCTTCCTTATTTGAGAGGCATAGCAACCTTATACAATAAAAAATTGGGATTCATTCTCAATTAAGATATATTATTTAATTTAACATTAGTATAGATTCTAATGATAATCTGTTGCTTTTTGTACGAGAGGAATTGATTATCTCATTCATTTGTGTGATCAAGTTTTTCTTAAAGATGATTAAAGAAATTTTCTGTCTGGGTTTCTAACAGCAGATTCCATCCTCCATCCTTTAATGTATACATCATGTCTAAAATCTCTTACTTTATGTTAGTTTGTTTAAAGTATATGTTGTAATGATTACATGGTAGATCAGTACAGGCTTGATCTTTTTGATGAAATCCAAGTAAACAATAGCTTATAATTTTCAGTTTTCTGATTCTGCTTGCCATGTTCTATTTGACCTAATTTGTTTAAATTAAATAAAAGTCAATAATTGGTTGTAAGCATTTTCTGTGATAAAAAGACACTGCAGTGTCCCTTATTTATAGGACATCATAGACAGTTCTTGCTTAAGTATCTTGATACATGATTATACTTTATATTTGGCTTAAGCATTGGAAACTAACTTTGTCTGAACACTATATTACAAGCTTTAAATTTTATTATAAAGCTTGTAATATAGTGCTGCAATTTTTATTTTTGGTCAAATTTAGGTAGTGCTACAGTGAGCTCAAATTTTCAGCTGTTCGATTATTTCAATATTCATGATAAATAATATTTTATAACAATACAAAAAATCAAAAGACAATGGAACAATTGAAAAATTGAAGTCCGAAGAGTTCGAGCTCTTTGTATCCAAATCTAAAATTTTATCTCTGAAATAAAGCTTGAAATTCGACCAGTGATACTTCCTTAGTTGTAGTTTCTTACTCTTGTTATCTAGTTTGTAATATAACGTGTGTTTTAAAGTTTTACATAAAACAAGAATTGGGTTAGTTAAGAAAAAGTCTGGTCAATATGTCTAAATAAATTTTATATATATATATATATATATGACTTAGATGAGATTAAATTTTTTACAGTCATAAATTGACTACATATAATAAACAGGTGAAAGATAGAGGAAAAAATTAATGTAAAATGAGAAAATAAACTTTACACATACTCTTATATTTTTTGCATCATTTTTTCTTTAACTGTAAAATTATATAACTGTAGATAATCTAATTTTGACTTAAAGTTGGTTGGTCCTTTAACAAAACTAAATTATTTTACTCTAATAGCTTTGGTTATTTGATTTTAAAATTTTGAATTTAAAACTTAAATAAACTAATATGCCTATTAACTTAATATCAGACAAAGGTTAGAAAATAAACTAATATGTTAATTAAAAAAATAAAAACAAACAAATATTAAAAAAAACAGTTTAAAACTTATTTATATTTTTTTCCTATATCAAAAGTGTTTAAAAAATTCAAGTACTTTTAGATGAATTTTGTCAATAAAAAATTCAAGTACTCTTCAAAAATAACATCATTCAGGCGCTTCAAAGCTTTTTTTTTCATTTATTTGTTCTTAATTTTTTATAAGAACCCTAACTTTGGCTCCAATTGCATGTGAGTGCCAAATTTAGTTCTATCATCCATCTCTTATCTTGTTTCTTCTTAGTTCTAATAATGATTCCGGTGACAACGACTACAACAAAGATTTCAGTTTTATAATGGCTGAACATGATCATTTTCCCTTTGATTTGACCTTTGCTTGTAGTTAAGTAGTGGGACATTATTAAAAGGTACAGATAAGCTTTTAAAATTAGAAAGTTCGCTTTTTAAAAAGGGTATTTTAAAAATAAAATTTTAAATACATCAGATTAGTGCAACTGACTGCGTTTTTAAAATTGTAAATATATATATAATTTAGACAAAACCTCGAAATACTCCTAATTATTATTTTAAGAGAACCCAAAAGCTTTATTTATATGCTTAAAGTAAGAATTCATGCGCTTCATTTTGTGAATTTGTAACCATTGATGGAGCATAGAGTTAAGAATATGCTCCGTTATTCAAACAACTGAACCATTGAATAAACCTTTTTTATGAGAATTTGGATTTTTTTTTTTTGCTGCTCTGCTACAGAAATTTAAACCCTCTATTTTTTTTTTAAATCTTAGTCATTTGTCTAATAAAAATTAAAATATTATTTTCATTCTGCATTTTATTTCTTTTAAAATAAAAAAGTTATCAAAACAAAAAAAATAAATGGTTAAGATTGAAAATAAATAACGGAGATGGAGAGTTCAGATTGCCGCATGTTACTTAACCTGAGCAATAGAAAATCCAAGTAAAATGCATATTAAAATAGTTTTTTAACTTTCACCAATTTCTATTATTTTTTTTTTCAATTTCAATCATCTGTCTAATAAAAATTAAAAGACTATTTTCATCATATATTTTTTTAAATAAAAATAAATAAATAACTAAAATTAAAAAATAATAGAAATAAAAGGTCTAAATTATTACTCTGAGTAGAACAGCGTGTTGAAGATCCAAGTTGCACATCAAGATCATTCAATAAATGCCTAATAAATTTGAAAGTTACCTCATCTACTTGTGAATTATATATTATTTTTTTGATTTGTGTGACGCCAATGGTTCCCTTGTGCTTGTCTTTTATGTGGAAATAGAATTCCTTTCCAACCCATGACAACCTATTTTGCATTCTATCTGACTATGGCAACGCTAATTCAGGAAATTTGACAATTTCATAAGTAAATGTATTAAGGAATGGGAAATCTTAATAAGTCTAAGTGGTCATTTTTTGTGATTTAATTTTTTTTATAATATGAAAATGATCTGTGTAGTACATAAACTACCAATCTGTAAAGAGTAAACCTATCAAATTCCAAAAAAAAAAGTTAAAAATGAAAAGATGAAAAGCAATATTATATTTATTATTCCAGATTTTTTTTTAAAAAAATTACTGTGCTTAAGGAGGCCCCATGTGAAAAGAAAGCAAAATTTGTCTGATTGAACCTCAAAAAAAAAAAATATTATGGGACTTAGATCCATATGACATTGATTGGGACATGGGAACAAGACAGAAAGATACATATTATCAAAATATGATAGGAAGAGAAGAGGAGGAAGCTTCATGGAAACCAAGCTCCTCTAAACAGTTGAAGACATTCAATATTCATTGCCAGAATATTCCCTCGTCCCCACCAAAGGCAGTTTCCTGGAAACCATCCAAAGTGGAATTGGGATATAGATGAAAACCCAGAAAATAAAAATTATATATATATAAACAATAGCAGAGGAATATATCTACTGGTGATAATGCCATCTGCTCTGGGAATTTCTAAAGTCCTTGACTTTGCACAAACCCCACGTCCCAAATCATGCTTATATACTTGATTGAATCGTCATTTTAGGTAATTACTAGTAAATGGGCTCCTAATCTCCTAATTTTCTAGTGTAAACTTCATCTAAGAATCGGCATCAATAGTTTAAAGGCAGAGCCAACAAAAAGAATTTTAAGTAAATTTGATTTATTATATATGGAAAAATTAAATGAATTATAAGTAGATATGTAAATATATCAAAAAATAGTCATATAAATTTTTTTTTAAGTCTTTGGATCAGTCGGATTAAAACAAAACATTGATAAAAACAAACTAATATAAATCAATTAGAGGATTCCATCGTTGGAACACTGACACTTCTATAAATTTTTGTTGATTCTTTGTTTGGTACATATGCTTAAGAATTCCTCTGGAACAAGCTAAAAAGAATATATAGTTTATTCTATTTATGTGCTTATTTGTAATTAATATAATTTACTTAGAAATTTATTGGAGCTAAAATGAGTGATGAACTGGCAGGACACATCAAGAATATGTATTTCACGAAACAGACGGTAGAGATCAGAAAAACAAGTTTGTCAATTTGACAATAAGAAGTACGAAAACGCTACTATTAGATTTCTTCCAAAAGGCCTAGAACTTTGACATTTCTATAAAGTCCTTCGCCCTAACTAATCCCTCATTCATTCCTCCTTCTTTCTAATACAGTTTAAGTCTTCCCGTTCCCACAACGTTGCTTTCTTCTTCTTCTTCTTCTTCTTCTTCTTCTTCTTCCACCTTTAGAACAAAAGCAACAATGGAAAGAAATCAAGCCACAAAGAATCAACCATCCTCCATGGACTCTCAATTTGAGGACCTGCTGCCGGTTATGGCGGAGAAGCTTGATGTGGAGGCCTTTGTTTCAGAACTATGTGGAGGGTTCAATCTTCTATCAGACCCGGAAATGGGTTTGATCACTAGTGAGAGTCTGAGGAGAAACTCTGCTCTTCTGGGTATGGAAGGGATGAACAGAGAAGAAGCAGAGGCTATGATAAGACAAGGTGATCTTGATGGAGACGGGAAGCTGAATGAGACTGAGTTTTGTATTCTGATGGTGAGGCTTAGCCCTGGGATGATGGAAGATGCTGAGGCTTGGCTTGAGAAGGCACTTGAGCAAGAGCTCAGGAAATCTTCATCTTAGACATCCTTTTTCTCTTTTGGCAATCAATTGTAAGTTATGTAATATAACTTCAAAACTATGATGATGAAACTCTGGGTGGTTTTTTCTTTTTTCATTACAGTTAGCAGTTTTTATAAATTTTATTTGAATCTAATTTTATTTTTAGAACAATATCAAGAATGCACTCCTTGTATTATTCAAGGCCTCCGGCTTCTTTCCAGTCTCCTCTCTCTCCGTTCAGTCGTGTAGTCTATGTATTTGCTTCTCCTTTTTATTCTGTTTTTAAAATTTAAAAAAGAAAAAAATAAAAAAAATAAACCTTTGAAACTAGACAGACAGGAGAGAGAGTCAATTGGAGAGAAGGGAAACTTGAAAGATTTTGCTCTAAAGTGCTCCTTTAGAAGAACCTAACTCATGCCAATATTACCTGCTAATGGTCCATATTAAGATCATGTTGATAAGTTTGGTACAAGTGGCAAGTAGGTACTCAACATTTTATACACATATACTTCTAAGAAGAAAATACGGTACGAATACTAACGTGACAAAATCTGAAATATTTGTATATGATACATAGAATGGCATGTCTAATTAATGTCAGACATGGCTTTATTTTTCTTTTTAAGTGTCCATCTTTCATAGTTACATTTCCATCACATATGAATAACTTGAAGTAGCTAGCATATGGTTATGTTAAATTGCAGCCATTATTTAGTTCCTTGAAACCATCATAGACCAAGGCAAGATGTTATTCAATGGCCAAGTCTTACAGTTCTTAGTTAAGAAGGGGAAAAGATATGAAGAATTAGATAGTTTTGATCTTTACAGTTACATAATCATGGAAAAGTTGTCATACTCAATACCAATTTGTTTATTCAAAAAACAATTAATAAGTACATCTAGCTTTCCTTCTCTTATTTATAACTAATAAAAGAAGGTACTTCCCCCTATAAGGTAGTTAAGTACCTTTAATAGATCAACAACTAACTAAGAGAATAACAATAATAGAAAATTAAAGAATAGAAAAACATAATAATAGCTAATAACAGAATAGCTACTAATTACTATAGTACTTATCTTTTTACCATGTATCAATGATTCTCCCCCCTTAAAGAAGATCCTTGTCTTTGAGGATTAAGGCTTGTGTATCAAAGTTTGAATATTTCTATTGAATAGCTAGGAGTGATTCCTAAATGGCATCTTCAACACCAACATGTTTTCACTAAAATAACACTTAAATGAGTGGAAGATTTTTTTTTAAATCACTTTTCTAGCTAGTATTGCCTCAAATTCCATAGAAAAATAGCCATCTTCATTCACTTGAGATGAAGTAAAGTTTGTCAAAATAAATCTCCCAATATGTTTCTTAAGCAATGATACTTGGAAAATAGGATATATTTGAGTATCATTAGGAAGCTCCAATTGATAAGCAAACTAGCCAAATTTGCTTAAAGACCTTAAAAGGCCCTCTAGGGTAGTATTGTTGATAGTATTCCTCCTAGAAGGATGAAGTTTCAAATAAACCGTATCAGCTTCCATATATTCTCTGTCAATTCATTTCTTATAAGCCATTTGTAACATCCTATTATAGGCCCTTTAAAGATGATACTTGAATAATTGTTTTCTACCTTCCTTTGCCTTCAAACCCCTATCAACTCCTCATTCTCAAAATCACTAATTAGGTAAGATAAATGTGTTAGAAGAGGTACCCCATAAATAGCTTCAAATAGGGACATTCCAATAGAAGAATTGTAAAAGATGTTATACCATAATTTCACAAAGGAAAGCCAATTGACCTAATCTCTAGGATAATCACTGATATACAATGTAAATAACATTCTAAGCAACAATTCAATACTTTTTCTGACCATCAATATATGGATGGTAAGCTAAAGGATACAGTAACTTCACCTCTTGAATTTTGAATAAAGCCTCCTAAAAATTACCACAAAAACCTAGGTCTTTGTCAGTCACAATGGATCTAGGGAACCTATGCAGTTTAATCATGTTATCCATAAAAGCTTGAACTACTTGCACAGTTATAAATGAGTGTTGAAGTAGTATAAAATGGTTGGCGTTGCTCAACCTCTCTATAACGACCAAGATTATTGTCTTATTATAGGATAACAATAAAGTTTATGCTAAGATTAGTCCATATGGTGGCTAGAATAAGGAAAGGTTGCAATAAGCTAGGCGTGGCCACAATTTCATACTTGTATCTTTGGCAAGTTTCACACTCTTATGAATTCTCTCACTTCTTTTTCCATTCCCTTCTAATAAAAAATCCCTGCAAGCCTCTTATAAGTTGTTGTCATTCATGAATATCCACCCATATGGTCATTATGGAAATGTTGTAGCAGTTGCAATCTCAATGCTTTATCATTCCAACCACCACTAGCCCTTTCTTTTCAAAAGTTGATACTCCTAAGTAAATTTGAAATAAGAGTGTAGGTCCACCTTTAATTATGTAATTAACCTACTTGATGCAATGTCAATTTGCCATGATGCCCTAACTTTATTAGTCAAACTTAAGATCACAGAGATAATGGTATAACAAGAGTGATTTAAAACATTCCCATCATTTTGCTATATAGATAGAGCATCTACAACTGTGTTATCCTTTGCCTTCTTATACATAATTTCATAAGTCAATCCCCAAAGCTTATTCACCCATTTAAACTGCTTTAAAGTCATTGACTTCTGTCCTAACAAATATTTTAATGGAAGATTATTAGTGAGGATGATGAAACATTTACCATAGGAATATTGCCCCTAATACATAATAGCAAAACCATAGTAGTTAACTCTTTTTCATAGGCTGAAAGATATCTTTTGGTAGAAGAAAAAGCTTTACTCATAAAAGCTATTAGATGGCCTTTTTCTAATAGAATAGCCCCTATCCCAATGTTTGATGCATCAATTTCCATTGTGAACTATGAATGATATTGAAAAATTAGGGGGTGCTAAAACATGGGTTAAGGCCATAACATTCTTCAATTGATTGAAAGCTATCTTAGCCTTTTCACTCTACATAAATGCTCCTTTCTTTAGTAATTCTATAAGGGGCTTGCTAATTAAACCATAATCCTTTATAAATCACTAATAATAACCAATGAGGCCAAGGAATCCCTTTAAGGATTTGATTGTAGAAGGAGTAGGTTACGATTTCATGGCTTCTATCTTCTTGGAATATGCTATTAGATTATATTTTGAAATAATATGATCTAAATACTCAATTCTAGTATCCTTAAATGTCCATTTGCACTTCGTGGCATACTACACATTTTGCCTTAAAAGCTACAAGGTACTTATAAGATACTGTAAATGAGCCTTTCAAGAAGTACTATAAACTAAAATATTATTAAAAAAATAAATTATCTAAAAAAAGTTTAAAAGCCTTGTTCATCAACCCTTAAAAGATGGTAGAGATATTAGTTGAACCGAATGACATGACAAGAAATTCATATAATCCTTCATATATTTTGAAGGCAATTTTATAAATATCCTTATGATCGACGCCAATTTGATGATCCCCTACCCTTAAATCCAACTTTAAGTAATGTTGAGAACCTTTTAACTCATTAATTAATTCACTAATAATAGGAATAAGAAATTTATTTTTTATAGTTTGAGTATTCAATATTTTATAGTCCACACAAAACATTTAAATATTGTTTTTCTTCTTGACCAAAACAACCAAAAAGGCAAAGGAATTATTACTTGGCCTAATTACTCCATTTTTCAGCACGTCATTAACCAACTCCTCCATTGCATTTTTGTGCAAAGACCCATAACAATAGGGTCTCAAGCCTATTGGCTGTTACTCCTTAAGAGTAATGGTGTGATCAAACTCTTTTGAAAGAGTAAAGAAGTAGGTTCATTAAACACATCCTCAAACTTCTTTAGCAGCTCTTATAATGAATGATCTTATGCCTTTGTCAATTTTGAAGCGCCTTTAACTTTTAATTCCTCCTCTTGTTTTTATTGTTATATGTACATGACATACATCTAACTATGTTGTAATAATTGTTTCTCCTTAATATCTCTATTGTCCAATAAGATTTTTATGGTAATCAATATAAAATGAGGCTCATAAATTGTTCTTTTAAATCCCCAAGTAATTCTTCCCGAAGTGGAAAGCAACTGTACCCTAAGAATCATGTCATATCCTCCCAAATTCATAACTTACAAATCTACCTCAAATAGTTGTTCATGTATATACCATTGTAATTGCATGCATTTAGCCTTCTCCATCACTTGTTACCCATTAGCTATTGATACTTTCATTCTTGTTATCAATTAGGTTCTCGATATCAATTTCTTAATAAAGGTGGTTGTTCACAATGTTGTGAATGATTCCTATGTCTAAGAGCAAGATGATAGACTACTTTTTAACTCATCATTGTACCTGCATTGTAGAATATTCTTTGGAATTCACCATGGAACTAGTAATAGCATTCAAAGAAATTTGCGAAGGTAGCAGATTCATTCTCCTTTTTATATTCTTGTCCTCCCCATCAATATCCATCTTATCCATTTGGTCTTCCTTTTCCACCATTAGTACAAAAAGCTATGAACTTTTACTCTTATAATCAAAGCTAAACTTCTTAAGACACCAATAACAAAGACTTCTCTTTTGTTCATACATCTCCATTTTGATGAGTTGATTAATAGGTTTATCAACAATGATGCCTAGTTTAGTTCTTAAAAAATTTGAGGAAGAAGTTAAGGTTTTTTTGTCACTGGTTAAGTTGTTTTTGGTGGTGATGTTGGAAGTAGCAAAGTTTTTATATGAAGGAAAGTTGGCATAAGGCTTGGAGTTTAAATGGTATTGGTATAGCTGTAGGTTGATTAAGGTTTTTTAGGATATGGTGATTAGTGATTCTAGATAGCAAGCATTGAAGCTTTGCAAGATTCATTATATTAGATAGTGTAGTAGCTTTAAACATTCTAACATGAGCTTTAATCTCTAGTTTGAACCTTCCAAGGAAGTAGCTCATAACATGTTCCTTGGTAACTCAATTTCTATAAAGAATTCTTTAAACTTCTCTTCGTAATTGCATACAAGACCATCTTGTCTCAAATTCTTGAGTTCTGACATTAGATCTACCTAAAAAATGTCACAAGATCTCATTTTCAAGCCTTTAATATACTTTAGCCATCCAATCTCACTTAATATCTTCTGCTTCATGAAACTGTGATGCCATTATAAGGCCTTCCCCTCTATATTCATGGTGATTAAGCAAACACAATGATCTATTAGAGTCTCATCAATTTCAAAAAATTGTTTGATATGAAACAACCAACCTTTGGTATCTAAACTATCAAATTTTTGAAAATGCACTTGCAAAAATTTAGTAGGAAGTTAATAACCAATTGCTATTGCTATTTAGTTACCATTATCAGAGCCAAATTATAGACCTCCATTTAACATTCTTCTTTCAAATGTACTTATGCGATTTCCATTATTCATTCCATTACCTTCTTCCATAATTACCACTGTCGAGATCAATAGCTTAACAGTCATGTCTACTAATAAACTTTTCATTCTCACAATCAAAGAATCCATGCATGTCTTAATTCTTATAATTGATGAATCCATATGAGTCATTGACAATCATAATTCATTCACCTTTGTTTGCATTTGTTACATCTCTTGCTCCATCTCATGAAATTGGTTTATCACCGTCACCATCACCAAGAGTCAGTGGCTCTGATATCAGTTTAGTACAAAATCGTGAAAAAGTTCTATTACTCAATACAAGTATGGTTATTCAAAAAATAATCAACAAGTACATCTAGTTTATTTTCTCCTAATTATGACTAATAAGAAAAGGCACTCCCTTCACAAGGTAGTTAGTTAGGTTCAACAGATCAGTAACTAACTAACAGAATAACTATAATAGAAAATAATAGAACAAAAGAGCATAATACTTAACTAATAACAGAAGAGTTACAAACTACTAAGTACTTATCTCTTTGCTACATATCATTTATAGAAATATTTTTACATATAGTCTTATGTCAGTAGAGGTTCTAGAAACTTTCTATGCTTTAACTTCAGAACAAAAATTGGATAGTATGGTTAACTAAGATTGTTCTTGATTGTGACTCTAAACTTCTAATGGAAGGCCTCACTTCATCTTATAATCATAATGTGAATCTTCATAGTATATTTTGGTCTTTAAAGGTTGCAATTAATAGTAATTGGCAAGTAAGAATCTAACATAGATAAGTTAAGCTAATATGTGTGTGGATCACCCAACCAATATTGGACTCACTTGTGATATTAGTTTAGTTTGTATGCCAACCCACAAAGAAGAATTATGATTTAGTTATTTTTTGACTTTATGAGGATTCGTATGCCTTATATAATCTCTTAGTACTTCTCTCTTTAGGCCTTTGGCCTACATATTACACCAAAAAAAAAGTTAGTGGCATAATTTTGTGATCCCAAAAGATTAAAGCACTTCTACTTTTTTTAACTATTCATTTGATAAATTTTTTATTTTTTTTTTCAATGTTGGACAAAAATACAACAAATAGGAATTAAAACACTACATTATAATTATGCTTAGAAAATTAAATAGCTTCTCTTCGAAGGTAGGTTTTGCAGTGACATTGTTCTTGTTCACTAAGCATCTATATATGGTATTTTTGAAAAGTTTGTAGCATGTTCTGTATGTTAAGACCTATAACTAAAGTGCTTCAGTTTTGCCTAAAACCTTCAACCAATAGATTCCAAAGCTTCTTATCTAGGAGGATCAGTTGACATTGGAAGGAGATAGTGTTATGGAAAGATCTACTTAATCACTTTCAAAGTACCTTTAAGAAAAGTTGAATTCCTTTCCATCATCAAGTTATCTTCCTGGCACTATTTTCTAACTATATAACCATAAAAGAAGTTATAAAAGAGAGGTTTTAAAGCCTTCTTACTTCTTTTGTTACCTTTGATATACCAAGCCAACTTTGTCTAGCTTATGTTGTTAGGATATGCATTTAAAGAAATAAGGATATCCCTTCTACCATCTCTGTTATATGACTAAAAGTAAGGGAATTTTTCATTAAAATGGAGTTAATGTGATATACTACAAATACAAGGTAGGTTAGGTTGATAATTATAATGAACTCTTTTGTTGATGTAATATGATGCACAACCTGTGTTATTAAGATTGGCATTTAAGGAAATAGGGGTATCCTTTCTACCAACTCTGTTATATAACTCCAAATAAGGGAATTTTGCATTAGAATGGAGTTGATGTGATGCATTGCAAATACAAGGTTAGGTTGATAATTATCATAAACCCTTCTATTGCGATAAAGCCATATAATGTATGAGATAACCACTATTTAATCAAAAAAATCCTCTAATTTCCTCAAGTGATCCTTTGGTTAAGAAAACCATGTGGTAACCCAATAGATAATGCCTTGGCTATCAAAATGATCCATTTTCAATGTAAGAGACGAAGTAAACTATAAGACATACATGAAGGGGCATCAAATAAAGAGATAATCTAATGTTTCTTGTTTATTGTCATAAAGCCCACAACCAATATTAGTGTTCAGGTGATGTTACTAAGACATTCATATAGTGGTAAGTCTTGTTTTTAAGTTTCCATACAAATAAAAGGATTCTCAAAGGAAGTTTCAAGCTCCCAGTCTCTTTCCAATTGGAAAAGGTAGGGGAGTTAAACACATTCCCATTATTATGTAGCATTCTAACACCATCCATAATAGTAGAAGAACCCTAAGAGTTCCTATTTCAAAAATCAATGATGAAAAATTCAAGATTAGAGATTTGTTAAACACAAATTAGATCAAAGAGCTGTTGAAGGAGTGTGACATCCTATATCAACTAATTATGCAGAATAAGGTTTAAAACTCTGAGGTAAGAAGAGTTCCTCACTAGCCACATTAGCCACCAAGCTTGGTGGTTGATAAGAATAAGATTACTCGATCCCACTTACCATCTGAGATAATATAAGATGAAGTATTTGGATTTGAGAATATTTTTCCATAACCAAGACGAATTCCATGTCCTATTAACATATTAGCTATATGGCCTGGAGGCTACTATTTAGCCCTGAAGGTTGAAGAGGCCAATGTTTGATGATCCCTAGTAGTTGAATTCAAAATTTGTTTGGCAAGCATGGTGAGATTAAAGTGATGATAAGTCTAAAACCCAAATCCCTATTGATCACTACCTTACAAAGGTTGTCCCAATTGGACATGTAGATCCTTGGTTTATCATTATTGAAACCTTAGAAAAATTTACTAATTCTAGAATCAATCTTGTTGCAAACCTCAGTGGGAAGATAAATATAAGTGAGATGATACGTAAAGCAAGAACTTATAATTGATTTTATTAAAGTAAGTCTAGTTGCCTGAGAAAGAAGTTTTGTTTGTATCAATCTTATCAACCAATGTCTAATAAATATGTCTTTTATCGAATCCAATATCGACCTAAGTACTTAAGTATTTCCCCAGTTTACTAGAGTATTTGATATCAAAAGTACTTAATTAAGGATTTCTTAAATTTGTACAAGACATTGGGATTGAAGATAATCTCTATTTTTGTTGTTGTTGATTTTAAGGCTAGAGTAACACATGAACTCAATTAAGATAGAATTAACGTTCAAACATGACTTTGTAATAGCTTTAAAAAAAGCATGGTGTCACCAATATACATCAAATGAAAGATTGTCTTAGCTTATTTATATAGATTTTGATTACTAACTATGATTGGATTCAACATCAACAATCATGCATGACATGTTGGCACACAAGATGAAGAAATAAGTGGACGTGGGGTCCCTTTACATAAGTTCTCCACCTAATTAAATCATATTAGAGGGTTTTCCATTTATCAAGATTTGAAAGTTGACAAATATGACAGATTACTTGATAATTAGTGGAGAAATTCATTTTTTCCAATATATCTTCAATGAAAGGCCAAGTTCTTCTATCATAAGCTTTCATGAGGTTTATTTCATAAGCATAAAGCCTTTTTTTGGCCTTTTTGCATCCTTGAACTTTAGTCACGGCCTCTGCTACAAGAATAATATTGTTCTTAATGTTCCTTCCCCTTATGAAAGCTAATTGGTTGGGGGCGATATAATCCTTAAGAATTTCTTTTAACCTATTGTAGAAAACTTTTGAAATAATTTTATAAGCGACATTGCAAAGGCTAGTAAGACAAAAATCTTTGATAAACTAACGATTATCGCACTTAGGTATCAAGACAATAAAAGTTTTGTAAGGCTCTCTTAAGTAAGTAGCTATTTTTTTTAAAAAGGACTACCATTTTAGTGATTGTCCTTATGATGTTGAAAGAACTTAGCATTAAAACCATTAGGACTAGGTACACTATCTGTTTTTAAATCAAAAATAGCACTTTCCATTTCTTCCTCGAAAAAAGGGTTTTTCCTAAAAAACAAAACACTAAGGGCCCATTTGGTTGGATGATGTAAAGAAGAAGGAAATGTAAAATGTGGATAAGCAAGATAGAAAATGACTTTTATAGCCTTACTTTTAAAAAGATGATTTGGTGGTTAAACTTGTAATTTGATATATAAAATAATAAGTATAGGGGTATAATAGACATTACACAAATTATGTAAATATATTACGTCCACTTTGCAGTGAACCAAACGAGCCCTAAGGTTTGCACTAAGAGTAGAGATATTAGTCAAAAGACACTCTAAATCCAAAGGATGGTTAAACGACTATGTGTAGATGTCATTGAAGTAGGAAAAAAAATCCACTCAATATTCCCTGAATTATATTCCCATTCACTTTGTTCATTCTTAAGAGAGGTCATAAAGTTAAAAGCCTTCCTCTTAGAGAGTAGGATATGAAAATATTTTGTATTTTAGCCTTCTTGAACCAACCAAGCCTAGCCCTTTGAACCCAAATCATTTCTTCACAATCATAGAAAACTCAAGATTACTTCTAATAATCAACTCCACCTTTTCCTTTTTTGGCAATGAAATGTTAGCTTGAATCTCATTGAGAGTGGTTCAACTAATGAAATTTGACATTGAATATTGCCTACTTGATAATTACTCTAGCACTTTAGGGCTTGTAAGGTAGACGCTAGTTTGCAATGGATATGAAAACTAGAGGACCTAAACATGTGACCTTTCCAAACGCCATTCATAATCATTTTACATTTTTGGAAAAGAAGCTAATACTTTTCAAATCTTGCAGAAGCTTTTCTATTGTGCCCAAAAACACAAGTTGTAAGAATAAATTGTCCAAGTTGTATTCTAAGTTAAGTAGAGCTAAAAAGTTACTAGTTTGTTAAACTCTCAAATTATATTTATGTTCAACTTATTCAATTAAAATTTTGTCAAACTCACTTGGTATTAAAATATTAAAAAAAGTAAATATTTATTTTGTATCAATTTTATTTTATATGTTTGTTAAAATTTCCAATATCATCCTAAATACTAACTCTACTAGTCAGATTAATAGAAATTGATAACATGTCATTACATGTAAACTTATTATCATTACAACAAGGTTAAAATTGCCTACATAGAATTTATACTACCTAATTTCTTAAATTACCTCCTCAGCTCGTTATCCTTAAGACACAAAAATAGATACGATGATGTTTACAAGTTAAAATTATAAGATTAAGTAGCGCAATATCAACATATAACCTAAAATTAGTATATTGTAATGACCATTAGTTTACATTTAATAACACATGATCAATGTTTGTTAATTTAATTGACTAAGTTAATATACAAAATGGAAAACATGTAAGACAAAATAAACATAAAATAAACATTTAAGACAAAATTGACAATGATCCCAAACTTTTGGAACAAAAAAAATATATTTTTCCCCTAAAATATTTGCCATTTAAGATTTAAGGCTAAAACAATCTAATTGAATCAAGCTAAATCTTTACTAAAAAATATTTTTTATTATTATAGTAGTATGGGTTAATTCCTCTATCCTTAGAAATATAATCAAATTACACAATCCTCTTTTTAATTTTGAAAATACACACTACCAAAACATGCATTACATTTGCCTCCTTTGCAACAAAAAAGATTCAATATGATTAAACTTATTTTAGTCAAAATATCCTTATATATATTATTTATATAATATAACTAGAAAATTTGGGGTTTAATTTTTCATTGAACTTACTTTATTTGAAAAATACCCATTATTTAGTACTCTTATCTTAAACAAAATATTTAAAATAATATTATCTTAAGGGCCTAAATAAATTGGTTAATATATAGAGATTAAAACCAAAAATATAAAAAAAAATTGTTAAATCAATATAAAATAATCATATTTAGTTAATATGATTTCCAACAATAACAAATATATATATATACACACACGCAAATATAGACATGCATACACATATACGATGATTATAAAATAATCATTTTCTTTTTATATCTAGCAAATTATAAATAATTTGATAAAAAATGAATTATCAAAAATAAAAAACATATTCACAAAATAATTTTAAATTTAACTAATTTATGTATAATAATTTAATTTTAAGAATAACATTTGTATTAAATATATGTTAACAAGTATAAATATTATCCTAAATTTAATAAAGTTTCAAAATAAAACATATTTATGACTAGAAGTTAATGATTTTTTCTGACACCTAGTTTAAGCAGAGAGTAATTCTAATGCCATCATTGATATGTTTCTTCCATGTAAGGCTGTAGTCATAGCAAAACAAATGGCATAATGCAGGCTATATGCAGATCCCATGAGCACAAATAGCCTGATCGCTGAATAATGCAGAACTTGCTATTCCATCACCCAAAAAGTGGGGATGAGGTGCCACAAAAGACTATTGTCCCCAAAGCCAGACTTGACTTCTATTTTTTTTCCAAATATATTGTCTTATTTTGTTTTAAAAAATATTCTATTTTTTTAAATATTTACAAGTACCAAGTTTTTTTTTTAAAAAAATATTTACAATTATTTATATTTTTGTTATTCAATTCTCTAATTAAAATATAAAAAATGTATAATTTTTTTAATAATAATATGATAAGTATATAATTTTTATAAATAAGTATATCTTAATATTATAATATTAGATTTTTTTAAAAAATAATTTCTTGCACACATTAAAATTTTATTAATGAATCTGATAATAAAAATATAAAAAATATTTATATCTAATCCCTAAATTTAACAACAAAAGAGTTTTTTGTTTTTTCCTTTTCAATTTGGGTTTTTCATGTGTCCTCTGATAGACTTAATGGATATACAAAACCATATATATAGTATCCAAGACAAGAAAAATAGATCGAAATATTACCTCCAGCCATTGCTTGATTGAAAAACTTCTCTATAACTTGTAACCAATATATGCTTACAGGAAACTTCCAAGCTCTTGTTTTTACTGAAATAATGGTGTGTAGCAATGTAAAAGCGAGCTCAGGGACCCTGTATTTATAGGAAAACTCTTTTAACGGCAATTCCATCATATTGTCGAAGAAGATGCATCGTGCAAAAGTGTGATATGCACATTTTGATCCATCCCACGAAGCCCGTGATTTCAGACCATATTGAATTGTTGCATGCCAACGTGGTTTGTTGCCATGATCTACTACCCACATTCTGCATTGTTTCCACTTTTTGCATGCAACATCCCACATTCTCTCACTTGGTTCGAAAATCTTTATTCATAATGGCTTCTAAAGTTTCAAATATTTAACTGAAATAAAAATGCACGAATCATGGCGATAGTTTCTCTATAAGTGAGTAATACCTTCCATGAATCACAATACATTCTATTTCTTTACCCACTATATATTAACCTTATGAATAAGCTATATGCTTATTTTGGGTCTTCTTAATGTTGTTATTCTCAAACTTAATGTATACACATAAAATGAGAAAATAACTCAAATAAATAAAGGCTTTATTATAAATGATATATATATATATATATATATGGTATATACATCAATAACACAAAATGGAACCAAGTCCCATTCTAGATACATGATCCTTAAACATTACTGGTAGCATGCCTTTTGTTAAAGGATCAATAATCATCAACTAAGTGCTAATGTATTCGGTGACAACTTTATTTTCTTTGACACATTCCCGTATGACTAAGTACTTAATGTCAATATGTTTACTTCGACTTCGACTTTGACTTTTGTTATTCTTAGCCAAAAAAATAGCAGCTGAATTGTCACAATATATCTTCAATGGCCTAAAAATAGTGTCGACGATTTTAAGCCCAGATATAAAGCCCTTAAGCTAAACACCATATGAAGTTGCCTCAAAACAAGAAACGAACTCTACCTCCATATTAGAAGTAGCAGTCAAAGTTTGTTTTGCACTCATCCAATATACAACTCCGCCATCTAATATGAAAATGTAGCCTAATCTTGATTTCTATGAATTAATGCATCTAGCAAAATCTGAATCTGAGTAACCAACTACCTCAAAGTTTTTAGTTCGTTTATATATCAGCATGTAGTTCTTGGTACCCTTAAGATACCTCATTACCTTTTTTGCAGCTATCTAATGATCTATACCTGGATTACTCTGATATCTACCTAACATTCTAACTATAAATGCAATTTTAGGTCTTGTGCAAACCTGAGCATACATAAGGCTTCCAATAACAGAAGCATATGGAATGTTATACATCTGTTCATTTTCTAAATTGTTCTTCGGGTACTGGTTCAAATTGAACTTGTCACCATTCACAATAAGTGTTACACTTGGTGAACAATCTTTCATCCAAAATCTCTCCAAGACCGTATTGATATAAGTTTCTTGTGACAGACCCAAAATACATTAAGTTCTATCTCGATGGATTTTAATGCTAATGACATAAGATGCCTTACCCATATCCTTCATATCAAAATTCTTAGAGAGAAATTGTTTCACCTCATATAACAACCCCTTATCATTTGTTGCAAACAATATGTTATCCACATATAGCACAAGGAAATAGATTTTACTCCTACTAACCTTTTGGTATATACATTGATCCATGACATTTTTCACAAATCCATTTGAGGAGATAATATCATGAAATTTTAAGTACCATTGGCGGGAAACCTGTTTCAATCCATATATGGATTTCTTTAACTTGCACACCAAATGTCCACCGACACTAGAGGAAAATCCTTCAGGTTGTTTTATATATACCTCCTCCTCTAGTTTCCCATTAAAGAATGTCGTCTTCACATCCATCTGATACAGTTCCAAGTCAAAATGAGCAACTAATGCCATTATTTATACAGAGGGAATCTTTCTTAGATACAGGAGAAAAAGTCTCCGTGTAATTGATTCCTTCCCTTTGTTAAATACAGGAGAAAAAATCTCCGTGTAATCGATTCCTTCCCTTTAAGTGAATCCCTTGGACACGAGTCATGTTTTATATCTCTTAATATTGCCTAATGAGTTTCTTTTTGTTTTATAGGCCCATTTGCATCCAATGACCTTAAAGTCATTAGGCAACTCGATGAGACCCCAGACTCTATTAGACTCCATGGAATCCATTTCTTCCTTCATGGCATTGTTCCACAGTTTTGATTCTCTACAACTGATAGCTTGTGAAAACTTTTCAGGATCATTCTCAACTTCTATATTATAATCATATTCTTGTAGATATATAGTATAATCATTAGAAATTGCTGACTTCCTTATCATAGTTGATCTTCTTAGTGTTGACTCAACATTCTCTTGAGGAGCATGTTGTTCAACTGTTTGTTCAATAGTCCTTAGAGGCTGTTCATTAACTGAATCAATTTGGTCAATGTCAACAGATTGTGAATCCTGAATGATTGGTTATTCAATCCTATTTGGACTTGAGGGGCATGGATTAAAATCAATCTATCACTTGATGTAGGAGTTTAAATATCAGACTGATCTTTTTCAGAACTTAAATTGAGTTTGATCACTCCTATTGATCAAGTTATTCTCAAGAAATTTTGCATTCTTTGATTTCACAATTCTAATACTGTGAGATGGACAATAAAATTTATAACTCTTAAATTTTTCAGCATACCTAATAAAGTAGCCACTAATGGTCATAGGGTCAAACTTCTTTTCTTGTGGATTGTAAACTCTAACCTCATATGGGCATCCCTAAATATGCATATGTCTTAAACTCAATTTCTAACCCTTGAATAACTCAAATGGCGTCTTTTCAATAGCCTTGGTAGGAACTTGATTAAGAATATACACTATCATTTTAAGGGCTTCAGTCCACAAGCATTTAGTAAGTTTGGAGCTAACTAATATGCTCCTCACCATGTCCAACAATGTTTGGTTTCTTCTTTCAGCTACACCATTTTGGTCAGGTGACTCAGGCATAGTGTATTGGGCAATAATCCTATACTCTTGAAAAAACCTAACAAATGGACCTGGTGCTTGTCCATCTTTAGTATATCTACTATAATACTTATTATCTCTATTAAATCTCACTATCCTAATTTGTTTACCACATTATTTCTCTACTTCTGCCTTTAATATCTTAAAGGTATTTAATGCCTCATTCTTATTATTGAGCAGATAGAGATATATGTATCGTGAGTAATTATCAATAAAGGTGATAAAGTATTTCTAACTAGTAGAGTCCAAATTTAGACTATAAATATCCGTATGTATGATTTCTAATATGCTAGAACTCCTCTTAGCACTTCTCTTAATCTTATTAGTCTACTTTCCCTTAATACAGTCTACACAAGTGTTAAAATCAATAAAATTAAGAGTATTGAGTACTCCATCTTTCACTAATATTTTCACTCTATCTATTGAGATATGACCAAGCCTATGCTGCCATAACATAGAGGAATCTTCATTAGTAACATTTCTTTTAATACTTATGCTACTAGAATTATGCATTGAGTCATAAAGGTTACTGTTTCATAATTGAATTTGGAATAGATCATCGCAAAGTGTACCATTGCCAGCAATATTAGATTTATAAAATAATTTAAATTTATAACAAAAATATGAGATTGAATTACTTTTCTTTTGAAACCAAGCCTTGAATTTGACACAGTTCGTCTTCATGTGTCCCTTCTCTTTGTAGAAGAAACACCTGGACTCTTTCTTAATATCCTCAGGGATGGGAACCTTGCCTTTTCCTTTCGTCTTGGCCTTTCTTTTTTTTCTTTCCTTATGTCACTGTATGTGCACTTTCACCCATTTCTGCTATGAGCCTTCCTTGTTGCACGCACATGGTTAGAAGTTCATTAATTGACTACTTCTCTTTATAAGTGTTGTAGGAGATTTTGAAAGGCTTAAATTGTTATGGCAGAGAATTCTGGATGTATAGCATAAAGAAAGAATCTGACATCTCAACCTCAAGTGTTTTCGATTGAGCTGCTATATCTCTCATCTTCATGATGTAGTCTCGCACACCTCTTATGCCAGTAAGTTTTTTAAATAATAATTTTATCATTAAGGTGCTTGCTAAGGCCTTATCCAAAAATTCGAATTGTTTATCAATAGCTTTAAGCAAACTTCAAACGTTCTGATGCTTTCCAATAGACCCATGAATACTAGTCGATATTTTAGTCTTGATTTTCATCATACTAAGGCGATTGGATCGCTCTTAACATTCATAAAGGTTTATTTTTGATGCACTACTAATATTCGTGGGTTTAGGAGGTTCATCTTTTCTGATTGCATCATCAACGTCCATCTACCCTAATTGAAAAAGTATTTTTTCCTTCCAAATATTATAGTTGTCTCCAGTTAATTTAAGAACTTGAAAATTAGAAATATTCAAAGGTTGAAAAGCTGCACAAATTTACATCATATATTAATAATTTAAGACAAATAAATATTCTTAAATGACATATCATGCCAATGCAATACATGTCAATTCAAACTATGAACCTAGCAACAAATAAAATTACTTGTAAGCTAAATTTTATTTAATTAGACTCATATATTAATAATAAAATTAGTAAATTATATTCTTTTCTTAATTCCTATAAGTAAATCAAGAAAAGGAAAAAAAAACTTACTATTACATCCTAATTAATCATATGAAATATGATAATATTCCTGTAAGATAATAATTATCATATTAAATATAATTAATTATAATTTAATGTCATTTTACTTTATGTGATTATAACACTTAATGTATAATTTTAAAATAATTTACTGTGGCTAAACTTTAATTAATTAAAATTACACAAATCACGTGACATCTAAATAAAATTACATACTTGAATATAATTTAACATAATGTATAAACAAGCATACATAATGAGAATTTAATCAAATAATCAACAAATGAGACTAATTTAATATTCTCCCTTTTAAATTAATCTAAATGTGCTATAAACATTGCCTAAAATAAAAAATTAATTATTTAAGTAAATTTAGGTATAAATTAAATGACATTATAAATTAATTTCTATTTCTAAACATGCCAAAATTTCTTAAAATTAATTAACTTTTCAAGATAGAGGCAAATTCAAAGGCATAAAATTAATTTCATAATATTTTTTGACAAATAAATAACTTGATATTGTCAAAAATTAATTTAAAATTTTCCATAATAAGTTTGCCAAAATTTGGACAAATTAAAATGTACTTAATAATTTTGAACAAAATAAATGGCCAACAAAATATATTACTATTAAATTTTAATTAAATATTGGCCAATAAAATATTTTTATTCAAAAGAAATTTTTTTTAAATATCAAAAGATAATATATATAAATATATATATATATATATATATATATATATATATATATATATATATATATATATATCTAATACAAATCACATGAAAGAAGGAGCCATAATACGTTGATGGAAGTGCCACAAATAGAAAAATGTACACACACACACACACACACACATATATATATATATATATATATATATATTAAATGTTGCATACATAATAGCAACAATGAAGCTTGGTTTAAGTGGCAAGGACTTCACGCCTTCAATGAGAAGTGCCTAGGCTTGAATCCACTTTGCATGTGACTGTGGCAATTTTTTCCCAAAAGGTAAAATTACATGTCATGTGGCTCAAAACTCAATATGTAAGCACATTCCAAAACGACATGTCGTTTGAAAGAGCATTAAAATGACATGTCATGCTGATCATCCCTGACCTCTAGCCGGGTTGACTCGACCTCGTTACGACCTGTTTCAGACCTAAATGAAAACCCAGTCGTTTTTAGTCTTTTTGAGCTCCGTTTTGGATGATTTAGGAGTCCATTTTCATTATAATTTCATATAGATTTCATTTTTTATATCAAAATGATGAAAAAATGGCTCTATAAACTAATCTAAATTCACCAAAAATTTGACATTTTTTTAGCTCAAAAAACTTAGTAAGGCAGAGGTATTTTCGACTCTGATACCAACTAATAGACTTCATGGATATACAAAACCATATATATAATATCTAAGACAAGAAAAATGGATCGAAACATTACCTCCAGCCATTGCTTGATTGAAAAACTTCTTTGCAACTTGTAACCAATATATGCTTACAAGAAACTTCTAAACTTTTGTTTTTACTGAAATAATGGTGTGTAGCAATGTAAAAACGAGTTTAGAGACTCTGTATTTATAGGCAAACTCTTTCAATATCAATTCCATTATGTTCCCAAAGAAGATGCATCTTGCAGAAGTGGGATATACACGTTTTGATCCATCCCACGAAGCCCATGATTTCGGACCATATTGAGTTGTTGCATGCCAACGTGGTTTGTTGTCACGATTTGCTACCCACGTTCTACATGCAACATCCCACATCCTCATCTTGGACATAGGCACACTTTGCCCTATTATTTTTTATGTTTGAAGCATTTTTTTCCTTACATTTATTTATTTATTGCCATCTTATATTCATTTATGTTTTTCCAAATGTTAGAAAAATGTATCAAAGTTTTATAATCAATTGATTAAATCAAAATAATTTTTTTTATAAATTTCAACCTAATTCCCCCATAAATTGGATACTTTTCACATTTACAAATACTTCAACAACTTGCAAAAAGAGCTTTGCTCTCCATGTACAAGGTATGGAGTTGTACTCCTTGGACACCCAACAAAAACATAAATGAATGCAAGATGAATATTTGAGAATAATGATTAAAAATAAGATCCAAACGCACAAATTTGCTTAAATTTTAAATCATGTGTAAATAACTCATTTGACTTTTAAAACTTGGCAATAAATCATCTTCCAAACTTAAAACTATGTGTAAGTAGCTATTAAGAAGTCTGTTATTTTATTAATAGAAAGTAACACATTAGAGACTTATCTACATATAACTCAAAATCTAAAAAACTATCTATACATGATTCAAAATTTAAAAATGGTTATTTGCATAAAAAATAAAATTTATTTAATTAGACATATCATCTTTCTATTAATTAATTAATTAATTTACTAACAACAGGATTATTTGAACAAAATTAAAAGTTTTAAGATGTCCATTGTCAAATTTTAAAGAGAAAAAATTATTTATATGACCTAGGAGAGTTATGTACATTTTATCCCTAAAAATAATAACTCTCGATTTTCACATCTTCTCTTTCTTTTCTCACACTCCTTTAACTAATTGTCCTTTGAATCCTTTTACTATTCTTCTTGATCATTGTCTGGCTCATCCTCCTCTTCTTTGTCTATTTCCAAATCAGAATTTTGAAATGTCTAAATTAGACAATTTAGATCCAATAGGAGGATTAAGAGGACAATGGACCAAAGGAGCCTATAATTTGGAGGCAATGATCGAAGTGCAAGAAAAGAAAGGGAAGATGTGGAACCAAGAGTCATTATTTTGGGTATTTAGTCAAATGTTCAGCTTACATTTATTTATGTTTTTGCTATTTATGAAAGAAGTTAAACTCCAATATTCTATGTATGGAGATCAAGATTTTCATTGGAGCTTGTTGGAAAATTTGTAAACGTAGAAATTATTTAATTAATAGGGAAACTATGTCAATTTTAAAAAATAATTATGATTATGGTTTAATCAACTTATTATAAAAGTTTGATGATTTATTTCAAGCTAACATTTGACAAAACATAAATGAATGGAGGAAAAAAAAAACATAAACCATGTTTCGAACAAATAATAATAATGGGATACTATGTCCTCTTCCAAGGCAAGGACATAGGAAGGACCCCACCAAAAAAAAAGGAAACTCCTCTACCATCAAATTTAGTATCTACAAATATGTAAGAAAAAAAAAAGGATGCTTTTAAAATTAAAAAAAAAAAGATAATATATGTGAAAAAGGAAATCCCTAACTACTTAAAACATACAAATCTATCAATAAAAGGACTACAATTTCTTTACTACCATATGGACAAGCTACTTTGTATTATTGTAAATTTTTATTTTTTGTTTTTTGGTTTTGAAGGATAAATTGAAACAATCTTCCAAATGCAAATTTTAAAAAACAAATGATGATTGATTAAAACAAATCAAAAGCAAAAAATAATAAATCTAGACTATCCACAACAACACAAAGCAACCTATCCATATAGCAATATACTGCACTCCAATTAAAAAGCTCAATTTTAGCAGATAGCTAATCTATAATGACAAATTGACAATACATGCAATTCCTACAAAATTTACCATATTCAATACTTTTGCGCCTACCATAAATAGCGCTCCTACACCTACCATATGCTAGTCCATGGCTTTTTGACTAAGTTACTATATTGGGAAAAGTATATCACCAAAATACTCAACCATCAAAACTTATTTCCCATATACTTAATTTTATTTTTTAGCAACACAAAATACCATCCTCAACATTCCAATTAGTTTTTTTTTTAAGATATTAAAAGAAACAAGAGGTCACAAACCCCATGTTTCATTGAGTATAGGATGAGGAAAGAATGAGAAGGGGGAGGGACAAGGGGAGAAAAAGGTAAAGGTTTTATACTAAAAATTAAATTATATATATATAATTTAATTTTTAATATAAAATATTACAATATAATTAATAATAATAAATTTATAAATTATGATTTTATTAACAAGGTTATATTTCAAATTATAATTTAATTTTTTATTTATTTGCATAAAAAATATTTTTTTAGTTTTATTAAAAACATTTGGAATAATAGATCAACTTAGTCCAGTAAATTCTTTATTCTCTTAACCACGTAATATAATACATTATAGAGAAAAGAACTTATAGTCGCATTCATTATTCCAAGTAATACAATAGATTATTGTTGGACTAAGCCTTACTATTTATCTTCAATCATAACCTAAGTATCAATACCTTTCAAGTTTTTCTAAAATAAGAAAAAAAAATATGTTAGTACTTGAATTATGACTCAAGATAAACAACGAGATTTAGACCAATAATAATATGTTGCATTATTTAAAATACTAAATCAGATTAATTTTTTTCCTCTATAATGTGTTATATTTTTTAGCCAATACAATAAAAAATTTATTACTAGATCAAGTCGATATATTATTTTAAATAAGTTGAGATATTTTTTTTTATATAAGATTCTTAATAAAACTAAAAAAATATTTTTTTATGCAAATAAATTTAAAAAATTAAATTAAAATTAAAAATATAATATTATCAATGAATCATAACTTATAAATTTATTATTAATTATATTTTAATATTTTATATTAAAAATTAAATGATATATATATATATCAAGGGTTAGGCTGTTCGCCACCTGGGGCTGTAATATGTTACAAGGGTTGGGCTGTTCGCCCATTAAAGTAATATGTAAGCTGGGTTCAGAATGTTGTGAGACAGTTCGGTCCATATCCGATGTAGGTGTTAAAGCATTAAGAGGACCTTTCCCTAGTACAAGAGGACTGGGAAGGACGCACCTCTGGTGTGCCAATTATCGTGCCTATGGTGAACGCTAGGTAGCCAAGTGCGGAGCAGATAACTGCTGAAAGTATCTAAGTAGTAAGCCCACACCAAGATGAGTGCTCTCTTATTCCAACTTCCCTAGAGCCTCCGGTAGCACAGCCAAGACAGCGATAGGTTCTCTGCCCTTGCAGGGATGGAGTGACAGAAGTTTTAAGAGTTCAAGAGAAGGTCACGGCAAGACGAATCATTTATCATTAACGATAGGTGTCAAGTGGAAGTGCAGTGATGTATGTAGCTAAGGCATCCTAACAGACCGATAAACTTAAACCTTGTTTCTACATGACCCGATCAATTCGATCAGGCACTCGCCATATATTCTTATTGTTCAACTCTTTAACAACATGAAAAAACCAATATATATCATTTAATTTTTAATATAAAATATGAAAATATAATTAATAATAAATTTATAAGTTATGATTCATTGATATATATATATATATAAATAACTCTTACCCCCCAATCCCTCTCTTCATGCCCCATCTTTCTCCCAATTTTTCTCTCACCCCATGCTTCATGAAATGTGATAATTTTATAACATTTTTATTAAAATTAGATATATAATATTATCAATGAATCATAATTTATAAATTTATTATTAATAATTATATTTTCATATTTTATATTAAAATTAAAATGATATATATATATATATATAACTTTTACCCCCTAATCCCCCTCCTTCGTGCCTCATCTTTCTCCTAATTTTTCTCCCATCCCATGCTTCATGAAATGTGAGATTTGTGACCTTACATTTATTTTAATATTTTAAAAGAAATTTTATTTCAATGTAGAATATCATACTTTGTGTTCAAGCTAATTTTTTTTCTTTTTAAAAAAATGCTCTTTACATTCTTATTTTTTTAAAAAAAAATCAATATATGATGAAGAAATTTACAATAGGAGATTATTCAGACATAATAGTTGGGAGAAATTATTGTTAAAAAGAAATAAGGTATTGCATTTTTAGGTAACACTTTAGCCAATCTGAATTTGTCTTGAATTTGAATTGAGTCAATTCGAATTCAATTGTCACATTTTTTTTCAAAAAAAAGATTGGCTTGAATTTAGATTGAGTCAATCCGAATTCAAGGCACTTAAATTTTTTTTGGTAAATTTTTTGTATGAATTTAACCAATTAAATATATATTAAGTTTTTTTAGTGCATAAATGTATTTTAAACAATTAATTAAATACAAAATTAATTTAATATAAGACAAAAGAAATACAATAATATACAATAATAAACAAAAAATTTATAAAATATTTAATAGTAAATTACATAAATATTAAAATATATATATTATAACAAATGACTTCCGATACTATAATGATACTCTTTCCTTTCACATTATGGTCATTGCTATCTCAATTCTTTTGATTGTTGTTACTCTTATACTATGGGTGGAGAATTTAAATTTAAGCATGGGAAACCAATTAGAGGAATCGGCTCATGTGACTTCACAAATTTTAGTTGTATAGGCTTAAAGGAGCTACTGGTGTATGCAGCACTAAATGCAAATATATCGAACAAAAATTCTACAAATGATCCTAAAATGTCAAGCTACTATTTAGGTGTTCCAAAATGAGAGACGGGCAATGATGGCATGTAATATAAAAGACCAAATCTTACAAAGTCACCAAATTGGTTGGTCGAAATAAAAGAAGATAAACTAACCATGCCAATATCTTAATGCATTGGTGTCAAAATATATGAAGATGGATCAACCATGCTAATGCCAATGTCTTGCTACACCGACTCCTTATTTTCTTGCCTTTCTCTTATAACAGTGGGCTGTTGGGATGACAAGTAACCCTAACATCTCTTTCCTGGCCAACCCACTGGAATTTGAGGTCTAAGTAGATCAGGCGTTGGTTCAGTAGGCTTAGAGAACAACGAGAATAATTGTTCACCCAAAGCCAATAATATATTTCTAGTGTCTCAGTTGACAATCTCATAAAAAACCCAAATATAAAAGGTCTTACAAGTGCATCTGATGAAATCCTTTTACCATATCAGTCTAAATAAAAAGAAATAAAACTTTGAATATTAGCATAATAGTGTAGTACACACACACACACACACATCAAGAAAATGAATGAAACAAATGTAATAAATGTTAAAAAATTTATTGCATAACTAATTGCAGGGATAAATAGTAGGATCTACTACTGAGTACAGCACCAGTACCATTGTATGTACTTAAACGTACAATTAAAGGACTCCTCAGTAATAAGGGATTATACTCTAACATTTTGCCAGTTATGCCATTGTTAAATGAAAGCGTTATACTTTATTATACAGTTGGTTTAAGTTCTTTCTCGAAGTTATAGAATATAAAATGCATCTAATCTGATTAGTGCTTAATGGATTGGCTGGTGCTGACCAAACTAACATAGAACATGGTCTAACTGTTGTCACTCTATAATGTGGAAGCATATAAGTGGTACCAAAGTAATCCAAATATTCGAAAAAGTCAAGAAGTCCTTTGGAATCAAGTCACACACACCCTGTGACTATATGGGCAACAAATAATTTATGGGCAATATGGATAAAATAATAAGATATTAAGAAATATTAAAATTATGATATTCACATAAAGGAAGAAAAAAACCAACAACTCACCTTATTATCTCTCATAACATCTAATAAAGTTTAGTATTGACTCAAGACTCGCATACTTAGACAAAGATATTTTTCAATATTCTTTCATCTATCATGATTTTCAATCATATTAGGTAAACAATAATAAATATATAGAGTTATCATGGATACAATTGTATACCTAGGTAAACTATAATTTATACCTAAAGTCTATAAGTGAAAGTAGAAGATACTCTTTTATACGAGGATCAAGGAGTAGCAATCTCTCTGGTGCAAGCATAGGGAGTCAATCCTATGCCTATAAATAATATGTCATTTAATTTGTATATATCTATTAAATGGCATTATTTCATTGCATGCGTATTATTCCATAAACTCTATTAAACTTGTATATATGTATCAATCTTGACAAGTTGTCAATGTCATGGTTGCTTCATAACATGTGCATCTGAGTCCTGAAGATGATTCACTGTTACACCTATAGAAATTGCATATATCTGAGGCCATTTGGAATAGCTAGGTGAGATAATTTGATTATCGTTCTTAATTGTCTAACTATGTTACATTGATGATTGTCTAAGTTAACTAATAGGCAATGTGTAATTTGTATATGTTTGCAAGACAATCAGATTCCCTGCTCATAACATATCTAACACGAGGTTCGGTCAGGCAATCCACCTTTGTCCATAGTAAATTATCTGAGGTAGGCTAGTTTTTATAATATAACCTGACTCGGCTACCTTGAGTATAATCCATCACATGTTAGTGTACTTATGGAGTGGTGGCACCTGAAGGCATAGACATACACGTTCTATACCTCTCGAGGTGGGTACATGATCACCCTTAAGAACATTACTGTGCAGTTATGCTTACCATGTGAGGGGGAACCTATTTTTTGAGGGATAAATTGGGCGTGGACAAATACATATGAGGGGGTTTTTAAGATTCGACTACCAGTTGAGAAGATTGATGGGCAATGACTGACTATTGCATGGTTAGCCAAGAATTTTGCTATCATATTAGATGATATTGATAAGAAAGATATGCGTCGATTTGCATGAGCATATATACTCAAGTTGATAGGGAGTTTTTTACTGCCAAATAGGCATAATCATAATGTATATTAATATATCTTCTATTCCTTACAGACTTTGAACAACCTAACAAGTTCAATTGGAGTTCAATAATGTTAACTTACCTATATTGAGATTTCTACAATGCAACATATAAGACAAAAAGGAGATAAGTGGTTACTTGACATTACTGCACTTGTGGATATGAGATTGATTCCCTATGCTTATAGTAGAAAAGCCATTACCTTTTGATCATCGCATGGAAGAATATCCTTTATTTCCACTTCTAAACTTCAGGTATAAATTACAGTTTACCTATATATGCAATTGCATCTATAATGACTTTATATATTTATCATTGCTTACCTAATATAATTGAAAATCATGACAAATAGAAAAATATTAGACGATCTCCTCATCTAGGTATGCGAGTCCTAAGTTAGTACTGAACTTTATTGGATGCTATAAGGGACAACAAAGTCAATTATCATTTTTTTCTTTGATGTAGACATCATAATTTTAATATTTTTTAATATCCTATTATTTTATCCATATTACCCACAAATTATTTGGTGTTCATATCAACCACAAGGTGTACATAGCCTGATTCCAAAGTACTACTTGACTTCTTTGGATATTTAAATTATTTTAATGCCACTCATATGCTTCCACATCATAAAGTATTATCATAACTGCACCCTATGCTAATCTAGTTAATGCCGACTAATTCATTAAGTGCCAGTCAAAGTAGATGCCCTCCATGCTCTACAACTTCAAAGAAAAACCCAGACTAACTGGATAACAGAGTATAACACTTTTATCTAACAATGGAATAACTTGCAAGATGCTAAAGTACAATCCCTATTACTAAGAAGCCCTTTGATCGTACATCCAAATACATGTGATGATGCTGGTTATGTATTTAATGGTGGATCCAGCCACTTAGCACTATGACTGACTATGTAATAAATTTTTTAACATTTGTCACATTTGTTCTATTCTTTTTCTTAATATGTACGCGCACATGCGTGTGTGTGTACTACTTTATTATGCTAAAATTCAAAATTTTATTTCTTTTTACTTAGTTTGATCTGTTGAAGGAACTTTATACAATGCACTTGTAAGACCCTCTACTTTTGAATTTCTACAAGACTACCAATGAAGACGCTAGAAATATATTACTAGCTCTTAGTGAACAACAGTTTTAACTATTCTCCCAACCTACTAAATCGACACCTAACCTACATAGAACTCAAATTTTGATAGCTTGGCCGGGTAGCAACCCACTATTGTAAGAAAAAGGCAGTAAAATAAAGAGTCGATGCAACAGGACATTGATAATAACATGACCGACTCATCTTCATATATTTTGACACTAATGGATCAAGATATTGGTATGGTCAGTCCATATACTTTTGTCTTGGCCAGCTAATTTGGCGACTTTGTAAGATCCAATCCATTATATTAAATGCCATCATCGCCCATATCTCATTTTGGAACACCCAAATAGTAGTCTAACACTTTAGTAACATTCAGAGACCTTCTATTCAATACATATGCATTTAGTACCGCATATATCGATAACTCTTTTGAGCTGAAGGATCATTGCAACTAAGTTTTGTTATGCCACATAAGCTGATTTCTCCAATTAATTTTCCATGCTTAAATTTAAGTTATCTACTCACAATACAGGAGCAATAACAATAAGAAGAAATGAGACAATAGTAATCACAACATGAAAAGAAAAGGTCTTAATATAGTATCGAAAGTCATTTGTTATAGTATTTTTTTAATATTTGTATAATTTATTGTCAAATATTTCATAAATTTTTTCTTCATTATTGTGTATTATTTTATTTCTTTATAGATATTAAATTAGTTTTATATTTAATTAATTGTTTAAATTTGTACAAAAATTTACAAAACCAAAAATTATATGCCTTAAGTTTAGATTGACTTAATCAGAATTCAAGCAATGTGTCATTTAAATTTGGATTGATTTAATTCAAAAATTCAATAATCAATCTAAATTTGCCTAAAATATTGCCTTTTGAGGCAATACTTTTTGCTTTATTTCATTTTGATAATAATCTCTCCCAACTATTATGTCTAAATAATCTCCCTAAAGAAAAAGTGGGTTAAGCTACTTGCGATTTTAGCTAAAGCTTTGCAAGTCATTTCCACATAAAAGACTTTGCATTATAAGAAAATTTTCAAGGGCATATTGATCATGTTATAATTCAACATTATCTCTTTTTTTTTGTTTTTCAACTAATCATATTTCACAGAAATCTATTCCAACCAATCACAACGCACCATAGGGATCCCATTATCTAATTTTTGCCCATTGCCTTCTTGATGATGTGATTGGTTAACATGACCGATCACAACTACAGCTTTGCATATAACTACCTGGAACTTGAAAACATTGGTTCCGAGTTTCATGCAAATCGGTTTACAATTTTGAGTTCCATGTGGCACAAACGTAAAACCATTGGTTCCGAGTTTCATGCAAATCGGTTTACAATTTTGAGTTCCATGCAACACAAAACGTAAAACCAATGGTTTTGAGTTTGTGCCACATGGACAAGGAAGTCAACACAAAATGATTCCAAATTCATTGAAATCCCAAATGTAACAGCAACTTGGAACCATTGGTTCTAAATTCTTTTTTGATAAATAAGAACTTCAAATGATTTGTTCTAAGTTCAACAAAAATATTACTTCTCAATAAATACCTTTTCATTTATTACTTTTTGCTCATAATTTTTTTGTTATTTTAGCATCAAAATTACAAATTTACAAAGTTGAGCATTTTAGTGATGTGTTTCTTATGGTAGCAACCTAATCAAATAGTTGCCGGTCCATTGTACCTATCGTCCAGGGGGCTATGTGGATGACCATAATCAAGACTTATAGTACACTAGATTGGGTGATCTCCCATAACACCCTCTTTTAGAGATGCCATAATATTCGTCATCCCTCTCTCTATCTTCTTTGAGGGTTAGTTTGGTACCAAAAGTTTGAAAATTGATTGGAAAGGAAAATTTTCAAAAAGTTTTCTTAAAAAAAATCCATTATATCTTGTAATTACTATTTAATAATAACTATCTTTTATTATTATTTTTTCAAATTAGGAACATTTTGATCATTTCTCATACAACTTATTCACTTTTTTCTTTCTTTTCCACTCCTTCAATCTTCTTTCTCACGTACCAAAAATAGCCTAAAAGCAAACTCCACACACGACCCTGTCCAGTAACTTACGGCAAGCACAATCAGACCATAATTTTATTATTTGAAGAGATTGAGGAAAAATTTAAACAGAAAAACCTGAAAGAAATAATTTACCAAAATATATCAAAATCTCATCACGACCTCGTGTGTACCCTCGAGCTTTAGTAGCATCTTCTTGTGTTTCGAACTTAACAAATGCAATGTTCTTGACGAATTTGGATGCTGAGAACCTTCCCATAAGGTTCAAAGTATCTTTCTATATCATGAATCCTAGTAAGAATTGGATCAAAGTTGATAACAAAGAGCATTTTGGTGCCTCTGGTTTGTCCTAGGCCTATCATCATGCTGCCCATGTCATGCTGATAAAATCAAAATAGTGTTCTTGTAAACTCAGGGGGAGCATTATCCTACTCTCATGACCTCATTAATACATGGACAATGACAACTCAAACATGATCATAACCACATGGAAAATTGTCAAAAGCATAATAAATTACATCTTCAGCATCACACTCATCCTCATAATAGACAAAAGCAAAACCTCCAATAATGATGAAAACAGCAGCATGTTACCCCTTGCCAGGCAGCACGTCAGCAAAATTAGGATTTCATTCTCCCTATCAGGCGCAAAGGAATACAACACCTGCCTATCCGTGAAGACTGATGCACATGAAGCTGTAGAAGCATTAAGTGAGGAACAAAATCATGATTGCAATTAAAGATTTAAATCTAAAATTCAGATATGAGATTGTCATTGCAAATCATGCTTCTCCGTTCATACAGCACAAGGAAGTCAGTAATAGAAGGGCAAGGCATGGCAAAATTTCATCTACCGCCCATTTTCAAAGGAAGTAGGCATAACTTATTAAATTATTTGATGATCCCAATATAACAATTCTGATGATATGGAAACGTAGGCAATGACGTGAGTGATGGATAATCAGGAGAAAAAATGCAAACAATACAATATGCGGGTGGAAGGAGAGCAGACATGGAGAAAGTTTTCCTTCACAAGGGGGAAAAATTGCAAAGAAGTTGGCAAGCCAAGACAGAAGCTCAGCATATATCCCCTTGGAACAAGTTCCTGCGTCAAAAGAATCACTTAAATAAAGAAATTGCAATTTTGTGACCACCATTTATATTACATCAGGATATTGAAACGAGACATTCAAGCCACAAGAGCAACCATATATCCACATCTAACATATCCTTGTTACAATGCCCTGGTATTCAGTATATGCCAAGTGTACAACATTCTTTGTCTTTAAGTATAATTACAAATGAGCCAAAGCTAATAATGAACTAATAAACAGAATGGCCCAACTAAAAGGTTCAAAGTAACTTACGTCTCACAGTCCAGCCAATAACTCCAAATGCAACACTTTCTACATATGCCATGCAGCCCCAAATTCAAAGCTCCACAACAACAGAGACAGCATTCTAACACAGAAGTGTAAACCTGAACCAGTGTATAATATATGCAATTTTTTTTCTAAAACCATAGTTTTCAAATAGGATTATCTTATAAAGGCCATACTCATATTATAATCGCACTAATGATAATAAGAATATAATATATTTTATAACAATTATTTTTAATTTATATGCTTATGAAATAGAAATAGATTTTTTTAATCTTATAAAATGTGTATTATATAAGATTACTTAATGAATTTTTTCTCCTCCATCTTCTACCTTCTTTTACTAAACTAAGCATTAGTGAATCCAAGAGAAAGAGTGGTTTTAGAAAATGAATTATCTCAATTCTGCCTGATTTTATGGTAAAAATGAAGAAATCCAAAAACAAAGCCCTAATGTTTACTTAAATTAAAAAAAAGGAAATAAAAAATGAATTTAGTTTTTTTCTGGGCCAATAATGAATTTAGTTATTTAAATTAGTAAAATTGTTGAGTTGATAGGGGCCAATTCGAAGATTAATATTTCTTTTGGCCGTCAATATTAATATTTGATTCAATTCAATAGTTTTGGATTAGAAATTAAATTTGTTTTAAAGTATTATTTAAAATATCAAAATGTATAATATATACATTAAAATTTTAAAATAAAAATTTAAGTCTAAATATTCTTTTTTTAATATATACATAATGGAGCAAGGATTTAAAATCAAAACCACTTACGAAACTAGCCTGCACCCCTCACCCCTTGCTAAATATTCCTTACATCATTTAAATTTTTATATAAAATGTTACTTTTATTTAATCACTTCTATTAGTTATTCTAATCATATCTTTTAAACTATTGTTAATATTTTTATCTCTTAATAACATTTTGAAAGATTTAAAACAAAATAAAAAAATCAAGAAAAGTTAAAAGGATAAATATTATTTAAGGGTGTCAAATAGTTTGATTCAAATGCTACTTCATGGAGTCAAAACGTGCATTGATTGTACTAAATGCACATGCGCCTGAACATAAGGGTGTCATCAAATAGAAAATGTCAGGTTTGGAACATTTAACTTTGTGATTCTGATGATCTTGATGATGAGACTAATTCTTGTTACCCTTTCATTTGGGTTGATGGACCAAATACATATGCAATTGACCATAAGGGGGTCATCACCAAACAGAGAACGTTGAGCTTGTAACCATTTAACTCTTTGATTTTGATGATGATTGTAAAGACCTTTCGTTTGGGTTGATTGTGCTAAATGCATATGAATTTGAACATAGGGTTGCCATCATTGTTAGGTTTGGAATCTTAAACTCATCATAATGATGAATTCAAGTTTTTTATTTTTCTCCTATAAAAGGAATATCAGATTTTGCACTCTTTGTCCAAACTCTCACTCACCTCCTCACCTGAGTTAGACCCAAGTTTTGAAAATGAGGATTTTAGTACGGTCTTGTGCCGTTTCTGAAGATGTCGATATGAATTTGCTTCGGTTGATTGATAACAATATCTTTTGTATCCCGTCTGATTCTCAAGCTTGTTGACAGATGAATGGAAACCCAAATTAGAACAATAGACATGTTCACTTTTAATCCTCAAAAAGTAAAAACAGTCAAGTCCACTTACCATGAGGTTATAAGGCCGATCTCAGGGGTGGACCTATCTGTTTTGATGATAGTTAAAAACATAAATAAAGGGAAGCAAACAATATTGCCCGGTAATAGTTAGTCAACCTCACGAGGGAAAGATGAGCATCATTCTCATCCTCAAAGTCTTGTAACCTTTTATTATATTAGACGAATCTCAATGAATCCGAGTAGCAAAGAATACATCGTTCAAGAAAGAAAAATATATATTTTTTCCTTTTAGACAAGTAACAAGACAGTACAACTATACAAGCTATTTAAGGCGTTTAATATAAGACCTAGATGTAAGTCACCTATAGTACAAACAAATTATCAAGAGACATATAAACATGTCATGCAAATTCATCTATAGTACAAACAAATTATTGTAACACACTTTGGATGGACTAGGTTTACAAAAGATAGATAATCCAAATTAATCACGTAGAGACACATAAGCATATCAAAGATGGATCACACTGAAAAGTATGTCTGATATATCTATGTGACTTCTAAATACTTGGTTTAGTCTGCATATTTTTTGTAAACAAGTTTACTTATGAATATCACATCATTGATGTCATGCATCGTCAAAGCATCAAGGGGGTGCTTATGCCTCATTGTTAGTTCCTCAATGCATGAATATGAGCCTTGGTTTTCTTTAGAAATAAGAAGACTGATAATGAAGCACGTTTAAATGTGCCAATATTCTAGCTGCCAGAGATCTCACACTATCGGTACCTCGTTGAGTCAAGTCAACTAGAGGCATATGAGCTGAGGCTCCATACAACTGTTTGAACTCCAATAGCCTAAAAATCCTTTCCAAAGCATGTAGAGACTTCTCCTGCAATCCAGGGGATGGGGAATCAAGACATCTTATTATTAGCGGTATGGCATCTGCTTGTGCAAGCACTTTACTACCACTCTGTAGTCTTTCACCTTCAACTAATGTCAATAGCGCATCTAAAGAAGCCTCAGAAGCTCCTGGATCAGATTCACTGAGAGTCTTTGCTAATGGCCCCACTGCATCAGCCTCAACAAGACAAAATGATGACTTGACAGTACATATTCCTCCATGGACCAAGCAGCTGATTTGCGTTGGAGCTGAGAAGCACCAAAGGCCCTTGGGTTTGGATATTGGCCTGCTCAGCCCAAATGAACTCTTTGAAAATTGAGCAAGAGACAATGCTACTCGTTGCTTTGTTAATGCGGTTCCACATTCAAGCAACTGCACTAGAACAGATATAACACCAATTTCAGCAGCACTCTTTTGCCATTCCAGGTTTGTTGAAACTGTGAAATGACTCAAGGCACCAACAGCATTCTCTATTAACTTGCTTTTTTGACGGTCTTTGTCCTTCCCATCTTGGATATGATTATATATGACTGGAAGTGCACCAGCATCCAGAAGACGTTGTGTGATCTGGTGAATTTTTGGAAGGTAGCATATTATGCCCATAGCAGAAGTAATTTCCTCTTCATCCGAAGAAGATCTCAAGATCCGGAGTATAGTTTCAATGCATTTTTTATCTACGATCTCCAGGATGCTGGCTTCATCACAACTTTTTACCAAGCAAGAAAACAGCTTTACAGCACTTGACCGTAGGTTTAGATTTTCCTGCTCACAGAGCTGAACCAAAACTTCAAAAGCCAAGCACTGCATACATGAGTGAAATAATTTAAAATACCTTGATAAAAAATATAATGAGAGCTGGTAATTGCACATTTATTAATATAGTACTCGGTAAGATAAGTTAAAGCCTTTAGGTCTTTCATATTTTTCATAACCATAGCAGCTTTTAAAAACATCCTAAGATGCTTTCCAAAAACACTCCTGCCTGTTCAAAAACACCCTAAAATGAAAAACAAACTCTCCGAAACATTTTACCGAAAAAAATTGGATATTTTTAGCAAAAGGCACTGCAACAACGGCCGTGGCTAATATCATCTGACTTGCCTCCTATACAGTGTAGCCTGCCTCATCTACTCAGGATGCTAGTGATTCATGAGAAAAGATATTCCTTTCTTTTTTTTTTTTAAAAAAAAAAAAAAAAAGATACAGGAAAACCATTTCTAGCTATGGGTAACTTCATTTAGCTTCTGTAAGATGCATACCTCTCTTAGCTTGGTCCTGATATATGAAGCCGACGGGGAGTGACACAATGCATAAAAGGTCTGTAAAATGTTTTGTTGCACATCAGGCCTCGTGAAACTAATTAAAGAGAAGAGTTTAAAAACATCTTCAGATTCTAATAACAAAGCTGGTGTCTTGCCGTCTTTAGAGACGGTTGATGCCGCAAGCTGCTTAATTATGCCTGTTATGTGTTCCTTTAAACTTAAGGATGGCAAGCCAGGCTGGAATAGAAGGTCAAGTATTGGGCGTACTGCACCTTGTCGAATCATCTCCAGTCCATTTTTCTTTAGACTGGATAGGTTCCGAAAAGCTCTAATGGCCACTGTTTTCACTTGAACATCACCATGTGAGACCAAATGGAGAAGAGGACCCAGTACACCACCGTCAAACAAGGACTCTTTATTGAGGTTGGTTAACTCCATTTCTGCCAAAGCTGTTGCCATAACCATTTTCACATCATCCGGTCCTACATCAAGGAAGAGATGGGTTTAGGCAAAGGCTCGTTTGCAACCACCCCCCCCCCCCCCCCCCCCCCCCCCCCCCCCCAAAAAAAAAAAAAGAAAAAGAAAAAGGCAAAGACTCGATTTTCAAACCCCTCCCCCTCTACATCCCTTTTTGGCCATTTTGAATTATACATTTGAAGACTGCGATACAATAAGAAGCAGACATTCAGATAATTTTAAGTAGCATTTACCACCTAACTTACATCTATGTAATTGAGATTTACAGAATTTTTTAAATAATGAAAAGAATTGAAGCTTTCCGAAACCTTAGGACGTGATGTTTCCTATATGTGAAATTCAACTTTGAGATATTTGTTTTTAAGAGTCCTGTAAAGCTCACCAAATTTAATTTAGCTGGTTTATCTTCAAAATTGTATCACAGATTCAATATTTATAATCAAGGTCAGAAACACTGCTGACCACGAAGTATAAGATGACAAACTTCAGAAGAAATCAATTTCAATAAATGATAGGGCTATCATCAATCATTGCTAAATAAAGCTACAAGGTCTACCTACTAAGCATAAAAATAAGCCAACATGTAAATAAACCTTTGGGTCTAGTCATGCTCTGGTTACCCTCAGCATTTTTCCTGTAATCAGATTTCCCGACACATCAACGTTCGCTAAAAGCTATGAACCCAAACACCGCAACACATTATAATACAAAACATAAGGACATGAAATTAAATATATATATATATATACACACACACACACACACATAAGGGAATTCTAATCTTCGCACTAGGGTGCTTCGATTAAAATATCCCAACCTATTCGCTAAATGACAAGAACAGGGGCATTTAGGTCATTGTCTCATGACCTTACATTCAGTGTGGTGTGACAGAACGACTCATGAATTAATGATGCATTCATGAGGAAATGAACTAAATAATCCTATTCTTATTTTATCTTTGAAAGGGTGGGTGTATTTTGGTCAAACTTTGGGAGACTATTATTAACTCTCATTATTTTAAGATATTTTGCATATTTTAAGATGAGTTTTGATAAATAAATAATTTATTTAAAAAAAATTAATTAATTTCATGCAAATTTTTGTTAGGAGTGTACATAAATTATTTTGCAAATTTTGGATATTTTAAATGACAAGTTTTTATTTGTAATTACATAAATTAGGAATTAATTTGGTCCTAATTATTTTTTAGGGGTTACATACAAAGAAAAGGATCATATTCAATTTTGGCTGCAGCAAGATAGTTTTAAATGTGACGCCAAGTTGAGACCTACTAAGTAAGGTATTTGATCAGGATTAAGATTGAGAATCTTTTAAAACGGGCTTTAGAGCTTTAGGGATGCACAATTTTTTTGAGCTATTTCTAAATGTGAGAGAGAACTTTGAGAGCACCAAAGAGTGAGGATTCTTCAGAGCTTTGAAGACAAGACCAAGTCTAGCACAGATCCACTTACTTCTTCTCTTCTCTTTAAAACTCTGATGCCAAATTCGTTGTTAATTCTAAATTTGATTTTGGATTCTATGTTAATTAGTAGCTAAATTTGTCTTTCTAGGATTGTTATGAACTCTAGTAGGAATTAGGAATATGTTATTTTCTTTTCTTGCGATTAATAAGATTTAGTTTTGTTTATCCAATCTTGATCTTATTACTTCTAATCAACTGGCCATTAATTAGATTGATTTGAATTTTTTGATTAAACTTAGGAAAGGGAAATCAGGAATAGGCCATAGATTAACTAACATAAGCATATGATATTTGTTGTGATGAAATGAATGTTTTGTTAATAGATAAGAATATATCTATTAACCTGGCGTAGTTAAAAGTATGATCTATGCATAATTTGTGGTTGATCAAATTTTATAAGGAATTAGGAAATTGACTAAATCAAAAAAATATAGGTAATTTGAAAGAAATTTATATAAAAGTTCTCCCTGGGTTTGAGATAAAAGGTGATAAGAAAAGGGTTTGCATGCCTCATAAGTCACTTTATGATCTCAAATAATCTCCTAGAGCTTGATTCGATAAGTTTACCAAGGCTATTAGAAGTTGTGGGTACACTCAAGGTAGGTTGATCATACTGTCCTCACAAAGTTTTCTTCTGATGCTAAACTGGCTATCTTCATTATTCATGTTGATAACAATATCATTACAAGTGATTTTGTAACAAAAATCAGGAGGTTGAAAGATGCCCATGCTAAAGACTTTAAAATCAAAGTTCTCAGTGACCTAAGATACTTCTTAGGCATGGAAGTGGCTCACTCAAGGAAAGGCATTGTTGTTTCTTAGAGAAAATATACCCTTGATCTATTGAAGAAAACAAGAATACTTGGATGCAAACTAGTTGAAACTCCTATGGAAACCACTTATAAGTCTAGATTCAAGGAAGGGATGCCTCCTGTAGACACTGGGAGATATCAGAAGAACTCATCTGCTACTCCCATACTAGGCCACACATCAGCTTCCCAGTTAGTGTTTTAAGGAACAAGCTTACCAAGGAGCATATGGAAGCTATTTATAGGATCTTCAGGTATTTGAAGACAACTCCTAGCAAGGGAATTTACTTTAAGAAGGAAACTGAGAAAAGCCTTAAGGTATATATAAACAAGGATTGGACAAGCTCCATCACTGATTGAAGATCCACTTCTGAGTATTGTACCTTGGTATGGATAACCAAAAAAACAATCTCTGGTTGCTAAAACTACTGTTGAAGCAGAGTACCAAGCATTATCACAAGGTATATGTGAGCAATTGTGGTTAAAGAGACTCTTTGGGGGGCTAAGAATTCGTATAGAGGCTCCTATAAAAGCTCTATGTGATAATTTGGCAGCTATAAGCATTGTGAAGAACCCCGCGTCAATATAAAACAAAGCATTTGGAACTTGATAGACATTTCATCAAAGAGAAACTTGACTCTAGATTGTTTGATCTTATCACACTTCCCCTTAGTTTCAAGTAGCTGATTTATTAACAAAGGCAGTGTCAAGAGTAAAGTTTGAAGGCCTAAGTAGCAAGTTAGGAATGATTAATTTCTATTCTCCAGCTTGAGAGAGAGTGTTGGTGATCATGAGCTGTCTTTAGTGGTCCCATGCATTCATGGTTTCTTGCTCAATGCTTCCTGTACGTTTGCATTTGGGCTTTTTCTTTCCTATTTTTTATCTTTTGCTTTAGTTGACTAAATCAGATTTTATTTATCATTATGTTTGTTTTTCTTGTGATTTAGTTTGACAGCCAAAAATTATGGGATTTTAAGCTAATCTTGTTATCTCTTGTAAGTCTTCGTTTTCACAATAAGAATAGAGAACAGAGGGTACCGCACTCTGATTGTTCTGCCTATATTCTACAATGTCAATTTTAGTAATTGGTAATTGTCATTAGCCAAATCTCTGTGGGATGATACTCTCTACTCATTCTATATTACTAGTTCGATGCATACACTGTTTTAGTTGCAACAACTGCTAGCATCCATGTAACTAGTGTGGTATATATACTTACACATACAAACATGCATGCATGCATGTGTGAGTGTGTCTATTTTGTTTGAGGTGTCTGAGTATTATGCCCAGTGTCACCGTGTCAGCATCCAACATTGATCAAAGATGGACATGGCTCAACTCATGAAGTTTTGGTGCTTCATGGATAAAACTTATGTAGTTGGAGGCCATATAGGGATAGTGTCATAGTGATATGACCAGGCAAGCTAAAACTAATAAGTCAAATCATTAAAGGTCCACCATTCCTACAAAAAGGGAAAACAAAGCAGATGAAATACTGAAAATAATGTGCATGGTGTTTACCATTAAAGAAGAAATCATATATAATAGTGGCAACTTGACAAGTAATTTCGTTTGAAGGAACTAAATATTTAAACAGAGAGACAGCATATAGTTAATATTATATGCACATCTTCCAAAAGAAAGAGAAGAAAGCGAAAGAAAAGAAAAAACATGAACAAACATCAATGCATTGACTCAAATTATGTAGAATAAAGAATAAACCTGTGGAAAGACGGTGTATAAGATGTTTGAAATAATTTGCCCTTGCCATCTGTAAAACATTCTTATCAGAGTATGAAAGATTCTCCAGTAGCTCCTTTGCATCTCTGGCAGCTTCATTATCATCACTGCTGGACATAGTCACCAGTAGTAGGATGCAACCTTGAATCTTTCCAATTTCTTCTCGCACCAAATCATATTTGGATAATTCCAGCAGTAATGCCACTGCCAGCTTCCTTTCCCCCACACGACGTCCAAGAGAATGAACAATAGATTCAACTGCATTATCAATGTTGGCAATTCTTTCCTGAAAATTCTTCAGGGTTAGGAGAAAAGATCTATGAAATTACAGATAGTTCTTGATAAAACAAAGCAACATGTATGCAGGCAATTTGATATTGTCATTATGCACAAAGTTATAAATGAAAGTGTGTTGGCAATGACTTAAATTCGTTGTGTCTGTGTGGAACGGAAGGTAAAGGCCCTAACCAGTCTCTCTTGAGTTTTTATCTTCTGTTGGGATGTGTTTAATTCTAATGCTTAGAGCATTGGGGTGACCCACACTTCTTTCCATTGGTCATCATCCCCTGGCAAATATGTGAAAATAATGAGTGCTTTTAGTAGAAAAGAAGGATGTATTTAGGGCCGATTCTTTAGTGATGAATCTCAGCGTTTTATATGGAATTCCAGTGTTGGTTCTGTCCATGGATGTTGCATAGGCTTACTCATGTTAAATTTGGATCTCTATTATTGATTTATAGCTCATTTTAAAGAATCTATGTAGTCCAGTAAATATTTGCTTCAGGCCTGGCCATAGATGTAAGATAGACTGGATCATGTCAACTTAGAATCACTTGCCCTGTTTTTTCATTCCTATGATTTGTTTCTAGCTTAAATGGAAAATTAATTCCAGGTTCATGTCAAAAAAGCTTGATTTATTTTCAGCAAAAATGTCTAGCATACATTTAATTTATTTGATCAGAAGAGGCTCACAAACTATAGCTTCAATTCATCAAATTTTATTCAGAAAGCTAAATTTTGAATGAGACTAAGCTGCTCCTTACCTAATACAAATAGAAAAAAAAATTACAAAAAGAAAAAGATAACCAAAAGAATTATTCATTTAGTACCTTAGCATCATCACTATCCTTTGCCAACATGTTAAGGATGACTAGAGCGTGGTTCCTTACATCATGGTTTTTAGCACCAAGAATTTGGATAAGAACTGGTAAGTAATTCTCCAGTATCAGCCATTCCCTGTGCTGATCACTTTGTTCACACAAATCCTGTAGAGCTCCCAGACAATGCAGTACTTCATCATCATCTCTAGAATGGAGTTTTTCTTTTGTCGAAGCAATTGTTATCATGGTATTTCTATCTTTCCATTCTTTTATTGATTGTTTCAAGATTTTGTTAGATTGCAAAATTGATGTGTCCAAAGGAGTCATGGTCAGAGGACACAGTTTGTTTCCTTCGGCAAACCATTTTTCTATGGCACTTCTCTCAAATGTCTTCCCTGACGAAGTTTCTACGGGGTCCTCCATAACTTCCTGGGTTATTGGGCAATAAAAGGATTGAAGAGGCTCCAATGGTTGACCACCCAAAGATTTGCGCTTGGAAAAGTACTTAAGTTTCTTTTCCCTAGGTGATGAGGCTGCATCAGCTCTTTCCAACAAAGCAATGATCTGATCCATATGCATAGCTTCAGCCTGGTCTTTCCTAAGGCGGCAATTTTCAATTTCAACCTTGAATTCTTCAAGTTCCTTCTTCATTGTTGACCTCTCAGTAGGAGCCCCAACAGCCTTTGCAATGTGGATCAGCAAATTATTGGCATAGGAGCGATCAACATTATTTTCCTGTATCCCTGACTCAATTTTCTCCAAAATCTCCTCTTCTGCTACGGTTGTCTTAAACTCAACTTTCTGTATATTATCACAGAGCTTTCCAATTTCTTCAATTATTCTAAAGGAAAGATCTGATGTGGCCAAAGGAAAAAGACCAAGTACCCGGCTGATCTCACTTATGGTCTTCTGTAAACGCTTATTGATTGAAATGCAGTTTACTAGGAGGTATACCTTGCTCCTCTCGCAGCATTCTAGAGTCAATTGCTTTGCATCTCTAATTTCACGATTCAGGACATCGATGGCATTCATAAAGGTCTCAGGATTACTGACCTTTTTGGTCCTCAATTCCTTTAAGATTGGTACAATTCTTTCCAAGTAAGCTGCAAGTTCCTTAAAACTATCCTTCTTCACAAGGACATCATTAGCACAAACTATTAACTCAGCAATAATATCTACAATCAGAGAAATGGCTTCTGACGTGGGACCAGAAGAGGCACAGGTCAATGCTTCCACCGCCATCATCTTGTGACACAATTAGGCTGGGAAGTAGAATACTTTTTTCGCCCATGAAACACTAACACCAATCAGTATTGGCATAAGGGTTGCAGAAATTTCCCACAACTGCTGGTTAAAGGATCCTTCAATACCCATTTCAATTCAGTTTCAAACGTTACAGACTGACATTTGATATCAATCATAAAAAAGTTTATTAGATTCAGAATCATTCTCTAATTTGTTTCCCCCAGTGATACTAATGATAAACTCATATCATAAACTGTTTTACAAAAAGGCTAAGTCTTCATTGGTCAATGATGAATGATGATATTGCAGATGAAGAAAACACACTAAAATTTGAATATGTTAAAATTTTTTGGGCTGCTGCAAAAGAAATCAGAGTTCTCATTTTGAATGCTAAATCAATACAAGGAATGGGTTTTAAACCCGCCCATCTTGCCCTGCTTTATTGTCAAAGAAAAACGAAGCGGTGTGAATTGAGAATTATTCAAAAAGACATATCAAGTACCTAGAAATGACTCCCAAAAAATAAAATAAAATTCTTGGATTATGGATTCAACCTGAAGAGCTTTCCTAATTCTTTTTATAACAGTTGAAAACTACACGAAGTCAAATCAAAAACAAGGTTTCTTCTCTATTCTACAATATTCTCTGCTACCAGAAAAAGAGCTTATGCTATTGTCATTTTGAAGAACTTAATCAAGTAAGGAAAAGTTACAAGTTGACTTGACTTTGTGAGCCTCTCTTTTTCCGTGGACTTTTCTGAATGCCAAATAATGCGATCCGTTATACGGCTATTTTTGTTCCCTTAAAACATTATCTCTTAAATTTGCATAAACCTGCCTCCTCTTTTGTTAGGGCAACTATATAATTCACAAAAAAGCACTGAGAGTTACTATCTGCAAGTTTAATTGACCATACATAACGTCAAAGTTCAAGTTACTGAAGCTAAATGGGATATCAACAAAGCTTTCTTGCTAGTATATAACGGTCATAGCTGCAAATATTGGTATAATGGGTTACCCCATTGACATATTCTGGGTAAACAATCAAACAAGAACCAGAGTCAACAAATTTCTATAGAGAGAGAGAGAAAGGAGGAGAAGAAGAGAAACCTGAGGAACATTGAAGACTTGAGGCATGAAAATTCAGAACCCTTTTCAGCAATGAAATTTCCCGGAGAAACTAAGATCGCTCCGCAGAAACTGACTATAGCAAGGGGAGCAAAGAAGCCTTATGAACTCACTTACAAAAGCAGAAACAAAGAGAGCTATTATACCTGCGCTTTCTTCCTTCCACACCTGTAGTCAAAAAGACTCCCTCTCTTTGTTTTAAACACAATATATACAGGCCAAAAAAATACAAAATGTATATTGCTTTTTGGCCTAAAATAAAAGAATTAAAAATAATTTATGCTAATTTTGTTTTAGGTTTGAATGAATAATATTTATTATTTTTAATGTTAAAATTAGAGAATCCAAATTCAACTAACTTTACTTTTATATTTAATTTTTTAAATATAGAAGATATAAATATGCTAAATTTACAGTTCTAATTTTCTACAATTCATAAATAAATTGTATATAATATACTAGAAAAAGGAAAAATAAATATAAAAAAATTCTATTTATACTCTTGCTTATTTACAACACCCATTGTAAAACTGCACAACTATCCAATTTTCAAAATCCAACTATAGTCACCCAGACGCGTAAAAGGTATTATTTTCCTCGAAGAGGCAGATGCAGGTGAAAAGAAGCAGGAAAAAGACAAAAATTCCAAAGAGAATAGGGCCTGTTTCGTGGACGTTAGAAATTAATAAACACGGTTAAGGTACTGTGATATTATAAAAAATTTGACAAGCATAACTGTAAGAAAACTAAAAACAAATTATTAAAATGAGTGTACTAATAAATTTTATTAATGACACTAATTTTTTTTTATATTCTTTTTAGGAAAAATTATAATTCAGAATTTTAATGTAAAAATATTTATATTAAAATTTTAAAATTTTTTTAAAGAATCTAAAAATTAAAAATTTTAATATGAGATTTAAACAGTAATTTTTTATATAGTTTAACTTTTTAGCCTTAAAATTTTTTAAAATTATTTAATATAAATATTTTTAATTTAAGATTCTAAACTATAATTTTTTTTTTTTAATTCTGTTAAGTATTAAGGATGCAAACTATTTTATATATATAAAAGTTATGAATCAGTTATTGAACATTTATAAGCGTTATATTAATGTATATACTGTTTATTCTTTTTTTTTTTTTAATTTCTGTGGGACCCCTTTTTTCCTTTATAAGGCCCATAGCGCAGAGGTACTAGTGACGCAATTATGACATTTTCTTTTATAAATATAGAAGTTTGCATGTTTTCCACATCATTTTTATACTTTAATATAATTCAAAATTTAAATTTAGTCATCCTAACTTTTAATATTTGAATTGACTAAACGCAATTTGGGCAATGAACATATGATGGATGACAAGTATTCACGTGAGATCATGCTTTAGCCACGTGATTTTTCTTAAATTCTCTTTCCTTTTAAATTCGAGTAAAATTTAGAAAGCATTTGATATACTGTTATATTGAGTACGATATCTTGAATGTCAAACTTGACATCTAAAACATTTGTATCTGCATAAGTATCTAAGAGTGTTCAAAACTAATTAAAAGCAAACCCCCGTACCAAATCAAACCAAATAGAACAACAGTGGATCAAAACCAATCAAAGTTTGGTCAGGGGCGGCTACACCGTAAAGCAAGTAAAGCATTTATTTTAGCCCCTCCAAATTTTATGCCAATCATTTTGTAAGAGTATATTTATAATTTATATAATTATAAAAATTTTTAATTATTTTTTATGACAAAAAAAGTCAAATTTACTTTTAAAAAATTTCACATTTAAAAGTTTCAAAATATTCTAATAACCTAATACTTCTTTCAGTCTCATATATAAAAAATTTTTTTGAGACTTAATTTGATTTGAAATATATGAAACAAACCGTTAATTTATAGTATATTAATTATATTTTTTGTTAAATGAATCCTTTAAATTATGAATAGTAATTATTATTAATTTTAAAAATAAAATACATATATTAAATAAGAACATTTTAAAAAATAATTTTTATTTGAGACAACATTAAAAACATCAATTATTTTTAATTATTTTTTTAATCTTCATGAGTTAATTATTTGTTTTTTATATATAAGATCGGAGGAAGTAAATATTATCATCAATCACTCATATTAATCAGTCAATCTAATTATTACATTTAATTTTTTAGAAATAGAGGATTTAAATTCGTTATATTTACCGTCTAAATCATCTGTAATTTACAAATGAATTATGTAGAATGTAATTATAAAAAGAAAAAATAAATAAATTTTATATATACTTTTATCTAATTGTATCACTCTTCTTCCTAGGGTATAAAATTCCATTTGCTAAATTCAACTATAGTCCTCAGAACGCGTTCCTTTGTTTGCCAATATTATTTTCCTTGTAATGACAAGTATAGTTGATTAGAAATGTAAAAAAGACAAAAATTCAAAAGAGAATTTTGTTGCCTGCCGCATGGATGAATCGATTGGACGTTACAAATTAGTAAACACGGCGAGGTACAGTGATGTTATAAACATTTAAGAGAAATACAAATAGGATAGAATTAAAAAAATATTTTTAAAAACTTATTATCATTAAATATTATTAATTTTAGTTAAAATTAATGATAATTTATTTTAAAAATAATAATAACATATGTCACAAAATAATTTCTTTTAATTTTAATTTTTTATTTATAATTCTTCTTACAAAATTTGACAAACATCACTGTAAAAAAAAATAATAAGGAATTATTAAAATGAGTGCATTAAATGAATTTTATGGGTGACACTCATTTTGCTATATATTCTTTTGAAAAGAATTATAATTTAAAATTTTAACATAAAAATATTTATATTAAAAATCTTAAATATTAAAATTATTTTGAAAAACCTTAGAACTAAAAATTTTTTACTTAAAATTTTAAATTATAATTTTTTATACGATTTAAATTTATAATCTTAATATCTTTTAAAATAATTTTAAAATTTAATATTTTTTGATATAAATACCTTCAATTTGAAATATGAATTATAATTTTCCTTTCTTTTAATTCCTTAGATCTTAAGGATGCAAGTGATGCAATTACAACATTTCCTTTTATAAACACAGAAATTTGCATGTTTTGCCCCAATATTTTTATACTTTAATATCACAAAAAAAAATTTAATATCATCTTCCAAACTTTTAATTAATTTAATGTTATATTTTAAAAAATAAAATTAAGTTTTGTTATTGCAGTTAATTGATAATGTTTCAATTGATTAATACAATTTGGGCAATGTGCATGTCTCAAAAAAGATTAAATAGATTAGTTATATTATCAATTGAAAAAGAATATTAGAAGAAATCAATTATAAAAAGTTAATTAATAATTTTGCATCTTAAAAAGCTAGAAACGAAAAATCTAAATAAAAATTTTTACTAATTTTATTGAATGGATATAAGGACTTGTGTTAGAATTACGTTTTATACCACAATATATTGAGCCGCCCGGTTTGGTTCTAATTGGTGTGAATATAATAGTTTTTTGGCATTTCACTTTGGTTTGGTTTGGTTTTTGATTTAATATCGAAAAAATTGAACCAAACCTTGTATATTCATATAAATTAAATATAAATATATAAGATATTTAAAATAAAACTTACTTTATGTCTTCGTCTAAATGCAGTGTTTCTATTTAGGCTACTTTATTGCGTTTTTTTCTTTTGGGCCTATTTCGTATTCATATGGGCTTGATTTGTTAAGAAAAATATAATAACTTATTAAGTAAATTAAACAGATTTTTTTATTTTCAAATCCTATACAGATTTTTTTTAATTTTGTTGAAACTACACTAATTTTTCCTTTATTTTCAAAACTTTTTTTAAAATAAAAAATAAATTATATAGACTTTCTATAGATTTCATTAAAACTACACAAATCTCTCCTATATTTTTAAAGAAAAACTATGTGTATTTTTTAAAATAGAGAGAAGATTTGTGTAATTTCAAATAAAAAATAAAAAAATTTCATGTAATTTTAATAATATTCAAAAGAAATTTGTATTGATTTTGAAAATATAAGAAAAATTTATATAGTTTCAGCAAAATTCAGGAAAAATTTATATAAATTTTGAAAATAAAAATATATGTATAATTTTGGTAAAACTTAGAGCAGGTACGTAAATTTTAATCTAACTTATTTTAGGCAAAAATTATGAAAAATGTGTGAAAATAAGTAAGTTGGAACAAGATTAAAATCGGCCCGAAACCAAATCCATAGATGCCTTCTCATATAAAACCGACTTTGATTTGGTGAATATAAAAATTCGGCTCAACTAAATTGAACACCCTTATTAGTATCTAATATGAGGATATGACAGCATCATTTTTATACGACTTAAAATATTATTTGTCTCATTTTTATGAAGACTTCCAATTATCATATTAAATATGAACATTTTAAATATCATAATATCCTTTTAATTTTTTGGTATCTTATCAAGATATCTAGTATACTCTCTCTCTCTCTCTCTCTCTCTCTCTCTCTCTCTCTCTCTCTCTCTCTCTCTCTCTCTCTCTCTCTCTCTCTCTCTCTCTCTATATATATGTAATGTGAGATAATAATGTACTACATGACTGTTTAAAAAAATCTCATTTAATGACATATCATCTAAGAAGTCCATAAAACTTAAATTACATCTATATATTAATTGCAACGACATATTTTTCATTGTCACAAAAATATAAATAACACTGAATAACTTAATTACATTATTAAAATATTGAATGATAGTATACTCTCCATTAAAATTAAATGATGAGGGCCAAAAAAATGGAGAATTAATTCTCAGAGGGACAACATTTGCTGCTATTCCAATAAGGGATAGTTCAATAAAATAAAATAAAAAGGGATTGGGCCTCTTGTTTAGCGGTACAGCACCGTGCTATATCCCTACAGCAAAGAATTGAAGTCTCAAAAATTGAAGAGGAGGATGTGTAAATTTTGGCAGGAGCATGACGTACATGAGAGAAAAATTAATTTTTGTGAATTAAATTAATGAAAGAGATATGTGTGTGTGTGTGTGGACAAAAAGTGAAAATTATAGTAATTTAATTTATAAGTTTATATATTTTTTTATTTAATCTATTAAAAATTAATGTATTAAAGTTTAGAGAATACAAACTTTTTATATTTCATCGTTAATTTAGCAAATTTACAATGCTAAAACGCAATGTTTTTAAAATCGGACCTGTCATTGAACCAGTAGAGGTACTGGTTCACGGTTTATTGGTCCAACCGTGGTCGAACTGTGGTCGAACCGGTAATAATTAAATATATTATTTAAAAAAAATTTATGTATTAAAATTTTAATATAACAAATAAATATTAATACATTTTAAATATTTGATTACTAATTCAATATTTTTTAAGATATTACAAAAATTAATGTTTAGTTTAAAATAAAAATTATCTATGATTAAAAGTTAAGAATATTTAATATTAAATTTTTAGAATTTCTAAATCATATTAAAATTATACTTATTATTAAAAAATAAAATAATAAATAATAATTTTAGCTAAGTATCTTGATATTTGAGAGAAATGTTATTAGGAAATTAAACATAATAAAAAGCAAGTATAAAAAATAATTAATTATGCATATTTTATTTCTCTTATATTCTCTTTCTTTTTAAAAAAAAATTCATATTTCAACTCCCTCATCTTTTTTATTACCTTCTATTTTAATTTGTCAAATTTATTTAAAATGAATTATTCTATTATATAATAAAAAATTTTTAAAAAAAAAAGAAATTTGCCTCAGACCGGTTCAAACCGATTTTTTCAATCCGATTTTCATCGATTTTTGACCGGTTTGACCGGTTCTTTGATTGACCGATTTTTCGACTCAACCGAACCAGACCAGGGATCGGTTCCCGGTTGAACCGGCCGGTCTGGTCCGGTTCTGAGTTCACTGCTAAAACGTAATAAAACAAGTAGCAGTAGAAATTTGGAGACAACCATAAAACTGGTGGTTTTGGAGGAACTTGCACCAAGTACTTGTAATAGTATTACATTGCCAAAAATATTTCAACATATGCAGTTTTCCAATCAAAAGCAGAGAGTGTGGCCTACAGAGGTGACTGAAAATAACTAAACAAAGGTTGTGGTATTCAATGGATGTAGATAAAACTCAGGACCACGTGAGAAGCAAGTAGGAATGGTGAACGTGTAAATTGGGGTCTCGGATCCTTTGCATTGAAAGTGAAGTGTGCCCATTGGGGATTTGGATGTGAAGAATGGTGTGGCATTAGTATAAATACTATATTTAAAAATAGATATTGTACTTATACATAGATATAGGTAGTTACATGCCAACATAAAAATGGGAATCGAGATATAGAGCAATCTGTTGTGATGTACTTGTTACGATATACATGTACATGAATGGCGTTACTGCCAACTGCTACTCTGTATATATCCTATATGAGAATGAATGAGAAGATGTCTTTCTCTCACTATTTCCTTCATGGTATCAGAGTGTTCATGATTTTGAACCTGAGAATACATAAGATTACGATAAGCAATGACAGAGAAAACCACGATTGAGTCATCAGCGATAAACTATAACGTTAGCTCCTCATTTTTCCTTCATGCATCTGACAATCCAGGTTAGATGTATGTTGGTGAATTACTGAATGAAATGAACTACGTGGAGTGGCTGAATGACATGACAAACGCCCTTCTTACAAAGAATAAGATGGGTTTTGTGGATGGGATAATAAAAAAACTAGATGTAGGCTCAGTGAACTTGTCATATTAGATACGCTATGATGCCATGGTCAAAGGGTGGCTCAAAAGTGCAATGGATAAGTAAGTGCAAATGAGCGTGCGCTACACGAAGATAGCCAGAGAAATCTGGGCTGATCTGGAAGAGCAGTTCAAGAAAGACAGTGCACCGAGACTCTACGAGTTAAGGCGTGACACAACCAACCTAAAACAAGAAAAGCAAACAATGCCGGCGTATTACACCAAGATGAGGGCACTCTAAGATGAAATATAATCTATTGCACCCTTGCCAAGGTGTAAGTGTGGAGGCTATAACTGTAGTATCCAGAAAGAACTTTCAGAAATGAAGGATAGAAAACGTCTATATGAATTCTTGATGGGTCTTGATGAGGAGTTTGGGCCAATCAAGACACATATACTTAGCATAACACCATTGATGAGTCTGGGGATAGTCTACCACCTTGTTGCTGAAGACGAGAAGCAAAGGCAAGTGTCTAGAGCAACAAGGGCCACGACAGATGCAATTGCCTTCCAGGTGCAAAGTGAATGAAAAAGGGAGAAGGTCAAGTGTACCCACTGTCAAAAGATTGGGCATACCAAAGACCGTTGCTATGAGATCATCGGGTACCCACCCGATTAGAAGAAGGGCACACATAAAGAAAAGACAGTAACGTGGAATGAAAGGAAACTCGATCCCAAGGTAGCTCAAGTAGGTTCAAGTAAGAGTCCAGTGCCGGGTCTCACTATGAGCCAGTATGAATGTCTCATTCAAATGCTTGGAAACTTAAATCAGCAGTCAAAATCGAGCCTCATTTCAAATCAGCCAACTATGAACATGGCTGGTAAGTTTCCATTCAATGAACCTTGGGTGATAGACTCAAGAGCCACTGATCATATATGCTGTGACCAAGATTCTTTGTTTAACGAAAGAAATTATAATCACTTGCCTGTTAAAATACCAAATGGACAGGATATACCTATGAAAGGACTTTGGGAAATAAGGTTGCCTAATGGGATATTAATAAAAGAGGTTTTAAGGATACCTGCTTTTAAGTGCAATCTCATATCGGTTAGGAAGTTGGTACATGAGCTTGATTGTCTTATGATATTTGGTAAGAACTTTTGTGTGATCCAGGACCCAAGAATGATGAAACTGATTGGGATAGGGATGCTTTGTGATGGCCTGTATCTGTTGGAATCCACAAAGGAAGGAATAAAAAAGATTATGGCAATACAAAGCCATGAAGACCTTGAAGTGTGGCATTGGAGGCATGGACATGCTCCAGCAGAAAATATGAAGCAAATAAGCTCATGTTTGAATAAATTTTTTGAACCTTGTGACTCATGTCATAAAGTTAAATTGACGAGACTTTCATTCTCTGATAGTTCAATAAAAAGCTTGGCATGTTTTGACTTGATCTACTGTGAAGTTTGGGGATCGTATAGAGTACCTTCATTAACAGGGGATTGATTTTTTCTTACGGTAGTTGATGATTATAGTAGAGTAACGTAGGTCTTTTTAATGAAACATAAATCTAAGGTCAGTAGCTTGATGATTAAATTTCAGAATCAGGTTGAGATGCAGTACGATAAGAAAGTTAGAATAATGGAACTGAAAATGGAATTGAATTTAAATCTTGTGAAATCATCAATCACACTAAGAATAAAGGAATATTAATGCAGACATCCTGTACGTACATGCCACAGCAAAACGACGTAGTAGAGAGAAAACATAGAAGCATTGTTCAAATAGCCCGAACCTTAAGAGTCCATGCAGGTTTACCAATGAAGTTTTGGGGTGAGTGCATTCTAGCTGCTGTGCATATACTAAACAGATTGACCACACGAGCTTTAGGAAACCGCGTGCTATACAAAGTCTTGACTAAAAAAAATGCAAGCTATGGACACTTAAGAGCCTTTTGGTGCTTAGCTGATGCTTACAACATTGCCAACAAAGACAAGTTTGAAGTGAAAGGGATAAAATGTGTATTTACTGGATATCCTATTGGCCAAAGGGTTTACAAACTGTACGACATCGAGAAGGAAGAGTTATTTGTGTCAAGGGATGTTGTGTTTTATGAAAGGAGTTACCCGTTTAAGGAGAATGGACCAAATGTAAATGTAGGCTCAAACAACATAATAGAAGTAACAGAGGAAGAGGAATACAAGTCTGAGGCCACAAAAGTGGCTAATGAGCAGAGACGTAACAATGACAGTGCATGGGATATTGGACCAGCTAGAGTGAACGCTAATGGGCCAATAGAAACTAAAGTGAGCTCAAGGCCTAGAGATTCGTCTTCCAACGAAGTTGAGAATATGCATCGAGAGACTATTGTAGATCAATCTTGTGAAGGGCAAAATCAACAAATCCAAATAAGAAGAAGTCAACGCCCACGTATAGCGTCCAAACAGTTCGGCGAATATGAGGTTGAACTCCCACCTTCTCTGATGTGCTCACAAGAAAAGGCAGATTTGAGTAACAGAGTAACACATCCATTAGCAAGTTACGTCACAAATACTCAGTTCTCAGTGCCATATGTAGCCTTCTTAGCGTCAATAGATCAAACAAATGAGCCTAAGAGTTTTAAGGAAGCAATGGTACATGAACATTGGCGAAAAGCAATGAGAAAGGAGATATAAGCACTAGAACAGAATGGGATATAGGCCTTGGAAATACCCCTTCCGAACAAAAGCATCATTGATTCAAAATGGGTATACAAGGTGAAATACAAGCCCAATGGAGAGATAGAGAGGTATAAGGCGCGGTTGGTTGCAAGGGGTTTTGAAGGAATTGACTACCATGAGACTTTTATGCCAGTTGCAAAGTTAACGACTTTCAAAACACTTCTCGCTGTAGCTGCAAAACGTGGATGGGTAATCAACTAGATGTAAACAATGCCTTCCTACATGGTGAATTACATGAGGAAGTATACATGTGCATTCCAGATGGCTTTACACGAGAAGGAGACAACAGAGTCTGTAAGCTTAAGAAGTCACTTTACGGTCTCAAGCAAGCCTCAAGTAATTGGCATATGAAGCTCATGAAAGCATTTATCACTATTGGGTTCAAGAGGTCAAGGGTTGACCATTCGCTATTCATTTACAGAAAAGGTAGGATGTGGGTGATAGCACTGGAATACATGGACGATATGCTGTTAGTTGCAAATAACATGAGTAAGATAGATAAAGTAAAAAGGTATTTGGATGAAAGTTTTAGCATCAAGAATCTTGGTCCCTTGAAGTACTTTCTCAGGATTGAAGTGGCAAGGTCATCAAAGGGGATTGTACTCAATCAAAGGAAGTATGTAATCGATATATTGAAGTAAGTTGGCATGGAGAACTGTAGGCCGAGATCCACTCCCATAGAATAAAATCATAGTTTTGAGAATCTCAAGAAAGATGAGGATGTTGATATGGCCAAGTATAGAAGGATAGTTGAAAGGCTCCTATACTCAACAATCACTTGACCAGATATTGCATATTCTGTAAATATACTGAGTCAGTTTGTTGCCGCGCCAAAGAGGAACCACATGGATGGCGTAGAGAGAATCTTAAGGTATTAAAGAGCACACCAGGCCAAGAAATATTGTTAACTAGTGAAGGAAGACTCAAGCTAGAGGCATTTTGTGATGCAGACTGGGGGAGGTGTCCACTCATGCGTGCGGTCCCAATCCCGCACTAGGAACATTGTCAAATTGGGAGGCTCGCCAGTGTCCTGTAGGACCAAGAAGCAAACTATGGTTTCAAGGTCATCAGCAAAAGCAGAGCAGAGTGATGGTTGCTGTAGTAAGTGAAGTAATTTGGTTGAGATATCTACTGAAAGAGCTAGGGGCTATACAAAGAATTAGAACATTGCTACATTGTGATAATCAAGCTGCGCTACACATCACAAATAATCTAGTCTATCATGAGGGTATAAAGCACGTAGAAATGAATTGCTACTTCGTCCAAGAGAGAGTAGAGTCACAAGAGATAACACCATGCAGGATTTGGACGCGGGATCAAGTAGCAAACATATTTATGAAGGGCCTCGGCAAAGACTGGTTCAAGCATCTCAAAGGCAAGTTAAGGATTATGGACCTACACATGCCAACTTAAAGGGGAGTGAAGAATGATGTGGCATTAGTATAAATACTATATTTAAATATAGATATTGTACTTATATATAGATATAGGTAGTTACACGCCAACATAAAAATAGGAATCGAGATATGGAGTAATTTGTTATAATATACTTGTTGCAATATACGTGTACATGAATGGCGCTACTACCAACTGCTAATCTGTATATATCCCATACGAAAATGAATGAGAATATGTCTTTCTCTCACTATTTCCTTCAGGATGCTTTGTATTGGAAGCATCAATCTTAAATAATGTCACACCCCAAACCAAAGGGGATAACTGGCACGGAAAGCAGAAATTGCTCAAGTCCGTAAGCCATACCAATAACACTTTGGATGAAGAAACCCTTTTCATAATGTGACACATATAACATTTCCATCATCTAATTTATCATATTGCCTCATTTCATTAACATATATGTTCATAGTTGTTACAAAAATTTCGGCAAAGTTTCTCCTAAAATTTGGACATCCCCAAATTTTTACAACATTTATAAACCAACAAAAGTAGCATGGGTAAGTTCCACACTCACCACCAACAATCAATATACCAAAGAACAAAAAAAATATAAAGGAGGGGGTTTTATCCGTGTCAAGTAAAGCTATGTCTAAGGTACATTACAATCAACAAATCAAAAATTTATCACAACAAAATTCCACACTCTCACGATCCGAAAATGGGGCTCACCAATACAACGCCTCTAACTACTAGGATGATGGAGGCGGATCGAATCTAACAGCACTATCTAAAAAAGTTAAAATTAAAAAAGTGAATTGAAACTCAATAAGTAGATAAATAATTACAATATTTAAGAACAGCTAGACTAACTAAACAATGTTAATTAATACTAAAACTTATGTAAAGAATCATCTTCATAAGTTAAATCTTAGCATGAAATTCATATAAATTTTTAAGGTTAACCATTGTTAGTGGCGGCTACACCTCGTTGGCAAATCCTTACCCATCATGAGAAGCTATACTTAACGGGCAGCTCCTTTTTCACCTACTAATAACACGTCATATATAATTTTTTGAGGCGGCTTTACCTCGTTGGCAGCTCCTTATTCTTTTTTAGGTGGCTATGCCAAATGGATAGCTATTTCTCCACCTAGATCTTCTTTTATTTGTCTACTTGTACTTAAGCCATATTCTCCACTTATTATTGTTGTAGTCCATAATAATTCTCACATCTTACAATGAACACTGGATAACATATAGAAACCAGTAATTCACACACAGTATATTAGAAATCAATATAAACAACACTCATTTATCATAATAATTGAACAAGTTATTCATGCATAGAAACACAAAGTAAATGGAAAAGTAAATGAATATATGATCAATAAATAAATATTATAGAATAAAATAAAATAAAAAGGAAGATATAGATTTTTAAGTATTCCATTTAGATGACTGACGGTTGTGTCAGAGCAATTTCAAATAAATTAAATTGAAAAAGATTTGCAATATAGAATGCAACTTACATTGTTTCCCTTAGAAATGGATTTCAATATTCAATTAAGCATTCTAAGTGTAAGAGAAGCTAAAAGCTACCTAATTGAAGGGAATTTTAATTGAATTTAACTACCTAAAATTATATTGAAGTAAAGTTCCTAACTACTAACTAAATTGTATGAATTACCAAGTAAGGAATGTACATGTGACTAGTTTTGGATTTATCCTTTGATATCCACTATCCTCATTCTAATTCAATTATTATTGGTTCTGGTCTAAAAATTCCTATTTGTATTCATGGCAAGTTATCTTGAGTTACCATATAAGACTTAAGACATTAACAATTTGATGTTAAATTGAAACATTAACTCTACATGGAATTATTAATTCTTGTCATTAGGATCATTAAACACTCTAATTGAGTGATTAATCAATTAAATTAGCCTCTGAATGTTTACCCTAAGATATTCAATTAACCAATTAAACTCCAAATAGACTTCAAGTTAGACATTCAAGCACAAAATTTTTTAACATGCATTTCATCAAACACCTTGATTGTATATATTAAAAATTGGAGGAAAATGAAAATCTAGTACTTAAATTGATCCACTAATCATCAAATACTCTCCTAATTAATGTCTAACTAGCCACTAATTACAACACAACACTGATCTTAATAAATTACAAACTTAACCAAGTAAGTACATGAACAAGAAATAATGTAAAAAGAGAGGAAATAAGAAGCAGAAATCTTAGCCAAAATCCCTGGCTAATCTTCATAAATTCAAGTTTCAATCCAATCTTCCTCCTAGCTAGCCACAAGAATTGAATTAATGAATCATGGAATGCAAAATTGATGGAGGAAAGTTGAAGAGACAAGCCACGACTTTAATGGAGAATGGATGATGTTCTTGACCTCATGCTACTTTTTTCTTACGTGATGACCCATGCCTTTATACATTTCATTAGAAGCCCGTGTGTATAATTTCATGACCTTTTCATCCCTCACATGAAATATCCGTGCAGCCTTATTCCTTCATACATTCCATTCATGAAATTCCCTAAATGAAATAAAATAAAATCAAATCAAAGGCCCATGAAATAAAATAGTCATTTTAAAAAATAAAATCATTAAAATGTCCAATTTATTTAATAAAATTTCAAAAGATGAGATTTTATTTCCTAATCCAAATAATATCCACTAAAACTCAATTATTATCAAATCATTGATATAAAGTCCATAATTAAAGGAAAAAAATATAGAAAATGTGTGAATTATCAATGACTATATGTATCAATAATTAAATGATTAATATCTAATCTAAATAAGCTAGGATAACACAAAAGGAATACATTTAGTAAATAAATAAAAGAAATTATGTACACACACACACACACACACACACACACACACACATATATAAGTTAGTATTAAAGAATACGACTATGTAAATTTTAGCCTAGAAGATTGTGGGATTCATGTAATAAAATCGCATTACAATCTAAAATTTACTACTAATCATTTCAATAAGCATACTTAATGAGTTCCTATAACTGATCTTACTTCCTAAGCTATCAATCACTTGAAAAATAACTAAGTTTTAGTATGGGGTTTCCTCAATACAGGAAGGAGTATATGCCATAATCATGATAAAGCATACAATTTCACCTTACATTAACCCCTAATCATTTTGTTTGATCAGCACAGGTGATAATACATATTAAGCCTACCTTACAAAGCCTTTAAACAACTAGCCTGAACAAACTTTGAACCATCATTTATATATACATATACATATACATATACATACATTAATAGGAAAGACTCATAAACATGTTGCAATTATTATCTATTCACAACGATGCCAACAGCTAACAGGTATTTGCTCCTTTTCGAAAGTTTAACTCCTTCCACCATTGATGTTTACAGAGCTTCCTAATAATGCAGACTTGCCAAATCATTATGTAGACCTGAAAATAACAATTCTTAATATATACCTAATTCAATGAAAGTTATCTAACTAATTTTCCATTCCATAATTTCACCCACCATGCATATAAATGCCTCTTAACTTAACTCTTCCCATTTGAATTCCAATTCATAATTTGAGTTCAAAAATTACTTCAAGAAAGTAAGAATTGAAAATTTGTGTATGATTTGCATGATTAGGAAGCCTCATTAAAAGATCCATAATTTCCCCCGCCATATTCTGCTAACCCACAAAAGGGAAAAAGCTTCAACACCTTTGTCACCCCATTGAGCTAGGATAGGTCAAAAAATGGAAGGGAAGGATAGAAATTAATGGATTCAGCATTAAGAATGAAAGAAAAATAGAAATAGGACATAAGAGAAAGCTCACTATGATTCTGTTGCATTTCTAGCTTGTTCATGGACCAGCACGCTCAAACCAATGGTGGGGGAGCTTGAGGAGATCTGTATAGCGTCGGAGGAAGCTTCACAGTAGGGGAAAAAGAGATAGCAGCTCCACCAGATAAGAAGCACACGAGCTTGAAGGGGATGAAGGCTGACGCGACAGAATGAAGAAGTAGCAGGTGGATACTAGATACAAAAGAAACTTATGGAAGGAAAAAAGAAAAATAAAAGAAAGGGAAAAGAAAAAGAAAAAATGAAATCCCTTTTTTTTTTGGACTATTACAAATAAGGGGAGCTGGAAGAGAGAGTTACGCATAAAACCTTGAATATAAAAAAACTTTAGTAGCATGAGGTAAAAAGAGATAAAGAAAAAAATCATTTTCTATGTCTTATTGATTAATGGATTTTGTCCAAATGCCAAAAAAGAGGAATAAATCTATTTCATTCATATAAGTACGCAAATTAAAAATAATTATTGTACTTAATTAATATAAAATTCATTGTAACTTTTTTATCATTATCTTTTTATTACTTTTTTTGAAATAAAGTTTATTATACTTTTTTTATTATTACCTTTATATTACTTTTCTTTAAATAAGGCTATGAGAATTATTTTTTTAATTCTTTTTTATTCTAATACTTTGTATATTTAAACTAAACATAAAAATGAAATAACATTTTATATTTCTTTCTATATTATATTATATGTAATTATTCCATTGTATTTATACGTTTATTTTTTTATTTTTATACCTAGCAATTTTGTGTACCAAATGAGATGTTAGTACCGCATGAAAAGCAAGCAACTATATTGGATCCTTTGTATTGAATGCCATGTTTGTCAATTGGAAAATTTTGGATTCTTTGTATTAAAACTTAAAAGCATCAGTTTTAAAAGAGGAAAAATGAAAAAAGACACAATTATGCACGAAACCTTGTGTACAAATATATATATATATATATATATATATATATTCAGGTAGCAGCACCCTTGGATGCAGGATAATATACTTTGAGGTATGACTAATCACTATTTGTATATGGAAGTAATGGAAACCAATTATTAGTGATTTATGTTAAATTGGAACTCTTAGATCAGGAAAAACATATATTTTTTGAAAAAGTATCTAAGTGGAAAAGGTTAATAGGCTTAGTAATTTAAAATTTTAGGTTAGATATAATATCAAATCTATAAATATATTGTTTTCATAAAGTCTAATTAACAACAATATCCTCCCTCTATCCTAGAGCTTCCCAAGGTATGTGGTCTAACAATTTAGAGTTGTCATATAAGTTCTTTTTTATATATTTTTAATTATTTTCTTATCTTGAAATTTCATATTATATACAATATTACAAACTATATGATAGTGAGCTTGGCATACATATGAACCAGTTGGAATATTTTAAAGTGGAAAATAACGTACACAAAATCAAATGAGGCACTTGCGACATTTCAGTTTATGGAAGGGAACATTCCTGTTTGAGCGGACACTTCTTTGTGATCCAAAATTGGTGATTCAAAATTCTCTATTCATTATTAATGTAGTTACCCCACAAGAAAAAAATCCGTTGTAGTCTAGTTGGTTAGGATACTCGGCTCTCACCCGAGAGACCCGGGTTCGATTCCCGGCAACGGAACCTTTTTTGTTATTAAATCAAATTAAAGAGCCCCTGAACAAAACCAATCTTCAATGATTTCGTTCTGTTTGGTTGAGTAATTTTTATAGTGGTTTTTGGCTTAGTTCTGAAAAAAAAAAACTGAGAAGACAAGTTTTAGTCAATGGGTTTACCTTAGAGCAACCATTTCTGAATTTTCTGTGAGTCAAGATTATCTGGATTTTACCTGATTGGAGTTGTTTTAAGAATTACGTTGGTCACTATTGCATAGAATTGATCACATCAAGATTTTGTTTTGAGAAGACTGTTATTTTGATTGGTAATTCACTTCTGCTCTCCAAAATGACGCTGATAGTTTTACAATTTTATTAAAAAAATATATTATACAAGTATTCTTTGAATTTTGTTAAAATTATACAAACTTCCCTTTCTATTTTTAAAATATACACAAACTTATTATAAAATAAAGAATAAATTATATAGATCTTCTCTACATTTTTTTAAAATTACACAAACATATCCTCTATTTTTAAAATATACACAAACCTCTTCTAAAATGAAAAATAAATTACATAGACATTTTCTCTTTTTTAAAATATGCACAGCTTTCCCTGAAAATAGAAGAAAGATTTGCAGAAGAGAGATTTGTATAATTTTAGAAAAATTCAAGAAAAGTTTGTATAATTTAAGTAAAAATCAGTGGAGATCAATGTAAGTTATTTTTTAATTTTAGAAGGGATTTGTATATATTTTGAAAATAAATAAAAGATTTGTGTATGTTTTAAAAATAGAAGAAAAGTTTGTATAACTTTATTTAGATAAGAGATTTGTATAATTTTAAAAAAAAAAATTCAAGGGAAGTCTCTGCAATTTAAACAAAAATCAGTGGAAGTTTATGTAAGTTATTCTTTATCTTAAAAGAGATTTGTATCTTTTTTGATAATAGAAGAAAAGTTTATATAATTTTATTAAAACTTATGAGTAGTATGTGTAATTTATTCACTTTACTCCAAAAAAATCGCCAATATATTAGGAAAAGGGCCATATGAGAGAGATAAACCAACAATATTAGGAAGGTGAAAGAGCAAACTAAAAGGTTAAATAAATAAATAAATAAAAGGAAAAAGAAACTTTAAAGGAACAAAGCCAATGAATGCATGGATTGCGCCAGAAATTAAAGCCGTGAGTGTTCTGAACAAGACACTTCAACCACTCAGTTAATCACAATTCACAATTACCAGTCACCTTATAACTCAAGCAAACCACCATAGCTTTTCAGAATCTTTTTCCCTTCTTTTGTGCTAAAGGCGATTGAATCATAACTGCTGTATGCTAGGATCTTTACTTGCTCCTAATTCCCTCCAAGCCCAAAAGTTAAACTAGGTTGTGTGTGTGTGTGTGTGTATAACACACGTTTGTTGTTGGAGCTCTTAAATTGTGGGGTTAAAAGAGAAAAATGAAAGAGGAAGAACTGAATAATGGGGATGAGAAAATAGATTATGTGTTCAAAGTAGTGATGATAGGAGATTCAGCAGTGGGCAAGACTCAAATACTTTCGAGGTTTTCAAAGAATGAGTTCTGCTTTGATTCCAAGTCCACCATTGGAGTTGAGCTCCACACTAGGACTGTCACTATCGATGGCAAAGTCATCAAAGCCCACATCTGGGATACTGCTGGCCAAGAAAGGTTCATCTCTCTTCCCTCTCTCTCTCTCTCTCTCTCTCTCTCTCTCTCTCTCTCTATAGTGCTTGATTTCTCTTCACTTTTCTTGTTCGAGCCTGAAAGAATGTGTTGGTTGCTCTATATTATATTTGCCAGATTCCACAAACAGATATTACCCAGTTTCTTAGTAAGGTAATTGAAATCTAATGAGTTTAAAATTTTCAAACCGGGTTGCCTTATTTGTCAAGATATGTAGAGATAAAATGAATAAAATTTACGTGCAGATTTTTTCAAATGTTTATTATCAATTTTTTTAATAAAAATGTATTATAATAGTTTTTCAAAGTTTTACGCCGGCGAGAAAGAAAAAGGAGAGTTTTTGATACTTCTATAAATAAGCCTCTTTGATTCTTGCTTAGATACCACAATAAGTCAAATATTGAAATTAATTAAAATGTTGTAATTAATTGTGAGAAAGAGAAGATTTGTAATTTTGTTTGTTAAAAAAATTATAATAATTTTATTTTAGTAGAGATATCTTTTTGAGATCATGATTGTAACTATCCAATCATGTTAAATTCTCGTCTTTTTTTTTTATTTATTATTTGTGTTGGGGTTATTGTTCCAACAAAATATAACATATGAAGGTTTTTTTTTTTTTATAATTAAGCACTATATGATTAATTTTTTAAAAAAAAATTTCACTATATGTCATGTTCTTTTAAAAAAAAAAAATCTGATAGAAAATACGTAAAGAGCTTTACAGTGAAATTCTGTTGAATTGCAAACTAGAAACCATTTTACTGATATAGGTACAGGGCTGTGACAAGTGCATACTACAGAGGAGCATTAGGGGCAATGCTGGTGTACGACATAACCAAGAGGCCGTCGTTTGATCATGTGGCTAGGTGGGTTGAGGAACTGAGATCGCACGGTCCAGATAGCTCCATGGTAACGATGCTAATTGGGAACAAAGCTGATCTTGTGGACCTAAGAGCAGTCCCCACCGAAGATGCTGTGGAGTATGCAGAGGATCAAGGCCTCTTCTTCTCTGAGACTTCAGCTCTAAGAGGTGACAATGTGGAGGCTGCATTTTTGAAATTGCTTCAAGAGATTAGCCATAGGGTTGTCTCTAAGAAGGCATCGGATTGTAGGAATTATGATGGTGACAAACATGCTTGTGCTGTCACACTTCATGGATCTAAGGTAGATGTAATCTCAGGTTGTGAAATGGAGATTCAGACTAGTGAGATCAAGAGATTATCTTCCTGCTCTTGTTGATATTGTTATTAAGAAATTACAGTAAGTGCTTCTACATTTAGAGAAGAGAAGAGAGTGAAACTGAGAAGTGTAGGTGCATTTGTATTGTGACTTTGGTTTATTAATTAGAGTAATGAATATGATGTCCTAATGCCATTAACTTAGTTCTTAAAAATGAATTATCTTTCTATTAGTTTTAATGTTTTAACATTACATCAAATACATATTAAAATAAATTATATAAATTTTTCTCAAGTTTTGATGCAATTACACGAATATATTCTCTATTTTCAAAGCTTACAAAAGTTTCTCTTAAAATAAAAGTTTTTTTTTACAATTTAATCTGATTTAAAATTTTTAGACTAAAATACTCTACACTTAAAATTTTGGTTTAAAATTTGAAATTAAACTAAAGTATAATATAAGTTTTGTGTTCAAGGATGATCCGTCTAGTTTTAATAAAATTTATGAAAAATTTGTATAATTTATTCTTATATTAATTATGTTTATATAATTTTTTGAACTAGTTTTTTTTTTTTTTGAGGTGCCGTGCATGCACATAGTAGCTACCACGACAATTTTTTAGCTTGCGGCTATTTGTCACTATATGCCATTAACAACACGAAAGTCTCGTTTGGTTGTGTGATTAAAAAAAAAAAAAATCCCTTTCCTTCTTATCTTTTTAATATTTATTATGTCTTTCTTATCATTATTCAATATAGTGTTTGTCCCTCTTATTATTATTTTAAAATAAAGATATGAGAGTCAATTTTTATCTACAAAATTATTTATTCATTTATTTTTTCTTTTTACTCGTTTTTATTCGGTATACCTAATGAACTCTTAATATAAAATATATACAAGTTTTTAAGCAAAATTGTGAAATGAGTTCCCAAGCTAGCTACTAACGTTATAACTTGAGAGATGTTAGGGCACCAAGGCAACAAAATTGACTTTAAGATTTATTTGAGGTAGTATTTAATATATTAAGACTAAAATGATAATAATTAACTTTTAAAAATTAAATTAACGACGATAACATATCTGAAGGACAAATACAGTGGTTTCTCAATTTTATTCTTAGCAAAAAGTATAACGCGAGATTTTTATTTATTGAAATTTAGTTTTTAAAATGGAGAATGAGCCCACCCTTAGTAAACCTTTTTTAGTTATTGGGCTGGCTTGACTTTGATCCACAACCAAGTTGGGCTACAAGAATCTTTGCCCACATGTTCAACTTTATTCTTCTGTTGTCGATTACAAAGTCAAATAGAGAAGCATTATATTATCATGTATACCTGAAAAACCACTTTATATTGATTTATTAAAGAGTTTTCTTTTGGAGAAAAAAAAAACATTTCATTTGGAAAACTACATGACAGAATTGGAGCCACTAACCATCTTCTTGAGAAAGAAATAAATAAAATAAAAAACTACTTACACAATTAAATTTTTTATAAATGTGACAATTAATATTTTTTTAAATAAAATATTATTCATTAAAAATATGTAAGAGGATTAATGAAGAGTATTTTAGTAAAAAAAAATTAAAATTGACTTATAGTGTAACTCAATTTTTTATTTCAAGAAAATTTATGTATATATTGAAAATAAATGAAAAATCTATATAATTTCAACAAGTGCTCTCATAATTGGATGATTGACCAATTGGATAGGAAATCAAATTGGTTTGATTAGCTTAAAAAGTTAGTTAACAAAAGAACAGGTCAAAAACTAAGTGAATTAGTCAAAATTATATAGATAAAAAACTAGTTGAATTGGTCATTAAATTTTTTTAATAAAATAAAATAATTCATCTCAAATAAATATGAAAAACTAAAAATAAAAGGCATTAGAATAAAAAAAAAGGTTGAAATAAAGAGAAATTAAAAAAAAAAAAAAAAGAGAAAATGTAAGAGAAATAAAAGTTACATGTTTGGTTATTTTCGACAGTTATTTTCTACTATGTCACATTTTCTGACAACCTTTTTTTTTTTTAAATATCAAGATGTTTGGCTAAAATTATCATTTGCTTTTTGTTTTTTGTTTTTGGTTTTTGTTTTAATGATAAATAGAATATTAATGTTAAATACCCTTAACTTTTAATCATAGATAGTTTTTATTTTTTAATTAAAGAATAAATTTTCAAATATCTTTAAAAATGTTAAATTAGTAATTAAATATTTAAAATTTATTAGTATTTATTTATTACATTAAATTTTAATATGTAAAATTTTAAATATAGATATTTAATTATTTCTAGTTAGATCACAGTTAAACAAATGAGTCATAAATTAATATTTTCACCTATTTATTAATCGGCCTAATCTTAAAAATATTAGTTTTAATAAAATTTAAAAAATATCTGTATAATTTATTTTTTTTATTTATTGAAATTTAGTTTTCAAAAATGGAGAATAAGCCCATCTTTTCTAAACTTTTATGGCAATTGGCCCGGTTTTCCTTTGATCCACAACCAACTTGGGCTGCAAGAATCTTTGCCTACTCGGAAAACTTTATACTTGCATGTTGACCACAAAGTCAAATAGAGAACGAAGCATTATAATATCATATACAATGACCCTGGTTTATTGAAGATTTTATTTTAAAAAAATTCATTTGAAAAGCTACATGGCGGAATTGTAACCACTAAGGCACTAACTTCTTGAGAAAGGAATAACTAAATAAAAGAAATATTACTCACATAGTCCAAATTTTGACAATTGTGACTTTTGATTTTGGACACATTATCATTTTTAAAAGAAAAAAATTTTATATAGTTATTTATATCTTAATTATTATATTTTTAATTAAAATATAACAACTGTATATTGATTTAGTAACTATATATTTATCTATTAAAATTATATATTTATTGTACTTTAATTTAAGAACTTTATAACAAAAATATAAAAAATTACATTTAAATTTAGTTCATCTTTAAATTCTAATTTTATCAATTTATTGGGATAAATCACAAAAAAAAAATATTTTTTTTTGAATCATTTAGTCCCATGATGACCGACTCTTAGCTAGATCCAAAAGTGAATTAGTTTACATATACACAAATTAATTTACACATCATCAAACCATAATATAAAAAGAATTACAATTGATACCACTATTATTTAAATTCATATACGCAAATTAATTTACACATAATTATTTTGGGACAGGTCTAGCTGGAATTCAGAAACAAATAGTTCAGTCAATGTCATTGAGATTTCGTGCATATCCGGAATTCTGATATTATTTCAGGTTGCCCATTTGTCAAAACCGGCGTATTTTGCAATTCCAAGAATATGCAACGTAGGAGGAGCCTGAAAATAATATATATATATATATATATATATATATATATATATATAAATATAAAACAATAAAACATCAGCATCAGAAATCTGCGTAGTGAGTTTGCACCAACCATCTGGATTTGTTTTATTTGGTGATACAAAATTAGGCTCTTGTTGGACAAGCACCCTATGTTCATCCTACAAAATCAAACAAAAAGCCGACTACAATGATGGGTTTGGTCATATCCGGTGACACCTAGAAAACTTTAATTAATTAATTAAAGGTCTCAAATTTGCGAGACACAACTAAAACCAGATTTTTTTGTGGCTCATCTTGACGGCTAAAGGGCGCAATGTTCATAGGAAAGTAGATTTAAACAATTTTAATTTTAATTTTTTTAATATTTTTATTTAAAAAAATAAAATAAAGGTATTTTTTTTATTTTCATTATATAATTTGATGAAAATTGAAAGATTATTTTTATATTACATTTGCTTTCTTAAAAATAAAAAATTGATAATTGATAATAAAAAATAATTTTTTAAAATTTAAACTATTTAAATTAAATCTAGATAATTTAGACAGCCACTAAAACATAAGGATTTATTTATGAAAGATATTGAATGTTTGTCATCTAATTATTTTAAAATTTAAGCGACTATCCTAAAATTTACAATAAATGATATTTTTTAAGGGTACATATGTCTCAAAATGCAATTGGACATCCTTTCCCAAAACAAAATGAACTTTCCTATGGTAAAAATATCCTATTCCTAATGGGAATTCTCTTATATGTAGGTTAAGCCATCATTTGATTATGGAATTCACTTACAAACGTCTAAAGCTCAACAATAAAAGTTCAATTTTGATACAAATATAGTGGAATCTTCTTAATCCATGTGTGAAAAATAGAATAAGAATTGAGCATTCACTGTGGCACCCAAAATGTAATGCTGAATGGATGGAGCTTAGGTCTCTTTCAACAATGGCCCATTGTTGCTGAATTGCATGATTACACCTAACAATTAAGTGGTCAGTTTTAAAACCCATTTCACTGTGTGTATCCACTTTCATAGACAAAATGATGCAAGTTGCTCAATTGAATACTCATTGTGGAATAGAGGGAGTAGAACAGAAATTGTTTGGATGTATGTTATTTGAGTGGTTGAGATTTTACTTTTTTTTTTAATTTTAATTATTATTTTTAATTAATAATTTAAAATGTATTTTTATTTTATATTTTACTTCTTTTAAAATAAAATACTAATTGTACCTGCTTATCTTGCACAAGGCCTCTTCACATGTGCAAATTTAATCATTTTTCTTATACCCATGCGTGTGCATGACACTGGTATGCAATCGTGCATATAATTGCTGCCCTTCAAATCACATCACTTTCAAATAGAAATGTCATAGCTTGAATCTCAATTGCTTAAATTGTATAGACATGGAGGGTTGTCCAAATTTAATTAGCAATACTATTAGGATTTAGACAGTTCAATTTCTACTTAAAAAAAAAAAGTGAGTTTTATGGAACAAACAAATGAAATATCTCACATTTTTATGTACTCTCAAACTACATGTTTTCTTAATTGGTATAATTATGGTTTGAATTTTACGACAATTAGATATATAAGAGAAAGGTGGATGAAAAAAATTAAATAGAAATTCTAAATTTAATTTTCTATTAAAAAAATTGGTGCATTTGAATAAAAATAAATATATGAAAATAGTTTTGTTTAAAACCAAAGAATTAAATAGACACAAACTATAAAAAATAGGTAGACTGAATTAAATATTAAAAACTATATTTCAACAAAAATTATGATTTAAATATACTTACATGTTTTGTTTATATGTTATCATCAACTCGACTTGCTTACATAAAGTTTAATTACGAAATTTTTATCAAATCATTACCTTCTTAGTTATATCTATATGCTTTATATATCATCGAAGTTAATATTTCATTTACAGTAACAGTAAATCATAAAGTGTGTGACAGAATATGTGCTTGACTTCTTCTGTGCTAGTTCGTTGCATTTGGATCCTTGTGCACAGCTGATTTTTTTCTTTCTTTAATGTTATTAGATCTCGATATTAATAAGATTTATAATATTTTATGCATATATTGTTTGATTTGATAAGAAAAATACATAATATATAATAGTTTTTATCAACAATTTTATCTTAATTTTTTTCCCGCAGATATTATTAAACTAAATTTTATATATATATATATATATATATATTATAAATTTTACTAATATCAAGATTTAATTACATTTTTTAAAAAAATTATATTGTACCCAGCACCGTGATTGTACACAGTGCACAACAGATTCAAATGCTAGTTTGCTGGACCGTCTCATTTGATTTAGTAATTGCACATTTCATCAACGTATCCTCAGGGAGGCTGATTTTTCTTCTTTCCTTTGGATGATTGTTCTTAGTTCAACAGTGCTTATTACATAATCTATAAATTATATTTAGAGTAATTTTTAAAAAAGTGCCTAGAGTATACCATAAGCATTCATAGATATACAAAATGATATTTATAATATCCAAACAACAAAAAATGGGATGAAACGTTGCTTCCGGCCATTGCTTACATGCTTTGATTTTTTGATGAAAATTCTATAAGTATAAAGGTCTCGGGGATACTTCTAAGCTCTAATTATCACGGAATGATGATGTTATGCTTAGATGTTATATGCTACACAAGTTTGGGAATCATTATATTTATAAGTAAATTTTCAACAACAATTTTTATCACATTATTGAAAAAAATACAACGTTCAAAGATGGAATGTACACGTCTTCAATCATCCATGAAGCCCACAATTTTTGAATTAAAATAAAGCCGTTGCAAGACAACATGGTTTGTTTTCACATCCCGCCATGCAATTTAAAAAATGTATAATCCTGTCATCTAAAATAAAAAAGATACAATATATTAACTTTTTTTTTATAAAAAAAAAAAGATAAATTATAATTATACTTATTTTAATCAAAATAATCTTATATTTATTATGTATATAATATAACAAGTATATGTATATTTAATCAACATAAAAATATTAATTTTTTAAATTTAAAATAAATTAACTTTATATTATTAAAAAAAGATTAAAAATATATTTTTGATGATCTGTAATTTAAAAACAATTATTCTTACGGATATTTTAGTTATATTTAAATCTTATTTGATTTATGTATATTTTTATAATGAAAATTGTGAAATTTAAATTTTTAAAAGTAAACAAATAATATATTTATAAATAATAAATTATATAATTTTAATACAATAAAATCTGATGCTTTTATTTTTTATTTTTTTTAAAAACACCTTTTAAACAAGTCAGAAATGTGCAATGCACAAGATATTTAGCCAGCTGGCAAGCCAGCCTCCATGATTGCTTTTGTAAAGGAAATAAACAGTCAGTGTTGATTGCTGTAGCAAAGAAGGTCGGGGATGCCATAGCCAAGCTAAAGAGGGTCACTTCATCTTTCCTTTATTTCTTTCATTTTCATTAACCTACATACATGTCAGGTTGCATTTAAGGAAATCAACGCCCTCCTCCACAGTACTTAATGATCCTGAAATATTGATTAATTACAATTCTTTCTCTTCTCTCTTTTTTAGGCTAGCTGTTGGCTTTTTAATTTGTTATTAATGTCTCTTAATATTTTATTATTAAAAAAGTACATTTTTATTTTTCTTTTATTTGAAATTTCATTTTTATTTTTATTTATTAATTTTATTCAATTTCAATTTAATATATTAGCTTAATTTTTAATTTTATTTTATTTTATTTCAAAGTAATTGTCACGCCCCATTTTTCCATAGAAAGGGGTTGACTTGGAATCCTATACGTAGTCCTTAACTATAGGTTTATCTACTTTCCTATACAATAAATAAATCTTTAGGTGGTCCTACACCAGATATAGGTACATTAGAAGTACTCCAGCCTTGTTGGATATACAAAATGTACCTTCCTTTAGGCACTAGCTTTTTATAGAAATTTCGGCAGAGTGCCCCCTGTAAATAGGACATCCCAAAATTTCTACAAACAGCCAGAGATCAAATAAACAACAACAGAGAGCTCCGCTCTCTTCAATCCAGTCAACAACATCAATAAACCCAAAAATAGGGAAGGGGGGAAGCAACCTACATCCATTTGTCCTACTCACAAAATACTTTTACAAAATAAATTCCAATTCATTACAACTGATACCAAACCAAAAGAAAAGCTAGTCGAGCCTCTAGTTCCAAAAGAGAGGCTCACCGTCACACGCCTCAGCCCTAAGATGAGGGAGGCGGATCAGGTCCAGAGGCGCTATCTGAAAAATTTAGAATTTGAAAGGGTGAGATAAACTCAGTGAGCAGATAATAGATTCAAAACTTATTCAAGAATCTTAACCAATAAATTAAAGTATATATATATATATATATATATTACTAAACCCTCACACTTCACAATTTAGTAAATCCCATGAACCGTCATATGGAAGGAGACCCATTTAAACCTGAGTCTCTTGGTGTGATTTCCTGATAAAGATTTACTATTGGGTCAGGTAAAATAGCGGCTCCACCGTGTTGGCAGCTCCTTTCCCCGTTTCACCCGGGTGGCTACGCCTAACAGGCAGCCCCTATTTCTACCTTTCTTATTCATAGGTTATGATTCATCCATTCCGGGGGCGGCTACACCTCGTTGGCAGCCCTTACCCACTTCTCTCGGGTGGCTCCGCCTAACGGGTAGCTCCTTCTCCACCCAGATTCTTCCACAACCTATGACTTAGTCAAATGAAGGACATTAACATAGACTCATAGGCGAGGCGCACACACACACACACATAAACCTAAAATTTTAAGTCCAAATACATATATATATATATATATATATATATATACATACATATACGTCATTCACCTATTACTTTATTATATATATATAAATATATGTATATTTGTATATTAACAACTCATTAGGACCAAGGGTGAAAATGGTAAAAAAAAGATAAACATGCAAATACACATAAGGGTAAGACAATAATAAATAACAAAAAAACAATTCCACGCATGCCCTTACTTATATATATATATATATATATATATATATAATTATACATACAACCTTAGCCATGTTTCATCTCATTCAGGGCAATTTCAAGTAGTAAATAGCATTAACAAAATTGGTGGTGACAGCAGCAGCCTTGAAAGCTATTATTTACTCATCGAAGGTGCCCTAGAGCCCGGTCCTTGTTTCTCCTTGAAAGGCCGGGTTCCCTTTTCTGTCAAACTCCGAGAATTTCCTGATAATACCCAACTTACCAAATCATTATATAGCCCCAACAATAATTCTTAAATAGGTACCGCATTTAATCACAATCATCTAAATGACTTCTTTGATCATTCACACAAATGCTCCTTATCTTAATCTTTTTCTTGAATCCTAATTCATCATTTGGGTCTTTCAGATCATTTTAATGAAGTAGAAATTGAAAGTTACGCAAGATTTACATATCTAAGAAGCCTAATTGAAGATTCCCCTTTCCTATTCCTTCATTTCGGCCAAGCAGCTAATCTGAGCATATCAACCCTATTAGCAGCCCATTGAGTTGGGATAGACCGAGAAATGGAAGGAGAAGGAGAGGATTTTTTTTTATAGGTTCAGCTTCAGAGACAAATGGAAGCATAAATGACCCAGAACGAATGCTCACCGGAACCTCGAAGTGCTACTGGTTCGTTCTCAATCAGCAAGCTCGAATCAGCAATGGAAGACGGTCAAGGGAGTCTGTACCATGCTGGAGGAAGCTTCCCGTCGAAGTCGAAGGAGGTAGCAGCTCCAACGACGAGAAACCAGCCAGCTCGAAGGGAAATGGAAACCAGCAAGGCGGAGGGGAGAACCAGGCAGCACCAGCGACAGACAACAGGGGAAATTATCGAGGAGCTTCCATCGACGCCGGGGAGGTGAGGAATTTAACGGAGAAAGGGAGCTGGAAGATGCAGTCGCCGGCGCTGGACGAAGGAGGAAGAAACTGGAAACAGCGACGAGAGAAAGAGAGCTTGAGAAGCTCTGTACAGCGCCGGAAATGGCTTCGCCGGTGAGGAGAAATGCAGCAGTCCTACCGGCGAAGAAACTCGTGACCTCCAGAGAAGACGGGTGACGCGCTGGTTACAGGGGAAATCAGCTTCAGGAACAGGAGAGCAGAGGCGAGGATCAGGAAGGAAGAAACAGACAAAAAGCTGAAGAGGGGATAAAATTAATAACAATAATAATAATTAAATTATTAAATAAAAGCCCCTCCCCCCCTTAATATTTTTTTCCGGTTCTTACAGTAATTCTGTAATTTTCAAAAACTACTTAAATGTTTTATTATTCTCTTTAGCATCATCCAATTAAAATGCAAGGAGTCACCAAGGAGCATATTATGACGAGTAGAATCTAGATTGATGAGAGGCTATCAAAATTAAGTCATCAAAGAACTACGTAAAACTTCTTATCAAACAACTTGATAGTATTAAAGATAAAGAAACAATTGAGCAGTCTTGATATATTAAAAAAATTAAATTAGACCAAAATGAAATTAAAAGATAAAAGTTAAACTTAATATATAATTAAAAAATATATTAAAATTAAATTAAATTAAAAGATAAAAGTGAAACTTACTATCTAGATTAAATATGGATAATCCATGCTTATTATTATTTTTTGATTTTTTAAATATCAATCATCATTTTTAAAATTTACAGTTAAAAGACTATTTCAATTCTACTTTCTATTTCTTTCAAAATTAATAATAAATCATAAATAATAAATTTGGACCATATAAATCTAATATGAACTATCCAAATTCACATCAGCACAAATTAGTAAAGAAATTATGCTCTTGGAATCAATAAATTAGACTACCTAATACTCATTATTTAAATCATTACTCTTAAATCCTTAAAATTGACATTTCATACTCTATTTGATGCCAAAGCCATAATTATTTAATTTGGTGGGGAACAAAGAGGACAAAGTCAACTAAAATTAAGAACAAAATAAATTACTCCAACTACTATATTGAATTTGCATGTAAATTATTTTTTTTTTTCTTCACCAAAGATGCCTGGTACTGGTAGTCGACCACTTGAAATAAAAAGAAAATAAAAAGGAAAGAGAGAATATGGAACGAACAATTAATCATATGTACTTGATGCTTGAACAGTTCAGTGCATATTAGCAAAGAAAAAAAAAAAAAGGAAAAGAGCCTCTGCTGATAATTTTTTAACAACTAATCATTTGGTAGCACATGGTAAAAAGAGATAAAGAAATAACCTACTTTTATATTTTATTTAATAATTAGATATTATCCAAACATAAAAAAATAGAGATGAAATTTATTTTTTTCAATAAACTCATAAATTGAAGATAATTATTGTGTTTAATTTATATAAATTTTATTATACTATAGTTATTATTATTATTTTATTAAACCAATAAATTATAAATCAGTATTTTTATTAATTTAGTGACTAATTTAATTTTAAAAATATTAATTTCAAAACTCTTGTTTTAAAATTTAGTTTTCAAAATGGAGAATAAGCCCATCCTTTCTAAACTTCTATAGCACTTGGGCCGGTTTGCCTTTGATCCATATAGAGAAAGAAGCATTATAATATCATATATATATATAATAACCTTGATTTATTGAAAATTTTATTTGAAAAAAAAAAACATTTCATTTGAAAAGCTACATGGTGGAATCGTAACCACTAAGGCACTACCCAAGTTCTTGAGAAAAGAATAAATAAATAAATAAAATAAATATTACTTAAATAGTTAAAAATTTGACAATTATGACTTTTGGTTTTGGACACACTATAATTTAAAATATATATATATATATATATATAGTTATCTATATCTTAAGAATTGAATTTTTAATTAAAATATAATAAATATATATTAATTTAGTAACTATATACTTGTTTGCAACAACTATATAGTTATAATTAAAAAATTATATATTTATTTAAAAAATTTATAATAAAAAATATAAAATATTATACTTAAATTTAATTCGTTTTTAAATTCTAATTTTATCAATTTATTGGGATGAATCACAAAAAAGTATATTTTTTTGAATCATTTAATCCCATAATATAAAAAAAATTAGTTTACATATACCCAAATTAATTTACACATCATCAAACCATAATATAAAAAAATTACAATTGATACCACTATTATTTAAATTTATATACACAAATTAATTTGCACATAATTATTTGGGACAGGTGTAACTGGAATTCAGAAACAAATAGTTCAGTCAATGTCATTGAGATTTCGTGCATATCCGGAATTCTGATATTATTTCAGGTTGCCCATTTGTTAAAACCTACATATTTTGCAATTAGAAGAATATGCAACGTAAGAGGAGCCTGAAAATAATATTTTAAATATATATATATATATATATATATACTATATAAAACAATAAAACATCAGCATCAGAAATCTGCGTAGTGAGTTTGCACCAACCATCTGGATTTGTTTTATTTGGCGATATATAATTAGGCTTTTGTTGGACGAGCACCCTATATTCATCCTACAAAATCAAACAAAAAGCCAACTACAAGGATGGGTTTGGTCATATCCGGCGACACTTAGAAAATTTTAATTAATTAATTAATTAATTAAGTAAAGGTCTCAAATTTGCAAAACACCCTAGATAGGACTAAAACCAAGCGTATATTTAGTTAAATAATATAAAAGATGAAGAAATATAAAATATGAGTAAATATGATAAAATATAACTTTTTTTCTTTTATTTGTAAAAAGATAATTTAATAATTAAAATAATAATTTAATATATTGAGTAAAAAAAATATAAGAGTATAATAGATATTATATAAATTATGTAAAAAGAATTCATCAACTTTTTTTGCTTTTGTTTATAAAAAAATGATTTAATAATTAAAATGGTAATTTGATGAATCTAATAAAAAAATAAAAATATAATAAAAATTACATAAATTATATAAAAAAAATATGTTCACCTTGCAATCAACTAAATGGAATATAGATTTTAATTTTAATATTATTTTACAAATACATGGTAAAAGTAATTTTTCAACTTTTATCAAACAGGTTAATAAAATTTAAAATATTTATCTTTATTCTGTATTTTCTCAAAACCAAAAAATAAATGATTGATAATAAAGGAAATAATTTTTTTTAAATTTACACTATCAAAATTAGATTTAGATGATCTCAATTTGCTCTTCTTAAAACAACCACTAAAACAAAGAGTTATTTACAAAATAAGTTGAATCTTTTTATCATCTAATTATTTTAAAATTTGAGTGATTATCTTAAATTTACAATAAATAATATTTTCCAATGGTACATGTATCTCAAAATGCCATTAGACATCCTTTCCCTAAACACATAACTTCCTATAGTAAAAATATCCTACTCCTAATGGGAATTTTTTTCTATGTAAGTTAAGCTATCGTTTGATTATGGAATTCACTTAGATTCCTCTAAAACTCAACAATGAAGTTCAATTTTAATACAAATATAGTGAAATATGTTGAAATACTTTAATTTAATTTATAAGATAATGATATTATTTTAATTATATTTATTTATTTATTTAAGATATTCCATATAAGTTGTGGGAATGTTTTGAATTCAATTAAATTAAAATAATATCTCAATTTTAAATTAAATTATTTTGATTGGTGATCCTTGATTTTTAAATTTTAAATTGCCACATAATTTAGTTAGTAGATTAGGAATATCTACACGTTAATTGACTTCTTTTGATAAGAGAGTAACCAATTTTGGTATGTTCATATTTTAAAAGGGAAATCTGAGAAGTAGAGTTTGACTTCTAATTATTACAAAGACTCACAACTTTATTAAAAAATTCTCTCTTCTTCTCACTTACTCCTCTCTTAGCTTTTCTTCTCTATTCTTTAATTCTTCTGGTTGTAGACGGTCCAAAATTGAGAATTGGAATATTAAATTATTCATCAAATATTAAATACCATGGCTAGAGGTATTTAATCATAAATTTTTACTTTTGCTGTCATATGAATTTTGTATTATAATTTTAATTTTAGAAGTTGTAAATTACATCCTTATTCTCACAAGATCTTCTTAATCCATGTGTGGAAAATAGAATAAGAATTGAGCAAACACTGTGGCACCCAAAATGGAATGCTGAATGCTTGGATCTTTTTCAACAATGGGCCATTATCGCTGAATTGCATGATTACACCTAACAATTAATTGGTCATTTTCAAAACCCTTTTCATTGTGTGTATCCACTTTCATAGACAAAATGATGCAAGTTGCCCAATTGAATACTCATTGTGCAACAAGGGGAGTAATGGAGAAATTGTGTTAGAATTGATTTAAATGGCTTCGATTTTATTTTATTTATTTTTAATTTTAATCATTATTTTTAAAATTAATAATTAAAAATTTATTTACATTTTATATTTTATTTCTTTCAAAATAAAATACTAATTGTACCTGCTTATCTTGCACAAGGCCTTTTCACATGTGCCAAATTAATCATTTTTCTCATGCCCATGCGTGTGCATGACACTGGTCTGCAATCATGCATATAATTGCTACCCTTCAAATCACATCACTTTCAAATAGAAATGTCATAGCTTCAATCTTAATTGCTTAACTTGTATAGACATGGAGAGTTGTCCAAATTTAATTAGCAATAGTATTAGGATTTAGACAGTTCAATTTCTACTTATAAAAAAAACATAGAATGAGTTTTATGGAACAAACAATGAAATATCTCAAATTTTTATGTACTCTCAAATTAGATGTTTTCTTAGTTGGTATAATTGTGGTTTCAATTTTACTAAAATTAGATATAAAGGAGAAAGGTAGATGAAAAAATTAAAATAGAAATTCTAAATTTAATTTTCTATTAAAAAATAATTAGTGCATCTGAATAAAAATAAATATATGAAAATAGTTTTTTAAAACCAAAGAATCAAATAGACACAAACTATAAAAAATACGTAGACTGAATTAAATATTAAAAATTATATTTCAACAAAAATTACGATGAAATATACTTACATGTTTTTTTTAATATGTTATAATTAACTCCACTTACTTACATAAAGTTTAATTAAGAAAATTTTATCAAATCATTACCTTCTTAGTTATATCTATATGCTTTATATATCATTGAAGTTAATATTTCATTTACAGCAACAATAAATCATAAAGTGTGTGACAGAATATGGGCTTGACTTCTATGCTAGTTCGTTGCGTTTGGATCCACGTGCACAGCAGAAATTTTTTTTTTAAAATTTTATTAGATCTCAATATTAATAAGATTTATAATATTTTATATATATATATATATATATTGTCTGATATGATAAGAAAAACACATAATAATGATACTTTTTATCAACAATTTTATCTTGAATTTTTTTTCCTGTAGATATTATTAAACTATATATATATATATAATATTATAAATTTTTACTAATATCAAGATTTATTTACATTTAAAAAAAATTCTATTGTACCCAACACCGTGATTGCACACAGTGCACAACAGATCCAAAAGCTAGTTTCCTGGACCGTCTGATTTGAGTTAGTAATTGCACATTTCATCAACATATCCTTTCTCAGAGAGGCTGATTTTTTTCTTTCCTAGGATGATTTTTCTTAGTTCAACAGTGCTTATTACTTAATCTATAAATTATATTTAGAGTAATCTTTTTAAAAAAATGTCTCGAGCATGCAACTATCTCTTTTGTTTTAAAAATTTATAATCCTTTTATCTAAAATCAACAGATACAATATACTAACTTCTTTTACTAAAAAAAGATAAATTATAATTATACTTACTCTAATCAAAACAATCTTATTTATTATGTATTTAATATAACAAGTATATATATATATATATATATATATAATCAACATAAAAATATTAATTTGTCAATTTTAAAATAAAATAAATTTATATTATTCAACATAAAATAAATAAATTTGAAATAAAAGGTTCAAAATTTTTTTTTATAATCTATAATTTAAAAAATATTCTTAAAGATATTTTAGTTTTATTTAAATTTTAATTAATTTATGTATATTTTTATAATAAAAAATTACAAATTTTCAATTTTTTTAAAAAATTATTTTTATTTTTATAAATAATTTAAAAAATAATAAAATATATAATTTTAATACAATAAAATCTCACACTTTTTATTCTAAAAAAAAAAAACTTTTTAACTAGTTAGAGATAGACTTGATCATTGGCCGAGAAGCCCGCTCGACCCGATAGGCTCGACCCAAAAAAAAAAAAATGGATATGAGCCCAAAAAAATAAACCCATTTTAAAAAAGCCCAAATATAAAAAAGGTCGTGTTTTGACTTTTTTTAAGTCCGGCTCGAACTCGAGTTCGCTCGTATTATAATTATTTTGTATATATTATTAATAAATAATATTATTAGAACATTTATTCATAACTATAAATATAAGTAAAAAAGAATTATATAACACATATGATTATGATTATTATTATTATTATTGTTATTATTATTATTATTACTTATTGTATAATATATTATTAGGAATAAATTATAATTCAAATAAAATAAATTATTAATAGTAACATTATTAAAAAAATTATTATTTTGAGAGGTTTTACTACCTTTATATATATATATGTATATATATTTTTAAAGTTATCTACTATCTTATATATATATATATATATTAAAGTTATTTAAATTTTTTATAATTTTTTAATGAATTATTTAGAATTTAAAATAAAAATAAAAATATTCCTAATAAATAATAGAATAAATAAATATATAATATATTTAAAACTAAAATATATATATAAAAAAAAAGAATTGTGTAAAATAGGCCAATTTTTTTTAACTGAGTTTAAGCCCGACCCGATATTATTCAAATAATGTCGGGTTGGGCCTGCCTAAAAAATTGCAACATTTTTTTATTAACTTAGTTTTTTTTAAATGAGCTCGACTCGTAATCAGGTCTAGTCAAAGATATCCCCTCATCTTTCATGTTTCTCACAAGTTTTATTTTATTTTTTTAAATTTTTGGAGAAAGAATAACTCCTCTAATTAATTAGAGGGTACACGAGTAAACATAAGCATTTAGAACATGAGCGATTCATTTCCTCATAAATCTGTGCAATGCACACGATATTTAACTAGCCTCCATGATTGCTTTTGTGAAGGAAATAAATAGTCTCTGTTAATTGCTGTGGAAAGAAGGTTGGGGATACCAAAGCGAAGCTAAAGAGGATCACTTCATTCTTCCTTTTATTTCTTTCCTTTTCATTAATCTTCATATACATGTCAGGTTGCATTCAAAGAAATCAACGGCCTCCTCCACAGTACTTAATGATCCTGAGACATTGATTAATTACCATTCTTTCTCTTTCTCTCTTTGTTAGGTTAGGTGTTGACCTTTTCATTGTTATTAATATCTCTTAATATTTTATTATGAAAAATAGTACATTTTTTATTTTTTATTTTATTTTATTTAATATCAATTTAATTTATTTACTTTATTTTAAATTTTATTTTATTTCAATGTAATTCTTTAATTTTTAAAATCTGCTTAAATGTCTTACCCTCTTTAGCACCACATCCAATTAAAATGCAAGGAGCCACCAAGGAGTATATTGTGACAAGTAGAATCCAGGTTGACGAGAGATTATCAAAATTAAGTCATCAAATAACTATATAAAATTTTTTCATCAAATAACTTGATAGTATCAGGGATAAAGAAACATCTGAATAGTTTTGATATCTTAAAAGACTAAATTAGAACAAAAAATAAATTAAAAGATAAAATTTAAACTTAATATAAAGTTAAAAAATATATTAAAACAAAATAAAATTAGAGGTGATCATAAAACTTGAGATAAAATTAAATGATCAAATGTTTATTTTAGCTTTATTATTATTATTTAACATCTATGATGCCAACTTCAAATTTACTCATATATATATATATATATATATATATATATCGCACTCTGTCTGTAACAACTACCACTACTTGAAATCAGAGTGTAATTGTTCTACTGGTGTGTGAATGGATTGCTTTGTATTGCTATAGATTTGGACTATTCAAATAAAGTATAAACAGTTCATTTTTTTTTTGTTTTTGATTTTTTAAATATCAATTATCATTTTTTTTTATTTTATAGTTAAAAGACTATTTTAATTCTACTTTCTATTTTTTTTCAAAACAAAAAATTAAAGAATAATAATAAATTTGGACCATATAAATCTAACATGAATAGTCCAAATTCACAACAACACAAAATAGTAAAGAAACTGTGTTCTTGAAATCAATATATTAGACTACTTATATTGTGTTTGGAAATACTTTTAGTGACTCTCAAATCACGGTTTGCAACCCACAAAATGCAGAAGTTATGTTTTGTTGCTTTGGTCAAAACCACGGTTTGAGAAAAACAAAAGCTGAACCAAACATGCATCTAATACTCACTGTTTAGAACATTACTCTTAAATCCTTAAAATTGACATGTCATACTCTATTTGATGCCAAAACCATAATCATTTAATTCGGTGGGGAACAAAGACGACAAGGTCAACTAAAATTAAAAACAAAATAAATTACTCAAACTACTATATTGAATTTGCATGTAAATTATTCTTTTTCTTTCTTCAACAAAGATGCCTGGTACTGGTAGTGGTCAACTTGAAATAAAAAGAAAATAAAAAAGGAAAGAGAGAATATGGAACAAACAATTAATCTTATGTATTTGATCTTCAACAGTTCAGTGCATATTAGCCAGGGGAAAAAAAAAAAAAAGGAAAACAGTCATCTGAATAGGAAAATAGCCTCTGTTTTTTGATAAATGTTTAACAACTAATCTATTTGGTAGCATATGGTTGAGAGAGATAAAGAAATAATCTATTTTTACATTTCATTTAATAGTAAGATACTGTCTAAACATAAAAAATGGAGACAAAATTTATCTCTTTTAAATAAGTGCATAAATGAAAAATAATTATTGTTGTTCAATTATTCAAAGTCTATTATATCATTATTATTATTATTATTATAAAAATATTTTTATAATATTTTTTTGATTTTTTCCATTTCAATATTATTTTGATCTATTTTTATTTCTTTCTATATTACACTAAATATAATTATTTTATTTCATTCATATCATCATCTTTTTTATTTTTATTAAAAATAATTTTATGTATCAAATTTCCTCAGAATATTAAAGTTGTCATGATAACGAAGACGCTTTTATAATTGAAATATTTGAATTTTAATTTCACTTAGAAGTGTTAAATTAAAACAAGATGATAATGTAAAATTAACTTTTTAAGTGAGTTTTTTTCCTGTACCAAAGAGGACTTCAGAGAACAAAAGTCAAATGCGTATTTATCACCAATGATGGAGAAAAGAAAATTGGGAGAGTTGCTTTACACTTGGTGACAGAATATTAAAATAGAAGATGGCATAAAATATAAATATCTACGAATATCAAAGATACCAATATTTTTATGGAAGTTCATGCAGGCTTTTTGACTAGATTATCCTGCATTTTTTTTTTCTTCTTAATTTCATTCATCTTTCATGTACGTCATTAGTTTTTTTTATGCATACAAATCGTGATTCAATATCACAATTTAGATAATATGAAAAATAATATAAAAGATGGGTGAAATTGAAAAAGAAAAATCAAATGGACTAATTTGGTCAAAAATCTGTTCGTGCATCTAAAAATATAAAAGATTTTAATTTTTTTCAAAAAGGGTTTGTTAGTACTTTTGAAATAATTAGGACTTAATCAAGGAAGAAATTGTAAAAAATAATATAAGGGGTGAAGATATATTTAATACAAGTAGTAATAATTACTAAAATAATGTAATTTTTAAATGCCTGTTAAAATTTTGGCAAAAAAAAACCCATAAAATTAATATACTAATAAATTTTACTAAAAATTATAAATCAGAGACACATAATAATAATGTAATAACCTAAAAATATATATATAATAAATAGATAAATTATTTAAAATTTTTTCTTTTCTTTTTCTTTTATTTTCTTCATTTTTTCCTATCCTCCCTTTTATTTCTTCTCTTCCCCGCATTCCCTGTCCTTCAGCCGCGATGAAGCCCATTGTGCATCATGCGTCATCTCCTGTGATTGTCGTCGCTTCCTCGTCGCTATGAGGCCATCACCGGCGTCGAGTAGCCCTCCCCAGAACATCCTTGCTATCCATCCACTGTGTAGAGATCTGTGGAGGTGGCTGCTTGCACCGTCAGTTACGGTAAGCCCTCCACAATTCCTACTTCTCTATTTCCTTCAATTTTTGGTTGCAATCTCTGGATCTTTGTCTTCCTCATCTGGATTTCGGCCCATCCCATCTTTAAGAAGGTTTGAAACGTTACTCCTTCCCCTCTTCTTCTTGTAGGCCGAGAAGAGCTCTAGGAATTTGGGGCTTTTAAAATGAACCATTCGATTGAATTATCCATGCACAAATCTTTAATTTTTGGTCCCTTGAGGTAATTTCTGAACTCAAATTATGACTTAGAAGCTAAATGAGAATACCTAAGTTTATGGGTTGATCACAGAGATAAAGAGAGGACAAAAAAAAAAAAAAAAAGCTCGAAAGTAGGACTCTTAGTAATCTAAATATTGTTGGATATGATAGATGTTAGGAATTGCTAATATAAGCTTATGTGATAATGTGGTGAATTATGAATGTTGTTAGGAAGCTTTGCAAATGTTGATACTGAAGGAAGCTAGTCATGGAAAGGGGAACAAGGCCATGATAGTGATTGGTGTGATCGGTGAGTGGATAACAATTTATGACTTGTTTATTAGGTTCCTATACTATTCGTGAACCTAAGATATTGGTAGTCGAATTATAATCAAATGAATCGTGCATGGTAGACTCATAAATTTCCTGCCCTTCATATACTTGAGTTGATAGTATAATAATATGGGTTGAAGCCGATACTCTGTTATGTGCTGACGTAACTGAGTAAGCACTTTTTGATGTGATTGATGCATCATTTGTAATTAAAGTATGTTTCTATAGTAACCATATCCAAAGTTTTTAAATTTAATTCATTTACTAATAAAATATATGTATATGTATATATATAAAATATGTATTTTTATATTTTATTTGGTATAATTAGATTGGACATTGGAGAGTTTAATTCATCGATTATTACTTTATTCATTTAATTGAGTATTTTATTATTTCTACTTGATTCAAGACATTAACGAATCACTTTAGCTTAGGGCATAATTACTTACCCACTACTGGAATTGGAGATGTAATTTACTGCAAGTATAAGCCGTGTAGTCGTTGTAATAAGATGGAAACAATTGATAGAATTCTATATGCAAGTACTGTTAAGTATCATAGTTACATCTAGACAGGTGTGAGGAGACCTGGATGGGAAAAGGAGCTGTCCATTAGGTGTAGCCACCTGTGAAAAAGGTAAGGAGCTGCCAATGAGGCGTAGCCGCCCCCCCGAAATATATGTATGTATATATGTATATAAATCCTAATACTTTAAAGTTAGGTGGAAAAGGAGTTGCCCGTTAGGTGTAGCCACCTATAGAAAGGTAAGGAGCTGCCAACGAGGTGTAGCCGCCACCATTGTGAGCGAAAGTCAGCTCTTTTTCTCTTGTAATTGCAATTTTAAGGACTTAATGTCTAAAAAAAAAAAATACCTATGCATAAGTTTCGTTATTGGAAGTATTAGTTACTTAATTATGTTATTTGAATTTTGAATTTCTTAGCTCTAATTTGGCTTTTGATCTTTCTTACTTCCAATTATGGTAACTGTTATCTGCTCATTGAGTTTTCAACTCATTCTTTTTTTGTTTCCATCATTTCAGATAGTGGCATTAGATCTAAATCGCCTTTAACATTCTGGGTTCAGGGGCTTAGGAAATGGGGAGTCTTACATTTGATCTGCGAGGACAGACATCATTTTTGTGTGTGTTGATTATAAATGTTGTAGAATGTATTTTTGATATCGCTCTGCTTGTAAAAGCCAGAATTCTTTTTCCATTTTGTTTTGTTTTATTTTATTTTATTTTATTATTTTATTTTTGCCTATCTTGTAAATGGTGGTAGAGAGCAGAGCTCTCTTTTGCTGGTATTATTGGTTTTAGGTTGTTTGAAAGAATTTTGGATGCTCAATTCTTAGGGGGCACTCTGCCAAAATTTCCATAAAAAGGTTGAGGTCTTACAGTTATATAATGAAATATGATTACATTTGATGCTATAGTGTCACCTGTAGAATTATTCCAAATGCATATTTTATTTGAAAGATACATTTGTTAAGCTTATGGATAGGAACCCCACTTAGTTCCCCATGCCAGTCACCCTCTATATTTGGGGCGTGACAAAGTTGGTATCAGAGCTTAAGTTTTCTTGTGGACTGTGGAGCAAGTGCTCTTTGGTGGGACCTCAGTTATCATTATGAAGCCCGGGCATAATTATAATTGAGGTATCACTAAGGACCTTGTAGGGGGTATATTAACTTTCTTGTCCTAAGTCATTTTTCTAATAGATGCTAGGTTTCATAGATATATGTATGAAGGATTTGAGTGTTTTTTTTTTTTTCATGTTATTATGAGAAGAGGTGTAATGCTATATTGGGTGCTATAATGAAGGCAGCAAGCATGGACTGTGGTAATAATTCACCTATAGTATTTTGATGAGTACCTTCTTTGACCACCTAAGCTGAGGGGCTAGTTGGTATTTGAGTCTAACTTATATTTCCAAACATATAGCGTGTAGTTTGGTATTATTTCCAATGTCTTGGAGTATGGACCATTATTTTGTCACTAAGTACTTGAATTTTCATATATTGATGTTTTGATTCATGCCACCAGTTCTCATATTGAACTTGTTAGTATTATTTGCTATAATCTATTATCGGTGGGCTTGATAATATAAAAATAATGGTTATGAGTTTGAAGTAGAACTTATTGCTTTTGCAATGAATTCTTCTTGATTTAGCCTTGCGTTTAGGTTTTAGGTTCTATTATGAGTTAAAGTCATCGTCATCTGGATAAGAATGTGTTCTGCTTTTGCTTTTATTATGAAATTGTGCCAAATTACTAGGTAAGGATGATTGTTGCTGACTTGAGATCTTTCATAAGATTTAACTTTGTATTAAAACTACGTTCTTTGATTGAAAATGATACTTTCTATTCTGATAAGCCTTAACCATAATTTTAACTTGTTTCTAGCCTGAAGGTTAAGTGTGAGCTCTATCAGGTATCGTTTGCTGTCCAAATGAATGTTAAGAGTAGTTTTAATTTGGTTTGGCATGAATCCTAATGCTAGGTCTACTCAGAATTTGTAGGCTATCTTAAGGATTCCTATGTATGATAATAGTCCTTCTCTTGGGTTGGAAGTGAGTGCAAATATGTGCACTTTATACTTGTTGCATTTTATACCATATTCAATGAAAAAAAAGGGAGGCTTAAATTAATAACATTGGTTGAAACAACAATTAAAAATAGTAGAGACCACTGACTAGTACAATAACACATATTTTGCTTTCATGTGCCTATAAGCAAGAGCTTATCTGTGCGTGACTGAGAAGGCTTTGAAAGGCTGTAAAGCAATAACGAAAGAGACTAAATATTCTACTATGAGTGATAACGGATCTATTAGCTTGCAATGTTGTTTTAAATGGGCAAAAGTAACACGTATTCCATAGCCTCTACAATATGAGAAATTTATTTAGGTATATTATATAAATTTTTTTTTTAGCGCTCTTGTAGTTATGAATTTAGTGGATATAAAAAAAAAATTTGATATTAGTTAAAGTTACCTAAGATTTGAATCTATGGATGAGTGTCAAAATTTGCTATCATAAGAAATTGTTCTGCCCCAAAAAGAAAAGGGGGGTTTCTCTAGTTATGAACAATAATTTTGAACCCAAAATTCTGATTTTATTCTTTTGCCATGGTGTACTCGTCATTTTGTGGCAAATGATAACTTACTAGCTGGGTTAGTGCCATATTGCTTAATGATTATAATATGCATAGATTGGATTTCCTGCTTTAGTATTGAAGTTTCCATTTCCTAAAGACCCCTAGATTAATTTTAATCACAGAGTTAGTAAATTTCACGGGTGATTGTTCAATAAAGTTCTAGTAAATATGGTCTTTACAATTTTGTCTAAGCAGGTAAAACAAGTTTTCTTTTGTTATTGAGAGTGGTAATATATGTTTCATGTTTGTAGTATCTAGACCTAGGTGTGCAATAAGGTTTAATCTTTGACATGTCTATGTTGATTGTTACGCGTTCTGTATATATGTGTGTGTGTTCCATTGATCGCCTGATAGTACATTTTTGTGTTTGGTCTCGTATGACATCCATTTTCCTCTTCACCTCTTCTTCCATGAAGTATGTTCCTTCTAAACTTATGTACTACTCTCCTCATAGAAGAGTGGGAAAGATATTAATTACCTTGTTTAAGGAAATTATGTGCATTATTTCTGTGCTAAGAAAATCAATGGCGATAAGGTAATAATGGACATAATTAAATCAATTATTAATCTCTATTCAATTAAAGCTTTTAATGGAAGTAGGTTGTCATTTATTCACATATTTAAATTTGAAGCAATAGAACACTAACAAAAACTTTCATTTATACTTTTGTGATGATTTAAAAAAATTAAATTTCGGCTTTCTGTTAGAGTGAATTTAATGGTTATCAAGTTCTTATTCAATCCTTACTACTCTTGAATAATTGTTTTGTAAATCTGTCTCTCCATATTCTTTTTACATGTTATTGTGTCATTATTTACCATTAGGCAAACGGTGTTGTTTTTATGTACTGTTCTGTCTATGGATTGTAGAGTAAACCTTGGGCCCATATAAATGTTATGCTATTTTCTCAAAGGTCAATTGTGTTATACTTAGCCCTTCTGTGAACTGTTTAATTCTTTATATATGGTCATGGAGGGGATAGATATGAGTAATTGTAGGTTAAATGCCTTCACTGGTTGATTCTTGGTTACAAAGGATTTAGTTTTTAATTCACCAAAAAAAAAAAAAAATAAAAGAAAGTTTTGGATCAATTACGTGATTTAATTGATGCAAACAAGGTCAGTCAAATGTATATGATCAAATAATTTTACTAAACTTTTTCTACGTGATACCTGATATGTGTATTCACATAGAATAATGTTGAACCTAGTTGACCAAGATTATTATTATTATTATTATTTGTTTTAGAGCACACATTCAGTATTACACATGTTAAGGTTGTTCTCATGATTTAGTTTTCATTTTTATGCTTTTACCATTTTCCTGCATAATAGGTTTTCTCCTCTAGGGCAAGGACAAGCAGAACCAATCTTTTGCTTATGCATATGTGGTAGCATTTTTGTGCTGGCATGATATGTGACAGATTAGAACCTAATGCTTCTCGAAGACCTGCGCTTGTCCCTTTGCCTCAGGAGTTGTAAGTTTTAGACAGGTAGGTTTGTAAGTAGTATATAAGTGAATGTTTGTTCCCCTTCTCTTGTAGGATACTTCTATAAAAAATAAAAAAATAATAATAAAAATAATAGTAAAAGAAGCACATTGCTTCTGGTCTGATAATTAAGGATAGAGTTAGCTTTCAAACTTAGGTGTACCTTATTTTATTGTGTTGCCCCTCATAATTAACAATGGTGGGAGTTTTCTTTTATGAGTTTTTTTTTTTAACCTTTCTATTTTCTATATAGAGAATATGGTAATCAAGATCATATTTGTTATTAGCTCTGGAAATGCTTTTAATATGTACCTTAACTTTTAGCATTTCATTTTCTTTCTCCAAAATATAAATCCTTATTTTGGTCAATTATTCATAACTTCAATTTTGAATTACATGCCTAAGATTACTTTAGATTGTATATTGTATGTCCTTGTCATATGTGGTCGATGAGTTTGCCAGGGTCACGCCTTTTTGTCTAAATTTATGCTAAAAGTTCTTGGTCGCTATGACCTATCCTACTATAGAATGTTGCTATGAATAATAACATTTAATAATATTGGTTGTTGCCTTTCCTTGTCGCAGATACCTCATTTTATTGAACAGGTGAATTCAAACAGTGCTATGTCTTAATGCTATTATTTATTTATTTAAGTCCTATGCACCATTCCTTATGTGAAGTTCTTGAAATAAAAGTTGTTTAGCCTTCTGTGGTGCGAATCAGGTCTTGAGGTGTCTGTTATAAGCTAACATTTCCCTTGATCCTGCCAATAAGCCATAACATTCATGTTAGGGAACTGATAGCTTGAAGTTATACTTGTCCTAGTGAGATTGGTTTCCGTATGTGAACCTTGTCTGAAGTATTATGACAAACTATGGGGTTGGGGGTAATGTTTAAAGAGTAGTCAACCTTAGCTCGTGAAATTGTATTGTTTTAATAAACCTTAGGGAAGGACTGGATACCACCTTGAGGTTGGTATAAATGTGACTGCAGTAGAGTTGCCTTGTAAAGTGTTCATTGGTGTTTTCTACTGTCACATTTTTTCCCCTAATTGATGGACCTATGCTTTAGACATTAGTGTGAATTTAGGGTTATATACTCGTGAATTGCTTCAAAAATTTCTAATACTGTCTTGATCACTAGGAGACTTTAGTATTAATACTCTTTGTTGTCTTCTCCCTGCTTTACTTATAGTTTTGACAGTCTAGGGAAGACATATATTTATCTCCCTTCAAGGGGCACTTGAAATATTTAATTTTTTTTTTCCTTTCTTCTTTTTTTTTTTTTTCTTTCCTTCTGTTAAGTGAAAAAAAAAAAAGAGAGATGAATAAATAGGAAAATAAATGAACGTGGCATATATAAGTGGATGTTGTGATGATCTATTAGCATTCCTAAGACAGGAGTTTGATGAATACTTCAAATCAACGAAGTCTTATAGATAGTGTTTGGGTTTTAAATTCGGGGACCGAATTTTCTTAAGAGGGGAAGACTGTAATAACCTAAAAATATATATATAATAAATAGATAAATTATTTAAAATTTTTTCTTTTCTTTTTCTTTTATTTTCTTCATTTTTTCCTATCCTCCCTTTTATTTCTTCTCTTCCCCGCATTCCCTGTCCTTCAGCCGCGATGAAGCCCATTGTGCATCATGCGTCATCTCCTGTGATTGTCGTCGCTTCCTCGTCGCTATGAGGCCATCACCGGCGTCGAGTAGCCCTCCCCAGAACATCCTTGCTATCCATCCACTGTGTAGAGATCTGTGGAGGTGGCTGCTTGCACCGTCAGTTACGGTAAGCCCTCCACAATTCCTACTTCTCTATTTCCTTCAATTTTTGGTTGCAATCTCTGGATCTTTGTCTTCCTCATCTGGATTTCGGCCCATCCCATCTTTAAGAAGGTTTGAAACGTTACTCCTTCCCCTCTTCTTCTTGTAGGCCGAGAAGAGCTCTAGGAATTTGGGGCTTTTAAAATGAACCATTCGATTGAATTATCCATGCACAAATCTTTAATTTTTGGTCCCTTGAGGTAATTTCTGAACTCAAATTATGACTTAGAAGCTAAATGAGAATACCTAAGTTTATGGGTTGATCACAGAGATAAAGAGAGGACAAAAAAAAAAAAAAAAGCTCGAAAGTAGGACTCTTAGTAATCTAAATATTGTTGGATATGATAGATGTTAGGAATTGCTAATATAAGCTTATGTGATAATGTGGTGAATTATGAATGTTGTTAGGAAGCTTTGCAAATGTTGATACTGAAGGAAGCTAGTCATGGAAAGGGGAACAAGGCCATGATAGTGATTGGTGTGATCGGTGAGTGGATAACAATTTATGACTTGTTTATTAGGTTCCTATACTATTCGTGAACCTAAGATATTGGTAGTCGAATTATAATCAAATGAATCGTGCATGGTAGACTCATAAATTTCCTGCCCTTCATATACTTGAGTTGATAGTATAATAATATGGGTTGAAGCCGATACTCTGTTATGTGCTGACGTAACTGAGTAAGCACTTTTTGATGTGATTGATGCATCATTTGTAGTTAAAGTATGTTTCTATAGTAACCATATCCAAAGTTTTTAAATTTAATTCATTTACTAATAAAATATATGTATATGTATATATATAAAATATGTATTTTTATATTTTATTTGGTATAATTAGATTGGACATTGGAGAGTTTAATTCATCGATTATTACTTTATTCATTTAATTGAGTATTTTATTATTTCTACTTGATTCAAGACATTAACGAATCACTTTAACTTAGGGCATAATTACTTACCCACTACTGGAATTGGAGATGTAATTTACTGCAAGTATAAGCCGTGTAGTCGTTGTAATAAGATGGAAACAATTGATAGAATTCTATATGCAAGTACTGTTAAGTATCATAGTTACATCTAGACAGGTGTGAGGAGACCTGGATGGGAAAAGGAGCTGTCCATTAGGTGTAGCCACCTGTGAAAAAGGTAAGGAGCTGCCAATGAGGCGTAGCCGCCCCCCCGAAATATATGTATGTATATATGTATATAAATCCTAATACTTTAAAGTTAGGTGGAAAAGGAGTTGCCCGTTAGGTGTAGCCACCTATAGAAAGGTAAGGAGCTGCCAACGAGGTGTAGCCGCCACCATTGTGAGCGAAAGTCAGCTCTTTTTCTCTTGTAATTGCAATTTTAAGGACTTAATGTCTAAAAAAAAAAAATACCTATGCATAAGTTTCGTTATTGGAAGTATTAGTTACTTAATTATGTTATTTGAATTTTGAATTTCTTAGCTCTAATTTGGCTTTTGATCTTTCTTACTTCCAATTATGGTGACTGTTATCTGCTCATTGAGTTTTCAACTCATTCTTTTTTTGTTTCCATCATTTCAGATAGTGGCATTAGATCTAAATCGCCTTTAACATTCTGGGTTCAGGGGCTTAGGAAATGGGGAGTCTTACATTTGATCTGCGAGGACAGACATCATTTTTGTGTGTGTTGATTATAAATGTTGTAGAATGTATTTTTGATATCGCTCTGCTTGTAAAAGCCAGAATTCTTTTTCCATTTTGTTTTGTTTTATTTTATTTTATTTTATTATTTTATTTTTGCCTATCTTGTAAATGGTGGTAGAGAGCAGAGCTCTCTTTTGCTGGTATTATTGGTTTTAGGTTGTTTGAAAGAATTTTGGATGCTCAATTCTTAGGGGGCACTCTGCCAAAATTTCCATAAAAAGGTTGAGGTCTTACAGTTATATAATGAAATATGATTACATTTGATGCTATAGTGTCACCTGTAGAATTATTCCAAATGCATATTTTATTTGAAAGATACATTTGTTAAGCTTATGGATAGGAACCCCACTTAGTTCCCCATGCCAGTCACCCTCTATATTTGGGGCGTGACAAATAAATAAAGCAAATAAATATAATAATATCAAAATAAATGTAACTATTTTAATACAAAAATATATATTAAAAATGATACAATATATATTAATCATTAGTATCATAGTCCCTAATTCTTAAATTGAATATAATTTTTTTTATAATTTTTTCAGTAATGAAATTCTTTGTAATTTATTTTTTTAACATAAATGATCAAATTATTTATAAAAAATATCTTCTATTTTATTATAAAGTTTTATTTTACAATGAGTAGAAAATATTATAAAAGAATCCAAAAAAAAAAAAAATTTGTAAACGAGTAAAAGTTAGATAGTAGAAAATGTATCATTAGTCTTTATTAAAAATTAGATGGGGCCGTGCTAATAATAGTATGGGTCCCAATATAGTAAAAGTTAAAAAATTAAAAATAAATAAATAAATATGTACAGAGTCCAAAACATACAATAAGAGATGTAGTTAAGCATTTGCTTAACATGTGTCTTTTTTCCTTTTGTAAAGAGATACACAGTTTTAACTATCAAGATAAAAGTTTTAGCCGTAAAAAAAAGAAAAACAATGATGACTAAAAATTTTAACTTAAAAAGATTACATTTTAAAAATTTAAATAGTAGGAGCAAAAAATTTAACAGTGAGAACAAATTTTTAGTCTATAAGGTCTTTGAAATAATTTTAAACTTTAAAATCCTTTATAATAAATACTTTTTCTTATAGCTAAAACTTTTGTCCTCAGAGTTAAAATTCTTAGAGTGTAATTTTTCTTTTAATTTAAAAATTTTGTCCTCACAATTAAAATTTTTTTTACAACAAAAAAATTTATCAACACAGTTAAAATTTTTGATCTCTCTACAAACGTTTTTACAATAACAAATGTGCCTGCAATCATAAGTAATTGCAAAGGATCTGTGTCCAATGATAAATTGATATAAAATAAAATATTATAGATTAGTAAGTAGCATTTTTTGTGAATTGAACTTATTTATTCTCATTATTTTCAAAATAATAAGATATGATGACCAAATAAAAAGGGAGACTTATAGAGAGAGAGAGAGAGAGAGAGAGAGAGAGAGAGAGAGAGAGAAGTTTTTCCAATATTAGCAGGAAATATTTTAGTTTAATGAGAAAGCATATATATAATCATTTTGCTTTTGGCTCACTTTATATTTGATTGGGATAACATTTTATATTGTTACAAGTTATATATCCTAGTAGCATGTTCGTTCTGTAAGCTTTTTTTTTTTTTTTGGGAAAAAATTATATGTAATGAATTATATTGTTTAGTTAAAATATGACTAATATATAATTTTTAAATAATATAACAAGTATATAATTTTTATAAATAAAAATATAATATTTTAATTAAATTACATATCTGTTATTTTATTATTAAAAATGATATATTTATTATATTATAAATAAAAAATTAATAATAAAATATGTATTTAAATATGATCCTTTTCTTTGTAAAAAAAAGTGTCCGACATGATTGGTATGTATACAAATCCTTAAAAACTAATAACAATCTGAACTTAAAATTAAATTAGCTGGATTTTTTTTTTGATGAAAAGAGAAGCATCTTAATATGGCCATTATTATTATTATTATTATTATTATTATTATTATGGCAGATTCACTTAAAACAATCACAAATGGAGATCTTGTGGACAGAAAAGGAAAAAAATTCATGATAAAATGGAGAATAATGAAATCAAAACTATTTCCACTATACATGAAACCAAAAAGGAAAAAAAAAAAAGCTAAACATGCTAGTTAATTTTCTCTGATAAAATCTTTTCCTTTCCTATACATTAGTTATGAAGAGTATGCTAATGATAATGATTTACTTTGCCATTAATAACATTCTAATGCGGCACAACAAATATAACACATTCAATGGAGTATCAATTTACATCCAACCAATAAATGTATAGGTAATTTAATTATCAACCAAAAAGCTTCTTCTTTGCCTTTCTAATTTCTCCTTAATTACACTAACCCCACAAATCCCCACCCTGCTCTTCGTGCAATTGCAAAGGTTACACTTTCTTCTGTCAGCCAACTACAAACTGACATCTGCCTACTGATACACCCCAGCAATCATCGCCTTAGCATCAACGGCTGAGATTTTCTGTGGTTCTTTGATCTAAAGAAAGCATACAGCTTCCGCAAATCCCTAACCGTGTGGAAACCATCGCCGCACAGCACCCCATCCGGTTCGTCCATTACGTCCACCGCGTGGTCCACTAACTGCCGTCCGATCTTCCCGCCGTGCCCCCTCCCATCGCCGTCTGTTTGCAAGGCGCCGATAACCGATTTAATCGCCCGACTCGGCGAGTTCCGATTGGCGATCATCAACTCGCCGATTTCCGCGGCGCTCAGACTCGCTCCGTTCTGAAACATCTCCTCCACCTGAGGGAATAGCTTGTGGTCCTTCACCCCTAAATAGCTACCCGCTAGCGTCTTGAACGCCGGAAAATCGCACAGGCGAAACCGGATATGGACGTCGACCCGACCCGGACGGAGCACATTCGGATCCACTTGCTCCTTGCTGTTCATCGTGAACACCATAATCGTCTCCTCGGCGCAGCACGAGTTCAAGATCCCGTCCATGAAGTTCAGAATTCCCGATGAGCTCACCGCCGTCGATTTCTCAATCAGGAACCGATCGAGGTCTTCGACGACGATAATCGATTTCGCAGTCGTCTGAAGCAGCATGGATTTCAGATCCGAATCGCTCGGGACTTTCGAGAGGTCCATGTCGTACACGTCGTAGCAGAGGAAATTGGCCATCGCGGCGACGAAGCTCGATTTTCCGGTGCCGGACGGGCCGTACAGGAGGAAGCTCCGTTTCCACACGCGGCCGAGTCGTTTGTAGTACTGCTTCGCCTTGAGGAAAGATTCGAGGTCGGATTTCACCTTGTTCTTGAGGTCAGATTCCATGGCGATGGTGTCGAAAGTTGAGGGATGCGTGAACGGGACGGATCTCCACCGTCCTTTTCCGCCGCCGATAGGGTCGGCAATCATGAACAGCCTCAAATCACGTTTCCCTTGTTGCTCGATTTCGTCCGCGACGGTGTGGATGTGCTGGAGATAAGGACGGAGAATTCGCCGCTTGTCAGCTTTCCTGATCTTCAGGATGAACGTTCTGGTACGGTTTGACTCGGACTTCTCGTCTCCATCGTTAAGCCAGAAAACTCTAGCCCCGAGAAAATCGTCCTCGATGGTTTGTTTGGAGTCAAGGCAGAGAACGATGTCGTTATTCTTCTTCCCCGTGATCAAATTGGTATAATCAGAATCTTCAAGAGAAGGCAGAGAATGCAAATACAGAGAGACCTTCCTGTAAAGCGGATTCTCCTGCATGCCTTCATTGAGTTCTGGGACTCTGAAGAACTGGTAAACATAAAAACTATCTTCAATGGTTCTCCAACATTTCTTTACAGTGTACATCAATCCAGTTTTAAACAGAATCACACGAGTTATATATAACAAAAAAATGATAAGAACGAAGAGAAAAAATGGGTTGTAAAGAATCATGTTGATAATCGAAGATAGAAAACAAATTACGAAACAGAGTATACTAAGGCTTGAGTTTCGGAAGCCAAGCTATCGATTTTTCTCCTCTTGTAAGGGAAAATATGCATGCTTGGCTTCTGAGAGCAATCGGAGATAAAGAAATTGATGAAGACGGAAATACGGAATTGGTGATTGGTGAAGAAATAAATAGGACAAACTGGAAAAACAGAGAGAAGAGAGCTCGAATTTGTGCCGTATTGGGATTTGGGAGGGAAGGAAGGAAGGAAGTGAGGTTTACGGAACAAGGGAAGGACGAGGTCAGTGATTTTGATTGGAAGGGCAATATATATATATATATATATATATATATATATATATATATATATATAATTTCAATTTTTTATGAACATTTTGATTTATTATTTTAATTATTTTAATAATTTAATTGATAATGTAAAGATGTTATGTGAGAAAAATATTGAATAATACAATTTTATTAAAATAGTTTCCTTTTTCCCCTGAAAGATAGAGTTAACAAATTAAAACAGAAAAGCATAAAATTAGAATTAAATAAAACATAAATAATTTCTTTATTTGAGAAAGAAAAGTTAGATGCACTTTGTTATATGGCCGATTAATAAATGGAGTTATTGTTTATTTTATTTTATTTTAGTTTTTATCATTTAGCATGACAGTTGGGATAACTTTAAGAAGTAGTTTAGTAATTATGAATAGAGATAATTTTTTAGCTATATGAATAAAGACATTTGAACTTAAAGAGTTATTATTTTGTTAATATTTTTTTTATTAAAATTAGGATTAGGATTTCAAAATTTTTTGTTCGATAATTTTTTTATTTTAATTGATTATATATAGTTTTAGAAGAATAAAATATTTAATTCTTTCATTATTAATAACTTAATTGACTTATTAAGTTTTAAAAATCGTAATTCTTCTTGTTGTCTATCATACATGCTACATCAATATATTATTATTTCAGACAATAATTCTAAACTGAAAAAAAGTCCAGAAAAGCCATGGTTAGAAGCAATTAATTTCCCATAATCCACAGGGTATGAAAATTGATACATAACTAATCACTGTCTTTTTTAACCCAAAAAACGAAAAATAATAATAACTAATGAGGCAAAGTGGGAAAATTCGCAGGAAAAGATTTGAAGCTGAGAGAAAGTCAATCCATAGTTTCTTTATGGTTCCTGACATTCAAGTTTAACAATGCCAAACTTGACGTATGGAAACTACAAGTTTCGTGGTTCATAATATTATAAATGTATTTTTTTATATAATATATATAATATATATTATTTTATCTATCATATTATCTTTTTTAAAATAAAAATAAAAAATTATTTTTTATTTTATTTACTTATATTTTATATTTTTTTATATCATTATATCCTCCAATCACATAAAACATAAATGAACGTTTAAAATTAGATAATGAGCAGATATTCTTGACACGTTAAAACTCAGAAATATTAGGTATTTCTTGACATTTAATATTTTATTTGGGTACAGCATTAATCTTGAAAAAACATATATCTGTTTAATATCACTTAAGAGTAATTCTATTATATATACATAAAAAAACATTTTTTTTAGCTACTTCAAAAATTTCTCTATAAACACTTTTTGTTTTTCGTTACTCTAACCATCTACCAAAATACTCAAATAATAAAAGAGCTCGTAGAATAGGATATAAAAGGAATATAATCATAGATGGAATTAAAAAATAATTTTAAAAATATAAATATTTTTTATTCTCAATTTAAAAATAATAAAATATTATTAAAAATTATTATAAGAATATAATAAATATTATATAAAAATTATACAAAAATAATCACAAAAATTACCGAATGGGCTCTTTAAGAGTTGGGGGCTGCCGCTTCTAGTGGCCGTCTTTATCTACCTCTTTCCTTTTTTCAATCTTTTTTTCCTCTCTCTCTCTCTCTCTCTCTCTCTCTCTCTCTCTCTCTCTTCTCTTCTTATTTTATAAATAAATAATCTCAAATCTACCATTCTACGACAGATCTAATGAATATCCATTTATATGTTTGTCTTATCTGTATATTACAACTATTCTTTGCTTTTATTTAGTCTTTTAATCTGTTTTTCATGATAAATTTAAATTTTTTTTGTCTTTTCTTTCTACCTTAATGGTAGACTTGAAAGATTTTATGTTAGTCTTCCATTTATTTGAAAGTTTTTATACTTTATATATGCGATATGAAGGTTAAAATCTTATAATATTATGAAATTTGATGGATCTTTTATGTCAGTAAATAAATGTAGTTGTTTTGTTGCAGCATCGAGAATGGCAGTGAATTTTAATTCAAGAGAGTGGAGAGCAGGAACTTTATTTGTACTGTAGTTCAACAAGATTATTATAAATATTTATCTTTTATTATTTGATCTAAAAATTCTGTCATTATTAAACCTGTCACCGAAGCTGGACTATATCTCCTTGAGATGAACGAATTTCTAAATTTTTTGCCTTCTATAAAATAAACAACTAAATAAATAATAACTTGATTGACATGTGGTATTAGAATAAGGTTATTTTATTAAAATAAATAAACACTTGATTGACACATGGTATTAGAATAAGGTTAGGCAAATCTGACATTAATTAAGCATGTGGATGTCATATATGGTAGAGGCATTTCCTTTGATGTTTATTAAATGATATAAAAAAGCCAACCATAAAAATATATAATCCAAGGGAATTGATTAATATTTACGCCTTGTTTGGTATCCATAAAGAAAGTAAGAGGGAATAAAAAATTTTGATATAATTATTATTTTATTATTTTAATTTGTTATTTAATTATTATTAACTCTATTTATTAATCATTACTCAATCATTAAAGATGAGAACATTAAAATTATTTTTTATTTTATTTTTATTTTTATACTTAACTTTTTACATACTAAATAAATTATTAATTAATTATATAATCAACTAGCCTACTAAACGGACAACTCAAACACTAATATTTTTATCATACACTCTCAAGTGTGAGAACAATATAAATACATAATTTGTATTAAAAAATATATTTCTACAGTTGCTTTCCCAAAAAAGAAAAAAAATCTACCTCTCTCGTATCCTCACCAATAAAATTAAAAATTCTTTATCCTCACCAATAAAATTAAAAATTCTTTTATGGGTCCACGAATATCAATGTGTCACTATTAAAGCTTGTCTTGGCATATTTGAGAGCTTCAAAAACCTTAACAAAATCTTTTTATAGCCAAAGGTGCAAGTTTAGTGAAAACCACAAATTAGCCAAGTGGTCCGAACCCAAGATAATGACGATATAGACTGCCCCAGTTATAAACTGATAATAATTACACATCTGATCTGGCTGGTGTTCTCTATAATATTATCTGAATATTCTTCTATTTTTCATTTAGCTTTCTCTCGTCTATCCAACACAGTAATATCCTAAAAAGAAAATAAGTTCAGATTTTTTTATGACCGGAAGAGAGAAAGAGAATAGATAGAGCTTGCATAAGTAGATTTTATTAAATTTCATCTTATGTCTTTTTCTTTCTCTGATAAATTTTTTTAAATAAAAGATAATCTTGTGATGTATTCACAAATAAATAAACACTTAACCATTAATCTTTCGCAGACAACTTGAACCATTTTGGCCTATAAGAAATCCTGACCATATAACCACTTATTAACTGGTATGCATAATATGGAAAAGCACGAAAGCTCTTTTTGGCTTATTGTGTCATATATGCATAGACTTCCCAACTTTCCTTTTGAGAATTATCCGCTTCCATGTATTTTGAACAAGCAACCCACAGACTTGGAAGCTTTTTTTAAACTTTCTCAAAGGACTTTTTTTTCCTCTTCTTCTTTTTACATCATCCACTATAATTCCACCTTCCATTTTCTTGGCTCCTTTTCATCATCGATGACGTTTTAGATTATATTTGCTTTGCTTTTATCTTTTCCTTATTTTATCTCTACTTTTTTGACATGAAAAGAAAAATCATTATGCATTTTCTTAATTGTTTTGTTCTTGGATATTTAAATTAAGCTCGGTATAATGACATTCATATGAGTCACCTTTATATAAAAATTTTCAGCTGATTAATTATGATCCTTTCTTTTTATGGTTAATTAAGAAGTCTAAATATGAGTCAATGTCAAAGTAGCAGTTAATTGTTTGATAGACATGTAAGGCAATTCTAAATATTCTATAAATTAAACATGCTCAATAACATACAATAATTTCAAATATTAGAAGATGAGATTCAATAGCAAAAACATTAAAGGTATAAATACCTCTAATCATAGTAATTTTGTTTTTAATGTTGAAAGCCCAATTTCAAAATACAGATCATATGCACTTGAAATTACAACTCAAGAAAAGGAGAAGAAAATGGATGTGAATTGATCAGATGCAATTTTCCTCCAAGTGTCTAATTTTAGCGATGATCTCCTGAAAAAAAATATCTTTTCTTACCAAAAATTGTCTCACACAATGTCAATTGAACAATATGTCTCTTTTTATCAAAGAAAGACACTTTGTTTACTGTGTGTTACTAACCATTATTTACTCACTATTAGATAACTGTCTACATGACATATTCCTAAAATATTTGGATTACAATATTTTAAAAAGAGAATATTTTATAATTAGAATTTTTTCAATTATTCTAATTATAATATGTTATTTTAAAATATCCAACAAGACATAGTTTAATTTATAAATTATTCTAACAACACTTATCACTCTAGAATATTAAGGGGTGGTGGCAATTTCCTTAACAAACTTTTATTTCTCATAATGTTTTTCCTTCCACTTTGAACAAATGCCTACGTGATAATGTATTTTAGCCACAAAGAAAAGGCACTTTTATTGTTGACATGATTAAAGACGAAAATTATGATGAATATTTTCTATATTATTTCCATGTTTAATCCCAAGTTTGGTGCAAATTCTGATATGCTTTTCTTCTATTCGAGAGGCACTTTGATTTATTATGACACGAATATATTCTGTTTATTATAGTGCGATGCGTCCATCTCAATTTCACTCTACACACACAGATTTTCTACTTTCATAGTAGGATTTTAGAGTTCGCTGACGCATAGGGCCAAATTGGACTTGGCTTTTGCTTATGGCTTCTAGTCTTTTGCTTTTTGTTCTTCACTGGTTTTGAAAGCCCACCAAAATCAATTTTTGGGTTTCTTAATGTTCTCAAACTCACATATTATGTGTTTTAGATAGATAGATAGATAGATAGATAGGTAGGGAGAGAGAAAGAAAGGTTGTTAATTTGTAATTAACTTAGTATCAGATTTGGAACTTCCAACCAATAATCAATTAATTAATTCAACGGCATTTCAACTGACCTTTCTGGTTAATGTTGATCCTGAGACTTTTATTTAAATTGACAATCAACTATTGAATTATCTACTCTAAACGAGTTGAAACAAAGAAAGTCAAACTTGTCATCATTATGAAAAGCCAAAAGAAATTGTGGTTACAATTGCTTGGAATGTAATATTACTTATCCTCCAAATTTTGTATTAATTTATTGAGAGATGAGAGGCGTAGGTTGACTTCTAACTATTTTGATGCTTCCAGGTCTTACTATTTTGACTTAATCTACATGAAGTCAAGGAGAAGAACCTTTCAACAAAGAAATATAAAACGCCCAAGTAGGAAAGCATATGAATATGGTAATGAACATTATATGAACAGAACCAAACACTCAAATGGAGAAGTTGCAGTACCATTGCGTGAGAATTAACCTGACCACACATACCCTTGATTAATTTTTTATAGATTGGAAGTTTGGTATTGGAACTATTTATAAGTATATGGTCCAGATACTTGATTATACTTGTGTATTTTCCCTAAAGGCATAATGCCACATGCGATATTGGACTGTTTTCCATTGCTTTGGTTTGTCCTGAATAACAGCTTTCGTTGTAAATAAATACAATGCAAAAATGTCAAAAATTTTTCTTAATTTAGAGGGATATATAATTTATTCTTCTAAATTTTAAAAGTTGATTATAGATCTTTTAGACTTTATGTTTTTGCTAATATAATTCTTTTGATAATTTTTTATCCAAATCTCCAACATTACCTATTTATATAAGGCTAAATCAGCAAAAAATACATCCAAATTGTTATTATAAGTGACAAACAATGATATTTTTTTTATCATTTCATTCTACATTTTTTCCAACAAAAAGTTCTTTTGTCATTTGAGATGACAAATTAGATGTAATTTTTTTGCTGACTTAGTCTCTTCCAGTCCACATGAACAAGTGGTGTTAGATTTTGGACCCAGAAAAAAAAGGCTTATGAAGTAATTATGTTGTACAAAATTATGAAGTAATTATGAAGTAATAATGAGGTTCAAGATTCTGTGTTCACTCAACAAATGGATCAGCAATTGCACAAATGGTGCTCTTATGAAACAACTTACTTTCTCAACCAAGAAACACCAAATACTAGATCTTATTATTTCCAAGGAAGAAGGCCAAATTTAGTTCAAATTATGATATTACTTTTCTAGCTGGTGTGAATAATGTTCCTATAGATCTCAAGTTTGTTTATCACAAAATCACAGGGACTTTGCTTGTGACAATGGGTGGTTAAGGAAGAAACAAAAATTAATTGATGCTTATCAAGATTTTGACTTATCTCATGTTACTAAGAGAAGTAAATTGTCTTGATTTTATCCTTTTAAAAAAAGGAAATAATGGGGTGAATTTTTTAATGTGGATTCAAAATGTGTCAAACATAGTTTACATTTCCTTGACTTTAATCATAAGGACAAAGAGGTAATCAGTTAAGAAAGGGGCATCCTCATTCTTTCTTTAAATCTTCCACTTCCTTTCCCTAAAAAAGATCAATGGCATGGCACAAGTCTTGGTGATAAAGCAAGGAAATTTAAACTTGATGGCCAACCAATGGAGTCAATTTTGTGAAGAGGCATTTTATTATCAAAGATGTATCTGAGGGTTGGTGTGGTGGATACTCACCAAAAGCTTATCATTGTTGCAAAATGAAATCAAGTAGTCTTTCAACTATCATAGAGGACCCAAAGACTAAGGAACTTATAATTACTGTTAATCACATGGGGTTTTGGGAAGCTTCCTCTTACAAGCTTCCCAAGGTACCATAAGGATTCTTTATTGGAACTGTTGTAGTATCTCTAAATCCATGATAATTTAGAGATTACGTATGTTAATTTGTGAATATGATCCCTTTGTTTTTTTTCTTATTGAAACTCTGCAATCAATGAACAAGTTAATTGGGTGTTTTCAATGTTTTGGTTATTGAAGGGTATTTTGGTGTTGATGCTGTTGGATGAAGTGGAGGCTCATTTCTAGCTAGGAAAGATGAGTTAAGAGGCTAGATTGAGAAATATTCTTCTCATTGGATTCACATTGTTTTACATACAGGTTTGGGTTATATTATTTTTATTACTTTTGTTTATGGTTTTTCAAACAAATTTAAAAGATATACTTTATGGGATTTGGGGGTGTTTATAGGTTAGACTGGACCAAGTATTGGCCTAGTCTAGTGTTGGGTTGGGCTCAATTTGGTTTAAATTCAAGTTGGGCTAGGTTGGTTTTCTAAATTAGTTAGGCCAATTTTTTTTAATTGAGTAAAAATTATAAAATGATATTTAAAAAAATAAAATTTTCATATGAATTCTTCTAAAATTATATTTTATCTCTTAAAAATAAAATTTTCATATAGATTCTTACCAATTTTTTAAAAAGTACTAGAGTATTGGAATTGGGTCAAGATAGGATAAACTAGCCAACATGACATGTGGCTTTGCTTGATTTGCCTTTTTTTTTTGGCCTGGTCACTTGATGTGATTGGGTGGGATTTGGCTTGCCGGGCTTGATGTGTAGCCTTAGTGGGATTAGTTTAAATACATTATTCTTTCTATTTCTCAACCATGTTTAACAGTTAGGGATTTCAATCAAATTTTTTAATCGAGGGAAAAAGTTATGTTTATGTAGTGCTGGGAGGATAGGAATATTAGGATATGATGAATAGCTCTCACTTTCTTAATCTTAAGTCTAATGGCCCTTGGTTCACTTGGACAAATAATAAGATGGACTAGGATGTTGTTTGGTCGTGACTAGATAAAGTAGTTTGTAATTCTCTAGCTTGATTTTTATCCTCACACTCGTGTATCTAATCTCACACTTGGTGCATCTAATTATGCCCCAATTTTGTTATGGACTGATATTTTGATTTCATTTTGGGAGTAGTTATTTCAATTTGAAAACTTTTGGTTTTGTTTTGCCCAACATGAAAATGTTGTAAATATTGTATGAAATAAAATGAAACCTAGTTCATCAACTTTTTGTGTTATGTCTAAATTATCAAATGTTAGGAGAGAATTGTTTTGATGAAATTGAACCTCTATTGGTAAGTTAATCTTAAAATTTCATTGTTAGAACAACAATTAAATGAGGTTCAATGTGGTTTAGTAGAGGATGAGGTGGAACATATTAAGAAGCCTTTGAGACAATAGCTTGAATTCTTATATGACTATGAGGAAATTTTACAAGCACAAAAGGCTTGTCAGATGTGGCTTGTAAATGGAGACATGAATACTAAATATTTTCATGGTATGGTAAATAAGTGATCTACTAATAATGCCATTACTAGATTGAGGATAGAGCAAGGTGATTAGGTTGAAGATTTTACATAGATTGAAAATATTATAGGTAGTCATTTTCAAAAGGTCTTTACTCTTTTATAGCAATAGAGTTTGTCGAAAATTATTTTGAAGTTAAGGAATCTCTCTTTACCTTGATTATCCTCGGAACATTTTAGCAGTCTTCAACTAGGGTTGACTATTGAAGAGATACAACAAGCGATTTTTCAAATCAAGGTTGATAGTGCTTTGGGAGTACAAATGCTTAAAGATGACTTTTGGAATCTAGCTAATCAATTTGTCTTGAGGAAAGTTATTATTATGGATGACTCATTGTAAAGAGGTTTGGACAAGTAGGATGAATGTGATCTTAAGATTTTAGGTTCTACTAGTTATTTAGGTTTTTTCAAATGTACCCAAAAACAAAAACAGTGTTTAGCAGGAAGGTTTGACAAATACAGAAACAAGCTCACACAGAGTAGCATAACAACTTGCAAAATTTATTGAGAATGGAAAGAAAGTAGTTTAGTAATGAATAATAGAGAATGAGTAGATGACTATATTGAATGCTTTAGTAAATTCTCACATTCATCCCTGTAACTTCATGCTTGGTGAAAGCTTTTTAAATATTAATGATTGGCAAAGCCATCCGCTGTTCTTCATTGAATGGTCAAATGTTCTATAATGGGCAAGGATTTTCATTAAATGCCATGAAATTCCATTATAGCAAAGCTCTCTCTCTCTCTCTCTCTCCTACTCTCTTATGTTCAAGATGAGTGTTTGTAAAGAGAGAAGATGCTTCAAGAGGCCTAATTGGGAGCTTTTTTTTCTTGCTTTTTGTGTGAGATAAAATAATTGCCAAGTAGAGAAAGATGATGCATTGTGAAGTGTGTTAAGAAGGCTCCTGTGCACAAACCTTTTATTCTCTTTTAGCCCTTGAGAAGCTTGCCTCTGGGAGGTCCTTTCAACTAAAATGATTTTCTGAATACACTAAGGACCTTTTTGGTTCAACTATAAGAAAGATAATTTTTTTCCATCACCTATGTACAATATCTATTATTTTTTTATAATTATTATTCAATAACACTTGTCATTTCACATCTTATCTATTCATTTTTTAAAATGTAAGAAAATAAATATAATTTTTCATCTCACTTATCCATATTTTATATTCTCTTTCCCTTTTTTTTTTCTTATAATTAACATTCTGCCAACCAAGCATGCCCTAAAAAATATGAGAAAGGAATGACATCTTCTTTCCTTCTCTTGATTAGTGTAAGATAGGATATTATAAAACTGAGATTTTTGTATTGAAGTGTTGGATGAATTTTTAAAACATGGGCCTAGAGTCTTATGTGAGAATGAGGAGTTATTTGATCTAATATTGCACTATTCTTATTACTATTTAGTGTAAACTTCTTCCTTCATTAGCTTATTACAAGCAATTTAATAAAGTATTTAATGTGAGATTTTAATTGTAAATAAATGACATTTAACAAAAGTATAGTAAATCTTATAATTTAAGCTAAACAACCAATAAACTATTTGACTTATGTTCAGATAAACTGGTTGACTCACATTCGGATACTCTTAATTCGATTGAGAGGTCTAGGTCATTCATCCATTAATCCAGACAAATCCCTTTTGTCTATGTTGTTGTGTGGCTATTGGACGTGGGTTCTTTGCTCCTGTAAAATTTGCAGGAGTATTTGGACCATTCGGATTTAATTTTTATTTTTTAAAATTTTTTTAATGTCAAACATTTTTTTTATAAGTTGATAGTTAGAAGACTTTATTTATTTTTCATTTTGCTTCTTTTAAAACCAAAAAAATTAAAAATAAAATCTAGACCATTCAAATTTAAATCTGGATAGTCCATATGCTCCTGCAAAAGAGAACCCAGACATGTGGCTATCGGAGGGACATGTCTCAGCCGAACTCAAAACACATTATTTTGGAAGCCTAAAGCCCAAAATGGTGTGTTTTGAAGGTTGAAATGAAAATGCCATGAAAGTTGCGATTTGTACAAGAAAATACATTAGTGTAAGGAAATGTAATTGGGTGTTTGTTTAATTTAATTGTTGAAGATGAAAGTTTGAAACTTTTGTTTGTAAAGGAGAGAGGGATTGAGTGTTTTAAGAATTTTTAAGACTCAATTCTAATAGTTCGGAGTCTTGAAGTCACAATTGAGTTTTTCAGTGACTTGGCTTCTAGTTCACCAATTGTTGAAGTTCTTGTTTTTGATGGGTTTATACTTCGCCTTGTGGGTTTGTTCAATTGTGGAGTACTAAGGGTGAGAGTTACTATGGCTTGAGTTGTTTATGCTTATAGGTTCTATAATACAAAGATGAGGAATGAGTAGGTGAATGTGGATGGCAAAGCTATAGAAGAGAAAGAATTACCTACAAAATGGGTTGCTGAAGAAGCTGCTAGGGTTTGTATCTGGCTTGGTACCTTCAACACTGCGGAAGAAGCTACTAGGGCCTATGACAGAGAAGCTCGCAAAATTAGCTGCCATCGCCAAACCTTAAGGAAGAAAAACAAAGAACGAATGCAAAGAAGGAAGCTTAATTCAAAGAACTTATTGCATTTGCATTTTTTGTCTATGCACAGTGCATTTTTGTTTTAACCTTCCAAATGCACCATTTTGGGCTTTCAAAATGATGCAATTTGGGTTTGGTTTAGACATAACCTTGTGATAGCAACACAATAACATGGATGGAGAGAATCTGTCTTGGTTAATGGATGAACAGCCTAGATCTCTCATTTGAGAGGCAATTGAGAAGATCTAAACGTAGCTAACCCATATCCAACCTACACCAACCCATTTTATCCCATAAATAAAATGTCCACCCTCTGTGTGTGTATAAATTATTTGACATTTATTCATGCAAACGTAATGAAATATGTCACGCCATATTGGTTAGCATTGGCAAAAAACAAAATATAGTTGTATAAGTAAAAAAAACAACTAAGATATGCCTATGTTTTTCAGATGAGTTATGATTATTATGAACACCGTATTTTATTCGAACATACTTCAAAATAATAATAAAATTAGATTAACAAAAAATAAAAAAGAAGAAAAAAAAATCAAATAAAAAAAGAGCAAAAATAAGAGAAATCAAAAATAGAAAAATCATGAAAGAATAAAAAATTATATTTTTCAAAAAATAAGTAAAACCAAAAATAAAATCAAAAAATCATGAAAGAGTCAAAAGTTACATTTTCCAAAAAAAAAAATCAAAGAATCAAAGCCCAAAAAAGAAGAGAGAGAAGAAAAGAAAAATGAAAAAAATCAAATGATTATATATATATAAAAAAAGAAATTGCCATGAAGAAATGAAACCAAATTAAAAAGAAAAACAAAACAAAAAAGAGAAAAAAATACTAAAAAAAAAAAGAAAAAGAAGTATACCCTTTCCTTCAAATTTTAAAGTTCATTAAGCCCAAACCTAAAGGGAGAAGTCCAAGGAAGAAGCCCAATATCTTCAAAACAAAATCAAACTAAAAAAAAAAAAACAAAACAAAAATAACTCCAGCTCAATTTCTCTAAACCTCATTGGCCCAATATAAAAATAAAAAAAATAACAAAATATAAGAAAGCCTAATATCTAAATATCAAAGGTACAAACATTGAAAAGAAAAATGGGCTAAAAAATGATGCAAAAAACAAGAAGAGGCCCATTCCTTCAGCCCAGCAATCTCTCAGACTCTCTAACTCAAGTCTGAAGCCCACATTCGAAAAAACCCTAGCCGATGGTTCCCCCATCCCCTCGATTCCGTTCTCTGGCCCAGGAGCAGGCAGGAGGTATTCGAGGAAAGAATGAAATTGAAGACGCCAGCCTTTTCAGAGGAGGGGACCACACTCACTCACACACAGCCACTATGTACGACCCTCAGCAGCTGAAAGCGAACCACATTCAGCACTGTGTGTTTGGCTTCGCATTGGATACGGAGAAAACCACATTCAGCAACCGCTTTTATGCAAAAGCTACTCTTTGTTGCTTCTGGCCAAAATTGGTTTGGAGGAAATCAAAGCCAAACCAGACATGCAAGTAGAAGGGAACGAAGCATCGTGCACTGAGAATTAGTGGAGCAGAGAGGCACAGATGGGGGGACCACGCGGGAATGTCTATAAAAGCAAGGAGAGGGGCAGTTTGCTCGGGGAATTTTTGGTCCGAAGGTTTTGGGATAGGCTGAGGGAGAAGAGAGCTTTTCGACTGAAATTTTTAGGCCAAAGCTTAAAAATGACAATAGCGGAGGGGGGATCAGGGAGAAGGACCTGTTTTTGAGATTTCGACCTGCAAAAGAAGTTGACGATGGCTCGGAAATTCGACTTCTAGTTGTAAAAGAAGGGGATTACAGAGAGCCAGAGATAAAAGGTGGTTCAAAGGAGACTGAGGCATTCCAGATTGCTGCAACTAAGCACGTACATACTTTAACTATGGCTTATAGTGTAATTTGATTTAAATTTAATTTATTCTCAGACCGTGGGTTCATTGGTCTCAAATTTCTGGATAATTCCTCCGTTAGTGGGTTTCATCCCCGTTACTAATCATTTGTTTTGCTGGTATGAGTTGATTTGTCTCCGTTTGCTATTTCGTCTCTGTTTTCATAGGCACGTGAACCTCGTTTCTGATAAGTAAGCTAAACAGGAAGAGAGAACATTATGGTTTAATAATTTTGATTGGCTTTTAAGCTGTGTTGCTAATGTGTGAAGTTGCCTCTCTCAGCTTCGGGGTTCTGAAGGGTAAATTGATAAGTTAAATCCTAGTTCATTTTTTTTTGGGATTTCAATGGTATTATGATTAGCATCATAGTAAATGCTTGATACATGATTCTGATCTGCCTGGGTTTTAGATTGATGGATTAAGGATTATTTCAAATGTGATTTATGTATACTAAACTATCTGGAATTGCTGAATTTCCAGGGCCAAAAGTGTGGTTGGTATTGCTTGGCTCATGGCTCATGGCTCATGGCTCATGGCTTGAAATTTGTATTGCCTTCCTTTCATCACTGTGTTTTCTTAAAAAAAAAAAAAAACGAAAAACTGAAGTGTGTAGCCCTACGTGCAATAATGTTGGTAGATTGGTTATCTTGATGAAGCTGAATATGCGTTTGGTGATGTTTGAGTAAATCTTATCATGTTTGAGTAAATTCTATCATGTTGGTTCTCTCATGATTCATGATGAGATTTAGATATGGTATGTGCTGTTCATCGTTCTTATAAGTCTATTTGAGGGGTTGAGTCCATTGGAGAGGGTCGGTCCATTTGATAATGACGAGGGTTTGTACATTTTGGAGAGTTTATTTTGAAGATGATATCTGGATTATTTTGATTTTTGCCTTGTTGCATCTGAGCTATATTGCCTGGATATTTGTGGTCTCTTCGTGACCAAATGGAGGAAAATGGGATGAAACAGATCTAATTGTGCTATCTCAGTCTTCTCCCTTGTAAATATGCTCAAATATGGTACAATAATATAATTGGATGCACAAAATCACACACTAACACAAGTGTTTTATGCTTGTAACTATTTTAGTTCTATTTTCATTATTTTTATTTTATTTTTAATCTTATTTTATTTTATTTTATTAAGTTTATCATTTTATTTTATTTTTATCTTATTTTAGAAGTGTCATGTGAGATTTTTTATCCTCTTAAGCACATGAGAATAAACCTAAGGGCCATGTGTGATAATAAAGTCTCATTGGTGTTTATGGGCTTTTTCTTTTTTACTTGCATGTTTTGGATTCCAATGGCCTTATCCGATTAATCTTACTTTTCAACAAAAATTCAAGAAAAAGGAAAGTAATGCTTTATATATATATATATATATATATATATAATAAAATATGATTTAAAACCAAAAAAAAGAAGGATTTTAGAAAATCAAATGAACTTTTCTAAAATTATATATAGTTTTTTTATAGAAAAATAAAGTATGTTCTTAAAATAAAAAGAAAATATAGAAACAAAAAAAATCTTTTGACAAAAAGTTACAAATCTTAAAATCCTTTTTCCCTTTTGTTTTTAAGGTTCTTTTCTAAAAATAAAAAAAATAGTATTTTAAATTTTTTTTGAAATTAATTGTTCCTTTTAGAGTATTTCTAAAAAAAGGATAAAAAAATAAAAATGAAAAAGAGTTCCGTAAAAATAAAAAAAAGGGAAAAAACAAAAAAATATACGAAGAACAAAAACAAAAACAAAAAGAAATGATCAAAAAAAGAAAAAAATAGCAACAACAAAAAGAGAACAAGAAAAAAGAGTAAGAAACAAATTTCCCTTTCAAACTTATAACCTTTTAAAAGTATACTTAAAAAAAATCCTTTTCAAATTAAAATATTTTTCTAAATGACAATAAAAAATATAAATATAAAAAAAATTAGTCAAAAGAAAAAAATCAAGAAGAGAAGAAGAAAAATAAAAATCAGAAATAAGAAAAATCATGAACAAAATCAAAACAAAAAAAATTAAAAAAACTAAATCAACAAAAAAGTTGATTAAAACAAAATTAAAAATAAAAATCATCAACAAAAATTGATCATTAAGAAAAATAATAAAAAAATCAATCAAAAGAAAAATGATGGAATGTAAAAAAAAAAAAAAAAAAAAGAGAGAAAAACTAAAAATGCAAAAAAGTAAAATTAATTTTACTTTAACAAATCAAAACACATCAACCAATTTTAAATTCATTTTATTTGTTAAAGGGAAAAGTAATTTTTATTTTTTTTGTCTTTTCACAAAAACAAAACCAAAAACAAAAAACAAAAAAACACATTAGTAAAAATAAAAAAAATAAAACCAAAAGTAAAAAAAAAAAAAAAACAAACAAAAGAACCCATAAAAGCAAGTAGGAAATTAATCTCTTTTAAACTTTCTTTTCAAACTCTCTTTTAACAAAAATTAGCCAAAAAAATAATAATAATCAAGAAAAAGAAAATGAAAAAACAACAAAAAAATAATAAAAAGGTAAGTAAGAAGTGAATCTCCTTTTCAAGCTTATAAACTTTTCCCAAGCTCTCATGTAACAAAAGTTTAAAAAAAATTACAAGAAAATGTATTTCTCAAAAATAAAAAAATGAAAATCAAAGAATTAAAAAAAATTGAAACACAAAATTAAAACAAAAAAAGGAAGTAAAACAAAAGAAAATCAAAAATCAAAAGAAAAAAAAAACACAAAAATACAAAAACAAAACAAAACAAAAAATAATCCAAAAAAATCATTAAAACCAAAAAAGTAAAAAGAAAAAAAAAGAGAAAAGAGTAAAGATATTAAATTAATTCAATTTTTGCAAATAAAAACATATTAACCAATTTCAAATTCGTTTTATTTGTAAAAGTTCAAATGATTTCTTTTTTTTTCCTTTTTACAAAAAATTAAAAAAACAAATAAAAACAAAAACAAAAACAAAAAAAAAATAAAAAGAAAAAAAAGAAAAACAACAACAAAAACACAAACCAAAAAAAAAAAAAAAAAAAACAAAACATCAACTAAAGATGATCCTTGTTCGAATTACGTAAATTTTGATCTTTCGCAAAAGATACGTAAGCCTTAGGCTTTTATCTTAAGTCAAATCCGTTTTTGTAAATAAAATATTTTTTTAATTTCTTTTTAGTTTTAATTGTATATTTTCTTTGTCTTATTTTATTTTAAATTTTACTTCCTTAATCTTTTTGTGTTTTATTTTACTCTCATAATTTTTTTTCTTTATTTTTTTTTCTTAATATCTTTCTTCCCTATTTTTAATCTCATTTTTCTTACCTTATCTTATTGTTAATTTTCTTTTCTTTTTAGTTCCATAAATTTTTTTTTGTATGTAATTTGTTAGAAAGAATTGAAATAGAATAATGACCGTTTTAATTTTGTACAATTAATTTAGGATAACCGTTATTAGAAATGTGTATAATGGGGTGCTTAACACTTCCTCCACTTATAATCGACTCCCAAACCTGTATTTGATTCATAGACCGTTTTTGTTTTTCTTACAAAAAGATTTTTTTAAAGTTTTACTTTTTAGAAAGATAAAATTTTGGTGGCAATTCTATTAATTTTATTTTAATTTTGATTTTATTTTTTTAAAAAATCAAAATTTCTTTTAAAATTCTTTTCTTTTCTAATTCCACGCGATGGTTTTTTCGGATGTGACAATTACACGTTTTGAAAAATGTGTAAAATTACATGTTTCGAGATGTGGTGAATTTCCAATGGAGTGATTTGCAGTTAATGTCATGCCTCATTTGCCTATTTTGATGCAAGCTGTTTAGTTGTGTAAGCCATGAGCTTGTAATTTACTCCAGCTTCAAGCACTTTTCTTGTTAGACTTTAAGATGCCGTTAATGCCATTCTGTAGTCAAGCGCCATTTTTAAAGAAAAGGCAATAATTAATTAAAAAAAAAATCTTTGAAAAAACTTTTGCACGTAGCCATACTCAGCAATTGTCGTTTCTTCATCTGAGGGCCATTTGGGTTCTTCTTCAAAGGCATGTAATATATTATATATATTTTTTATTTTCTAAAATATAAAAATGAATAAAAATTTGATAGATATATAACATATTATGTCGATTAGATTTTAGTATTAGATATATAATTATAAATTGTGATCAAATTTTTTTAATATTTGTTAATTTATTAAATTTGTAGATGAGTAATATTGAAAAATCACAATTATTTTTTTAGTGGATGATGATTATGATGCTGATATCAATGAGTTTGAGTTGTATAGAAAAGATAATGATGAATCTCAAATTAGTAGACAAATATATCAAGAATGCATCATAAATGAAGACAATAACAAAGTTATGATTAAAAAATGAGAGCAATTCAAGTAAGAAAAAACTGATTAAGAAAATATTGAGAATGTTGCATATAAATATTATAATAGATAATTAAAACAAGTTGGATACAGTGTATGAGAGACTTACAAAATCAACTAATGATGGCAGGATTATTAGTCACAAGCTATCCTATTTAAAGGAAGGTTTAAAGAAGAAAAGTATAAAAAGAATGAAAAAAAAAAGTCCTAGAAAAACACGTATTGGGTGTGATACAAAATTGTTTGTTAAGCGATATCAAGATGGATCATAACTCTTTTAGTTCAGACAGTTGAGGGGAATAACCTTTAACATGACAGAGAAGCTTTATAAGCTTTGTTTGGTCGTGAAGCAACCTTTGTTGATCCATTGAAAACAAAAGTAAAGGGGTAAAAAAAACCTTCAAGTTGTTCAATACGTTGACATAAAATACTCTCTCACACTGCCAACACAGTCATGAACTACGACACCGTAATACGGTGGGTTTTTTTTTTTTCTTTTTTGTTTTTGGTTAGTACATGGTGGGGTTCGAGTCTAGCATTAAACCTCCTGTTATTACATGCCTTTTTTTTTAAGACAGGAGTGTTATCATAGCATTCACTTCATCCCTCGTTATTCTCACGTTTCACTTTTTCACATCCCCTACCTCTTAGCTGGTGTGATTGGTAAGGTAAGAACGGGAGAGGGAGGGGTTCGTCTGTGTGAGAGAGAGAGAAGTTAGAAAGGGAGGAGGGATATTTTATGGAGAGCTTAACTCTCTGATGATGATGAAGTAGTACGAAGAGAAGCTGGGCAAATACAAGTACAGTAAGAAGATCAAGAAGAACGGGTAGTCGAGGAAAAAGAAAAAAAACTGACATTAGTAGTAGAAACAAGTTTTATACAGAGCAGTAATTAATGATTTTTACTATGAATGCAAATAACATTGGTGAAAAAGTTTTAGTGTTGTTACTTCCTTCCACGTCTTTACATTTTTGTCACCGTATATATCTTCCAGCAATTAAGGCGACTAAAAAAGGAAACTTTTTTTAAATGAACTGCAAATAGAATAAAAAGAAAACAAAACAAAAGTTAGAGAATTTAAAACTTGTGAAATCCCCACGTGCTAGGGAGAATGGGAGAAACTTGCGAAATCCACAGCTATGGCAGCTTCCACGTCTACCATCTCTGTAGCTTGCCTCTCCCCACTGTGAGTGAAGAGGTGGGAGAGACATTGGTCGCACAAGCGCAAGGCCACTAGCACTACATTAATGATGAACCACCAGATTGGAGGAACGAGGACCCACAACGGTAGCTCCTAGGTAAGAATTTCCGAAATATGGTAGACAATAACCTTTATATTGGGTGAGCGATCATTGATTTGATTTGATCGGAAAGGTATGAGTAGAATGACATAGACAAATATTGTTATGGAGAAAAGCCTCATGATAACAGGGTATTCTTTGAAGGGGTTGCTGCCAGAGTTTATATACTTTATTCCAATCAAAGTAATCAGTGATCCAGTGAGATAAGCATACTAAGTGTGAAATGCAGGGATGAAAGACAGAACCGAGCCCCTTCAACAAATTTTCTTTTTTAATTATAAAGGAAATGTCAGAATCGAAAAAAGCAAACGAGAAAGGAAATATAGAAGGCAAATAAATAGGTAGTAATAAGCACTAACCTCAGTGGCGGAGTACAAGCTTCTGCGGTACGGCTGCTTGATGTCGGATTGTTGGTAGGAACATCGTTAAGATGGAAAGACCTTGAGATGGTGCTGCTTATGAAAGAAAATGAACCTGCATTCATACTTGTGTGCTCAAGAAATGGAACTGCCAGAGAAGTTAGAGAAGTTGAGGACAGTCTAATGAGGAGTGAAAGTAAACTAAGCACGCTCGGGTGATGGACAAATCGGTTACCAAAGTATCATTGGCGAAGAGTATTCCCCCCCCGTCGGGTTGAAACTGGATATGTGAGTATGTTTATATGTAAACCAAAGGGTGTTAGTCAATGAAGTTCGTGGTAGGCAACTTCTCAACAGATCATTTGAAGACTAAAATTCAAATCCTAAGAAACTACTATAAGGATATCAGGTTAAAAACTCCAAAGAAACTTCTATTGGATATCAATGATGGATTGTGACAGGTTGGTAATAAATTACTGCATGATATCAACTCAAAAACTCCTAAGAAACTACTATAGGATATGAAGGATGGATTGTGACACAATACCATGTCAGCACATGTATGTACCCTTAGTACAGTATAGCAAATTATTATATATAAATAGCCATAAAATATAATATTTTTATGTAATATACTTTACTATTTATAAATATGAAGAATAAAATTCAAATCCTAAGAAACTACTATAAGGATATCAGGTCAGAAACTCCAAAGAAACTTCTATTGGATATCAAAGATGGATTGTGACAGGTTAGTAATAAATTACTGCATGATAGCAAGTCAAAAACTCCTAAGAAGCTACTATAGGATACGAAGGATGGATTGTGACACAATACCATGTATGCACATCTACGCACCTTTAGTACAGTAGAGCAAATTATTATATATAAATAGGGATGAAATAAAGTAATATTTTCATGTAATATATTATATTATTTATAACTATATATATTAATTTAATTTTTATGAAAATTTTTATTAATATATTTAAAAAATATATTTTAAATAATATATATAAATAAATTAGAATTTTTAAATTTTTAAATCCATATAAATATTAAAATGACATGTACTATCTTTTTTTTTGGATAAATTTTTTTTGTTAACACATACCTTTTTTTAAATGACTTATACTATTGGTTGAGAAATAATTAATTTTTTTTTAATTATTTTGGAAGAAAATATAATAATGAGTGCTAAGACTATAACAAATTATTAATTAATTAGATTTTTTTTGTCAAGTAAATTTTTATTATAATTTTATTAATAATTTTCTAAGTAGCTATTTAGTCTTAAATCATCTTTATTAAAAAAGATGATTATTTTATTGATAATTTTACTATTTTACAAACGCACATTTCTATTTTAATCAATGAAATTAATAGTCAAATAGAATGATGAAGTAGATGGTTCTTATTTAGGTATATTGGTTATTTCACTCCTTTTTAAGGCCTAGTCACTTAAGCAATAATAATATTAATTTCATGAAATATAATAAGTATTTAATACATTATATTCTCATTCAATCATTTTAGAAGTTTAAATTTGTTAAAGATATAATTAATATTTTTAAAATTGGATCAGTCATTGAACTAATAAATATACTGATTTATGATTTATTGGTTTAACCGTGGTCGAATTAGATAATAATTATATATATATATATATATATGTGTGTGTGTGTGTGTGTGTGTGTGTGTGTGTATTAATATTAAAAATTTAGTATAACAAACGATAATAAACAAATATTAATAAAATTTAAGGTATTTTATTATTAATTATATACAAAAATAAATCAAATATAATATAATATTTAAATTCAATTAACTTTTTAATGTTAAAATTTAAGCCTAAAATAGCTTATATATTAATAAATATAATTATCAAATATTAATGTGTTGAAACAATTAAGTATTAAAATTAAAATATTATAAAAATTAATTATTCAACATATTTATTTTTTTATCATTAATTTTTTTTTAAAAATTGTATAATAAAATTTAATTAGTTTTTGAAGGTTTGAACATAGTATAAAAAATGATAATTGATAAATGTTTAAATTAAATATCATAAATTTTAAGAGAAATATCATAATTATATTTATGACAACTCTAACAAAAGAAACAAGGTGATTCAATGGTTGAGATATTAAAAATGTCTTCTTTGGGTCACGGGTTTGACACTCCATATGGCCATTTTTATTAAAAAATGCAACCTATCAATAATCTATATATATAATAAAATTTACATACATAACTCCATATGGCCATTTTCATTAAAAAATGAAACCTAACAATAATCTATATATATATAATATAAAATTTACATACATAAATTGAAGGTGTTCTGTAGGTTAACTGGCAACATGCATGTTTTTCGAAATAATCCACTAATAATATATTTATATAAAAATTTACATATATAAGTTGGAGTTGCATTGTAGACCAAATGGCAAAGAATGTTTTGGAAGCACCATACCTGTTTAAACTAGTTTGTTTGTACTAGTTTTAGTCTTAAATTGACCAATTCAACATGATTTTGAAGAGAAACGATTTAAAGAGTTGTTTGGATTGGATCAGAGTCTAATTCCCAGTCCTACCAGTTGAATTGGTCAATCCAATTATAATAACCTTAAATATAAGGAAGATACCTGAGATACATGTATTTTATAATCATCACTTTTTACTTTGTAAGTATAGAGATCTTACATCTGGATTCATGTTTGTTAAGTTTTAAAAATATTTGATTGTATACTTTTTTAATAACTATCAATTATTATGTTAAATTTAATAATTTTAAATATATAATTATTAGAATGTAAAATATTAATATATCATTAATCAATATAAAGTTCTTAATTAGGTGTTATTTTATTATAAAATAGTTTAGTCGTTTAAGTTGAATCATGATAGCAACAATAGAGGCTCTAACATCTTTTAACTTGTGGCTTAATAATATATATTCTCCTGTCATTTTCTAACAAAGTTTAATAAAGAATGACCTATGAGTTAATAACATATATGAAACACATTTTAGAATTTAGTTATTGCTAAAATTTAATTATTTCATTTTCATAGACTCAAAATAATCTTTCAATTTGTAGTTAACTTTCATGCATTTATTTATTTAGATTACATGAATTTTTTGAGTGATAAAGAAACAAATAAGAAAATTATTAATTTTACCATGATTGCACTAATGTGGGTATAGTTGAAAATTTATTCAAAAATATATATTTTTTAAAAATATATTAAATATACTTTTTAATAAAAATAAAGTAATAAATGTTAAGAATATATTTATAAATAATTAAATAATGTGTGTGTATATTATTTATATATTTTTATATATAATATTTTGCATTTTTATAACAAAGGTCCAATTTTGGAGAGATGGACAAGCAGTTGCATTCTACCCTTTATGTTAGATGTTTGAATTTTGCCAAGGTCAATTTTGCATGTTTACATTCTATGGGATTACAGAATGGGTGACAAATGAGGTAAGAAATTCTAAATAATTCAAAGTCCATACACTACTAAGGTATCAAGGAATGTGGAATTTATATCTTAAAAAGTATTTGTTTTTAATTTAGTATTTGATAACTTTCTAAACTTATTTTTATTTTGAATAAATATTTTGCATCTTAATTGTGATTTTATTTTCTATATTTTGAATAAATAGAGGAATTAAAAACAATTAGAATTAAGTTGGGGATTTGGTGATGAGGCGGAGCTATAGTGATCTCAATCTCAGCGTTAGCAGAGGTTAAGGATGATTATGGCTAAAGTATAGGTAGGGTACTATAGTTTTCGTCCTCAGATTCAGAGAAAATAAACCAAACGCATGCCATAGCAAGTAGAAAACTCAATTTAATTTTGAAAAGAGGCCCTTTTGCTTTGAAAGTGCAAGGCTCACGCATGAAAACTTCCACAAATTCATTGGTCAGAAGTGTTGAGGGGTGTCTCCCCCTATGATAATCTTTCTAAGATGACTAATGAGCTTTTGATTTGAAATAGGGATGCCTTTGGGCATATTAAGAAGCAGAAGAATTGTATTATGGAGAGAATTGATGGCATCCAAAGGAAAATTAGCTCTCTTCCAGGGCTGTACCTAGCTCTGTTTAGTATGGACAAGAAACTTCTCTAGGAGCTTGATGCTATTTTGTAGCAAGAAGAAATTCTTCGGCTTCAAAAGGCGTGCATTGAATGGATAAATGATGGTGACCATAATACCCGATGCTACCACCTCAAAACTATTACCGAAAAAACAAAAAAGGCGTAATATAATCCTCTTGTTGTGCAAGGAGGATGGTGGCTGAGAAGATGATCCTGAGATGATAAAAGTAATGGCTGTAAGCTTCATTCATAATCATTTCTGTAATGATCATACAGGGATCCCTTGGGTCTATACTAGGGCATAGTTCATGCATATTAATGAGGATGTCCAAAGTGATCATGTACATCTTATGACTGACGTGGAAATTTAGAATGCTATATTTTCCATAAGCGGCCTTAAAGCCTCAGGGGATGATGATTTTCCGGCTATCTTTTATCAAAAGTACTAGGATGTGGTTGGGCTTGAGATATGCAATTTCATTAAAAAAAATTTTATAAGACAAGCTGATGTCCATAAGATTAATAAGACTCTTCTTATCTTGATTCCTAAGATCAAGTCGTGGGAATGGCTTTCTCGGTTGAGGCCTATATACAACGTTGTGCAATGTCATCTACAAGGATATTCTTAAATTAATGTCAATCAATGAAAGTCCTTAAGTCTTTTTTTTTTGATATTACATTGAAAGGATCGAACTCTTGACACTATTTATACCCCCACTCCACCCTTATCATTTGGGCTAATCTCAAGTGGCAAATCCTAAAGTCCTTAGTGCCTAATATCATATTTTCAAGTGCTTAAAGCTTTTTACCCCTTCTTATTACCAAAAAAAAAACTCAATCCCTAATTCTTTCCCTATTGAATCTTTAAATTCCTAAATCCGGATCGATATATCCAAAGAAATTTAAAACTTTGCAATTAATTCCTTAATTCGACCTAAGAGAGAAACTACTTAAAGTAGTAAGTAATAAACACACACGGTGGATCAAGGATTGTGGCAAAATAAACACACATGGGGTTAACAGCCTGTTTGGCATTCTTTAATTTCTTAAATAAGTAATTTATTTTTTTAAAACATTTATTTTTAATTTTCATAGTGTTTGATAACTTTATAAACTTGTTTTTAATTAATAATAGCAAAAGGAGTTTTTCTATTGTGGGAAAAAAATGAATTTATTACTTTGAAAGCAAAAGCATAAATAAAAATTATTATTTTAATCTGCAAAAATATAATTTCTTAAAGTCATTAATTATCATATTACTACTTATCATTTTCTATTTGCAGTTTCATCTTATTTTATTATTGGTTTTTCTTCTCTCAACCATATATGATGTATTTTGATATATTTATTTTATTTGTATATAATATATGTATTTATTCAACGAAACGCATGTAGACAATTTCTCAATAGAACATTTCATATATATATACCGCGCATGGATTGTCTGTTGCGCAGCTTATATGTTGCGCGGCAGATCAACCACCAAAAAATTAAAAAAATAAAAAAATAAAAAAATGATAATCCCCCTGTTTAGAGGACTGAAGCTACACTCTATGTACACCACTAACAGTAAGTTATCGACCTAATAATGTGTCACAATCGGGCATAAGATATCACGACTAAAATTCAAATCCTAAGAAACCACTATAAGGATATCAAGTCAAAAGCTCCTATGAAACTTCTATAGGATATCAAGGATGGATTGCGACAGGATTGTAATAAACTATTATAGGATATCAAGTCAAAACTAAAATTCAAATCGCAAGAAACTACTATAAGTTCAAATCCTAAGATCAGAAAAGGATGGATTGTTACAGTATTGTGTAATAAAGGTAGACAAAAGACCATAAAGTTCAGTTCATACACTCACAATCCTAGGAATGACTAATGTAGTGTAGAAAAAATTCTAAATAGAAAATTCAAAGTTCATACACTATTAGTATATCAAAGATTGTGGAATTTATTTTTTAAAAAGTATTTGTTTTTAATTTTATAGTGTTTGATAACTTTCTAAACTTTTTTTTTAATTTTGATTAAAATATTTTATATTTTAATTGTGGTTTTATTTTCTATATTTGGATTAAATAAAGGGTTAAAAACTTAATTAAAATTAGTTAGGGATTTGGTAATGAGGAGCAAGTATGGTGATCTCATTTACAGTTTAATAAAGGTTAATTATGGATGATCACGGGGAAGCTATAGTGATCTCATTCAAAGTTTATATACTATTAAACCAAACTTAGATCTCTTGAAATACTTCAAAAGATAAAATAAGGAGAGAGAAAAAGAAGTAAGTGAGACCCACATCTGCCATGTGGGTCCCACACATGTGAGTCCTATTTTTTTTTTTGTTCACTTTAACTGAAGTACTTTAGGTGATTTCTCTCCCTATTGAACTTTGTTGAGTAAATTTACAAAGGATGGGATAGTTTGACAGTATTTGTTATAATTAAACTCCAAATATGGTGAAATTGACCCATATTTAAAGTTTAGGGAGCATTTTTATTACTTAAAAAGGTCTTGTAAATTAGTCAAAGGCAATTTTCATTGAGAAAATAAATAAAGTTTAAAAATTAAAGTAAAATTTTTTATTAACATTGATTTATCACTCCATGTTCCTTTTTTTGATGCACAGTTCCAAAAAATAAACACTTATATCTGTTCTTTCATCGAATAATAGATAAAGGCAAATATGTCTCACTAGTGGTGACAAAATATATATGAAATAAAATACATAATTTAAAACCAATATTTTCACTTCTCATGTTTGCTTATTTATTAGAATTGCTATATATCTTTAGTGTTTGATAAAACTTTTAAACTAAATAATAAACAAAAAAATAGCCAAGCATATAAGATCAAATAATGATTAAAAAATTTAAATAGTGAGAAAAAATAATGATACAAATTAAATTCAAATTATAAAAAAATTCATTACCTTTTCTTTTCTTTTTTTATCGATTTGTTTTTTAGGATTTTTTTTTTCAAAAATGATTTCATTCTATCTCATCGTCCTTTGCCTTTTGTGATTGGTGGATCTTGAATTGATATATGACCTAATAAATAGGATTGTTCTTCACAAACTAATACTTTTGGTGGCATTTCTTTTCTTCCATTATTAGAAGTTGTGGTACATTGTTTTTTCATTGCAATTTGAATCTCTTCTTTAACTTTTTGGAACCAGTATAATGCTACTTCATAGACTTCAAAGGATGAAGAGTTGTTTGTTGCAATTTCTTCTTTCTCATGACAAAGTGAGATGTATCTTTGAGTTAAATGAGGTTGGCATCTTTTTGTACATATTTACCTTTTTCATCAATAACTCCTTTTAGTTTGGCATCTTTTGTCCATCATTTTAGCACATATTGGCTTGGCAGGTTTTGGCAATTTGTTACAATAAACACCCTTAAAATATGTCTACATGAAATTCCTATAAACTCAAATTTTTCATAACTACATTTTATACTAGATTCAATTGAAGACATTATTACTATATAAAGCTTAGCTTCTTCTCCATATATCTAACATTTATAGGGAATCATGGTTCCTTCATCTTTATACTTCTCATACATGTAATGTAAACGACCAATTCTTCTTGAAACGTTTGCAATATTGCTAGTGTGTACAATTTAACTCTCTTCTTCAATTTGCATATTTACCATTAAAGGAGGCAAAACTTAATTCATATTAAAATGAGCTTAAATTTCTTTTTCACATTGACTAATTGTTGCTTTATGAATACCCTTGACAAAGTTTAAAAGAAGCACGTTTCTATTCAAAAACCTCTTACAAAGCTTGTTTATACTTTCATTTCTTTGAGTTGTAGGCATATCTGCCCAACAAAAAAAAGAAAAAGCATGTGAATACATTACAATCCATTTTTGTCTTTTAATATATATCCATTGTATCCAACAATTTCCTTTTAGATTGTATATATTTAATACTGCTATCCAACCAATTTCAAACTCAATGGTCTCACATCTCTTTACACAATTGAAAATTTTTTTGCCATAGTTACAATGCCTATAAAATAAATGGCTTAAACATTTTTTTTAAGCGTATAAAACATATGCCATAAGTAAATGTGATGGATAGTAATAGGTAAAATATATGCAATTTCCCCAATGATAGCTAAGTCTTGATTAGTAAGAATTAATTTAAGATGAACTCCTTATATTGCTTTCATCCAAATTTTAAGTATCCATACAAATGAAGCCTGTCATATAATATCAGTGCACAACGAAACAAAATTGTTTGGAGATGATGGTTTATACTAGGGGTGTTCAAAGGCTTGGTTTGGTTCGGTTTTGAGCAAAAATCAAATCGAACCAACTTAATCGGTTTAGCATTTTGTTGGACCTTGTCGGTTTTAAAATTTAATCGGTTTAGTTCGGTTTGGTTCATATTTTTTTTTTCCAAAAGTAATTTTTTTTAAAAAAAATTGTTCTTTATATGTAGAATTTAACTTCTAATATCTTACATATCTTAAAATTTTGACCAATAATAACTTTGAAATAATTTACTATTTATATATATATTACCTAAACAAATTTCATACATTCACAAATAAGTTTTAAAAAGTGAAAAAAAAGAGTAATATCTTATAATAAAATAGTATAAATAATTTGTATATTTTTTGAACCACATAAAAAATATAGTTTTGATACAAGTTTAATTGACAAAAGATCTTATTAATCTAAAAAAAAATAAAATATTAAATTTAATTAATTGCGATTTTAATGATTCGGTTTGGTTCGGTTAACCAAACCAAATATGGAAAAAATCGATAACCGAACCGATTTAATCAGTTTTACAATCACAAAAACCAAACCAAACTAATTTTTAATCGATTTTATTCGGTTTTTGGCGGTTTGGTTCGGTTTGATTTGGTTTAATTAGTTTGGTTCGGTTTTGTTCACCTTTAGTTTATACTAACCATGAGAATAAAAGGCATTCTATATTTATTAGTTCCATAAGTAGAATCAAAGTATACCACCTTTCCAAAATAACTATAGTTTACTCTTGGCCTTACATTTTTCCAAAAAAAAAAAATCGATCATTTTTCCATCTACATTATCAAGCTAGATTGCATAAAAAAAATGTGGGTTACTTACTTGCATATCATTCAAGTAGTTTAGCAAATTTTGAGTATCTCCCATTGAAAATTCTTTCATCCTTCAAGTATGCAAAAAATTCTGAGCATCTCTTTTAGTAAAGCCAACATTTTGTCCATCATGAGTTTTACCAAAAAAGTAGTTCATTATCAAGTTTGTTTTGATCTTTCCTTTTCTCATTTTTTTTGTATCATATCTCCTTGACTTTTAGAGATTTTTTTCGGGTTACACTCTCATAGTTATGATTTTCTTCAAAAAGAGAAACAATTCATGATCCATCCTTAAATCTTTTAACAAATAGTCTTGCATTGCATCCAACATATGTCTCCTTAGGTGTCTTTTTCTTTTGTTTTTGTTCTTTTTGTATCTTTCTTCTTTGAATCCTTCTTTTAAACAAAATAGCTTATGACTAGTATATATTATCATCTTTCATTGATTTTTTTGCAGGTCCCTTTTGCACACTAAGTCTAATTTATTTTGTATATGAATTGTAATATTGATATGTAGTATTATCCAAATCAAATTTTATACTAACATGTGATTTTGAAATATCATTCTCAATCATTCTTGTCTTGCTCAGATTTCTCTTTTTTTGTTTTGTTTTCAATCATAACTAATTCTAGCATTATCTTCATCTAGGATGCATTTTTAATATGTTTGTCCATTATTTTGAAATTCATTATTATCATCTCTACCCAATTCAAACTCATTGACATCAAAATTATAATCATGATTCATCCAAGGAATAATTTTGATTTTTTAGTACTCATCTGAAAATTTAATAAATTAACAAACATTAAAAGAAATTTAATCACAATTTATAATTAAATATCTAATACTAAAATCTAATCAATATAATATGTTATCTATCTATCAAATTTTTAGTTCTACAGTTTTTGTTAATTTTTATATTTTGGAAAATAAAAAATATAGAACAATATGTTACATACCTTTGAAGAAAAACTCCAATGGTCCTAAGAAGAAGAAACAGCAATTGCTGAGTATGGCAGAATGCAAAACTTCTCTCAAAGATGCTGTTTTATTTATTTTTTAATTAGTTATTGCCTTTCCTTAAAAATGGTGCTTGACAAGAGAATGGCTTTAACTGCATTTTCAAGTCTAACAAGGGAAGTGCTTGAAGCCAGAGTAAATTACAAATTCAGTTCATTGCTTACACAGCTAAACAGCTTGCATCAAAATAGGCAAATAAGGCAGGGCATTAAATGCAAATCCATCTAATGGAAATTCTACACATTTTAAGAACATGTAATTAAATATGTTCTTAGGAACTTGTGATCATAACTCGTTTTAGATAAACAAAGAACTAAAAATAATTCAAAAATTCGGGGGCAATATACTCTTAAACACTAGTATAAAATAATAAAGGAAGAAATTTACCTTGCACTTTTGCAAAAATACAACACAATAAAAGAATTTGAAAGGCATTTACAAAGAGATAACAGAGTTCTCAATCTTCTATGAGGATTTATTCTCTTAAAAAGACTTCTTCTGTTTAGATTTTGAGAGCACAACTGTAAATTTGATAAAGTGAGTTACAAATCTTGAGCAAATTAACTTCCAAGACGAAGAGAAAAAATTTCACGGAAGAAAAATCCATGCCATATACAAGTCATTAGGACTAATCCAAGGCCCCAGAATTCCTATGTTAGTGGTTGTGACAAAAGTATATATTTAGTCCCAAAAAAGAAAAATGTACATGTAAGTTATAATTCTCCTGCAAGCATAAACCAATTAAATATCAAATGAAAGCAAAAATAAAAATATTAACAATAGAATAATCCTACTAATAACTTCTCTTTTATAAATTTGAAATTATATTTATTTGATTTTAGGAACAAAAACACCGTAAATCTCCAAAGCCATATATATTAAAATAAACTATACAAATTTCTTTTGAGTTTTGTTGAAATTATAGAGATCTCTTTTATATTTTCAATATATATATATATATATATATAGACTTTTCTCACAATAAAAAGTTATCTTATATGTTAGTTTAATTTTAAATTTTTGCCTAAAATATCCTCAATTAACCTAAATACATATTTTTTAAAATTTAAAAGTTTAAATGAAGGGTATTTTGATTAAAAAAAATTAAAATTGAACTAAAGTATACAATAATTTTTTGTTTTTGAAAAAATTTGTATATATTTTAAAAATAGAGTAAAAATTTATATAATTTTAACAAAATTTAGGAGAAGTCCATATAATTTATTCTATATATTAATATGGATAGATGTAATAGGAAGCATACTAGAGATTAAAAAGAGAGCATGGATGAACTCCAATTCGTGAAGGATTGATGGGCCACAACTTCATCGCCTTGTCTCTTTAGTTCTTTAATTTTTTTTTAATATTCCTTCTGTATGTTAAAGTGTGGTCTATATTTATAGTTATTGGTTTCTAGCTAAGATTAAGTATAATATCTCTATTGTCCATATCAATTGAAACCTTTGTTTCTTTTGGGCATTTCCATTGGTATGTCAAAATTTACAAAATGAAAAGAAATCGTGCATAATAAAGCATGCTTTATTAATGCAATATTGGTCATGGTACATATGCTTCTGTCACCATAAATAGAAAAATTTCAAGCTTCACCACTCAACGGTGGCCTTTGCAAGTTTCACGAATATTATGCACGTCAAGTCTCTCTACAACATAAAGCAACCACCTTTTTCTATAATATGGGGATGGAGAAAATGCTAAATGCTAATTTTCCAAACAGTAAAGTTTACAACTTTCATCAAATCAACCAATTATTTTCAGAGGATTCAGAGAGTAAAGTTTTATATGCATTAGAATGATAAAAAAAAGTTAAGAGGAAATAAAATTTAGTCTTGAACAAAGCCTGAAATACCATTCGTGCTTACCATAATAACAATAACAATAGAAAAAGGGAAGAGAGAATAAAGATTAACGTGCACTTACTTCTGCTACTTTGTTCAAGAAAACGGATTTTCACGGCTCAAAATCATTTTCATTGATGTAACAGCATCAATTAAGGAACAAATGGATGCCAGAGACCCTATAGAGGACGTCCCTTTAGTTTTGGTTCCTTTCTTCTACATCGCTGAAATAGGATAGCTGGAATCGGTTATGGCTTTGGCACCTTTTTAGGTGCACTTAAAAGGAAAGTTCCTTGAAGCAACTTAAACGAACAAAAAGGAGGGAAGTGGAAAACAACCTCAGCGAGCAAAGTCAGAAGCAAGACAAACAGTAAAGCTAGAGTATTTTCGCAAGAATCTAGTTTTGTTACTATGCTTGAATTTTGATCATTGACAAGCACATTCACAACTGAGAATCTTAAGGGCGTGTTTGGATTGACGACAATGGAGGAGAAGGAAAAAGAATTGTTTGATTTGTGAAGGTCTAAATTAAACCTTTCTTTTCTTTTTCTTTTACTCCATTCGCATCAATCCAAATTTACTCATTAAAGAAAACAAAACTTTTACATGCCACATTCCAAAATTTTTACATGGTTCTCAGTGGCCAAAAATTCAAATGTTTGTACCAGTTTCTTCTAGTCCATCAGATTTTGAATCAATACCATCCAAGTAGCCCACCAGAAAATTTGTACCTAAGATGGGGTGAAGAATTTTTTTTGACTTGGTGTTAAACTAGATCTTTTTACTACTCGATGTCAAGAGCACACTCCCCCAATGTTAGCACTCTTAGAGGAAATCAAACTTGGATTAAGAAGAAGTGATGTCATTTCTCCTTACTAACTCCCTTGAGTATGATCGTAGTGACATGAATCTATCCTTAAGCAGATGGAATTATGCATCATGCACAATATCAACTGCAACGTTCATACCAACATTGCGACTAAAGTAAAAATACTAGAGATACGATACACTGAACAAAGTAGTAGCCATAACCATAAAACACTGACAATGTCACAGCACAGTATTGGATCAAACACCAGTTTTAATTCTGAGTACAGTGCTGCTATGGTGATTGCATTTAGAACTAAAACTAAGTAGAACAACATTAACATTAAATTTTCAGGAGTAGTTATATTACTTAGTTCGATTCTCAAAGAGGCATTGAATCTTTCTTAGCTGATACCAATCTTATGCTGTGAGCTTGTGTCAGCTGGAGGTGCCAATTGAATCCGATGCCTTTCCCATTCTTCTCTCTCGTTATATTTTCCTTGCTGAGCATGTTTCCCATGCTCTAATACTCTAATCACAATTCCCTTTTTGTTTCAATCTATAAATAACACTTCACCAATCTTATAGCTCTTGTGCTCATATTTAAGTTTCCTTATTTTTTGCTTTCGCTTAAGTAGTTCCTAAACACCGCCATCATTTCCATTATGGCTAACCGACCTCCATTTCGCCCATGGTTCCGCTTAGCCTCCTTACGCCCTGTGTCTGCTCCTCCTGCTCCTGCACAAGAGCCTCGTCCTTCTTTGGTTCAACCCACAACTAGGACAAATTCATCACCACCACCAACACCTGCTGCTCCTGCGGACAGAGGATCTGTACCTTCATTTCCAGCTCAGAAACTTCCTGCTCTGACTTCTTCTTCATTGCCAACTTCTCCTGTTCAAAAGGCATCACTCACAACCTTCTCTTCAGTTCCATTTTCTTCTCCAACCCAGAAAGCAGCCCAACCACCTTCTGCTTCTTCCCCAGCCAAGGGTGAGACCACGGCTCGTGGGTCCAGGCCCTCTACGAAGCCGGTGGTTCAGACCTCAATGCAGTCGCCGAAGTCCAAACCCACCACACCACCGCCTTCTCCTCTGACTCTTCCACCTTCACAGTTGAAAGCTAACTCTGAGATTGAGCCTAAGATCTCAGTGGAAGCAGAGTCCAAGAAGGTGATAGCTCAGAAGACCATTGAAAAGGCTAAGCAGTGGCTCAATGGCAATTCAGGGGAAACAGGGGAAACCCAAAAGATCCATAATGAGAGACAGAAAGGTAATCAAAGAAAGCTTTCAGATTCTGAGGATTCTGAAATGAAATTTATAACTATTGCAGGTGAAAACAGAGGGGCTTACATGGAATTGATCCAGTCCCCGAAGAAACATGAATTTGGAGACAAACCCAACTATCTTTACAAGAAGGGGAATTCGAAAACCAAAACCGAAAATGGCCAATCAGGGAACTCGAGCAGTGATGAAGGGAATGTGAATAAGAAGGAGAATAAAAGCAACAGAGGAGGAACAAAATCTTCAAATCCAACGGCTGCGTTCATGAACAGCAATGTGCAGTGCGTGAACAATTCCCTCTTGTACAACGCCTCCTGCACCCATCACGATCCAGGAATTCGCCTTTCTCTCTCGAAGAAGCCACACGAGAGTGAAGTGTTCCATCTCAAGAGGGCCGTCAATGGCAAGCACGATTGATTCGACGACAGTGCTTTGATTTGATTTGATTTGAAGTTGGTTTTGTGTTTTAGGGATTATGGTATGCATTGGAAAATAAAGGTCAAGAGTGGGGGCAAAAGGGGAAAAGCGCTTCTGATTCATGCAATTCACCTTTTGTTGCAAAAAGTTGAATAATTCTCCGTAGAACATTGTCACTGCCACCATTTGAAGAATGAAAATAAATATGGATTCTCTGAGCTGGGAAAGAAACTTACCGCAAAGAATTTATTTGGGCACCGTTGGGACCATTATTCCTTCTCCGGCTTATTTGATATATAAATAATAATTTTAAAATAAAAAATAATTTTATAAATAAAAAATTTTAATATTTTTATTTTTAATAATTACATAATAATAAATAGATAATAATAAATAATAATTATTAAAAAAATAGACATTCTATCCAATCTTCCATTTTCTTTTTATTTTGCCATTCCTTACCAAACATGCGGTAGAGTGAGGGGAGAAATTATGTGATGTCATAATGTACAGTCATTGTTATTTATCTGAGTTTGATCTCTGTGAAAAACATTTTAAAATTTTGATGCCTCCTCCCTCTCCCGCAATTGCTTTAGCGAATTACCTTATTTTCAAAATTCCTTTGTATTGTTTTAATTTTAATAGTTTGGATCTTCTCTTATTTAGTGTATGTAAGCTTTTTTAGAGTAACAGAGGTTCCTTTTTTTATATTATTTTAGTAATCGAGGAATATGGGGTATATTTAGAATAATACAATGGAATAGATCCTATATCTATATTTGTCAGTTGGCTAATATCTAATCATATATACTGTTTATAGATATATATCATAATAGTTTGTTGGTTATCTCCACGTATCTCGCTAACACTCTTCCTCAAGTTGGTGCATGAATATCTTTTATGCTCAACTTGCCCAATGCATTTTGAAAGTTCTTTATGGGAATTGACTTTGTCAGGAAATCTGCCAACTGGTGTTTTGACTGTATATATGAAAACTGAATGATGTTATTGTCCAATTTTTCTCTAATGAAGTGTCTATCAACTTCCACATGTTTCGTACGATCATGTTGAACTGGATTTTGAGCTATCTCTATTGCTGCTTTATTATCACAGTACAAGTTCATGGGCAATTTAACCTCAATTCCTAAGTCTTTGAAGACTCGTCTTATCCATAGCAATTCGCATAATGCATGTGCCATGCTTCTAAATTCTGCTTCAACATTTGATCTCAATACCACCTTCTGTTTTTTACTTTTCCAAGTTACTAGGTTACCACGCACTAGTGTTAAATAGCCAGTAGTTGATCTCTTGGTAGTTTGATCACCAGCCCAATCTAAATCTGAATACCCTTCAATCTTAGTACTTCCATTTTTTGCAAAGAATAAGCCTCGTCCAGGTGTGCCTTTCAAGTACCTCAATACTCGAATAGCAGCATGGAAATGATCCTTGCTGGGGGCATGCATAAACTGACTCAACACACTTATAGCATATGCTAAGTCTGGCCTTATGTGGGTGAGATAGTTCAACTTTCCTACTAAGTGTTGATATCTTCTTCTGTCTATAGGAACTTGGTTTGGGTAGATTCCCAACTTATGGTTGAGCTCAATTGGTGTCTCTGTTGGTTTACACTCAAGTAAACCTGTTTCTGCGAGTAGGTCTAATGTATACTTTCTCTGTGTTAGTGTAATTCCATGGTTTGTTCTGGTGACTTCTATCCTGAGGAAGTATTTGAGTTCTCCAAGATTTTTCATCTCAAATTTTGTGGTCAGATGCTTCTTTAGGCCATTAATTTCCTTTTGATCATTCCCGGTGATGATCATATCATCTACATAAACTATCATTATCGTGATAGTTCTGTGAGCCTTTTTTACAAATAGTGTGTGGTCAGTGTTGCTCTGATTGTAACCAAACTCCTTCATAGTGATTGTGAGCTTGCCGAACCATGCTCGTGGTGATTGTTTCAAGCCATAAAGTGCCTTTCGTAGTTTGCACACTTTATCTTTATGTATTTTTGGGCACTGAACTCCAGCAGGGATGTCCATGTATACTTCTTCTTCTAACTCCCCATTCAAAAAGGCATTCTTTACATCGAGTTGTTGAAGAGTCCAATCTCTGTTTGTAGCTATTGAAAGTATGATCCGAATGGTGTTCATTTTTGCAACTGGCGCGAAGGTTTCATCATAATCAACCCCATACTTCTGTGTGTATCCCTTTGCAACGAGTCTGGCTTTGTAACGATCTAGGCTCCCATTTGCCTTGAATTTCGGTGTGAGCACCCATTTACAACCTACTATTTTTTTTTTCCTTCAGGTAAATGCACCAACTCCCATGTGCCATTTCGTTGCAGTGCTTTTAGTTCCTCGTTCATTGCTTCCTTCCACTTCGGATCACTCAAGGCTTCCTGTACACTCGTAGGTATATGAATATGATAGATGCCACTGGTTGTTTCACTGTCAAGGGTCGATGTATAGTTACATATAGGATACTTACTTCGTGCTTTCAGATCCAGTTCATATTGTTTTCTTGGCACACCTTTTGTTGTTCTTTGTGAAGTTCTGACAGCTTGGTCATTGGTTATAGAGTACGACTCCATCGTGGTGGGAATAAAGTTATCATCCTGTTGCTTTTCGAGATTTTTACATTTTTCAATAGGAGGTAATGAGTCAGAACAAATATCAAGTTCATCATTTACCTGTGGTGATGATGAGTTTTGGTTGGGGACATTTGAGGAGGATCCTTCGGCTGATGGTGTAGGCAATCTTGTATTTGACTCTGGTGTAGTATGTAGGTCAATTTCGCATGGGTTATTTTCGCCTTCTAGTTCTTTGGCTTCAATCTCTTCAAACATTACTTGAAGTTCTGCTAGCTTCCCAAGTTCATGCTCAACGTCCTCCATACTTCCCTTCTCATTTATCATGGTCTTCTCCCCCTGAAGGGAAGTGTTACTCATGGTGTAGTATGGCTCAGACTCGATGAAAGAGACATCCGAGGTTGTGTAGAGCTTTTTTTTCTTTGGATCATAGCATCTGTATCCTTTCTAGAATTCAGAGTAGCCTACAAAGATGCATTTTAGAGCTCGTGGGTCCAGTTTGCCACGGAAGGTGTGAGGAATGTGAACGTAAGCTGTACAACCAAATATGCGTGGTTCAAGATTTGGCAAATGAGGGATCTCAAGCAGTGACTGTAATTTTTGCAATGGAGTTTGAAAGTCCAAAGTGCTGAAGGAACACGATTTATTAAATAAGAAGCAGACTTTACAGCCTCTGCCTAATAGGTTCGAGGCATATTCATACCAAATAATGAAGCTCGGACCACTTCGAGAATTTGACGATTCTTACGTTCAGCTAAACCGTTTTGTTGAGGTGTATAAGGGCACGAAGTTTGATGCCTAATTCCCCATTCACAAAGAAATGTAGCCATTGTAGAGTTTACATATTCTGTGCCGTTCTCTATTTGCAATATTGCAATATTATGTTTGTACTGCGTCTGCACCATTTTATAAAATTCTCGAGAAACTTGGAAAGAGTCACTTTTATTTTTAAGTAGAGAGATCCACACCATTTGAGTACATTCATCAACAAAAGTAATGAAATAACGAGCATTTGAAAAAGTAGCAACTGAAGCAGGATCCCAGATATCAGAGTGAATAACCATGAAAGGCACACTACTTTTATTCATACTTGGAGCATAATGAACACAATGACTCTTTGCAAGTTCGCAAGTTTCACAATGGAAATTGGAATTATTCAACTGAGAAAATAAATTAGGCTTCAATTTCTTGAGATACCCAAATGACAAATGACCCAAACGACGATGCCACAGCCACATATCAGATTCAATTTTATTCCCAACCATGCTATTTGCACGTACAGGTTCACTTGGTTCCAACTTTAAATAATATAGATTGCCTTGCCTAACACCATAGCCAATGATCCTTTGAGTTAGAATGTCCTGAAACACACAAAACGAAGGCTAAAACGTTACTGTGCATGACAATGTAGTGGTGATCTGACTAACAGACAACAAACTATAATTCAAAGATGGAACAAGAAGGACTGTATCCATTGTCATATTATCTGAAAGGTGACATGAACCTTGGCCCTCGATACGTGCTTATCCTCCATTTGCTGTGGAGACATGCAACATAGAGTGAGGTTGGATTCGTTCCAATAATTTTGCATCATTCGTCATGTGGTCTGAGGCACCTGAGTCAACAATCCAAGTGTGATGTGAGAGTGAAATATTTTCCTTACCAGTTGTACTTTGTAGTACTACGTTTGCTGTTGGATTTGCTGATTCAAATTCGCTTACTGAGGTGTTAGGCTTATCATCAGAATGGTGTTCATAGCCTTCCAGCCAACCTTCCTCCTTGGTTTTTTTTGTAAAGTCCCACCATTCAGGATAACCAATCAGTTCGTAACATTTTTGTTTCCAGTGACCTGTCTCACCATATTATGAGCACATCAGATATTCGTTCTTCCAACCCTTCGGTTTCACATTTCCAAGGTAGAGTCCCTATTGTGTTTGCTTAGCAAGGAGGATGGTGTCTTCAACGGGTACACGATCTCTGTTCATCACTTGACACTGCTGGAATTCTCTTCGAACATATGCATAAGTGCTTTCTAGGTCAAGCTTTGTTCCTTTACAAAGTAACTCTCCACAAACCTGGTCAAATTCAGAATCCAATCCTGCAAGAAAGATATGAACCCGTAGCCTTGTCAAGGCAGCGTGCACCTGTACCACACCTGCAACAGTTTCTTCTTGCTCACAGGTGCAATGATCAATCTCCTGGAAGATTGCAATCAATTCGTTGTGATATACGGATAGCGGCCTTCCATTTTGGTTTGTCGTAAAAGACTTCTTGTTAAGTTCGAAGATTACGGTTTCGTCGCTGGAGTCATAGAATGTGCAAGCAAGGGCATCCCAGATATCCTTGGCAGTGGGTAAACAGATAAATCGTCATATGAGAGGAGGATTCATGGCTTCAATAAGCCAGCTATGGACCTTCTAGTTTTCGGTGATCTAAGTAGCTAACGCAGGGTCATTGTCTTTTGGTTTCTGTGCAGTTCCAATCAAGTACCCAATTTTGTTACGTGCAGTTATCCACATTTCCATAAGTTGTGACCATAGGAGATAATTGGATTCGTCAAGAATAATGGTGACAGGGAAAGGGGCATGATCTTGGCTCACAATAATGGGTTGAGGATTACTGGTGGCAGTATCTTGAGACATCGTGGTAGATATCAGAGAGATAAGGGTTTAGTTTCAAGAAGGAGTATGAGAGTTTCGAAATTCAGATGCTGAAAAAATTTAATACAGAATAGATTGAACTGCGCTCTGATACCATGTAAGCTTTTTCAGAGTAATAGAGGTTCTTTTTTTATATTATTTTAGTAATCGAGGAGTACAACGTATATATAGAATAATACAACAGAATAGATCCTATATTTATATTTGTCAGTTAGCTAATATCTAATCATATATACTGTTTATAGATATATATTATAATAGTTTGTTGGTTATCTCCACGTATCTTGCTAACAGTGTACCATTAAAAGGAGATTAAAAAAAATGTGATATAAATGAGTAAAAGCATGTATAAAAGGTTACTTTCTCTTTTTTCATTTATTTTTTCTTCTTTTGCATCTTACTTGTAGAAGTAAGAGAGTATCTAAACTCTAATTTTATGAGATGTTTTGAGAGAAACTTAGTTCAAAACTCGACGTGACACATATTATTAACTCTTTAAAAATTTAGGTTGAATTTTAAAAATTTTACATCCAAGTAATCAACAATAAATAATATATATATATATATAACAAGCAAGAAATCATTTTAAATTGATAGATATTTTTTTTGGCTAGAGAAAAAATTGATAGAATATTTAACAAATGATTCTAAACCAATATAAAGAATTGGGTTGAGTTTATAACGAAAGTATCGATATTAAACATAAAGTTCAGAGGAAAACCACTAATAAACTTTGATTTAGAGCTTACCTGGGAGAATAATTTTGGATTGGGGTGAGGTGAAAAAGGATGATTTGAGTATTGCTTGGATGCTTAAAGTTAATAGAATGAGGGTAGATTAAGATGGTCCACCCCACACCAATTTTAAGATAATTCTAAATCGGATTGATTATATTACTTTGTTAATCGGATTGATTATATTAGTTGGTGTTTATGAATTTAATTTTTTTATTTTATAAAAATTTATATAAAAATTTTATTTTTTGAAAAATAAAATATAATTTTATAAAGACTTATATAAAAATTTTATTTTTTATAAAAATTATTTTATAATTTTTACAAAAAATAAAATAAAATAAAATAACCCAATTAACTCATAAAACCACCTTGACCCCATTTGATACTAGACTTGGCCGAGCTAGATTTAGGAAATGAAATCTAGTACAAAACCAAGATAAACACTAGATTAAACCAATATCTGACTCACTGAACCACTTTCACCGCAACCTCTTTAAAATCTCCATTTAAGTCCTCAGTAGTATATGAGTGGTCTTGGGAGATTTGATGTCAAGACTGCGTTACATCTAGACACAAGTAAACAAAACGATCATGCGTTTACTGGCTCGGCCTTTCTCAGCAGACGTGTTATTTTATTTTCTTGGAGACCCAAAATCGCTTTTAGAGGTCATATGTTGTAACCTAGTTGGGCTGGGTTCATGTCGTTTTCATTTTTGAGAAAATGTTAATCATCTCAGATCCCAAAAAAAAAAAAAAAGAGAATGTACATACAAGCAATTATATCACAATCTATGTTGAAAAGAAAAGTTAATGAACATTTTGGTCAATCCAAAAATACATTATTCAATCCATTCCTAAAAGTTTATATATTTTATTTTAATTTTTTTAAAAATATTTTATCTTCAATATCATTTTCATGCATAACTCATTAACAAGTAGTTAACAAAGAAAAGTAACGTGAAACAAATGTAACTATTGGCTCTAAAGATGCTCAGTTGTCGTTAAAACATGTCATACTAAAGTATGATGCCACCTAAGTTGGCATAATTGTACCATATTACTTTGGTACTTTGTCATAATATTGTTGAGATAATTGGATATTTACAATTATATCAACTTCATGTTATGTCATGTTACACATTTTTGTTAACTAGCTATTTGTTAAAAAGTTTATTTTAAGAATGATATTAAAGGCGAATCATTCTTTTTTTTTTTTTATTACAACAACAAAATCTACCGAAGTACTGGAAAAGACAAAATCAAACTGACAAGACCACATCTCTCCTTAACTCATGTAAGATGAAGCTGGGGGGGGAGAAAAACTGATAAAACCCAACGAAGCATTAACGCTTTGTTTGGATGGAGGAGAGGAAGGGTGGGGGGAGAGAAAAGTGGGGAGGAAGGGGAGAGAAGAGAAAGGAGAGGATAAAATATTATCCCCTTACATATTTAGATGGGGGAAGAAGGGAAGGGAAAATGAGAAGAGAAAGAAAAAATTAGAAAAAAAAAATATTTAAAAAAAATTAATTATTTTAAATATAATAATAATATCATTTTTTTAAAAATTAAAAATATATATAATTAATTAAATTATAATTTATATAAAATTATTTATAAATTATTATTTTAATACTATATAATATTAAAATATTTTTTAAAATTATATATTATTTTAATATATATATATATATATTTTAAATATTATATATAAATATAATAAATATTTATAATTATATATAATATTATATTATATTATATATATATATATAATATAATATTTTATTATATTATATTTATATATATATCTATATATATGCGTTGCCAAAAGGCAACGCATATATATATATATATATATATATATACTGGATGCATTGCCAGCAAATTGGCAATGCATCCGACTGAAGGTTAGTCAGACAAAGTGTCCGACTAACCTTTGGTCACTTTGCAGTCGGACAGCCCTTTTTTTTTTAAAATTAATATTATATAATATTTTAATATATATTAATTTAAATATAATATATATAAATATAATATATATATTATATAGTATTATATATATTAATATTATTATATTATAATATATTATTATTATTATTATATATATGTGTGTTGATTTACGGTGAATGTTTTTTTTAATATACATAATTTATTAATTTTAATATTAAAAAATATATTACTAATTTATATTATTTATAAATTATTATTTCAATAAAATATAGATAATTATTTATTTCAGAATTTTATAAATATTACATAAAAAAGCTTTATTATATATATATATATATATATATATATATATATATTTTTGTTCAGTTGCTCAGTTTTCTCCCGTAATCTCTCCATATATGGAGAGAAAAAATTTGTGTGGGTCCCACAGTAGTTTTCTCCTCTGATTTTCTCTCCCCTCCTGTTTTCTCTTCCTGCCAAATGAGAGAAAATTTCGTTTTCTCTTCTCTCCCTCCCCTTCTCTCCACTTTTCCTCCCATCCAAACGCACCGTAAGGGCTTCCTTCGCAAGGATATCAGCAACGTCATTGATCTCACTAGTGCACACGGACATAGCCACTGACCACTCCCTGCTCAACAAAGGCGAACCATTCTTTAAAGAAAAGAAAAGAAAAGAAAAGAAAAGAAGCATTAAAACTTTAAGGAACTAAATTAAGATAAGACATATTTTTTGAAAACTAAAATGTCTCAACATATTTTTTATCAATTATTACGTAAGTACATTTAATAATTTAATATGTGCTTTGCATTTTGGAGAAATTAAATTCGCCAAAGAATTCTACCAAAAAAAAGGTATAATATATAAGAAGCATTAATCTGTTTATATTAATATTATAAACCTTACTTATACTGCAAAATAATGAATTTCCTTATTTTGAAATCATGTAGCAATTGATATAATGTTTGAATTGTGATTTTTTTTCACCCAAAAAGAAAAAAAGGACCTCTCCTTAATTTAGAGAGTTATGTAATTTACCTTTCTTAACTTTAAAAATTAATTATAAACTCTCTAGAAATTTAGTGTTATGCAACATAAAAATTTCATTAACTTTTTTTCTTTTTCTAAACCCTACCACTTCTCCATGTAGCTGAAAGGGGCAAAAATTACTATGTCATGCCAAATAGCAAAACGAGCTTTTCTGTTGCAAAAAATATGAAAAGAAAACGACAAAAAACATTGGGTTGCAACTTGAAATGCTTGGTAGGATCTTTTTTTGTTGTTGCTAATTTGATATTTTTCAATCTATATGGAAAAATATTGTTAAAATTTTAAAAGAAAAAGTTGATAGCAGAGGAATTATGTTGCACAAAACTGAAGTTTGAGATAAATTAAATAACCTCTAAGTTAAGGGTTTTTTTGGGTATTTTGACCCCAAAAAAAAAAAAGAATTTTGAACTTTATATTCTTGTGTAACGGGAAAAAAATATGAACAAATGATATGAAATGAAAGGAAAAAGAAAAACCATGGTTAATTAGTCGACATTTGTGAACAAAAGGGGGAAAAGAAGAAGAAAACGAAGACACACGTAAAACTAAAAGGTCAATCAATTATGTAAATATCATCACACATGAACCCTGTCAATTTCATTAGCTCAGCAATTAACTATATTCGAGGGCATTCATCAAGGAAGGGAGAGTCTAATTGCCAATTACAAAATTTAGAAAAGTATACCATTTGAAAGTAGCTTAAATGGCTCGTAATTCATAAGGCTCAATGAAAGTCCTAAGCTGGATTTTTAAACTGAATACAAAGATAATAAGATAAATATGTAAGAAATTTTTAATAATTGTATGGGACCCAAAAAATACCTCAAGTCATAGCTTTAACATAATATATTAGAAGAGAAGAGAAAAAAGTGTTTTAGAGTACCTTCAGTCAATAGCCATAGACCTCTAGATGCTTTAGCTGATAGATACACAAGCATATATGTATAAATTAAGAGACTCTTAAACTTTGAAAGAACAATGGAATACAACTTCAAGTCATTAGGTCTAAACTAGCGTCGAGGGATTTAAATAATTTGCAAGAGTTTTAGACCCAATCTTTCGTGCCGTTGATATTAAAGATATTTGGACCTAGCATGGCCCAACCCACTAAGTCCAGGTCCATAATGCTACAAATTAACTAATGAGTTAAAAAGAAAACTTATTGAGCCTGACAAATAAAAAAAAAAATTTCATGCACTACGTGCATGTATATTCAAAAGATCAAAATTTGATCTGTACATATTGAATTTGTTGCACGAATCAAATTCTAACTCTCAGGAGTAGCGGAATGTAGCCGGTGCACACAAGAATATCCCAGCAAACAGTGAAAGCTCCATCAGAGCCGTGGAAGGACACACCATGTGCCAGGTCAGTCCCAATGACTCCAGCACAAGCCACTACAACATCGCGACAACCTCCCTCCCCCCAGCATGCGAAGAATCACAGAAGCCAAATCATTATTGTCAGATTAAACAATCACTTTTTATCCTCAGTATGACTCGTTCATAAATACCGCAAAATTCACCATATAAACACATTCGAATCCTAGAATTCTTCCTTAAAAATCTAACACCCTTACTGGCTTAAGCATTAGAGTATGATGCGAAAGAGTCCACTGGTCAGTGGTATTTTTAATACCTTACTTGCAGGTACACTACAAAAAATGTGTATTTAGCCACGGTTTTTTAGGGGTTCTAACCATGGTTATAATCGTGGTAAAACACTATGGTTACGGTTATATAATCTGTGGTTAAACTATTTGTAAAAAAAAACATAAAATTTTTCGTAACTGTTAATAACAGCATAATCATTCTGCATCATAACCACAAATTTTTTGAGCTGTGGCCATTCCACAACCTAACTACGATTATCTAAAATCGTAGTTATGATATGGCATAGCCATGCTTATGTAAACTATGGCCATACTATGGAATAGCTATGATTTTTTAGAACTATGGTTATGACTTGAAATAGTCACAGTTTAAAAAAATTATGGTTATAACTTGAATAAACTGTGATTATATTTTTGGCTTAGCTGCAGTTTAGATAAATCATGGATAAATAACCACGGTTTATATAAATTGTGGTTGTTTTCTTCAACTTAACTACAGTTTATATAACCATGATTAAATTATAGTATAACCACGATTTTTTAAACTGTGGTTAGGACAACATCCCTTTATCATTGTTTTCTTGTAGTGGTATGCCCCTCTAGAAATTAGAAAAAGATCACCACTCAATGTCTTGTGGAACTCACATTTTCTAGAGCTGTAGCTGTCATGTTTTAAAAAAAAAAATTACAACTTATTGCTTTCCAGCTTTACTATGTGGGTCTTCTCTGTTGTGAAAAGTCTTGCATGACAATTGGACAATATATATGATACATATATTTGATGACTGAGCAGAAAGCTTCAAACTCCCTTTAAAGTGGGTGCTCTTCTGGCTAAGAAATTTTCTTTGCTAATCCAAACTTATGCATGTGCTGCAACTTCAAATAATGAGGAAGAATATAGTGGGATGTAAAAGAGGACAGGGTTGTGCCATATAATCTTCATTCTTCAATGTGTGGCAGTTATGCACTAGCATATCCCTTTAGTCCATCGAAAATTTGAATCTAATCTTGAAAAAGTAAATAAAAAAATTTGTTTGACAAACATGTGAGTACGTTTCTTTGCCACTTAATTTTAAGGATGAGTCGCACTTTTGGCTAACACATTATGCACTGGTCAAGAAACTGCCCCAGAACTAATTTGTTTTAGGAACGTTTTTTTTTTTTTCGCTAATCAAAATTTAAAAGATAGATAGATTATTCTAGCCTAAGGCAAGGTGCATCGCAAATAGTGGATGATACTAAGTAAAAAATTGATTATTCCTAGTAGTTCAACCAATTGAGAAAAACTCAAAATGATATTAGCATTTTGTAGCAAAAACGTGCAAAAGAAAAAAATCATATATGAATTGATCACTTAATTGGCTAGATCAAGACGGCTTGAACCAAAAGGGTCTGTCTTATAAATTTTAGAGTTTTTTGTTTGATTTGCTCAGAAGACAGATATTACTGTTAATTTCTTCATCACCCCTTCTGAAATTTTTTTGTCATGTATATAAGCTATTCATCTAGTTTGATATATTTAGTTTACTATTACCATGCATTTTCTATTAAATTTTCCTTTTTTCCAGAATAAAGAAAACAACAAATTGAAGCATCCCTCAATACAGTGCCTTAAAAAAGACATTGTGCGCTATAGTTTCTAACACTTCCATTACTTTCAGAAGTTATCACAGTAAAAAAGTCATCTTTGCCTTCTTTTTCTTCCTGAAATACTTGCTTTAGCTGTGACACAAATTTGTAAGCTTATAATCTGGAAGGGCTCAATATGACCCACACACACATATATACGACATATCCTTTTAGAGACTGAAAGATAATATCAGTTAGCTTTAAGAAGAATCCAAAGCATTTTACTTGTTTTTAAGGAACATTTAGAGCAACCAGACAAGAGGCTAAGTGTCAGAAAAAGAGTTCTATCATTGGAATTGTATCTATTTCTCTTTGCCCATGTTTCCCCTTGGCTAAGCCCTCTTGGAGAGACCCAATATTCCAGTTCAGCTCTCACTTTCATAGGACATTAATTCTTCTCGTGAAATCAACACAATACCTCCCTTTTGATCTTTTATGTACATTAGTTATATACATGACTTTATTCGGCTTAATTCATGGGGATAAAAACTACAGATGCAGATCCCTATAAATGTAAGCATGTGCTATATATTTATATAATCACAAGTAGCTTAATCAAGTTTTTAAGACATGTCAAAACTTAATTAGAAGGTATGATTGCGTTGGATCTACATCAAAAGTATGAGATCATAATATTTACATGAACCTTGGACTCTCCAATCCCATGAGTTAGATTTTAAGAAAAATGAGCATAACATAAATTAAGGAAAAAAAAATATTGATTTTATTGAAAGTGACAAAAAGAAAGTGAAGCAACTTTTCTGTCTAGTAAAGTGACATAAATTAATTTGGAACTCTTATTTCCTCTAATGAAAATTTGAAATTTCTATTCAATGACTAAATTCCAATTATTTGCTTTTCTATGAAATATCAACCGTGAAAATTAAAATAAGAGTGAAGCTCGATATTTTCAATTTCTTCATTTATTTAACTTGATGGATGATTGGCTTTCTGCTATTTTTTTAAATTAAACCAAAATTAGAAATAGAAGCAGCATTTACAACCACTAATCCTCCCACAATCCCCAGAAGCCAGCAACTGGTAGCGTACGTCACGTACATGTGCAGAAACTGAAGGAAATTGCAACTCTGTTTCTATTCGGTTTTTCAAAACTGATTTCATCTAATTCTATTAAGCTGATCCAAATTAATTCAATAAAAATTGATTATTTGATCAAATTAAATAGATAAAATTTATGTAAAATTAATTTATTCAAATATTATCAAAACAGATAAGACAGAATTTACATTGAAAAAACTGAAATCTCCTATCTTCGCCACGTGAAAAGCAAGAATAAAACCCTAAATAATAGACCAAAATTTTTTTTTTTTCCCTGCATATAAGAAACCTAATTTTAGTCTCAGAAGTGACTTAAAAGTTTGATTTAACTCCACTTTTTAATTTTAAAAACCTAAAAAATGGATCCCTTAAATTTAAAATTGAGTTTAGTTCCAGCTTGATTTATAGTTTTAAAGAAAATTCATATATATTTTCATAATAAAACATAAGAGCTTAAGGTTATGTTTGGTTGGAAGAATTCAAAGAAAAAAGCATTATAATGTTTTTTGCCATGGCTATTTTTATTGTTATACTTGTCCTCGTTTATTATTATTTTTTAAATAAAAGTATAAGGATCATTTTTTTAATTTCCTTTTGCTTTCTATATCTAAATATTCCACCAACTAAACATAGAAAGATAATTCATTTTACCTATAAAAGTGAAAATATCTCATCCTGGTCAGGTGAAAAGCAAGTATGAAACCCTAGTCAATAGACATAAAGTAAATTTTCGTGCATGTAAGAAACCCCATTCAATGGACACAAAAGAAGTCTTCCCACATTGTGATAGAGGATAAGATAACAAAAGCAAGTAGTTCATCGAATGTGACTATGCAACAACCAGCAATATCACATGGTCGGATATTTTTTGACAATGTAATATCCAAACTTGCTACTATAGGTGCTATGCTGTACATATAGCATTTTTAGTATTTTTTTTTGTTTTGTACTAATTTGCAAGAGAATCAGCACATGACAAATCTAAGCCCCTTAATCCCTATTTCGATTGCAGCAAAACAGTAAATATAGGCAAAGGTTATGAGACTTGATTCACTTGTTTCTCTCTTCATCTTTGATTGCAAGATCAAGGCAGAATTTGCGGGTGTCTAGATTCCCATGTTTAATGCCATTCTAACAAAATTTTATATTTTCATTCTTGCTTAAGTGATAAAAGTGTTATCTTGATAATTAAAAGTCTTTACCTCAAATCATTTTTTTTTGTATTATCACAGCTACAACTGTCACTATCAGCACTGTTCATACTATTAATACTTTTACTACCATTTTTATGGTTTGGTGTCACTTTTGTTGTCGTCATCATTGTAAAAAAATAAAAGTCGAGAGATAAGTAATTACTAATTTTTAATAAAAATTATCAAATGTTTTTTTTTAAAAAATTGTTTATTACTTTTAAAAATATTATAAATGAATCAAACAGATAAATGTGATACTCCTGAAAATGTCGTGAAATATTTTTTATAATATTTTTGAGCAAACTGAACAATTTTACTAATATTCTTGAAATCACCTTACAAAAAATTAAAAAAAAAAATCCATCCCAATTCAAATGACCTCTTAATGATATGTTTGGTGAGAGTATGGATGACAATTTTGGCCTAACCTATTTTACCCTATTCAGATTGGGTAAGTCAAGTATTGACTACGTATTGGATTACATTTACATAAAATTCAAATGTAAATATTTAGGACGAGACGTAGCATTATGTGAATGTCACTCTGTTACTTGCCTCGAAGTGTAAGTGCATTTATGCGTATTAGTTCATTTATACTTTTAGCATTTATAATTTATTTTAATTTAAATTCTAATGTAATATTTATGAGAATCATGTTTTAATTATTTTTAAAACAGTAAAGGTAACTAATAAGTGTTTACATGTACATTTATTAATGATTTCATATGGGAGTTATTTGATTAATTAAAAAACTAAATGGTAAACAAATTATAAATATTTGTTATAACATAACTTCTTTCACTCAAATCATTAAGATGCTATCAATGATTTAATAAATAATTATTCTTTAATTATTAAAATATTTAAATTGTGTAATTCTCTATATACAAACCTCGCAAGCAGAATAATCCTAGCAGGTTATGAGTATAGGGAATTAACAAAAATTCGATTAGAGGAATAGGATAAGAATGTGATAAAAATATATATATAAATAAATGGGATCATGGCCTTTGCAGTGGTTAAGCCCCATCCTATTTAGGATTTAAGTAATATTGACTGTGTCACGATTAATAAAAGACACAGATAAATAGATGCTAGCGTTGGAATAAGTAAGAAGGTCGAGCAGTCAAAAAAAAAAAAGGAATGAAAATGGATATTGAAAGGCTTTCCTTATGTACTTCATTGCCACTCCCATACGAGAGATAATGAATGAAAGAATTGAAAGTTTAATTGAAACATTGTTTTACTTAAAAATTATTAATAAGGAGAGACGATAATAAAAATTGTTTAACCAAACTTCTAACATTCTTTATCTTTATAATTTTAAGTTGTCCCAACTTTTAGTATTTTGGGTACAAAGTTTCTTTAAACAAAGAAAAGAAACCTATCATTCAACTATCATTTTCCTCTCCTTTTCCGACCTTTCATTTTCTTTGTATCCTTTCCTTCCCGTTTTGTTCTGAACTTCTAAATACAAGATTGAGACCCCTTTTTTGGTTCTCATTTGATCGTAGTTATGTGGAAGAATAGTTTTGCAGTTTTCACTCATAGAAAAATTTGACACTGATACTAGAAATGGACACCAGGTGTTTGTTAAGATGACCAAATTGAGGGCGTAGAGGACGAAGGCTCTTAGCAGCTCATCTTGGGAATTTTCCCATTTAGGCAGAGCGCAAACCAAAAGAAAGTACAGAGAGAGGGCTAAGCAATGACATATTATTTCCCGAGAATTTGGTCACATTGATCATTCCAGCTAGACCCAACATGATGTGACTAATCAAATCCGGTGGGCTAAAATGCATTATTGAATCTTCTTTTTAGAGCTTTTGCACTTTATCTTCTTAATTAGAGAATTTGACTATTAGCCTCTTACATTTATAGATTTGCACAACTTAATTTTTTTATCAGTAGATATGTCCAAAAACCTAAAGAAGCTAGTCTGGATATTTGAATTCTCCACAAATTTGAATTGATTAAAGTTTGAGAGAAGGAGATTGAGCCTTTATTTGTACACCTTATGCCTTGAGGCACAGTAAAGAGTGAGAAATGGGAGATTTTTGGACAGATGTATTAATGGAAGGCACAAGTCAAATTTTAGAGTTGAGAGAATAAATTACATTTTAGCATTCTCTTATCATATGTGAACCCACAAACATGGTTGAACCTATAGGCCCCACTCCAGGGTGACACGTGGTTCAACTTGATTCAACCACCAGGTTGCCCCCCCTTGAGCGTTTCATTCCTGATCCTCATAATGGTTAACCCCCAGTCCCTTACTCTGCATCTGTCGCCAACTTTTGGAAAGCAGGAAAAATGAAGGTGATGGCAAATCATGCATATACCCATTTTGCTTCTCATTCATATTCAATCATCATTTTTGCTTGTGATCTTGATTTTCAATATTGTTAATTTGTCACAGATCTTCAACTGGGTGCACAAGACGTTCCATCATAGTGCTCTGAAAGGTTTGACTGGTATCTCTAACTTCTTCAAACTGCTCTGCATTTTTACATTTTACATATTTTCCACGAATCTCTTGCTTTTGCACAGATGGGTTTGATTCAAACATGAAAAAGGCTGAGCCTGATGCAATCAAATGGGATAGTCAAGCTTTACTGAAAGAAGTCGCTCTTGCTGATGCGCTTGGTGGTTGGAAAGATGGCATTCTAACCATTGGTACCCTTGGCTGTTATGATCCCTTGAAGTCCTTCAACCAACACAAAGATTACTTGGCTTTGGAAGGTGATGAAGATGATCAAGGAGAGAACTATAATGCAGATGGTGATGAGGAAGAAAACAAGTATTATAATTCTGAGCATGAGGAAATGAATCCACTTATTCACACCACATTTGAAAACAACTTTGAAGATGTTATGAATGAAAAATCTGATCATGCGAATGCTGTCAAAGTGGAATTTCTTGTGGCTCTGACTCCACCTATGGTTTCACATGAAGTCATAGAATCAAGTAATGTGGGGACCGATCAGAAGAAGAAAGGGGAAAGAATCACATTAGCTGACCTGTTCTTGGCTGATTCTGATAAGATAACAAAACAGGACACTGCAAAAGTCTTGCTTGATCAGCCTAGTGAAAAACCAAACCTTAAAGCCAAGCATGGATTGCCCACATTCGCCAAGAAGCTCATTCCCCGAGTCAATAAGGACAATCCACATCCAATAAAAAATATACGAAAAGTAAGTTATTATGCCTCTCATTCTCACAATCTCACTTGAAAAAGCTTTGATAACTACCTAATAAACCGCTAAGAAATTGCATGAATCAATTTGCTTAACTTGATTTTTTTTTTTTTAATGTTGTAGCTGATGAAGAAGATGATAAAGAAGAAAATCCATCCAGAGCTTGATGTTAAGAATCAGAAACCAGAAGGCCAGAAACTTAGCGCAAGTGGAATCATTGGGAATGGAAAGATTGAAGCGAATGACTCTATTTCTTTGATTCCAATTTAAGGTATGGCAACTGATCCAAAGTTTCTTTTCCTGCACTGTCCACTTCATATTTTCATCTGTTTTCTGTGGATGGTTTATAGCAAACCACAAGTTGTAGCGAGTAAAAGTGTTTCCACATTCTCCTACGTCAGTGGCTTTTATTATGGTTTTTTTTCTTTGTTTTCTAAGCACATGACAAACAGATACATTTTATTCACCTCATAAGGTGAGCACCTACAGGGGATTTAATCTTATCACACTATTTTTCTCTCTGTTTTTTGAAAAAGAATGATTTTTCTTCAAAGTTTCTCTCCATCATGTCTCACAAATTTCACAATAAGGGTCCTATCATCTTTTCAACTCTTTGGACTTATTAATGTAGAAATACACACATACTTAACGCGTCATTTGTGACTTAAGTACAAACTGAACAAAGAATGATGATTAAATTAAATTTGTCGAAATATTTTTAATTTTATGACTCGTGTTTATACAAGAAATAAATTGTTACCTTGTATAGTTTCATGAAATTTCTCTGTTTGTGTCCCTGAAACCACAGGAGTTTCTCAATCCATCAAGTTAGCTTAATATAATTTTTATTTATTCTATCTGCTACAGTTGTATGCATGCATGTTCAGGCAAGCTAGATTCAAAATGATAAGCCTGTTTCAATTCCCAAATGTCTTTTTCCTTATGATAGTAATCATTTATCATCCATGTGGGTCCCTCCCACAAAATAACTGTGAAAAATCCAACCAAGAAGGCCAAAATAATCATATTCTAATCAATCTTTATGGTATGGTGATGATCAAACGATAGAGCAAGTTTATAGAAGATTAATATATTAAAGTGAAGAGACAGGTAACTATCTTAAATATATCCTTTAATTAAATTTTATTTATAATAAATTAATTTGTCAAATTTTTAAATAAATAATGCCTGCTAATCAAAGGAAAGTGTGGGGACAGAAAACCCTTCACTTTATCCATTTGAACAGTGGATGTGCTGTTTGTTTTCTGTTTACTTTCTCGACATTTTTCTCACTACATGATATGACAATTTAATGGCTTATTAAAAATGTATTTTGACAAAATCAAAATAGCAGCGTTTTTTTTTTGAAAAGATGTATAATTGTCTATAATCCCAATCATTAAGGATCATATATACATAGTTAACCTGCAGAGTAACTCTGTAGATGATTCCCCTTTAAAATTATGTGTGGCACATCTATTTATTTGAGGGCATAACGATGCGTTATGTAATTTGTAAGCGACTAATCCAGAGACAGAGAAAGGGGGGGGGGGTTTAGATTGTATATTGATCCTAAATGTCATTGAATGTTCTAATAAGTCACCTCTTTTATAGTTATTTTTTTAAATTATGTTTTTTTACAAAGAAAGTACTAGGCTTTGGAAGTATGTTTGCCAACCTTTGATATCATATTTATCTTAATCTTAAAACTTAAGACCATTACCATGTGAACTATAAGTTCATAAATAGCTCTTTTTGGTTAAATTAATATTCTGATTCATGTTTTAAACTAATCCTTTAAATTTGAAACATTTTAGAATGATTTTTCAAGTTTATAATTCGTCTTATAAATTTTTTAACAAAATCTTTTAAATCTATTCTAGTGCTAACTTGGAATTTGATTTGTGTATATATATATATATATATATATATATATATATATATATATATATATATTTTTGCATTTTCAGTGGTAATGTGGTATACCCAATCAGAAATTAGAATTATCGAAATAAAACAAAAAGAAGTAGCATGAAAAAAAGGAACAAGTGCCCCAATTGCAAGTTGAGCATTCTTCTTCTCCCCACTTGCTCAATTTTTCCTTTCCAAGTTTTCAATTTCTGGATTCCAACCAAAAATGACTCTAAAACTAGCCTTCATTTTCTTTTACATGTCATTTTTCTTCTTTAACTTCCACTTGCACTTTACAATTTGAGACTTCTGAAATCTCCACCACTGTTCTTGATTTCTCTACTTCTTTCCAATTAGCCTATCAATCCCTCTTCAACCCCCAATTGCTCGGAGAAACCTATAGCACCCTCACATCTCTTGTTATTCTTCTTCTCCTTCTTCCTTCTTCTTCAATTACTCTCAAGAGATTCTTTGCTCAACTCACAACACCAGGACCATAAGAGCTTGAATCAATCATCGAAGCTATTCTACATGGTTCTTGACACAGGAAGCGACATGAACTGAATTTAGTCACCCTTGTTCAGACTGTTACCATCAAACCAACCTGATTTATGATCACTAAGCATTGTCTTTATACAAACCGATTACCTGTGAGCTTCGGGGAGAGAGAGAGAGGTTTTGTCGAGACCGATGCATTTTTCAGCATTTGCTCCAATGACCTTTACACTGCTTTTTGATACATTCATGGAAGGTGGGCAAGAGAGGAGAAGATGAGTATAGAAGAGAGAGGAATGGGTTGAAAAAAAAGAGTGATTGGGGGATCTATTCTTTTTTTTTTTTTTAAAAAAATAGAATCTTAATTTCTAATTTGGTATATCACATCATTATTAAAAGTACGAGAAAATTCAGTTGAGATTCTAAGTAAACATTAGGATAGATAGATGTTTATTAATTTAACGAATTTCATTAAATAGAATTTTTATGAAATAATTTTGAAACTTAAAAAATTATTTTAAAATGATTTAAACTTAAAGAAAAAATTTAAAACATTAAATAAATTTAAGGCACCAAAATACTAATTTAAAATTTTTTTAATCAAAGAAATAATAACATACTTGTGTACTGTTAAACATAAAAATAAGCAATAGTCTTTTATGGATATTTGCTTTACAGCTTATATTTTTGGTGCATTATAACTGAGGTCATAGGTCATTATATCTTATAATTTTATTTGATTTTTAATTTAGTTTCTATAAATTAAAAATTTATAATTAAATTCTTATAATTTTAAAGATTTTAAATTTAGTCATTGCTATTAAATTTTTGTTAATATTTCTTAAATTTTATTGATATAACCAATTTTATGTTATCTTAGTATTTCCAAATATATAATATTCAAACCACCTCTTTCAAATCACTTAATAGATGTGAATTGGTTTTACTTCATTATTAATTTTTATTTTATTTATTGGTATAAATAATATATATTCAAAGTGTTAAGATAGTACACTATTAGTTAGTAAAATTTGATGAAATAATGATAAAAACTTAAAATTATAATAATATAATTATAATTTTTTAAATTATAAGAACTAGATTGAAAATTGAGTGAAATTATAAGGGTTAAAAAAATAATTTAACATTATTATTATCATTTACTATAATTATAACACTAAAGCTTGGATTTGGTGGGCATCTCTACAATTTTGCCACTTGAACATATGGATAAATATACATGTATCTGTTGTTTTTCGAAATAGTAAAATTACTACATTAATTTAAATTGATATCACCTTGCTTCTTCTTGCAGGCACTAGTGGTTGAGCTCTGATCTGGCGTGTGTTGGTTATCTAGAATTGTATTTTATTTTATTTTTGCATAATGTAAGATCAAATACTACTCAGGTTAATTTTCTTGGTGTATTTTATGAACAATGCATTGAACCCATGTGATTCTGTTGTCTGATACTTCTTAATTTGTTGTGTTGGATTTAATTACTTTGACTTGAATAGTGGTTATCTCAAATCTCTGCCTCTTGACGATATTCTTTTGGCATTTTGATGCATTATTTTGGATAATCATTGACCATTAATGGACGCTAGCTGGCTAGGTGAGCATGGCGCAAGCAGTCCAAATTTTAATTCTCGTTAGTTGTACATCCCCCGCCCCCAAAAAAAAAAAAAAGTCAAAAAGATTTTTTTTCCATCTTTATATATCAATCTTTTTCTAAAGATTATTAATTATCATATAGAAATCCAATGATTCATAGCAACACCTTTTTTGTCCAATAAACTCAAATTGTCATTGTTTTTTCATGGGCACATTCTCATTGTTGGTAACTAAATAGTAAATACTGAATACCCTAATATAATGGTAAATTGTAGTATTATTTTATTTTGATTAATCTATTATAGGGCAATAAAAATACATTAAAATAAAGTATATATATACACTAAAGGAAAATAGAAAAATTCTCAAAAAAAAATTTCTTAAGAAAAATTCCAAAATTTTGTGAGAATTACTGTTCTCATAAACATTTTTATAGATTTTGGATTATGAAAAAAAATAGCTATAGAAATTTACAATTCTCAAGGAAATTTTTTGTGAGAATATTAAAAATATTCATGCAAAAAATTTCTGTGAGAACATAAAACAAGTTCAGTAAGAACATTTTTTAAAAAGTTGTTATGAAATTTGTAAATTTTCTCATGGAATTCTCACGGTAATTTACTTTATGAATAAAAAAAAATTGTGAATCAAGACAATTTTTTAATACCTTGAGGATGCAAAAAAGTTTATAATTTTTTTTTGTTTTTATAGTAATTCTCATTGAGAATACAAGAGAAGTTAATTTTTTTTATTATCACGATAAATTATTGTAAGAACTATTACAAAATTTGTCAAAATTTAATTTTTTTTTTTATAGTTCTCTTGGTAATTTGTTGTGAGAACACAAAGAAATTTCAAAATTTTTATGTTCTCACAATAAATTATAGTGAGAATTTTAAAAAAGTGTGATTTTTGGCAAAATATTCTAGCATTCTCTTATTTTTTTTATCACGAGAATACAAAAAAAAAATTGTATTCTCATGGTGAAATACTATGAGAGCATGAAAAAAAAAAAAAAAACTTGCAGCATTCTCATAGAAAATTTTTACAAGAATGTTACAATTTTTTTGTCATTTATGTTGTATTTAGCCATTAACCCATGTTTAAACAAGTAGTCTTGTTTAAATAGTCAAGAAATACAAATTTTGAATGCAACCAACTAATAACAATGCACAATATGTAAGAAAAATAGTAAATGTGTTAAGAATGTCACAAATTTGAGCTTCTCATGTGAGCGACCTTCAACCCCTTCCCTACCCATTCTTAAATGAACATTTTAGCCATAAAATAGCCACTAGAACAATGACCAAAAGCCAAAAGAAAAGCATGGCAATGCCATGACAGAAATTCCACTTCTAAATATTAAAAAGTGAGATTTTTACTCCTCCTAACTCATTTAGATTGAGGCCTAAACTTCCCCCTTCTTCTAATAATACTAGGAACAATTTCAAACTACCAAATCATCCCAATCTTTAGACAAAACAACCTTTGAAACGTCGCAACAAAGGGTATGGTAGCAATGACCTTACGATAGCAAAATTAACTTTTAAGAATCAGCAAGTGGTAGATCAAAATCCAACACACACCTTCTAAATTCTTCTAAACACTTTAAGTAAGTTTCAAATGCATATTTAAACTTATCTAAACATGCAAATTTCTAGGCAAAACATAAAGTGACTAACTCAAATCCCAAATCCACAAGGAAACCTGCAAGGCCAAAATTCCAAATCCTTAACTAATTGGATCCTACATATCCAAAATAGGCAAATGGGATCCAAAAGATTCCAAACCTATCCTGACTACTTTTAAATACAAAAACACACTTGCTCAATGCCTAACATCTTCAAGAACACGAAGGATGGTCAAATTAACCATGACAAACCCCCATAACACAACTTAAGCTTAATTCAATACAAGAAATTCACATAAGTGAGATTTCAAGCAACAGATACTGCAACCTAAAGCCTCTAAGCTTAAAGTAACGAACACAATTATATTAAGTGCCACAGTGCCTACAAAACAATTAGTGCTTACAAAGTAAAACTTGATTCACAAATGAACCTTACATATATACTAGAATCCATATTGCATTTCCAAAATCATGCATTCTTTTATTTTTTACCATTTCAATAACTTTATCAATTAGTTCACATGCAAGTAAATGACAATACTTAATCTCCAATTTCAAGTATTCATTTTTTAAGGACTAGATTAAAAGAAGACTACTTACTATTTTAGCTTCTCTTTTTTTAGGCTTTAAAAATCAAATTCTCCACTTCTTGATTCCCATACATAGGTCACCAAAAATTACACAATCTCAAAATCAATAAATAAAAGTACACAGGGAAATTCATCACTAATTTTATATTAAATCAAACTAATCAAGGAATGCACATATTGTTTCCTTTCGCTTTGATTCCTAGAAATCTTAAGCTTCTTGATTCATAATTTATAACACTTAAGCTTCCACTTTCATCATTTCCATAGCTTGTTCTCATTCATAGAGCAATTCTGCTCTTCTTTTTCATGACACACCTTTAACCAAACTAAGCAAATAAACACCCATTAATTACTTTCAAAATTTCATCTCAATAAGCAATATTAAGAGCTAATTTAAAGGGTTTCACTTACCCAATTCAAACTTTACCTTCTTTAGCTAAAACAAAATATAACATCCATTCAATGTATGATTTCTATAAACTAAGAATCAAAGATGAAATTACTTTAAAACCTTACTCTTCTTCTTTGCCAAGACTTGCTCAAAATTCATATTCCTTTAATCCTCTCACTGCACATTTTGGCCAAACAATAATAGCCACCATTCAATGGAAATTCCTTTCCAAAATTCGAAATTCAAACGGCCAAAGATAAAGGATTTACCTTATACTCATAACTCCTTTTCTTCTTTGCATAAACAACCCAAAGCTTAACAAACCTAAATCAGAAATATTTTTGCCTCAATGAGAAACTAATTGAATAGGGTTGTAGAGCAAAGAAAGGATATAGGGTTTTCTTGAACTCCCTATGGTTGAAAGTGCTTCTTTCACCTTTATGGAGGAGATCTAAGGTCATCTATGATTGTTATCTCTTCGTCTTACATCATTTCTCTCTTCTTTTAGTATGTTGATCATGAAAATAGAATGAAGGAGATTAGAAAGCTTAAGTGACAAAGTGTAGGGGACTTGGAGTTTTTATTATTTTCCAACATTCTCACAGCATTTTTACTGTGAGAATGCTATGAGAAACAACATTTTGAAATTGTAATTTTAAGTGAAACTCACGTTTTGAGCTTTTCAAAAATTTTAAAATTTTTTCTCAAGTCTTATAGTTAATTTCCACAAGAAAAAAAAATTACAATTTTCTTTTAATTTTCATGGTAAATTATTGTGGGGATTAAAAATTGCAACTTATTTTTTATTCTCATGACAATTTACAATAAGAATCAAAACATATTATTTTCTTTTAAATATCGTAAAATTTTTTTATTCTCACCATAAAATATTGTGAGTATTCAAAAAATTTACATATTTTTTTTTTATTCTCATGACAATTAACCATGAAAATCACTATAATACTAATGATATTGGTAAGTAAAATTTTAAACTATTCTCATGATAAATTATTGTGAGAATAAAAAGATTTTTTTTATTCTCAGGCTAATTACTATAAGAATAGTAAAAAAAGAAAAAATTTGCTCTACAGTGACCCAATTGTACGAGGAAATTTTTGTATTACTCTTATAGTAAAATATTGTGCAAATAATTCTCACGATATTTTACTTGTGAATAGTTAAAAATTTTTTAAAGTTTATTTCGCTATAATTCACATGGTATTTTTCTACAAGAATTAAAAAAGTATTTGTTAAATCTTTTTCTTATTTAAAAATTCCATGATAATCATTGGTGTCTTATTCCTACTACACCATGACACTTTTGTCAAGGTATTTCACTTGAAATTCTCTCAAAAATTCTCAAAAGAGAAAAGAAATTGTGAGAATTTTTAGTGAGAAAAACCTTAATTTCTCATAGTAGTATCCAATTTGCTATTTAAAAAGAATTAGAACAAGAATAATTTTGAGATGATTATATATTTGCAAACCAAGTTCTTGTTTTGTGTGCTATATGAAGCTAGATATAGAGAATAATATAAGCTAATATAATTTATATCTATATCGTGTTTAGTGCATGTAAAGGATTATAAGTTTATATAGTTAAGAATTTTGTATGATCATCACCATATAACACTATCTATCCAAGAGGTGATGGAAAAACTATGATAAGAAATTTTATATAAATTTTTAAATAAAAAATTATTTTTATCACTATTACTTCTATTTTTGCCCCTACTGCCATTATTATCACCATTGTTATCACCATTATTATTTTCATTTTCACCACCACTATAACAACCTCCATCTTGTTAGCACCACTACCACTATTACTTTAATTGTCACCACTACTACCACAACTTTCTTTGCCTTGCCACCACTACCATTACCATCATTATATTATTGCCACTACTACCTTAATGTTTCCTTCATTGCCATTATCACCATTATCATCTTATGATATGAGTATAATATTATTAACATTGATAAAATATTATTTTCATCCTATCAATCAATAAATATTGTTATATACATGGGTACAACAAACACATAATAGTATAATTCTTATATGGTGAATATTTTGGACAATACTATTCAGTGTTATTTATACTATTTGGCTTTGTCCTATATGATGCACCAAATGGCACCTAATAATATTTGAATCTATGGTTAATTAATTTTAAATTTAAAAAGTATGGTTACTTATGTTATTTTTACCACTAAATGCAATTAAGTGCCCCTATGAAGCTTCAAATCCTCACGGTTAACAAAACTGCTCCTAATTTCAATACTATTTTTTGGTGGTTTCAAAACCGCCACAAAGTGGCAATAATAACTAGCTTTTCAAGGGTTATTTTTGGTTGTCAAAAATTGCCAGTAAAAGGCACATGAATTGCCACCGAATTAATTCTAACCACTGCTACCAATTAGCAGTGGTTATTCTTGCAGTTGAAAAAAAAATCACAACTAATTGAGAATCCGCCGTTACAAAGGTAACAGTCAGCCACTCGTTGATTATCATTTTGTAGTGATTTTTAATTGCAAAAAAAAAAAAAAAAAGCTGTTAAATGACATTTTTTTGGGTATGGATTCATTTAATCTCTTGAAAGGATGTAGCAAAAAAATGGGAGCAATTCTTACATACACCCGGTGCGCCACGTCATTTGTACACTCTACGGCTCAGATTTACTCTGCACGTGGACTCTACTTGTACTGCACATAAATCCCACCTGTACAAACTCAATCCTAACCATTCATTTCCTTAGGTGCATCATGCTCCAGGTGCACCTAAGAAAATTTCAAAAAATGGATAAATTATTTTCTTCACTCCTAGGGAATGTCCAACTCACATGATCATTTCCTTTATTTTGACCTCATTCTTGAAATTAAAAGATATACTACACTTATTTTTCTTCAAACAAATGATAAGCTACAATTACATTTATTCTGGTCAAAATATCATTATATTTATTACTTATATAATATAAAAATGATATAATATGTATTTGCCTAATATAAAATTGTTAATTTTTTAGATTTATAATAGAATAATTTTATAGTTTTTAATACAAAATAAATAATATTAAAATAAAAATTAAAAAAAAATATTTATTAAGTTATATTTTAATAAAAAAGAAATTGATATCACTCTTAAAAGTATTTTGACAATCTTTTAATTTTAAAGTGGGTTTGTATATATTTTTATAATAGAAAAAAGTATTGTATATTACTTAAACATCCGTTGATGAAGAGAATAGTAGTTTATAAAACAAAATTTCCTTCAAAGGAATATAATTAATGTATGAGATTATTAAATATAATACATAAATAAATATTTTAAACATTAGTGTAACTCTCAAATGTCTCTGATATCTAATTAATTAGGAAATATATTAAGTATCAAAAACACTAGGCATAAACATGATAATCTTGGCCCAAAAAAAATGATAATAATCAATTGTGATGACATGTTTTTGTCCAATAAGGTTTTCTCTTTGTTGGCTCATCAATCATTGGTTAACATTTTCGGTCTTATCAAAGGGTCTCTCATCAGTCAATTTATATTCGGTATCTTTGTTACAATAAAGATGTTTTATTATTATCACTTTTAGGAATCACAATTTGGATTTTTATTGCATGTCCTAAGTGAAAAAATTGGGAGAAATTTCAGGTTGCATTCCAATTATATACATGAAAAAAGGATCACTAGAAAAAGCTGAGAGAAACTTTGAGTTTGTGTAACTTACTACTTCCCAATTTAACTTGGATAGAGGAAACTAAAGTCTCAAGTTGCAGAGTATTAAACCATAGATATATTAATCTATATGGCTTTGGAGTTGTTTAGTGTCTTGGTCTCATAATTAAAAAAAATTGAATTAAAAATATAAAAATAGATGGTAATGTAAAAAATAAAAATTTATTTAAACATAATTCATAAACAGAGATGCACACGGATTTTCTACTGCTATACAAACAGGTTGGTTTGTGCTGCTATAGATTTGGATTGTTTATATCATATTTGAATGTTCTAGATTTATTATTTTTTATTATTTGAAATTTTTAAAAAAATTTTTTAGTCTTAAAGAAAAAGAAAATAAAAAATAAAAATAATTGTGAATTTTTAAAAAATGATAATTAGTATAAAAAATCAAATAATAATAATAAAAATCTGAATAGTCTAAATTTGATGTGAATAATCTAAATCCATAACAGCACAAAACAGTTCTTATACACAGCAGTGGAGAATTCGGGTTGAACATAGATGGCATCTTATTATCTCACAAAGGATGACGCTCCAAATGAAAATTTTCATTTGTCACGCTCCTCAATAGAGGGAGCCCTGCCAACTATTTGGTGGCCTGCAGCACATGCCAACTCTTCCTATGATTCCTCGTTGGGATAATTTGGAAACAAAATCTGTGTATAATTTTTATATATTTGTTATTAGATTTAATTAATAAAATAAAATAAATAAATTTGTATAATAACTATACACTACGTGATTAAATCTTTAAAAAAAAAATCTTACATGTTACACCAAACAGAAATCATTATTGGGTACCTTTTACCCAACAAAAGTCCCAAAAGCCAATCATATGTTGTTCTCTTCTCCATGTTCTTTTCTGTCCATTCATAGTTTTCTAAACATTATTCTATTACTGAACAATAAATTTAATTCCGTATTGAATTATTTTATTTTATATTAGAATTATGAAATTTAAATCCCATGTTAAAAATAAATAAAATTTAAATACGCAACCTATAATCAATTCTTTTTTTTTTGGGTCTTTTTGAAAACTAACAAAACGTATATTTTTAAATTTTTTATACTCTGTGATGTCTTCTCTCTTTGGCCTTATTAATGAATAATGTTGTCGCCGTTAAGAAACGATGTTTCAACATTCAAGTTTTAACGACGTTGTTTAATCCGATGTATCAATAATTAATTAATGTGCTGAGAGAAAAACGACAGAAAAAATTGCCTGGAAACCCGTCTCACAGTATTTATGAAAATTTCTTCATCTTTTTTGTTGATCTCTAATTCTTCCCATCAAATAAGTCTGGTTTTTCCTAGTCTGTGAAGCTTCTCGGGGCTTTCTCTATTGTACTTGCTCTTTATTTTCTCTCTTGTATATTTTATTCTGTGAGCAGAGGAAGATCGAGGCAGAAATGGCTTCAAATTCCAAAACTCTTACAAAGGGGATTTGCTGAATTATAATAGATGGAAATGTCAGTTTCGTGGTCTGATTACTTCAGTAAGTCTGTTAATTATATATCAGTAATTTCGTCATCTATTTTCCTTAGTTACTTATCAAACAACATTAACATATTCATTAGCATATTAAGCATAAAATTGGATATTAGACCATTTTATAGTTACTTGATTAGATTGATTAGATTAAGAATTGATAATCAGTTCTTCTTGTTGGCTTATAGCTTATAAGTACGAGTGTAAGTCTGATATTGCAAAGAAGTGGATTAGATAGGGTAAGTGGGTTGACCAATAGATCTAATACTTGGTATTCTCAAGTCTTCCAAATCTTAAAATTGGACACTTCTAAATTTCTTTATGCATGGGGGGCTTATCTAATAACATTTAGACCATGTTTGGTAGATGAAAATGGGGAGGAATGAACAAGAATGGGAATAAAATTTTAAGTGTTATATATAATTTTGGGCATTCTCAGAAAGTGTGGGAATCTAATTCTTTAACAAAAGTGATGGAATGCCATTGTCTTCTTGAGAATCTGACAAAATTTTACCATCCTATCCTCTTGCATCTGTATTGGGATTGTGCGTGGGTTAATTTCAAATCGCTATTAAGTCTTGAAATTTTTAGACTTGGTGCTTTTTTTTTTAAGACAACTTTAAGAAATAAAATTGAATATTTTAATATTCTTTTCTATTATTGGTAACTCAAAATGTTTTTTAAGAATTAAAAAATTAATAATAAACATTTTAATTTTTTTAAGAGTATTAAAAATATTTAGTGTAAATTAAAAATATTAAAAAAGAATATAATAATAAAATACTTAAAATAAATATTTTAATATTATTTTACATTAGGGATATTATGATTATTTGCCCAACATATCTTTTCATTCTTACGTTGTTTTTATTTAACCAAATATATAAATGGGATAAAAATCACTTTCTTTGATAGCTTTCTGAGGGGTTATATTTATTAGTTTGAAATTACATTTTGACCTAAAATTTTAAGGGATTAGATTTATAAATCCTTTACACTTATATATACTTATCACATAGTTTATTTACTTTCGATGTGAGATTTTCCACTTCCATTCACACTTCAATCCAACTCTATTCTAACGAAAGTTCTTGATTTAGGTAAAGTGAGTCTTTCCTCCAAAATATTTCCTGGGATTTGGCTAACTTGTGGCACCCCATCCTCCTTGGTTTCTCGTTTTCCATAAAGCATACCAAGGAGATCAAGAAGAATAGATTGTGGGCGTGGCATATGCCCTATAACAATCACCCCTAAGTAAATTGGGGTTGCTACTTATGCATTGATGTTAATTCCTCTTTTTTCCTCATCCTTAGCACATTCTAAACAATAATAGTTAGAATTTTTGGCCCAGTTCAATTTGTTCAAGTTTGATCAGCAATCTAAACTATCCTTGTTTGATCTACACTAAGTCGTTTATAACTAGCCTACGATATCACAAAACTTAAATGATGTTTCTTTTAGAAGCATGTTCCCTACAATATTCTGTATACTCTCCATATAGTTTATCAAGTTCTCTAGTAAGCAATTAAAAATTGTGAAAGTATCCAGTGCACTTTTTTTTTTTTTTCATAAAAAACGCTTTCCAAAATTTTGATAGAACTTTAATTAAAATACAAAGGAGTATAAGAAGATCATATAATTTGATAAAACAATAAATAAAGGACCATGGATATTGCTTTTATTTGTATTGTTAGGCATAATGAAGGAGTTAAAATAGATGACAAACCAGTATGATTACCTTATATGTCCCACAGGTTTGGGATATTTTTCCATTTAGAATGAGTCAATCCGGTAGGCAATATTTTGGTGATAGTTTCATATTTTTGGGGATTAATGAATTTAGTGCCTTATTTTCATAGATGATAATCCATTCACAAATGTCTAAAAACTTTTAAATTAGTCTCTGCCAGCTTATAGGTAAGGAGACCATAAACATTGGTGCTTCTGAATCTTACTGTGAATTCTATAACTTCTGGATGTTACTGTGAATTTTCATTTAAATTTCTATAGCAAACCAATAGGAATATTGCCTAATCTTGCAAGTTAAAAAGATTTTAAAGCCTTTTCCTTAGGTGGCATGAGTTGAACACCACCTCTGACTACTAAAGTATGACGATGACAAGAGGATATAAAATTGTTGAAATTAAAACATTTCTTGGATTAAATCTGCAATTGCTATACAATGATTGAAGTTTGAGAATTAAAATTTGAAAAAAGTAGAAGGAGTCAAAAAAACCACAATTCTTGAAAATGGATTATGCAATGTTCTTTGAATGAAACTTGTAGCATTCCTAGGGTAATTGGCATGTATTATGTAATGTGTAACACAGACACAATCAATAAACTAAGTGATTTAAAATCTGGCTCTTATAAATTGTTATCTAGAGAGTAAAATCTAAGTAGGTTGTCATTTTTTTTAGGCCAAAAGTAGGTTATCGTTTAAGGTTCGATTTTACCAACAATCTTACTCAACTTGATATAGCAAAGAGGAAGCTTTTGATAAGAGAATAAGTTTAATATTGTAGAAATGAGAATATTGCATTAGATGAATGGATACACTAGATAAGATAGAATTAGAAATAAATACATTAAAGAGAAAGGTTAGGTCATATTTATTATGAAAAATATTGTAAAATTACACCTTAGATGGTTTGAATATGTGTGGAGAAGACCAATAGAAATCTTAGTAAGGAGAGTAGATCAAATAAAAAATAATTTAATAGTTAGAAGTAGAAAGATATTAAGAAAAACTATAAGTGAAAACATTAGGAAGGATTTAGAATCAAATAGTTTATCTAAAAACAAGATTCATAATAAAATTTTATGGTGTCGTTTGATTTATATAACTGGTCTCACTTAGTGGGAAAATGCTTGTTTTATGTTGTTATTGTTGTTGTAAGTAGGTTATCATTGATGAAAAAAATTAATTGTTCAAATTTTTATAAAATAGAAGCAACCTAATAACTATCTAAGGGTGTGCAAAATTAGGAACTAATATATTTATCTAAATACTTTAAAAGAGTGAAATCTATAATTTATTACCAGTATATTTATCAAATTACTTTATTAGTTGGAATGCATTCCAATGTGCCAAGCATACAATGTCATCCCATTTTTGGATGATCATATTGGTGGTGATCAAACTTTGTTATTGGCTACTGGAAAGTAATTTCTCCATATTAAAATTCTTTAGGCTTTAATTTGTGCACAGAGCACAAGTAATAAAGTACGTCAAATCTTTGTGCTGAATCTTAATTTGAATTAAGAGATTAATAGATGGTAAAGATTGAATTCCTCAAACAAGAACTATGTCATAAAGGCTTTGATACTATAACAAAATTATTTCAATTTAAAAGCTTAAATATTGTTGAGTGATAATCCATGAATAAAAAGAAAAATAAAAAAGACAACAGTGGACCAATAATTTTCTGTTGTTTGCAGAGAAGGATGCAATTGATTGTTTTGAAGTCGGCCACAATAAGTCTATAAAGGAGATGATGCAAAATTACTTTATGGGGGAGGTTGACACATCCACTCTTCCCCTACCAATACCTACACAAGTGCTTGCTGATGGTAATCAATTTTTTGAATTTGTAGTGAAGATAGTGCAAATTCTGGTATCATTGCTGAGGTTAGGCCTTGCATTTGCTTTGCAATTCCATAAAAAAATAGCAAAAAGTCAAATCTACTTGAAAAATTTTCAAGTAACCCAAACCAATGAAGAATTAACATATTAATGTGTTAAAGATGCGAGGGTTTTATTGAAAAAAAAATATTGTGTACATGTTTATTTATAATTGAAATAGCCTATAATAGTGGTAGAGGGAAGGAGGGCCTGTGGGAGCCATGGCTTTTCCTAACATTTTGATATTTATAAATGTACATAGGAGTTTTGCTTTTATGCCCCCCAAAATGAAATTGATGTTAAGGTCTTTAAAAAAATAAAGTTTGTATTATATAAAAAATATGATAATATGATTAATAGTAAATGAAATGAATGAATGAAAAATAACATATTAGTTTAATATATGTCATATTTTAAAAAACAAAATATCATTAGTTATTACTTACTTTTTGTGAACAACAAATTATTTCTAAGTCTTAAAAAATAAAAAAATAATAAAAAAAAGACAAAGACTCTTGACATTTTAGCTTTAATTAAGTTTAGGAAAGTGAAAAGTAAAAAGGTTTTATTCTTACACATCCATATTATACTAGAGACTAAAGTGAAAAAGAGTGAAGATCATTAAGTCCACCATTATCTTCCAATCTTTTTTGTTTATTTATTTTCATTTTCTCATTTGTTCACTTCATTTTACATTCATTCTTTCTAATTTTCTTTAAGTTATTTTTCCTCTTTTGTTGGTTACTATTTTTCAAATTGCCATTTGCATTTTCCTTAAGCAAACAAAAATTTTAAGGAGAAATAAGCACAACATCTTACACTTTGTTAAGTATATGTACATCAATTTTAGGTGACATACCTCCTTGTCCCCCATTTGATCTTACAAAATCCTATATTGTCCCAAGGCTCTATTAAAGAGAAGGAGAATTTATTCAACATTCTTTGATCTATAAAGATCATGAGTAAATATATTAGTTAAACAAAAAGCAGTAAATTGAAACCATATTAAAGATGTGATCAATAAATTGAAACTATATTTCATACTTGTAGCCTAACTAGTGGTCACATAGGATAAAGATTTGTGTAAGGATATAGCATCAGGTGTTTCTTTGGTGCTAACTTGAGGATCTAATGTAGCCCCCTCTAACCATATTAAATTTTTTTTATCAATTTGTGCTACTTTTAATTACATGTGACATAAGCGAAAGCTAATAAAAATGCGATAAGGAGGAGTTACACAACCCTACACACACACACAACAACAACAACAACAACAATAACAACTAGTGCTGCAATCCCAAAAGACAACTCTAATAGTGGGCCTTATTAGCCCATTATGTGATGTCAAGAGTTTATGATACATTAATCATCAAAATATTATTTAAGTCAAATCACGGAGCTACTATCCACATGTTAAAAAGGCTCCATGAATCTACTCTATTTAGCTTGGCATCTAAGTTAGTCAGATGGGTTATGGGGTGGCAGCATCAATGGCATACATGGCATCGATAGAGGTATGTGCATAGGTATCCCCTGATTGAACTTTGTGACTACATTTGTATTCAGATTCAAATTAACCTATACTAACCCCTAGCATGTCAAGGTACATCTAATATATCTCTACTGTGTATCATGTGGTTGACATTGCTACTATTTGAATGCATTACCATACAGAAGTGAGAATTACATAATTCTTAATAAGATAGGTAAAATAGAAAACAAGTAATGGTTCAATTTCCATATGTACAAAAATCATTTTTCTTTTCCTTTTATTCCATATCTATTTGAAAACTATCACATAAAAATAGCATATAATAAACAATATAACATGTACATGCAAATCATCAGAAAAGAAAATGCATTTCTTAATCCTCTGCATAAAATTCTTTCAATCATAATAATTAGCATCCATCATTATCAAGGAACGATGATAGCAAACTAGAGTGTCTCTTAGTATCAATCCACTCAATCAACAATCCAAGGCCACATTCTTTTTGAGATTTTAACCTATGAGAGACTTTAACCCTTATGACCTTCTTACAACCTTAGTAACTATAAATGAGGGACTTTAAATCTCTGTGAACATTGATTTCACCTTATCATAAGAATCATATATAGTATGCATCACAATGGTTTGACTATTATAATAAAGGTAGAATAATTATGCAAAGATAGCTAATTACTAACTTAAAAAATTCCCATAATAATTATGAATGAATTTCTAACTCAAGCAACTAATTAAATCATAAATCGCAATAATTTTTTTGAATCATAGGTCGTTTATATTCTACTGGAACCTCTTGCTATTGTTATTGTAGCTTTTAATATCTTCAAGGTCTTAATGGTCCATGATCCATGTTAGATATTTAAAACAACAATCATTTGTACATGGGAATCATTGTGGTTAGTTCTCCATGCATAGCTAAGGTATTCTAACTGATACAATCTTCCATGCATAGGTATAATCATTTAGGTTAATTTTTTATACATGGGGTCTATGGGATATTCCTTACATAGGTACCCTTATCAAGATATTATTTTATTAAAACTTTCTAAGGTTCCAAAAGAATTAAATATGACAACCTAATTAATAACCTTTATATCAACAAATTAAAACAAAAATTTAAGCAAGCATGTATCGTATTAGATATATAAGGAAGACTAAATCTCTTTATCAAAAACTCTTTTTTTTTTCATTCTACCTGATGCACAGTGGCATCGTCCCTCGCCCTTATCATCTTTCCCTGTTATTCAACTTTGTTCTTGTAGTCATCTCCATCCTAATTCATCTTCCCTTGCTTTTCTTCTTGTTTTTATGGGTTTATGATCATCTAAAACTCATTCTATATAAATCAAATCATTACCCAATTATTTTTAACTTCATATGCTAAAATCTTGAAGAGAGAGAAAGAGAATGAGTTAGAGGGAGAAAGTATAGCTTTTATCTTTCAAACCCTTTTTCCACACCATTTTCAAGCACACAACTATAGTAAATCACCTATATATTTATCTAGGCCTCTAATTTCAATCGCACATACATTCTATAGAAATTTTGAAAACACCTAAAGTAAGCCAAACAACTAACACCATTGAAGGAGGAAGAGAAAGAGAAGAGTGAAGGAAGCACTAAAATTCTCAATAAGATGTGAGAGAAAGTGTCTTACATAGATGTTTTTAGCTTTTTTACCCTTGCTTCTATTTTTCTTTTTCCTTTACCTTCCTTTCACTTTATCTCTTCTATTCTTCCTTTCTTTCACATTCTCTCACTATATGTTTCTCTCACTTAACTCTTTCTTCATTTCTCTTATGCCTTCCTATTCATCAAGCTGAAAGGTATTTATAGTAAAAATAGGACTGTAGCTTTTTCTCTCTCATAAGTCTTCTTCTCTGATCATTTCATAAAGATATTTTCATTTGTTTTGCTAAGTTTGATCTATGATATATGTAAATCCCGAAATTAATTAAGAGTAATTATGGAGAATTAAGAAATTATTCTAAGGAGAATTAGGGAAAGCTATGGAAAATGGAAATTTTAAGGAAAATGATCATTTAGGCATTTTGAGGTAAATAATTATTGTTTAGCAATTTTTGGAGAAAAATAAAATGTTATAATAGATTTAGATTTAATTAGGTCAAAATTTAATTAAGGCCCCATAATTGATTTAATTACATCAATGATACATAGTGGAGGTCCAATTTCAGTTTTAAGGAGACCCAACTTTAAACCTATATGTTCATGGCCCAAAATGTAGAACATCAGCCCACTTGGATAATGAGGCTATTGGGCCAACCCATTTTCTCTAAAACCCTAAAAAGCCTATTTGTCAATTTATTTTGATACTGAAACATACATGTTCTGCAAAAGCAAAGAGCCTTTTCACAATTTGAGAGGAGGCTAGGATTCTTTCATATTCTTGCCATTGATTTGTATACTTAGAGGGAGATTTAGTCAAGATAAGTTATATAAAAGTTGATCCTCTCATCTTCTTCATTTTAATCCGATTAGTTTCTTCTTTGGTAGATTTTCACCTCATTTCCAAATTTGAAATTGGATGTTTCAATGATTTCTTCCATGATTTTTGGAACTTGAGGCTAGAGGGACCATTAGGTAAGTATTTTCTCTTCATTTTCTTGTGTTTTATGCTATAAATTAGCCCTAGTGATTGACTTATATATTGGGTTATGTTATTGTGCGAAAATACAAAGAAATTAGAATGAGATATTATAGTTTCTATTGTTGGAAGGCTAAACTTCAAATTTAGGATTCATTGAAAATTAGGTAAGTGACTCTTAGGTAGTTCATGATGCTTAAAATGAATAAGTAACTGATTTTTGTAATTGATGATGACTGAGAATTTGATTTCAATTAATTTAGGTCTTTTAAAGTGTTGGCAATTATTCTTGGCTTTTGAGGGACTTGGCATAACTAAGTTAGGTTACTAGGGGTTTATTTTAATTCCTTGTATATGTTCATATTAATATGATATTTGCTACACTTATATGATTTCAATTCTAAATGATTGGTTGTTATTTGATTATGTTGGACCATGATCATGTCTTTGATGGAACTGTGATCATGCTGCTACCCATGTATTGTGCTGTGATCGTGCACTAAGTTGTGATCAAACTCAGTGGAACGCATCAAGCCGTAAGTGTGCTCCATGGAGAGTTGGTATCATGGACCGGCCTTCCTTTTTGTTTTTAGCCATTAACATGTATGTGATTGCTAGTATAGAATAGTAGTTATTAGTAGTCCAATTAGTTTACTTGCTGATTATATTTTTCTGTATAAATTGCATTTATGTTGATTAATTTGCATATATGTATAGAATTTCCTTTTGATTATTGAGATTTATATTTTACCCTATTTTATAGGTAAACAATTTTAGGTGAAGGTTTCTCTATTAAAGAAAAGGAGGAGTAAGTCAATGATCACCCCTAGATTTAGGTCTTGTGCAAGACTCCTACACTTGGATGCTTTTTGGTTTAGTGTAAATGTTATTCTTTTTGTAATTTAACTTGTATGGCATCATGATGCATTCATTATTACCAAGTTTGATATTTTGTAACTAAAGACGTAATCATTAGAAAACTAGACCTTAATTTATATGGGAACTAATATATTTACCTAATGCTGAGCAGACATAAATTTCTGTGAGTGTATGAAGTTTGAATTGTTAATCCATGGATGAGGTTATGTTATTATATGAATGTTTAGCCTAAATTATGATGTATGAAGGTTCTTGCTATTATTTATACCTTGTTTGTGAATTTTATGTGTGTCATAGCCATATTATGCACTTGAAAATACTTTAGCAATTTGAGGATAGGAACAAGTTTATTTGATCTATTGAAACTTCTTCAAAGTTGTTAGTTGTTAAGGAATTGCATATGTTGTCATTAGTGACTTCAAGTACCTCCTTGCTGTCATAATGAGTGAATTGTTTATACATAGTAAGGTTAATTTGTTTAATCAATCCTTAAGTCTCTAAATGATGAAAGTTAGTAAGTTGAGGTATATAGGAGATTTTATGTCATTAAAACCACACATTTCAGTCATAGAAGGACCCTAGAATTTAATTAGAGGGAATGCCAAATGGTTGGGACGAGTATCTATGAGTTTAAGGTAAGAGGTTTGTTAATCGTGGCTAAGACATCTTTGAATCATGGCCAAATTGAGTTTAAGGAGTTATAGAATTGAAGGGCACCATGGCGCAAGGCAAAAATTTCATCCAAGGGAGTTACAAAATTAAACTGTGTCATATACAAGTCAAAAAATTCAGGTGAGAGGAGTTCCAATGTGCACTTTCACCATGATGCCAAGCAGTTTCACCACAACGAGGATTGAGTTTCATGTACAGTGATGTCCAGGAGGGAACCTTGTCATGGCGTGGGGGTTTTGGGCCACAACGAGGATTGGGAATTTTGTGCTTTTTAGTCCCACACTTGCACTTAGCCGCAGCGTAGAGCTTTTAGGTTGTGACATAAGTCTAAATTTTTTAGTTCCAGAGTTACAAATTTGAATCAAGTTATGGTGAAAAGCGTCTAGGCTATTGCGTGGGTGTATTTTAATACTTTTAGGAGTAACAATAACTAGCTTAGTCACAGCTAAGTCCTTCAAAGTCACGGCCTAAATCCCTAAACCCTTATTTAACCATTAAATCTTAGTTTTCACTATAGTTATGATGAAGTAATGACTCATAAACCAACATGTAGAAGCTTTGTGCCTCTAGAACCATTTGTGAATGAGATGGAAGCCTTAAATGAGAAGTTAAATTTCCTTTAAACAGAAATTATCCTGCTTGTCTGAATGGTGATTATTAATGATTAAAAGGTTCAAAGTTTTTCATATTTTCTCGTGTTACTAAATTATTATTGGTATTAGACCTTAAGTACTAATGGTTAAGAGTATATTTATACTTAGTTAGATTAATTAGGAGTTAGATTTGTTACAATATTGACTGCATGAATGAGTTTTGGTTTTAGTGACAATTATAAAAGTTGATCGTATAACTATAATGATCATTTTGGACTAATCTAATCTATAACTTATCAAATTTTGTTTAGCTAAAACTATATTTTGGCCCTAGAAAAATTATACCCTAGCCTTAGTTAAAATTACACTTAATTCTCTAAACTTTACTAATTATATTTTGACCCTTAAATATTCATCTAAATATTTTTATTTTTCAATTATTTTTCTTAAACTTTTAAAGCTTTAATGGCGTAAGAAACTTTGAGGTTTCCTTTTCCTATATATTTATTCTGTAATTATTTATTATTAAACTGCTTAGAATAATTATTAAATAATTCATAAAAATTACTAATAAATTTCAAATGATCTAAAAAATTCTATTTTGTTCCTAAAAATTATATCCTTTTAAATTCTTAAAATTTTCCTTTATATTTATATTTAAAGGCTTCTTTTTATTTATATTTTGGTTAAATAACTAGTATTAAATATTATTTTAAGGAGGATGTTACATTTGATTTCATGCATATAAGTGTAGCCATGTAAGGTAGCGTCCGATGTTTTGCTCATTATAGTTAATGGAATTACAAAACTCTCTATAAAGATAAGCCATCATTGCTCATTCCTTACTAAACTGGCTAACTTCTTAAAATTCCAGAAGCAACAAAAGGTACATAAGATAAGCCTTATGGCTTAACCTATTTGGCATCAATTAACCCCTTATCAACTTAAGTATGTATGTGTACAAAACACTGTACATTTTCTTCCTTTGTGTCCTTTGACAACTTAGCCAAGTTCTAGGCAAGCCAATTAATCCTAAATCTCTTACTATCCATTTTATCCATTAAAAGTACAATCCTTAATAGAAGATAGCAAATATATGCCTAGTTGTCGCCAAATAAGCCTAGAATGAATGTATTTTCACCCACCAAACCCAACTACACTACCACATCCTATGGGGTAATGGTGCACTTACCTTTGGTTGTATGAAAGGTATGTGACTCATGATGTTACCACTCCACAAGTACCAAATGAATGCTAGATTGAAATCAAAATAGATAAGTTGAACAACTTCGTATAAGCCTGCTTGCCTAAGGTAGTCAACAATGGTGAGGGGCAAATTACTTAAACCAATAGTTTTAGGTGATTAAAGTCACTAATGCATGGCTTAAATGTCTAAAAAACTTAGTGGAAGGTCACCACATTGTTATCTCCATAGCTACGCTATGAACATTCTTAATTCATGAAGTTAATGAATGATTTAGGCATGTAATATTGAATGACAACCATCCATCTAAGTAATAAAGCATATGAGCTCTTCTAATTTATGAAAGTGATAGCAATAGCCCTTTGCTTTGCTTTTCACACCTTCTTATAGGGCATCAAGTATCCAAACATACTCCACATCTTTTCTATTACTTGGGCAATAAACACCTTTGGTTTTTTAGCTACCATTGTCACAATGCATAATGACATCACATTGAAATCCAAGTTTGAGTGATCTTAGGATAGCAATGTAGATTAAAATATTTGAGGTCTTCCATATCTCATAATTTGTCAATGGATTTCATTTTGTGTTTGGCATGCCTTAGCTTCTAATTGTAGTTGACTTTGTAATTAGGGCATTAATATTTTTTATATTTTGCAATAGAGCAAACACCTTAAATGTGTGATGTGTTCTCACAAAGTATATTTTATCATATAGTGTAAAAAGCTACCTATAAACTATAAGTTGATGCCTAACTCTTGGTTGTTATTCCAATTGATAGGATTAACTATTCTAGATAAATAAAACCACTCATAGTTTTTATATTAATTTATGAGAAGTAGGAAGCTGTAAGATCGTCATATTGGTTTTATTCATGCAATTGGAATGCCTTATCATTGCTCTTGCCATTGATGTCTTCATCATCATTGGTAGTAGGAAAAACATATTTTTTTATTTTAATGTTCAATATCATCCCATGTGTTTTAAGCCAAAGGAAGACAAGTATTGCCAACTAGTAGATATTATGAACTTAACTCTAAAGTGAGATCCACTAAAAGGGTTAGATAACTTAAGACATTGATGGCTAAAGGATAAAATGGATCTGCCCTTGCAAGGTATGAATCAAAGAAGGATACATGTTTATTGATATTATGATTTAACTAAAATAAGGGCAATAGTGTAGGTGTACTGTTTGATAATGACATATGGGCCTGCATAATAAGGGTTGATGATGGGACTATAGATGGACCATAATACATTATTATTAAGTTTCTTTGTTGAGATTCAGTTGAGTGGTTAAGATCTTTACATATAACTCTATAAGACCAAGTTGTGCTAAATTTTTTGAGTGCATATCAACTATCGCTAGGACATTAGACTCCTTTTCCAAGTATAACCATTGGTACCACATTGAAAATAGCCTTATTAGGGCCCTATATATTAATTTCAACACCACATGATTTGAGGAAAGTCTTAACCAACTTATTCAACATCTCCAAAATAATGTTTTTATCAATTCTCATTGTTTTAACTCTGTCACACTCAAACATGACACCCCTATCACCATTATAAATTCATTTATTTGTATATACACATGTATATACCTTTTTACTTACTTTGATGCCTACAATAAAGATTGATTATAAAAACATGTAAAAATACATAAATAATCCTAAAGTGTAACCATTCCTTGCTAAAATAAGTATTTGAAAAAGAAAAAATAATTCTACAAAATATTCCAATTTTTTCAAAATTAATCTTAATAATATTTAATTAATTTATAGATTTTCAAAATTTTTAAAAAATTAATCATATAATTTTTATTTTATAAATCTATTATTTATTGCTATTATTTTCAAATTATTTTGATTTTATTATTTATTATTGAATTTATTAAAACCTATCATTTTTTATCATTATTGATGTTATTATTTAAATTACATATTTTCAAATTTTAAAAAATTGATAATTTAAGTTTTATTTCCTAATTATTTTGATTATATTACTTATTATTAAATTTATTTATTAAAAACATAAAATATTGTCATATTCAATTATTGTTAATATAATTTATTTAAATTAAAATGTTCAAAGATAAAAAAATTATAATTTTTAATTATTACTTTCTAATTGTATTAGTTAATATTACATCCTAATTATTCTCATTGTATTACTTATTATTGAATTTATTTAATTAAATACCTAAAATATTATCAATTTCCAATTATTATTAGTATTATTTATTTCAATAACAGATTTTCAAATTTTTAGAAATTAATTCGTGAATTAATTATTTTATAATCATTTAATTATATTACTCATTTTAAAATTTATTTAATAACAATAATAAAATATTATCATTTTCAGTTATTAATAATATTATTTATTTAAATTACAGATTCTAAAAGTTAGAAAAATATTTATTATTATTACTATTAATTATATGTTTTAAATGACACAATATTCATGACAAGAAATATTTTTGGTTTATAGTTTCCTACTCTTAAAACCTTCTTTCATGAGTTTAGTGTTGCAAAAGTTGTAAGGTAAACAAAATTATTTTATATCTTATTATTTACTAAAAAAATTAAATATCATACTTATCTACCCATGATATATGAAATTATAACATCCATAACCATAAATTAAATTTCCATTTTTTTATAAAAAAACATGTTAAGCATTTTTATATAGGTAATGAGAGCAAAAACATGAATAAATTTTCAATATGTTGGCAAACAAAATAAATTTTCAACATCATGCTATGATAACAATAGTTTCACAATAATCCAGTGAATTAACTAAGATAAACTATAAGTTATCAAAACATGCCCCAAAAAAAATGAATAGAGGATGCTTCACTTAAAAATTTGAATGACGATATCTTACACATAACAATTTAAATTTTGTTGCAAAACTAATAAAAATATAAGGAATAGAGTAAGAGAAAATTAAGAGAAAAAAAATGCAGGAATACTTCTCATTTACTTAGGGTACCACATATTTAGTACATAACCTCTATTTATAAATCTACAACCACAAAGATAAACCTAACAAAAATTAATTTATATAATTGTACAATACAAATTCTTTAAAGGTTATAGGATTTAATGCCATTAAACATAAGAGATTCTAAAAAGTCATTTTTTGGATGGTATGAACATCTATATAACCATAACATTTGCAATACTTTCCCCTTAGATGTCTATTAATAAATAATATGCCTCGTTAAAATCTTGTTATAAAAAAATCCAATGGGATAAAAAATTAATAAAGGAAAAAGAATACATAATATTTAAATATCCATTATAAGATGCTTTATTAAAAAAGTTTACTAGAAAAACTAAATGAGACAAAACCTTAGTAAAGGGAGAAAAAGTATATAATGTTGTTTACTCCCTTAATAACAATATCATTTTATGTCTTTAAATGGCACATTCCAATGTACTCCAACTTCTTAACTATGGCAGTTGGTAATGCTTTTAATAAATAAATTTGTCAGATTATCACATGAATGAATTTGTTGAACATCTATATCCTTGTTCTTTTAAAGATTATGAGCAAAAAAGAATTTTGATAAAATATATTTTATTCTATTTCCTTTAATGTACTTTCTTTTTAACTAAGCTATGTATGCTCTGTTATCTACATACAACATTATTGGAATCTTTTTCTTTAGAGGTAAACCACACATCTCTTGGATATATTGGGTTATAACTTTAACCAAATATGTTCTTGACTTACTTCATGCACTACTTTTATTTCTTCATGATTCGATAAGGTAGTAGCTAAAGTTTGTTTCATGGAGCATTTATAATATAATTTTACCCCTTATATGTAAATAAATAACCAATTTGAGATTGAGCTTTGTGTGGATCGGATACTTGCATTTGCATGGCCAATTATGATTCAGAGTCAGTTGAATAAAATAATCCAATATCAATTGTCTTTCAAAAATATCATAATAGATGCTAAACTTGTAACATCTGATCCCTCCATAAACGCGATGTTCGGTTTCTTCTTAAACATCATAAATGAGCCAGATATAAAAGGAAGTCCTTGAAATAGAAGGATTTGAGACCAAATAAAATTAGGATAAAATTTCAAATAAAGAAAAATGAGGATTTGGGCCTTGAGTTGTCAAAAAACTAAGGTCGGAGTAATTCAAAAAATTTGTCGAAAGACCAGTGACATTTTTGTAAATATGGATACTTTTAGAAAAATACATAAGAGGGTTTTTTAAATGAAATTTTTAACTTCTCTAGGGTTCTCAGAGGCCTTGAATACCGTGGGAACCCCTAGAATAGTTGAAACCCCTCAAGTGAGCGATTTTGGTTGTCGATTGATAAAAAATTTGAATGAATAGTTTGGAATGATTTTAAATCTAAATTGAGTGATTCTAAAGACATTTTATAAATTAGAGAACCCAAATTTTATAATGAGAAAAATAGTTCTAAAAAATGAGCTAAAATGAGTCCAAACGAAGGAATGAAAGTGGAAGGACATAATCAGTATTTCGAAAATTGTTATAAAAATCATCCTCCACCTTTTTAAATAACTAGGTAGCTTCTCTACCCTTCCAAGAACATCTCTTAAGCTCAGAATCAGACCAAAAATGGCATGAAAATTGGAAGAAGAGAGAGAAAGAAAACTAAGGAAAAAATATATTAAAATATATGGAATTTTGCAACAAGTTAGTTATAAAATTTTTTCCTCTCTTCATTCTCTTTCTCTTAATGGTTTTAGATTCTTAAAAGGAGGAGTTTGGTGGCTGACCTCATGAGCAAAAGTGGAGGTTTTGAACAACCAAATAGAGCAAGAGAATCATCATTTAGCAAGCTTTCAAATGAGGTATGATATGCAATAGAAAAACTTATTTTTTTTATGAATTCCAATGGCTCCATATTAGGTCTAGAGAGGGAAACTAGAGAGAGAAAGGAATTCAAACCAAAATAAGGTAGAGACAAGAATATGCAAAGAGAACAAAGAAAGAACCATGAATTTATAAGATAGAAAAGCTAGGAGTTTGTGAACATAACTAAAAATTTGATTTTATCTAAGAGTTCCTAAACCTATGTGAATGTTTATATGAGTTCCTAAGACCCCTAGAGGGCTTCCCACATGCACCTCCATCCAAGAAAGCAAAGAAACCCCATGGACTCCTTAAGAAAGCCTTGCCTCAACCTAGGGCAGAAGTAATATCTAGGGCGTGTTTTAGTTGCTTCCAAACTTATTTTTGTATCATATATGATGGAAGAGTATGAGAGAAAGCCTTAGAAGAATTTTAGAAGCCATAAATAGTGAGATGGAAGTGTAGGCTCCATAATGTAGCATAATAAAGTAACTTCTAGCTAAGCTCCTTAAAATAATTGTGTGATAATTCCAAGGGGTCTAAATGGAATCAAGAATCATATATTAAAAGAGAGAAGGGAGCCAAGATCATGAATTTTTGTATTTGCTTCATTAAGTGCCTTATGGAAGCATAATGGAGCCATAGATCAAAGTAACATCATGTAAAGTGTGAATAATACCAAGGCTTGTTTCCATGAGTAATTCATATTTCTTTTGGTGTATCTAGGCTAAGAGAAATGATCTCCACCTTCTTGGGTGTGTGAGGTCAAGGGAGAGGACTCAAGGCTTAAGGAAAAAGTGTGTAAATGCAAGCAAGGTAGCTCTCTCTCTTTTCTCCTATACATGAATGAATGTCTACATTGCTTTTAAATATGTGTATGTGTATTTTAAACTATGAATTGTATTTGAGTATGATGCCTATGTTCCATGGAACTATAATATTGCATTATGTATTCAAATGATGCCTAGAATGTTTGTATTAGCTTGCTTGAATGTGGAGAGACCAAGAACCTTCTATCTTTGGTAAGGATGAGCCAAGAGCCCTTAGAAGTGGTTGAGACCAAGAGAAAGTCTCCCAAGAGCAAGGCTTAGTTCAAGGCCTTTGAGAAAAAAGGTGAGACAAGTCTAAGAACCTTGAAAGAAGGTAGCTTTCTCTCTTTTCTCCTATGCATGAATGAATGTCTACATTGCTTTTGAATGTGTGTATGTGTATTTTAAACTATGAATTGTATTTAAGTATGATGCCTATGTTCCATGGAGCCATAGTATTACAGTATGTATCCAAATGATGCTTAGAATGTTTACATTGGTTTGCTTGAATGTGTAGAGGCTCAGAACCTTCTATCTTTGGTGAGGATGAGCTAAGAGCCCTTAGAAGTGGTTGAGATCAAGAGAAAGTCTCTCAAGAGCAAGGCTTAGTTCAAGGCCTTTGAAAAAAAGGATGAGGCAAGTCCAAGAACCTTGAAGAAAGTGGATGAGGCTAATCCATTCATTTGGTAAACCTAAATATGCTATGTGTGCTTTGTGTAAATGCCAAGAATGCATCTTTAACCATTTCAAGTGTTAGTATGCCATGCATGCATCCTTAAGACTTGTGTTACATTCTTTATGCATGATTGAATGGAAGATGAGCTATTGGGATTCTTTGAATCTCATCTCACTCCCTCCTCTCCAATATCTTAATATGCTAGATGGAGCCAATGAACAAGGAAATGGAAGTCACTAAGGTGGGAGATAAAGCTTTGGCCCTAAATTGCTTGATTTTGCATATATTGTAACCAAAAGAATGGCACATGATGTAATCTTTTGATAGAATTGATATACAATGAATGGAATATATGTAAATACCCTAATAGATTATGTATATATAAAGTTTGATGATAAATGGAATGTATTGTAATTGTTAGGGTATTGAATGGCCAATTCAAGTACATGTTTCTCAGCATATAACTTGGGGATGGAAAATGAAATTTTGTGTTCTAGACATTTACACCTTTAAGACAAGTTTAAGGAGTCTTTTTGGGCCATTCTCACATGCCCAAGTGGCCACAAGAACCTTAGAAGCCATTTTGTACACTTTTGCACCATTAAAATGCATCAAAATGACCCAAATGGCATCCTATAGCACATTCTAACCAAATGAAGGAATTTCTCCATGAAATTTGGCAGACATGTAGAGCTCATTGAGAGCTTTTTGGAAAGATAAATTGTAGCAAAAACAAAGCTTTACAGAATTAGTTATGAATTTTCAAAGTTAGAATTTTCAATTGGTTCTGGTATATACACTGTTCATACAGTCAGATTTGTGTTCTGTGTCATTGATAAGCAAACGGTGTCCAATACTTGTGAAAATTTACAAGCATAAACTAGAGGTTATAAGATTTCTGTGGCCATTAAGATCACCTTATTTGGAGGTCTGATCAAAGAGTTATGTAATTTTGAAGTTTGCTATCAATAACAGTAGTGCCCCCTGAGTCTAGTTACTGTTTTATAGATTTCCAATGAACTACAGTATCTGTTTCATTCTGGAATTATTTTTTGCATAAATTTAATATCTATAACTTTCTAGAATGACTAAATATATGTAATTTCAATTTATAGAATTAGTTATGAATTTTGAAAAATCATATAAGTAATCTGAACTAGTGACCCAGGCAGCTGAGACCTCAGTGGCTTTTTTGTCAAACATTTTCCTCTTAATGTTTCATGAGCTAAAATTATTTTTAACATGGGTTAGACATCCAAATATTTCTAGAATGGTAAAGTTTGTTGGATTTCAATTTTTTTGGATTTAGTTATGAATTTTTTAAGTTATGACAGAAAAATTGAAAATTTGATCGTGGCTAATTTGTGGAAATTGGTATGTTTCATCCACTTGTATGAGTTCCAAGCCACTTTCTTGGATGGTTTTGAATTGTATCATTGTAATTAAATATGAGAATGAGTTTAATGAGTTCCCTTGATCCATGGAATACAGGATGAAAAATTTATCCGCTACGCAACGCATGAAAATATAATATTTTAATGTCTTTTCTTGGAAACTCATATGCTTCATGGAATAAAACCTAGAAATGGCATGAAATGAGTTATAGTATGATGGTGTTACAAAACTCCTCTTGCTTATAAAACTTATGACAAATGTAGTATTAAGTTGATTGTGTTGAATTAGTTAGATACATTAATGCTCCTATAGTATTAAGGTATGGTATTTCAAGACCAAGAAATTTTTCATCATTCTCTCGAGGATAAAAATAGTCTTTATTCACTTCTAGGGATCCTATAATCATTAAGATATTTAGTGAATATGCTTTATCTATATAGAATTGCTTTAAGATCTTTTTGGTATAAGTTAATTAATGAAGAAAAAATTTCCTTGTTAAGTGCTTGATATGTAAAGTGAAGCAAAACTTTGTTTTTCTAAGATCTTTCCTTTCAAATTTTTTTCTTTAAACAATTAAATGTTTTTTAAAGCTTTTTAGGAGTTCGAATAATATTTAGATCATCAACATACATAGCAATTATGACAAACTCTGATCTATATCTTTTTATAAAAACACATGGGCAAATTGAATCATTTCTATAGCCTTTCTTCAATAAATATTAGCTAAGATGATTATACTACATATACCTAAATTGTTTTAATCCATATAATAATTTATATAAATGTATTGAACAATTTTCCTAGGAACTTTTACATGTTTTTGACATTTTAAATTCTTCATGGATTTTCATATAAATTTCACTATATAATGAGCCATGTAAATAGACAACAACAATATCCATTAGATGCATATCGAGCTTTTAATGTATTGTTAAACTGATAAGATATTTAAAAGTGATTGCATCCACCATAGGAAAATATATCTCTTCATAATTAATGTCAACTCTTTTTAAAAATCCTTGTGCTACAAGTCATGTTGTATACTTGACAACTTCATCTTTTTTTCATACAAACACCATTTGTATCCTATTGGCTTTACACTTTCAAGTGTTTAGGTTACAAGTCTAAAAGCTTTTATGTTTTGAAAGCGAATTTAATTCTTTTTGAATTGCATCTTTCTATTTAGGTTAATCATCTCTATGTCTACATTCTTTGATAGATTTAAGTTCAATGTCCTCATTTTGTTTTACCATTTTGACAACAACATTGTCTAAATAATAATATAAAATTAGCATTTGCGATTTGTTTATAATTTAGCAGTATTAATCCAAAAAGGCCAAAATAATTTCTACAAACTGACGATTAGTAACTTTTAAAGAAAACTAGTAACAATTTATCAATGAATGCTATCAAATGGATGCATGACCATATATTTCCAAAATTATAAAAAAAAATCCTTTATCAAAATGTAAACATAATCGATAATATTTATAAAACTAAACATATGAAAATGAGAACAATTATAATAAGATTATTTCAAAAATAAATATAATAACTTGATACGATAGTGATTTAAAAAAAAAAGGATTACCTTAAATCAAATAAGAAAGGAGCAACTTAATTTGAGCATAGAACTTAAAGCGAATTGTGCTGATAATATGTTGCACAACTAATAAAAATATAATAAATAAAGTAAAAGAATATTGAAAGGATTTCACTCACTTAAGAGAACACACGCTTAATACATAACCTTTATTTATAAGCATTTAACCATAAAGATCAGCTTCAGATTGATAATGACATAAATATGAAAAATAATTTACATAATTGTACAATATAAATCCTTTAGAGTGTTAACATCAAAAAATAATTGGGTTGGATCAAGTTTTGAGACTATGATTTAAGCCATTTTTTGCTAAGCCATTAGATAATATTAATTGGATTGGGCCACATTTGCTAGATAAGTTAGTCGAGTTGGGCTGCTTGAGGTTAAAATGAGCTATAATGTTTTTTAGGCATATATGTAATCCATTGGATTTTTTTTTTGAAATATTTAAGAAAAAATAGTCTAATAACGTGCAACTAAAATATAGGAGAATATTCAAATATTCTAGGTAGTTTTTAGCCTTGTATGTAATCTATTGGATTTTATGAAATATTTAAAGAAAAATAGTCTAATAACTAGTAGCTAAAATATAAGAAAATATTCAAATATTTCCAAGTAGTTAATCAAATTAGTTTAAAATAAGAAAAAATTCATAAGTTGACTAAGTCAAAGGAAAATGCATAATATAGTTAAAGACTTACTTTTTGAAATTTTAGGTATATGGGTATTATGGTTAGCTAATGAGACAATTAGTTAGCAAATAAATATATTATTTCAATCCTAAAAAAATTTGACATGGCACCTACTTACACTAAGGTTGTTGGCCATGATGCCATATTATTGCTAACATAGGCAAAAAATAGGGAAGAAGTGGCATACAGTTTTAATAGGTTTAAATACTAGTTTTATCCTTATAAATATTCATTGTATATTTGTTTTTGAACATACACATTTAATCAATCAAATCCAAATCTTTACACTTTATCCTTTGTATTCCTTTACATCCATGCCTTTAAATTTTAGAATTTATTGCCTTATTTATATCTTTCTTTATTGCATTTCATGCATTTACTTTCTTTTATTGTAATTTCCAACCATAGGTGTTAGTCACTTTTAGTTGGTTTTTAAATTAGGCACTTGCCTTAATAGTCTAAGAACCTAAAGTTGAGGAACAAAGTCCCTCCCTCAGTATATTGCTTAACCGTGGTAATCAAATGTGTGAATTGTAATACCATAATATCTTAACTTCAACTAATCTCCTTTTAGGCTTGATTCCATATGATTTTTAATGAAAATGACTAAAACCGTGGTATTTTACTACCTTAAGTTAGGATTTAATCAGTCATATTTCGTCTTGTCGGTCCCATGAACCCATGAATCACATTTTCTACTCAAACTCTGCTCATACAACTCATACATAGCCTCAAACAACCCATAAACCACGGATATGAAGCCAAAAAAAAAATGCAATTTCTCAAATGGGCCCAAAAGTCAGATTTTTGGCTCTAATTTTAGAAAATCATAACTAATTCTAGAAAAATGGGAATCAAGCAAATCATAGCTTTCTGGAAATCTCTAAGTGTTAACTTTACATTAAAATAATTTCCAACCATAATCTAAGCGTTTGGACTATGTTTAACATCGAAAAAGAGACAGAGGTCCTGCTATCCCTAGTACTGGTGTAGCTTACTGTCATGAATTTCAAAAATTCATAACTAATTCCAAAAAAATCCAATCTGGGCAAATTATACCAATTTAGAAAGATACCAATGTAACTAGAGAAAAAAAAAAAGTTTAAATCAGTTCAACAGTCCTTAGACCTCAAAAACTGATGAAACAGTAATGAAGGTTGGATGGCTCCCCTGATGCTAACATAGAACTTCAGAAAGTTAGTTCTCTCTCTACAGACCTCCAATTGAGGTGCTTCTAGTTGGTATAGGTCACTGTGGATATCTAGTTTTTGTTCATAGAATTTCATAACAATTAGACATCATTTGGTCCATGAATGACACATATTTATTTTTGGACCTATGGTAACAGTGCATTGACCAAACCATCAAAATTCGCAAACTTCAACAATTTGCTAAATATTCCCTAGACCTCCAAATATTACCTACTTTAACTTGCCAAGAATCTCTCAACAAGCTCTAGGGGTATGCCAAATTTCATATCAAGAAGAGCTCATTTAGTCATATCTTGACAGAGCTCACAAATTTGACGGTTTAACACCATAAAGGGTTCAAAATGGGGGTAAATGGTCCCCTACATGCTCTAGCACCCCTTGGGAAAGTTTTAAAGCATAAACATGGTATATATAAATTACCCAAGTGATCCAAACTAACCCACATCTCAAACTCACTATACTATGGGCAAAATTACATTACTGCAGATAAGCCACAAAGGAGCCAAATCTCATAATTTCATTGCTTTGGCTCTATACATGGTTCATACATTATTTATACATATTTCTACACTTGTTTAAGCATTTACATCTTAAAAAGAATATGTATACATAAGCACTTTGGCTTTCCTATACATCAAACTATGTGTGAGTGTGAAAAAGTGGCAATACAAAGGTCTTCTATGCCTCATGGCCTCCACTCTTAGGCTCTTGAGCTCCACCTGAATCATATGAGATGTGAGAGGAAAGGGGGTGAGATTCATGGAATCTCAATAGCTCATACACTCATTTAAGGAAGCAATCAAGATATATAAATAGGTCAAAGCATGCAAACCATTCACAATTACACAACACATGATTTTCATGCCATGATATCATATCAATACCAAGAATAAGCTCTAGGGACTTTTGGCTTAGTCTTACCTGATTTTTGGGACTTTTGGATTGGCCTCACCTTTGGTTTAGGGACTTTTGGCTCCACCTTACTCATCTTAAGGGACTTTTGGCATTACTTCATCTGAGCAATTTTCACAACCCAAAACATAAACATATTAATACCAATGCATCAAGGCAATATCAAATGACATGTCTCACAATACAAGCATATACACAAGCATACAATGACTATATACATCCAAGAATGCAACAAGAAATAGTGGAGAGCTACCTTATAAGCCAACATAAGCCTTCCCTTTCAATTTCTCTTCTCCCTTCTTAGTCTCACAATCATAACTAGATGGAGCTGCTTCTTTTAAGTCTAAACACAACAAAGAGCATGGAATTACTCTCTCATAACTTAACAATTATTCACAAAGCTAGGGGTTCTTCATAACAAACCCTATAAAGCATATAAGAAACTAGGGGTTCTCTCTTTCTAGAATTTCACCAATTCTTCTTCTCCTTTCTTTGCATTTCTCAACTTATCACACTCTTTTTCAAGGGTTTCTTGCTCATTCTTAGTAAGAACAGAGCTTTCTTACTCAATAACTCATGGAAAGGAAGCTTAGAAGGAGAAGAATAAAATCAAGAAGAAGAAGCATGAAGATCTTTAAAGGTTCTTACCTTTCTTCCTTGGCTTCCTTCCTTCTCTCTTAGCTTCTCTTAGTTTCCCTCTCTCTCTCAAGCCTTTTTCTCTACTTTGGAGGAAGCCTAAGTCGGTTTAAAGAAAAAGAAGGGATCTGGACACTTTAAGAAGTCAAATTCTCTTTTTTCACGCTTTTCCGGACTAACTCTCGCTATAGCAAAGAATAACTTTTGCTACGGCGAGCACGTATCAGTCCCAGGCCCCTATTTTTGTATGGGATGCCCGCACTCGCTATAGCTAAAAGTATTCTCATTATAGCGTAAAGGTACTCTCGCTATAACTAGACCATTTCTCGCTATAGCTAGCAGACATAGAAAATTTCATAACTTCAAAAATTTTCAGCCTTTTTTTTTAGTTGTTACATGAATCAGTTAATCAATTTAACTAATCAATATAAATTCACAAGCAACAATTTTGGCACTCCTAGTGGGATGAGAAGAAGAGCTTCTGGTGAATTTCTCATTACTTAGTCATGACTACAAGTGGTGTATACTCTTGTAGTCTAGAAAAAAGGTTTAAGTAACCTAGATATTTCACAATCAATTGCAAAAAAGAATGGTAGTAAAAAAATTTATGACCTTTAGGCTTTTTAGCTTGTTGTTATATCAAGTTTAGACATGCCATCTTTATCAATTATGACAATAGTAGATGTGGGATAACCTATTATGATAGCTCCACCATCAACTATGGGACAAGCAACTCCAACCGTGAAGGAGGTAGCCAAACAAAGCCAACCCATGGTAATAGCAACATCTTTCATCTATTAGCTAATTGACATGGGGTTCAATGATTCATGTATCAAAATGTCTCATAACTTGCTGAGCTTGTCAAGCCAATGATATATAATAAGATGTCTAATGCTTAGAAACAAGGGCAAGTATAGATCAGAGAGCATTCTAAACCATCTTTTAACATTGGTCGATTAATTCAACATCTAATTCTATCCCTGAGTGCTATTATGGTCACAATCTAGTTAATCTTAGGGGGAAAATACTGAATCAACTAGTACTTCAGCCTATTTTGTAGTATAGGCAAGTATATATGACCAGACGACTACTTAACACACTAGGTAACCATGGTTTGCCTTATATTTTGACTAATCATTCAATTGTTAGAATCATCTTACAAATGAATGTGTAAGGTACTATAGTTTATCCCACACTAGTTATGGGATAGTTCCTTGAAGTGGATCAAGAGATTATGTTAGAGAGTAGTAATGGAATTTACTTCCATCTCAAATAGCTAATCAACCAGTTTACCTAGCAACCCTAGAACAACCAATCTTTTAGCAAGTGAAACCAAATCCTTTATTTCGTGGAATTACATATAGGCTATTTAGAGATTTAGCTAAGGATTAGTCATGGAATCTAGTTTCGCCTCCTATAGCTAATCAAACTATATAGCCATACATACTAGAGCAATAAAATGGTCATTAATAGGTTTAAACTCCTCTTACATCACTAAGATAGATCGGTCTAGTTCTAGAATAGTTATTGAACCACAATCAGTTGGTGGTTGATTGTGTCTTAACATGATTGTTGAAACAATAAAGAGATACTTTAGCTTACAACTAAGGCCTCTTGATTGGTTTGTTTATAGGAAACTATATCTTGACCGGGTGGATAAAATGATGCCTTGTTGAGAGGTTTTATAACTTCTAATTTTACTAGCTTCTTAAGTAAGGATGATAAGTCTACTATGAAATATATAGGCAGGTTTACTGCCCAATATAGTGAGGCAAATAAAAATGAGTATTATAGACTTCAATTGTTCCTTTTATCATTTGCTTTTACCTAGTATTTATCTTTGCCACCTAACTTTATGTAAAATTGGGCAAATATGGAAAGACTTTTCCATAACAGGTTTTATAGGCTATCGCTAAAAGTGACCATAACTAATCTTATGAATTTGAAACAATAAGATGAGCTTGTAATTAATTTTCTAGAAAGATTTAGAAAGCTAAGAACTAAATGTCATGTGCAATTCCTAAAAACAGAATATGTTACCATAGCTGTTACTAATAAGCATCCTCATTTGAGAGAAAAGTTGATAGCCCATGAATCTTTGGGCTTGACTCAGTTAGTAACTAAACCTACTTGAATTGAGTAAGTTATTTTAAAGAAAGAGCAAAGGAGAGTCAATCAAGGAGGAAACGATCTACATATAGTTTCTATAATGGACTATGTTCATGATCCAAGTGAAATAACTGAATATTAGGAAGATTAGTTAGTTAATGTGTTGGTAGTAGAAATCTTAAGGAAGAAGTTGTATTCATGTCTAACTTTAAAGCCTTTGAAAAATAAAGAAATCATGAAACTAGAAAGCAAAGAAGAGCACTTGCTTGATATCTCTAGAGCCAATCAAATTTTTGACTATTTGCTCAAAGATCAATAGATTAGGCTACCTGATAAGCAAAAAATTCCATTTGTTGAGGAGTTGAAGAACAAAAAATATTATAAGTAACATTACTTAGATAATCATGCTACCATTAATTGCATTGTTTTCAAGAATGAAATCTAGAAGGCTTTAAAGGATGGGAGATTCAAACCAGCTGATGAAGTTATGGCTAAAATGAAATTAGATATGGATCCCTTTCTAATAGTGTTTACAAACATGGTTTTAGCATTAAGCTTGCCATTTCATTCATGAAAGTATAAATGGAAACAATTGATGTAGAAATAATGAAGAGTGAAGGAAAAAGCATCAGAGTCTAACAAAAATGGTGGATAACACGTACAACCCAAGTAGCTAAAGTTTACTGTTCACAAGCTTAGCATTTTCAACAAACTACAATACATAAGATGAAAGAGGAACAATGTGTTTGATAGACTTCAGACTCTAAAAGTGTACAAATAGTCAGTTCTAAAAGGAAAAAGACAAGTAGTTAAATTTAACATTAAAAAAGGCATATCTAGCTTAAAGATAACCATTTGCAATGATGAGCAACTAAAGTTAAACAGGATGATCAAGCCAAAAGCTAGTGCAAAAAAAAAAAAAAAGAAGGTAGTGGTTCTATAATAAATATGTCAAAAAGAAGTCATGATAGCCATCCCAACCATTTGCCTTAACTTATACTAAAAAAAGAAGAAGACAAAGGTAGAGATATACCCAAAAGTTGAGGTAAATGCTTAAGATGCTAGGAGAGGCTAAAGATGTGATCAAAGAAGAAGTATAGTCATCCCAAAAGTACTGACACACCTAAACCAAAATTAATTCCTAAGCCACCAGCGGAGAGAATCAAATTGGAAGAATACAAACTCTTAGATAAAGATGATGGTAAGACATCTTTAGTAAATACTGATGTCATTAGTATTATCTTAAACAAAATTCTTGGCAGATGTAAGATAGCCAAAAAGATTAGAAGGAGATGTTTTCATCTAGAAAGCTAAATAGGCAACCTTGATAGAAGATAAAACATCTAAGCCAGCTTTGTTTAATTCATCAACAAATAAATATATTTTTTTAGGGATATGTGTGTTATGGTCAACTAATGAGGTAGTCAATTATCAAATAAATGCGTTATTTTAATATTTAAAAAAACTAATATGACGCTTACTTACACTAAGATTATTGGCCATGATCTTACATTATTGTTAGCATGGGCAAAAAATAAAGAAAAAGTGGCAAATAGCTTTAGTGTGGTTAATGGCTAGTTTTAGATTTATAAGTACTCATTGAAACACACACATCCAATCAATCAAACCCAAATCTTTACAATTTATCCTTTACATTTATGCCTTTAAAGTTTTGAATTTATTATTTTATTTACAACTTTCTTTATTAGATTTTATGCATTTACTTTTCTTTAATGCGATTTCCAATAGTAGGTGTAAGTCACTTTTAGTCATTGTTCAAACTAAAGGCATATTTTAGTAGCTTAGGAACCTAAACCTAAGGAACATAATCCCTTTCTTAACGTATCATCTAAACAAAGGAATCAAAGTATGAGTTGCCTAATCAATTCAGCTAATCAATTCATATTCACAAAAAACAAGAGGTTATAGGGTAGAATGTCATTAAACATAAAAAAGGATCCTAGAAGATCATTATTTAGGGGTTACGAAAATCCACATATCTATGACATTTATAACTTTTTTCTATACAGATTTAGGACTACATGAGTGCATTATCTAAAACTTGCTAACCTTAAACCAGAAAATGAAAGTTAATGACAAAATTTTTGGGACCATAACAACTTTCTACTCTCAAAATGCTTCAACTAAAAAAGTAGAATATAGTAGTGGGGTAAGGAAGAAGAAAAAAGAAAGAAAATGAATACCGCAAAAATTTGCTCCTTCTTTCTTTATTCGAATGACCAAAGGCGTTTGTAGGGGAGGGGGACCAATTTATTCCCACAGATGAGATTGGAAAGGTGTTTTTTTTTTTTTTTCTTTTGGGAAAGAAAAAAGGATAATAGAGGACTAAGTGGACTAGTCAAAGATTAGCACATGGCACTATAATTTGGTTGGTTAATCACCATGCTCCAAGCGGCAGCTTATCCCTTGTTTCAATCAACACTATAAACAATTGATTTATGCAACATTAGTTTAACGATAATTATTTTTATAGTTGTTAAAGTATGTGTTATCATAGTTAAACTAACCATCATTAGGACAATAAATCTAACACTAGTTTAAGTGAAATTGTCTTTAAAACTTTCTTCTAATGATTGTTTATGAGAATCGTCATTCAGACAAGGTCTCAATGATAGTTTAAGTTATCCATCATTAAGTCCCACAATTAAAACACCACTTTTCAATTGTCCAGTTTTGCCTTCCCCCTTGATTTTATGTCTAGAGTTGTGAACCACTTTAAACCACCTACTATAAGCCAGCTTACTGCTGTAAAGGACCACCATGACTTTCTACTAAAGCCAAAATGCGCCATTGCAAAAGACGTCATTTCTCATCCTCTTCGTTAAGTTCATAGACTGGTGTACTAGAAAAATAATTATTATCAAGCAAAATGAACTTTTGATACTAGCAAAAATGGCCCACTTAATACGTGCAAGAGATTTGAAATCCTATATAAGTTTAACTTTTATAGAATAATTTAAATGATATTTTTTTTAATACAACCTGAAAAAGAAGGGGCTCAAACATCCTAGGAATAAGCTTTCAAATCTCCAAACATAATTTTTAGAAACCTAAGTAAGGCAGTGGAATAGGCTTCAAACTGCCCAGTGCTTAGAACTTATTCACTCATTCTTGTCTCAGATGTCTCATATTTTACTTGAGCAGGATTGGATTTCTTTCCCTCATCTTGAGTGTCTTAATTTTTTTCCGCTATGATCTCTCTTTCTGTCTCAGTTAAACTCTGCAAATGCAACAGATCCCAACTTATGTATACATAGTCCTATTAGTCTTTAGAGCTTTATGGTCTGAAGTTGTTTGAAACTATGAATTATTTGGTAGTTTTGCAATCCAAGTCTTTAATTTTATCCATGGCTTAAATATAGAAAAATGGAGTTATTAAGCTGTCAAATTTCCATCTTTTTCCAGTTAAACTCTGCAACAGGCGTTGAAATGCCTCATCTTCCTTACCGTTCCATTCTAAACTTTCAACCTTAAAATCTGTAGAGATGATTTCGAATAAATATATACATCCATTGCATGACTACTGCACAATCAAAATTCCTTGTCGGTGGTTTTGGAATCAAGTCATCCACTGATTGATATTTATTCTTCATAAAGTTGTAGTGATAAAAATTATTCAAGCATTAGTGTCTGCAATCTTGAGATCTTTTGAAGCTTGAATAATTGCTTAGGCCTGTTTATCTAAGAGAATATCCCAATACATCAGACACCCATCCCAACAGGAATATTTTCATTACATAGATCAGGGAAAGAGGGCATTCAAGTAACTCTGATGTCTTCTAAAACCTATCACTGATTGAAACCTTAATCAGAGAGTTACATAAGTTAATTGGAATTTAATTCATTTAATTCTTGGCCGAAAGGTCATGCCCTCTTCATCTTAATGACAGCTATCAAAATGCTTGCTTAGGCCTAGGCGAGGTGGTAACCTAAAAGATGCTTGAAGGACTTGTGGCTGTAATGCAAATAACTGTTTAGTAGTTGCTTTGTGCAGTGGTTGTCTGCCTGTAGTCAAGTGTAGTTTCCTTATAATATAATATCATGATGATTTATGACTTTTCAAGTGATGTTATATTTTAGGTGTTATAAAATGATTAAATTACCATAAGCTTTCTTGAAGTTTGAGATTTTGTCATTGGAGATTTGTTTTGTCTAAAAAATATCTCTCTTTCCCTATCAGCAATCCTTCTAAAGAGTTAAAGATTAATATCTGATTACATATTTACCCTTCACCCAACTCTTCCTGTGTTTTTCTCAGCCATCCTACTTTTTCTATTCCTTTATCATTTTCACTTTCTCTGCAATTCACCATATCTCCATCTCCCTCTCAAGCGGCTACTGATTTCTCTAAATCCTGCCGAAAAAGCTAATTAAAGGAAAAAGATAAAAATTTATATAGCGCAATTTGTACACTTATATATCCTGCTCATTATGCTAGTAGTTTAACTGTTAATTTTATGTCTTGGTTTTTCCTTCATAGATTTTCATCTGATGTAATTTGGTAAACATATGGCAGGAGCAGCCGAAACTTCTTGGCAAGTCCTCGGTGTCAGGGGTAGAGCCAAAAATATAAAATGAGGGGCCAAGACTAATTAGGATATTTAATATATCAAAAGGAAAATTTTTACCAACAATACACTATATGAAACAAATTTGATATTTAATTAACGTAATCTAGATTACTCAAATATATCTAGAATTAATATCATCAAATATAAAACAATATAAGCACATATATAATACCTTCACATCTTAGGCTGTGCCCAACGATGTTTCATGGCGTAAAAATAATCAATTATCACATCTGTGGTAAAATTTGATATGGTCCAAAGTTTATATATGCCATATGAATTTCATCTTGTTGATTGATAGGATAATCCCCAATTTTTGCGTGTTTACCCAAATGACGAATTAAAGTGTCAATATTAATTCCCTCCTGTTCAGTCCTCACAACTTTGGATGTAGGGGGCTGGATAGGTTGCTCAACAGCATTTTCAACATCAATATTTGAATTTAAGATTGGTGTATTAGGTTCTGTCTCACTATCATTTTTCTCTTTTCTCTTGAAGAATGAGTCAGTAGTTGTCTTCTTAAGCATATCCTTCAAGCTTCAATTTATAAAGTATAAATGCTTGAAAAAAAAAGCTAATATATACAAAAGAACAAACAATTCTCACCTTATAAATTAATTTTTTAATAAGAATTAAAGCAAATACACAAGAATAAAATTAAAGAAATAAATAAAAATTTTCAATAAAATTTACTTACATCATATTGCACAATCTTTATTTTTGGAGTCTTTAATCATTAATATATATATATATATATGTATATATTATAAAAGAAACCAAAAAAAAAACAAAGAAAACAAAACACAAATCCGAATAATGAAGTGGCGCGGCATTGTGGCAAACTCTTATACCCTTTATTAACGTCATATTGCACTAAGCCGCTAACCTATTAACCCCGTGAAGGTTGAGGTGCCATGAATTTAAACAAAAAACAAAAAAAGTGAAATGGTGAAGGTGTTAGTGCCATCACGCTGTGAGACTAAAGGTATATTTGATCCGTAAAATGCATTTTGATAAAAAAATTTATGAGAATGGTAATGAATATAAAGGCCCAACACTTGTTTGGTATGGGCCAAAGATGAAAGGAAATGACTTGTATTTTTTGTGTTTGGTTTGAGAGAGTGATGGGTGGAAAATTACTAAATTATCAATTAAAAATTAATATCATGGTATTTTTCAGGATTGGTTTCTCCTCCAACGTAATACCTCAAATGAATTGGAAGAATTTGGAATCACGTTTAACGGAGGAGCCAGGAGTTTAAAGTGATCATTATATGCCTCGTTCTCTCCCTCTTCTTACATCAAACTCACAAATAAAGGAAAGACTTTAAACCAAACCATGGGTCCATTCACACAGATGCATCGCAACGCAACCACTACATATGCAAGGCAACATCTACAGGTGGAGAACAAATTAGAGAAGAAGATTACACTACCCAATGGATAGACGCCTCACCCCCAGCAGATCTGACAATTACAGGAACAGTGGCGTCAAGTGCAGCAACCCAGGCCGCCGGAATGTTTAGCAAGCGACGGTGGCCTTCGAAAGGGAAGCAATCGGCGGGAAAAGATGGCTGGGGTTTGTGCGTGAAGGCTCTGTCACAGGCGAGCTCGATATACGCTGGAGGATTTTTCTGAGGGCAAAATGGTCAACGTAGCCTACTCTCCCTCGACTCCGTTCACTTTCCTCTACTATCTCGATGGATTGCTCACGACGTCACTTGTACTTGTTATTTATTTATCATTTTTTTCTTCTGAGAAACTAAGTTTTTTGTCATCTATAACTATGTTTTAAAACCGTAATTTCTCTTTGTTGTTCTAGTAGATTTGTTTAACTATATCATGATGGAAGTAATACTGACTTAATTCATTATCCTGTCGTTGACAACTAAAATAAATTGTCTCTACAGTGAACTCTAGTTCCCTTCATTTCACATTAGTTATCCGGCATAAAGAAATGGTTTTTTCTATAGCGGAAAACAGACCATTTTCATTATTTGATTTATGTCGTTGGACCAGCCATACTTGCTTCCTAGTGATGCAGTGCCCTTAGTCTTTCATGCATTTCTAGGGAGCATAAGATTGCAATATGAAATATCTTAGAATATGCAATATGATCCTATTTTGACTTATAGGGCTTGAAAGACATTGCAGACACCTTGTCTGGTGGAGTAGACCGTTCGGCTTCAGATGGTATGGACAAGCTAGAGTAGCAGCAAAAGACGTTATAGAGGTTTGAATTTGGTGCTCTGATTCTCCCCCTTCCTTCTTTTGAAGCATGTAATTTTTTTGGGCCTTTTTAACAATCTAGTCATGCTTGCATCCCTTTTGCTGAGTCCCTTATTTCCACACACAAGCTATAGGAAAGACTTATAATGACCATCACTGCAGTTGTCTCTGATGTCTTGTTATTTGTTAAGAATATGCTATCTTTTGACGCTTAAATGTTGCTTGATTTGTGTTAAACCTTTTGGTAATATGTATTGTTATCTGCACACAAAAACATGATGATGTAGGATTAGAGCCCTAGAATAAATCTGTGGCACTTGAGATATTTGGGGGGAATAGGATGGGTAGAAGAGATCTGGATTCTATAAGACAGCCAAAACAGGGGTCGATCCAATTTAGCTGCTAGGTAGGCTTTGGTTGAATAATCCTACTTGTGGATATTGGTTTTGCTCAGGTACAAGTCTATTACTAAAAGCTGGATAAAAAAAGTTGCACACAAAATTATAATGAAAAAGTATTTAAAGAAAAAGGATTTAACATGGTGAAAATCACTATAAAAAATTCAGAAGGTTTGTCAATAGTTAAACTATTAACTCACGTAGTCTCGCTGCTATTAAATCCCAAGTGTAGCGATAGTTATTAAAACTATTGTTGTTGAACTAGCTTCAATGACAACTTTCCTTATTATTGGTAAAAATTATTATTATATCTTTCTTGATTGACAATTTTATAACAATTTGTGTGATTTAACAGGGTAAAAACCATTATAAAAAATTCACAAGGTTTATCAATAGACAAACCACTAACTTAATATAGTCTCATTACTATTAAATCACAAGTTTAACGATAGTTATTAAAACTATTGTTGAATGACAACTTTATTAATTGTTGGTAAAAATTATTATTATACCTTTCTTGATTAACAATTTTATAACAATTTGTGTGATTTAATATGGTGAAAACCACTACAAAAAAATTCAAAAGATTTATTAATAGTTAAACCACTAATTTAATGTAGTCTTGCTGTTATTAAATCACAAATTTAACGATAATTATTAAAACCATTATTAAACTGGCTTCAATGACAACTTTCCTAATTGTTGGTAAAATTGTTATTACACGTTTCTTGATTGACAATTTTATAACAATTTGTGTGATTTAATTAGGTGAAAATCACTATAAAAAATTTACAAGGTTTATTAATAGTTATACCACTAACTTAATGTAGTCTCGTTGCTATTAAATCACAAATTTAACAATAGTTATTAAAATCATTGTTGAACTAGCTTCAATGACAACTTTTCTAGTTGTTGGTAAAAATTGTTATTATACCTTTCTTAATTGACAATTTTATGACAATTTGTGTATCTATCGCTAAAAATTTTAGCGATGGTATAAGTGTTGTTAAAACTACTAATATAATTATTGCTAAAGCTACTAAAACATTATTATTGAGCTTACTAACTTTAAAGCAGCTTTTCACTTTAGCGATGGTATAATTGTTGTTAAAAGTACTAAAATAACTGTTGCTAAAGTTACTAAAACATTATTATTGAGCTTACTAACCTTAAACCAACTTTTCACTCCTAGAATACTTCAACTCAAGAGGCATAACATAGTAGTAAAGTGAGGAAGAAGAAAGAAAGAAAGAAGAAGATGAATGTAGTAAAAATTTGCTCCTCCTTTCTTTATTAAAACGACCAGGGGTGTTCGTGGGGTAAGGGGACCAATTTATTTCCATGGACGAGAGAGGGGAAGGATTTTTTTCTGGGCCCCAAAAAAATGAATAATGGAGGGTTAAATGGACCAATCCAAAATTAGCACATGGCACCATAATCTCGTTAATCAATCACAACGCTCCAAGCGGTAGCTTATCCCTCCCTCCAGTGATAATTCTTGCAGACTCGCAATTCAATAACATTAAAAAGAATTAAAAAATTAGGTGACTTAGCCTGTAGTAAGTTAAGACACGTCATAATAATAATAATAAGAATAATAATAATGACGACGACCCAAAATGGCATGTGGAACAAACAAAATTGACCACATAGATTTTGATTTTTTTTTTTAGTAATTTCTAGGTCAAAAAGCCCTATATCTATTATTACTAAAGCAATTGTTGGATAGACCCAAGTTTTACAAAAAAAATTAAGTCGTACTTTTAGTCATTGTGGTTTATAGTAAAAGTGCAGTTGAATCTCCCTGTTATACTTATATGTCCTTTGACACTACCTAAATTATATAAAAGATGTAACGAAATCCAAATTTAATTAACAATCTGTTATTTGCTACATTATCGCCTTTTCAACAGAAGTATTTGACACATCAATATACTTTGTTTAGATTTTTAATGGGCCACTAAATTTTGGACAATGTTGTATCTCTCGTAAAACTTGAAGGTGTGAGGGGCTGTATTGCACCTTTATAGAATTCACGAGGACACAAATTGCAACCAAGTCAAAAAAATTATAGACCACATGCGGAGGTAGAAATTTTAACTTAGGGTGGGGCCAAAACTATACATAAATTGTTTTAAAAATAATAACTCTACAATATATATATATATATATATATATGCAAGAAAAGTGGACAATATAGTAATTGTATTAAATTAGAAAAGTTAATAGTATGTCATGGCGTGCAGTTTATGCAATGCCATCATGTACAACATGAAATGGAGCATGAATATTTTTTATATGAACTTTATTTTATTTGATTTATTTCGTTGCCTAATTATCTCTGAGTTATATAACTAATTGCATGTTAAAAAAATCCGTTGATAATTTGATAAAAACGATAAAGTAAAGCAACATATCAATTTTATATGTGAGAATAAAATACAGAGTTTCAAAACCAGGAATATAGAAGAATAGATTTTTAGCAACCATTTTTTATAATGGTTAAAAAATGTCGTCACTAAAAATCATTTTTTAGTAATGACAAACTTAAGTTACCACTCAAAATTTTTAGTAATAACAAACTTAAGTCATCACTCAAAGTTGTAATTAAATGTTATTCTTTATTTTAACAAAAATTTTTGTTGATGACCTTTGTATGTTGCCATGATGGTATATTTTAGTGAGGCTTGCAAATTTTTTTGGAGGAAACAAAAGTTTTAGTACAAAAACTTTTAATGGCAACCTTGTATATGGCCAAAAGTATGTTTTAGAGATGATATAGAATTGCCACTAAAAGCTTTTAAATTTTTGAGAAAATGCAAAAGTTTTAGTGTCAAAACCTTTAATGGGTGAGCCTTTTATGTTGCCAAAAGCTTTGGGCTTCTTATTTTGGTTCTTAAACCATTATGATGGAATGAGGACAAATGTGTGGATTTTCTATGAAGAACCAAACTTCATTTCTTAATTGAAGTCTATCATTAAATTGTAGTTTCGTTCTGTCACGTTTCAAGCTACTTTGATTGGACATTCTTTTAAGGTAGAATAACCATCTCATTTGTTGGTTATCATCTAAGGAGGGCTTCTTTCTGTGCATGTTTTTGCCCTCCTGTGTTCTTGGGCTTGTGGTTATTAGACATTTAAAGCCATGATTCCTTGCTTGCCCTTATTAATGACATTAAAATTATAATGCTTAAACTTTGAAAATCTTCATTTTCTCGTCAATTTAGGGTCTGTCTATTTTTTATCTACTGCTGTATGTATCTGCAAATAGGAAAAACTTTAAATGCATGTGCCACTAGTGAGAAGAACCAAAAACTCGAGTTAGCAATAAGATATTTAATTGTTAACATTGTATTTTGTCTGGACTTTTCTATTAAATAATAATAATAATAATAATCAAGCACATTAAATTAAAACATTCAAATTGCAAGTTTTATTCAAGTAATGTTAGAGTTATTTGAGTTATAGCTAATTTTAGAGTCAATTTAAATTTAACTTAAATTCATTTTGTCATTTGAGTAGTATTTAATTTTAGGTCAATTTTAATATTACTTTAAGCTAATAAAATAACTCAAAAAATTTTAAAAATCATTAGAATAAAATTATCAAAATCATTAGAGTAAAATAAAAAAAATACAAGACAAGACAAAAGAATCATTGGACTAAAAAAAAATAATAGTCATTAGAATCCTAGTCGATTTTAATTTAGTTCAAGTCATGTTTAACTTTTTATCTTTAGATAATCTAATTTTTTAGAAAAGAGTTTCTAAATAAAGAATAATAAAAATAAACATAGAATAAAGAAAAGGAAAAGCTTTTTTTTTTTAGAAAAAAGAAGAAGATATTATAAATAAAAAATAATAGATAATAAAAAAATTAAAAAGATTTTAAGGAAAGGAGATTTTTAAGGCCGGGAGAAGATGGGGGGGGGGGGGGGAGGGATAAAAACAAAAGGCCTAAAATTTTAATATCCCAAAAACCCAATTTTTAAGCTAAAAATAATAGAAACCAAGCTCATTACTTCCTAACAATCCAATCAAATCTTTTAGCCCACTTACCCAAAGCCTAAGTAACCTAATACCCTAGGGTATGTTTGTTACACAAAAAAGATTTTGATGAGAATGAGAATAAAAATAAGAAAGAAAAAAAATAAAAAATTGTTTTTTATATAATGTTTGGTATGACTTAAAAAGAAATGAGATTGTATTTACCTTTTAATGTTTGATATGAGTAAAATAATATAAAAATAAAAAAGAAATAAAATAAAATAACTTAAATATCTTTATAAAAAGTAATAAAATATAAAATTTATTCTTGTAGGATATCTATTAACAAAATAAAATTGGGTTTCTTCCCTCTTTCACCAATGTACCCATTCACAAGTTTTTAAAATTTCATTTCATTTGATTTGAAATAAAATTAGGTTTATTTGACTAATACATTATATAAAAACTGGGTTTATTTTAATTGTTAAACCTTATATAATAACACTGGTTGATGAAAGACCCTCTAGGAATCTTATCCTAGGAACTTTCAACAAGATGATATTTTGTCCGAGATCGGCTAGAAAATAAGAATATTGGTCAAAGGAAAGACTTTAAGAGAACTTGTCTCTTAGAACCCTAGCCTCAAGACGCCACAAAGGAAGACCAATCCTTTGATAAGTCACGTGAATTCTCAGAGAATACAAAGAAGTAAAAACTTCACAGATAATTGAATAATACTCAAATTCATTCATGTGCAAAATAGAGTACAATAGGAAGCCTTTTATAAGAAAAATTTTTAAAGTCCTAATTAAAGTAAAACTCTAAAATCTGATTAGAAATATTTTAAATGATGCCTAATATTAAGGAATTAGATTAGGATACTAATTTTAACTTGATCTTCAAAATAAGCTCTTTGACCAAGTTCAAAAAATACTAAAATAATAAAAAGCGAAATTTCAAAAAGAATCATAGTCAAAATTAATCAACTTCTTTAAGTTGTCATACGGGATATTCATGCTTCATTAAAAATCACATGGTTGTCACATGATTCTTAATCTTTTGCAATTGGACTCCAATTAAGTCTTGGCACTCCTCTTGTAGAATGGTTAGCATGATTACACTTTTTACATCTTCTCAGGCCTTCTCTTGACTTAAATGAATGGGTTCTACGTTATGAAGTTTATAAATTAAACAATTGAAGGCTTCTTTCATTACTTTGGCCCTAACTCTTATTACTGGCCTCTTATACCTTGCAATAAATCTTTAAGCAATTTGACTTGAACTCTTGAGCTTTAATTTATAAATTATATTCTTGAACTTAAAACTTAGTGTACCATATCTTTCATCAAATCCACTCTTATGTTCAACAAGGTCTCTTGATGCTATTGCATCACTGGTTCTTCCTTTTTCACTACGCAAACATCATCTGAAATTATTTGAAACGGAGCATGCAAAGCAATTACGATTATTTCACTTCATCTTATTTCAAACCTTGACCACATGAATTTATGAAATACCCATGAAAGCCTCTTGGTTAAGTCTTCATCCTATGTTCGAGAATAATTCCGAATTACTCGATTCTGATCGCAGCAAGGAAAATCTGAGCCCTGTTATGGTGAATTCCCCTATTTCTATCAAATCTTCGATCCCCATTAAGCCTTTTCATTCGAACTGCGTTCTAGGAAACTCCCAGAGAAAACCCACAAAAGATTTTGGCTAAGAATGGTAGATCCGTCAAAAATCCATCGATGATACCCAAGAAGAAAGGGTGTGAACAAGAAGATGAGATTCAAATGAAGGCTCACCCAAATTTTTGAAATTAGGTGGCACTATAGTCTCTAAATCAGAACCATACCTTGACTCACCTAGGTTTCCGCAATCAGATTTGTAAGTCACAATCAACAGTGTTTTGTATGGGTTGAACACGACGGCAAAGCAAAGAAGGGGATATCGGGGCAACACAGCGACAAAGCAGAGGAGGAGATTTGGTTATCTAGCAATGAAGCAAAGAAGGAAAGTAGAAGATCTAAGGGCAAAATGGTCAGCTAGCACTCCTCTCCCTCAAATCCGTCCTCATTCCATTGCTTTAGTTGAGGAAAGTTATTTCCTACGTCCGCTGGAATTGTGAAAGCCATCGAAAGAGTTGAACCACATACCAAACGGAGAAAACTGTGTTTCCTATCCTTTTCTCTTCCTTTCCATCGCGTCTCCCATATAACAAACATGTCTTAAAAAGAAAAATAATAAAAAATAAAAAAGGTCAACCAAATAAATTAATGAAGTTTAAAAAATGTCAGAAGAGATAAAAATTATGGTACCATCCATATTTCAAACGGAAGCGACAAAATAGAAAATCGTTCAGCAAAAAATGAAGAAGCAGAGGCGATGAGGTGGAAGGCGGATCGATTCGAAGATTCTCTTCCCCGGCGGTCTCGCACCAGCGAATAAGGATGCGCTTTGGGAGAGTGGCCATCACGCCTTGGGTCGTCTATAAAGGAAGAAATGAATCAGATTTGGAGGAGGATTTTTGGGGGTTTTTGGTTTAAAGGAGAAAGACAGAGAAAGCAGCTGAAGGCAGATGACGGCAAGGAATTGGAAAGACTGAGCGTGAAAACGAAAGGAAGGCTGAGAGGATTTGCCATTTCTCCTTGTCCCGGCGTTGAAGGTGTTGATTGAACAGAAGGAAGGCCGAGAGGTATACATCTCGTTTCATTCCTCGTATTTGTCTCCTGTGTTTCTCATCCTCTTCGTCTTCTAAAGGCAGAGAGCTACAGAAGTGGTCTGATTTTGATGTCAGAAATTTTGGGTCTGAAATTTTTGGGATACCGGGGTTTTGTGTAGGATAAATGTATGGTAATTTCGAATGATCAGTGAATTTTTGTCTTAGCTGTTCATGATTTGCTTTTCTGTGATCTTGTCCTCCAAGCAGAATGTTAAACCCTGACTGATGCCTTGCATGGTAATTTGGAACATGCTATGGATTGCTTTTGAGTTTTCTGATGGTTCTATGGATTGGTATTTGAGTTTTCTGTTCAATACATATGGGGTGATTAGAATGAATCTAGTTGCTGCTTGAATTTGAATTAAAAAAAAAATCTTGTTCTGTTTATATTGTCACTGGAAATGTGATTATGTTAGGGATCCTTATCTTTTATTTCAGTTAATCATGATAAATGAATTTGGGAGATCATAATGTCCTTGTTGTTTAATCAGGAATTTGGATTGCTTTCTGTGTAGTTCTCCTTGAAATGAATCTGGATTGTTTATAGTTGGATCTTTGAAATTTTGGCTTGAATCTGGAAATCCTTGTATATATTCTCATCTATATGTTGTCTCTAGAGGCCCTTGATGAAATTAAATGTATGGGAAGCTGTACAAAGAGATGGCTGGAAGAGATACTTTATCGATTTTTTCTTTTTAATCTACGCAATGTGAATTTAGTTAAATATGTGCTTGGAATAATAAGATTATTTGATTGGATGCACAAAAGCATATACAAATACAAATATTATATGTTTCTAAATATTTTTGCTTTTGTTTTTATTTATGTTTTTTATTTTAATATTTTTAGAGTAATTGTGTAAGATTTTTTTGTCTCCTTAAATATATAAGATATTAATTAGTGAGTTGTGTGAGATAATAAATCTTCACAAGTACATATATCAATAGGGTTATATAATTATATTTTAATAAATTTTGAGTTTCAATAACCCATTTCCAATTAAATTTATTTTCAAAACCAAGAAAAAAAAAGAAAATAATATTCTAAACAATTTTTTAAGAAAAAAGAAAAGAAAAATATTTTAAAAGTTTAAAAATTCATTTTTAGAAAATCAAATATAATTCCTTTAAAATGAAATAATATTCCAAAAGTTCAAGAGTTAAAACTTTTAGAAAATCAAATAAGTTTCCTTTTCATCGGAACATTTCTTAAAATTTTCTTTTGATAAAATTACAAAAAGTTATTAAAAAATCAATTTGGATTTTAATAACCCACATTTTCTTAAAATTTAAAAGAAATGAAAATATGAAAGTAAAAATCAGTTTATTTAAATATTAAATAAATCTTTTCTTAAGAGTTATTCTTAAAAAAATTAAAAAAATAAATAAATGAAAATTTAAAGTTCAAAAGTAAATCTTTTGAAACCAAAATAAATAAATAAATAAAGCTCATTTCATGAGAATTTTATAAATTCAAAAATTAATATTTTAAAAATAAAAACATGAAAATTAGTTTATTTAAAAATCCTTTTCTTAAGAGTTTTTCTTTTAAAAATAAAAAATCAAAAATTAAAAAATGATGTCTTAAAATTCAAAATAATAATAATAATAATAATCCCCACTTTTAGGATTTTTCTAAATTTAAAAGTTAGTGTTTTAAATCTTTTAAGCAAATTTTTTTAAAAAGTTTCTTTCCAAAAATAAATAAAAATAAAAATAAGTAAAATTCTTTTTCATGCACTTAGGAGCTTTTTTCAAATTTTCTTTTAAGAAAAACTATAACAGTCAATATACACACACCCACACAACTCTTCATAAAAAAAATTCTCTTTTACTTGAACAAAAATATTATTTTCAAAAAAAAAAATAAAAGAATAAAAAAATGAAGAGAGTAAAAAATTGAAATTAATTCAATTTTTATAAATTAAACATCAATTAACTGTAAAGTCATTTTGTTTACAAAAACAAGTTAATTCCTATTTTTTCTCACAAAAAAAAAATTAAAATCACAAATCAATAGGCACAATTTTCTATCTAATCAAAATATGTGAACTTTAATATTTTGCATAAGGTATGTAAATTCTAAGCTCTTATTGTAAGTTAAGTTTGTCTCTATAAATAAACTTTTTTTAATTTTTTTATTTTATTCACATTTAATTGATAAGAGTAAGTAAAACAAGATTAAAGTCATATTATTTTTGTATAATTAATTTAAGATAATTATTTTAAAAAAGGGTACTGTGAGGTGCCTGATACTTTTCTCACATACAACTAACTTCCAAATTTATTTTTGATTTGCAAACCCTTTTTTTCTTTTGCTTTTTTTCTCAAAAGTTTTTTTTTTTCAAAGTTTTGTTTTAAAATTAAAATTTTGATAACAACTTTATTTCATTGGTTTTCATTTTTAGAAATCAATTATTTTTTTTTCATCTTACTGTCAAATTTTAAGTATGACTATTTGGCGACTCCACTAGAGATAACTTGAAAATCAAGCTCAATTTGAAGTTAATTATGCAAAATAATATGGTTTTTTTTATTATCCTTTTATATGTTGTTAGCTCATATCATTAGGGTAGATAACATGTTCTATTCACATGTTTGTTTTACTTTATTATTTATGTATATAACATGTGCTAGGATAAATAACATGTAAAGTAAAACCCTTTAGTAGATGACTACATTTGTATATATGTTTTACTCTCTTTATTTTGTCAATCTACCTAGCAAGTAAGGAATGGTTGTTCTATAGGGCAAAAGGTATGAATACTCTCTTCATATACATCACTAATACACAATACCTAATATACATTATAGGCCCTGGTGAACTTTTAAAAACAGCAACTACAAGTATTTTGAAGCCTTTTTGACATAAAGAATTTTATTCCTCTCTTAAACATGCACCCTATAGTAAGGGCAAAGTATGATTAGTTTTTAATATATTCAAAATTAAAACAAAACCTATCATTTCTAATATAAAAATTAAGGATGGAGTTATTCATCTAAGTGTATTTATTTTATCTATAAAAATATTATTTACCCTATAATTAGAGGCTAAATCCATATTTATTAAGAAAAAATATACACAATAACATGAATAACAGAGAGTTATCAATGCTGCTAGAGATGCAATATGGATTTAAGCATTCATAGAATTATTTTTTCATCCTTTAGCATTTAGTGTTGAATAAGGTAGTTAATTTTTTAAACAGAAAGGTTCACCATACAAAGAACAACAAGGGTCCATGACACCAACTTACCTAATTTCTCCATTTCAATTCCTTTAATGGGATTTGAATTCTCTACCAATTATCAATGTAATCAACCCATAAAAAGAAGAAGAAGTAGAAGACTAAATAGTTAGTACGTTGGCAATGAAAGTAGGAAACTAAAAGGCCATGTTATGCAATAAGAAGCCATTATTTTTAACAAAGAGGTTGATGCAACTTTAAAAGACACTAGCAAGCACACTAGTCAACAAGTAATAAAGTGTTTTAAATGAGTAAAAGTTGTTGATGATTCTACGAGGAATGGTTTAAGTTAATCTTAAGGTTTTTCTAATTTAAACTTATATATACTAATTACAAGTTATTCACACGAATGACATGAGTAGTCTAGTTTTTACCAGTTAGAAGAACCGATAATCAAAAAGTTAATATTTTTATGATTTTTTGTTTTGATTAGTTAGTGGATCCAAGACTAAAGACTTAAAAGGAAAAGAACTCAATGGCTTTATTTAATTGAACATCACCAGAAAATAATTTATTCAAATTAATATGATTTCATTTTTTAACACATTACCATATTGCCTAATCTAGTTACATACAATTCATCATCTTTCAACTATAGAATTGTGACATATGCCATGCATGCAGAATCTCTTATCTAATTTCATCTTTCAACAAATCACCAAGCTCAAGATTCAATTAGCACGATTACCAAAGTGAAATTCATTGAAACATCACCTTTTAGTACATAATCCCAATTAATCTACTAATCATCTTTACTAATTTATATATTCATGAAAAGAAGAAACTAAAATTGAATTTATAGATTGGTATAAAATTGATGTTAATACAAAACTAAAGTCAATACATAGGAGAACTCAAAACAAAATAAGAGGACTACAAACAAAATAGAAGAAATATTAAGGAAAAAAAAAAAAGAGAAAGGGTTTATGAAGGATAGCACCAGGGGTGATTGACTAAAAGAATCACTTTGATAGCTTGGTTGCAACTCCTCTATCTCACTCAGGAGAGCTCTTGGTTGTAGTAACATAAAGAAATCTCTCTAGTCAAACATAAACATCAACTAAAGGCAAAAGATGGCTATTTATAAAACATATCCAAGTAAGAGCAAAGTTGGAACTAGAATTTACAATTACGGGACACATTTGGATGTCTAAAATACTCCTAAAAGCCCAATGGAGATTCTTCAACCAATAAAATCAAAAACTCTCTTTAAGCTTTAAAATGGGAAAGGGCTGACCCCTTGGTCTGCAAGTGTGAGTGAGATAAGATGAAACTCCTTCAAAATGTATGATTTAGCTTTTGTGATCTTTATCAAAGTGAATAAGATAATAGGAAACTCCTTCAAAATGTATGATTTAGCTTTTGTGATCTTCATCAAAATTGTACCATTTTCTCTTAGCTTTCCATTTCCATTCATTGCATCTTATTTATACTTATGTATTGTGAGTTATGTTAAAATTATTGTGATATTTCAAGTAGATTAATTTCAATAAATTTAAGTTTGTTGCATTACTATTTTAACCTATTTCCTTTGCAAATTAGGCTTGAAGTTGAATAAGAGAATTGTAGGGCTCTATCTTAACTTTTTAAGGCTCAAGAACTAGCTCATTTACAAGTATGTAAGGCAAGTTATGTCCAGTTCATTGTGCTTTGGTTTTTAAATTTGCATACAGTTTAATTTTTAATACTTTGCCTAAAATCCTTTCACTTAAGCCCAAATTTTTGCAGCGGCAAACTCCAAATTTGGGTTTTAGGCTTTTATACAAGTCCATTAGCTTTTCCTTGGTCCATTCAAGTTCCTTAAAATATCTTTTAACCTATAACAGCACAAACAAAACCCAAATTAAGTAGAATTCAATTAATATTAAAAGTTCATGTTCAATATTCCAACAATTAATACAAATCTATAAAAGCTAAGTCAAGGGAGAATATTTTTGCAAAATAAACTATGATAACACCCTAAAATAGTGTATAGTTTATGCATAAAATGGGAATTATTTTCTCTTTCTTATTATGTAAGTAAAATTTTGAATACATTACTCTCAAACCTCATATTTTGCAATTATGTCTTATGTGAATTGATTAACATATTGGGATTTGAATTTTTAGGATTATGAAATTTGGGGTTGAAGTTTGGATTTTAAATTTTAGGATTATATATATAAACTGAAAAAAAAAAAATGGGTGCCTCCACCTTATATAAGCCAAGACACCATTATATATATATATACATACATATGTGTGTGTGTGTGTGTGTATATATATATATATATATAGGGGTGTCTCGATGTACAATAGGCAAAGATATATTTAAACAAAAAAAATCACTATATATATATATATATATATAAAAGAGTGTCTTGATGTACAATAGGCAAAGACATATTTAACAAAAAAAAAACTACAATATATCATATAGGATAAATAAGATTGGCAATGTAGGATTTTGATATATATATATATATATATATATATAATCTTATGGGTTAAAAAGCCATTGGTAACTTTTTTCTTTTAGGTAAATTACACTCCCTTCCGTTGAAAAATGTTTAAATTACACATCGCTTTCTTGTATTGTGAAAATCTATGCTCTCTTCACCTGAAATCAAAGATGTGTTATACTAATTTGCTTTACAGCAATAAATGAGTCATAGTTACACCTATTTTGATCAAAATAACCTTATACATATAATATAACAAGTATTAAATATGTATTTGACTAATAAAATTTTTAAAATTTAAAATAAATTAAATTTATAATTTTTAACACAAAGTAAATTGTAGTAACCCATAATTTTTTAAAAAATAAATAAATATTAGAAATAATTTATTAATACTAAATAAATTATCTTAGGGTGCAAAAGAATAATTAATTAAATTTTTAAAGCCTAAAATTTATCTTATAGAGCCATTTGGATATCTATTCTATAGCTAATAAATTTTTAAAAAGAACTTTGTCTCTCTATTTTGGCCTAAAAAAATTTAATAGGCATCTTATTATGAACTCAGTAATTAAAAATCGTAAATCCTTTTCTTTTTATTCCTTTTCTTTTTTTTTTCTTTTCCTCCTATTTTTAGTATTTTCTCTCCTTTTCCAAGATCTATAGTGTCATTCACTATGTAGCTTCTCTCTTCTTCCATCAACCAACATCCTCCTCTACATTGCAACAATGTAGTGCTTTGTCCACCTACAAGCTCATAGTCTAGTTACCATTGTATGCTCTAGCCACTAGCCATCAACATGCCCCACCATCCCCTTATCGTAAATTGTCATGGGTAGGATAAAGAATGAGCCAAAGGTGGTGATTTTCACATTTCTTTTAACTTATCTTTTCTTTTGTTTCAATGGATTTCTTCTCTCACTTTTCTTCTATTTTCACTCTGCTTTCTCCCTAATGGTCATTTGCAAATTTCAACCTTTTTCCTTTATCAAATTGGCTATGAGAGAGCTCTTGAATTTAGGGTTCTTGTTGGTGAATCTTCAAAGTGGAAAATCCACAATTTAGTCTTCAATCCTTTGCTCTAAAAGATAATTTGTCAGTTAAATTTGAATTTAGGAAATTTAATTTGACAAATCTAGACCTAAGATCACGATGATAATAAAGAATTTAGATTAAAATTTTGGCTTTAACTATTAAAAGTTGTGTTTAGTCACTAGAGTATCAATTAGATATTTAGTTGTTAATTTTATACTTAATATGTTTTTAGAAAATGCCAAAAACACCCCATCAACTAGTTTGTGCTTTAGGTTAGTAAGAGAGACTTGTACTATTGGTTCTTACCAATGAGTATGTAAATAGTAAGATGACACATTTCGTTTGCTTCTTGATTATATTTTCTTTGCTCTAAGTATCATTTTAATTATTCTTATTCTACTATGTTTTAGGGAAACAAATCTTCAAACTTTGAAAATATTTAATTGCTAAATATATTATAAATAATGGTAAAATTTGTATATGTGGGATATGAGAATAATGATGATCTCATATGTGCGAAGTGTAGATGGTTGTAAAACCTTGATATGTTATTCCTTTTCTTTTACATCATGTGTTTATTTTATAAATTATTTTAAATTTTAAATTTATTTATTTTGTTGATCAAATATTTATTTATATTATTTAATAGGTAATGGTGTTTTTATGAGTAAAGTGATGAAATGGTGAATCTTTATTTTGTTATCTTATATTTATGTTAATGTATCTTTATTTCTATGATGAGATTTATTTGTAAAAGTTATATTAAATTTATATTTTTAGTTTAATATATTTTTAAATCACTCCTTTAATTAAATTTGAGAATTATCATTATAGTTAGATTTTTGTAATATTTGTTTAAAAATCATTTATAATTGGTGTGGAATTCAACAAGAATAATTATTTCTCCTTGATTGTGCCATAAAAACCTAAGTTTCACACTTAGTATAGGATGCTTGTGCAGTATTTATGGAGACATTTTTTTTTTCCTTTGACAATACTTTTTATGGGTGGATTATCTATGTCTCATTGGGTCTTATTATTAATCTATACTATATATATTTAAAAAGTAATGAATATGATATAATGTAAATCATGTAACCGTTAATGAGAGTAACGACATGACGAGAAAGTCTAATGATACTGAGATGTGAAATAAGAAAAGTACAATAATACTAAAATATGAAAAGTATGATGGCACTGAGATGTGGAATAAGAAAAGAGTGGTGGCACTCAGATATAAAAAGTGTAATGGTACTAAGATGAGAAGTAAGTAAAGTTCAAAGGTATTATGAATGGTAACATGATATGACTCTCTCATACGATGTTAATCCAATGAGTTCTATTTTTTAGCTAGATTATTTTTATATCTTTAAAAACATTATTTTTTGAAGTTGATTATTGTTTGAATAAATTTATTTAACTGTCAAAATATTTGTACGCTCATACATATATTATTTTATTTTTTGTTTAACTCATTTGTAAAAAACTCATGTGCACATCATGTTTCTTCTTCTATGCATTTTGTTTTTTATGTTTTCACTAAGTCAGGAGTAGACTCACCCTACTACTCCTAATGTTTATTATTATTATTATTTTCAAATCACTAGGTAGTCATGTGAAATGCTTTGAGATTAACAAACCTCCTAGATACTTTAGGTAGACTCTTTGCCAATTGCTTGATGGTGATAGACTCCATCATGATGTGGCTACTAGACCTTAAGTTGGGATGCATAGAGTAAGTGTTGTGATATTTGTAAGGTTTGTAAGACTATAGTCACTTAGTGTTGTTTACGTTTACTTTAAGAAAAGAAATGTTGGTAGTTGGACTATTAACTAGTTGTACAAATTGGGAAACATTTGTTCTTCAAGGAGGTTTTGCTAAATTCTAAGCAATCCCCAAGTGAATTTTGTAAAATGAAAAATATGTTTTAAAAGTGGTATAAATTTTGAAATTTTCTTTGTCATTATCATAATTGAGTGATTGTGATATTTTAGACTTACTAGACTAAGTTTGGCTAAGTTAGCTTAGTCTATGTATCAATCACAATTAGGAATTTAAGTTATGACATAAATAATATTAAAATATAATTTTAATTTTTTTAAATAGGTTATATTTTAAATAAAAGAAATACTTATTATTTTTAAAAGTTTTTTGTTCATATTTTAGCTTTAAGGAGTTTGCATATGTTTTCATAATACAAGAAAGGGTTATGTAATTTAGACATTTTTCATAGGGGTGGGCAAACTTGTCCCGCCCTAATTGGCCCCAATCGGGCGGGACGGGTTGAAATTTTTTTTTAAAATTGAAATAAGGTTAGGTCGAAACGGGTTTTAGAATAACCTCTTGGCTCTATCGGGCTCAGTCCGACCCAAGGTATATATATATATATATATATATATATATATATATATAAAAAGATATGGACTAAATTGAAAAGAATTCTTTTTTTTTTGTCTTTTTATAATTTTAACCAAAATTTTTAAACATATTTTATAAATTATAAATAACTAGAGGGATCAAAATTTATGTTAGAACTCTCCTAAATATGATTATCACATTTATGTAAGAAAAATAAAATTAAAAAATGCATATTTTTTTAAGTTTTAACTACTATATTTGTATTTTTTTTTTCTATTTTCTCTATTGAATTCATGTTTTTCATGTCTATTGCATAAATTTTAAAAAAATATATTAAAAAATAGTTATATGTCTAAAATAATTGAGCAAATATAAAAATTAAAATTTTTAAAATTAAAATTTTTTTCTTAAAAAATTAAAAAAAAAAAAAAGAAAATTGGCCCGTGGCCTGATTGGCCTGACCTGACCCAATTATAATCTGGCTAGATTCGGGTTGAGCCAGGTTTGGGATGATTTTTTCGCCCCGAAATTGAAATTGGGCCAGGACTTGGGTTGAAGCAGATCCCGACCCGTCCCGGCCCATGCCCACCCTTAATTTCTTAAGTGAGAAAAAATAATTTATTTTATTTTTTAATAATTTGGATTCGTTATGCTTATCCCATGACCATGCTTGTAGAAGGTAATTGTCAGGATTACTTCATTGTTCATTAGATGCAGTAATTTTCTCATCGATGCTTAGCTCCATCTATAAATAGATTAAGATCTTAGATTTGAATCTTCAATATAAATTTTATTAAATCTAGTAATAATCTATGGATTATGATCAGTTGTATGCAATGCTTGATTAAGTTTGTCCAAGAAATAGAACTCTTGAATTAAGGCCAAATAATTTATTGGAGGAAGGGAAAAACGGAAAGAAAGCATTATATATAGAAGACAACCTAGTTCACCTCAGAAATTTTGGCTATCATGTTTGTCTGAAGAAGCTGAAGTTCTAACTTTTTTCCATTTTTTTTCTAAGAAGCAAAGGTTCTTAATGTGTGTTAATAATTTATGAATCTATATATATATATATTCTTTCGGTTACACAAGAGGTTCATATCTGAAAAGAGAAGGAGTCGGGAAAGAGCAAAATGGTAGAATTCAAATTCAACACATCAAACTCACTTTAATTTTAAAGATTGAAGATAGTATCATATGACTTATCCAGCTTGTCTGATGTTCAATTATCCAAAAGCAACAACAGGAGTTCTTTCTTTTTATTTTTAAAATTTTTTTTCCTAAATATCCTCGCTATGACAGCATGGTACAATTGCAGCAAAAGATATATATATATATATATATATATTTTGCTCATACAATCTCTACAACTTCAGTTAACTTTGACAATATTGTTCATAGGAACATTCAGCCTCCGTCAGAATCATGCCGAAGAATGCTCACGCCAGCACTAGGACCCTGGCTCCACCACACAGTGTTATGCTGAAGCTCACCGCCAAGTTACCAGCCATCAGCTTCTTTTCCCTTGACGTTTTGTTGGTGTAGCCAATTTTTGTTATCACAATGTGATTTTTAATTACCCTTTTGATCATTAGTTAAACTTGAATTCAATACAAATCCCTCGTTCTTTCTAAGCCAATGCTAGTTCGGTCCCCTTAATAAGTCATGATGCAGATGCATGACTATATGTGAAAGCCCGAGGCTTTGGTCCCGCCCCAAAAACAAAAAAAAAAAAGAACTATCTATATCCTTGGAAAAAGGTGTCATTTAGGTGTAGGCATCGTTGGTCCCTCTTCCTTTGCAAGCAAGATGGCAACTATAAACAGACTGATGTAAACTTGAAAATCCTGTTTGCCCCACTTTGTTTGGGACAAATAAAGTCGTTGATAAACAGTTACAACCCAGTATTGAATTTGGTCTGCTTGGAATATGTTAATTGAATATTTCATATATCTTTGTATGTGTTAGGTCACATTATTATCTATATATAGTGTACATTTTAGAAAATAAAATATAAATATATCTAATCGTGGATAAACAAAGTAACATTTATTTCCTCATATCTATAGATATTTATCATGTTGCTTTTATTTATTAAAAAAATTAAACTGTTAATTTTATCATGAACAATAATTTATTAGACACTTAACTCTCTAGAGCGTAGATTGTACATATTACCCTTTAGAATTTAGACTTCGAGCTAGGAACATTTTCTTATCTCTACATATATACTTGAAAATTGAGATAACAAGTATCTACATTATATTACATTCGTACAAAATTTTTTTTCTTCAGTAATTTTTTAAAGAGACTATGATTCTACATAGAGGTTGAAATTAAATTAAAAAGGTTTGGGATGAATAATAATGAGATTTTTTTTTTTTGTATATGAAAAAAGGGTGAAGAATCATGTTTTTACTTTGGGTAAATTACTATATATATTTTTTTTTGAGAGATGCCCAAATTACAAAGTTCATCTCTCTATTATTCAAAAATACACAACTTTCCTTTAAAGCTAAAAGTTGATCAAAATATACCTAAAAAATAATATTAATTTCTTTTATTAAAATATAACTTATTAAAAATATTTCTTAAACTTTAATTTTAATGTTATTTATTTTATGTTAAAAATCCTAAATTTAATTTATTCTAAATTTTAAAAAGTGATTATTTTATATTGGTCAAATATATATTTAATACTTGTTATATTATATAAGTAATAAATATAAGAATATTTTGGTCAAAATAAATGTTATTGTAACTTATATTTTATTGCAGAGATTATTAATATAATGCATCATTTGATTTTAGAAGAAGAGAATATATTTTTTTCCAAAAAAACATATAACTTAATTATCTCTCAGAAAAAGGAATAATAATTTACTCTTTCACTTTTTCCTTGTATAGTGTCATTTCTACGTCTTAGGCTTTTGGCATAGTTTTTTATGTCTTCAAGGCGATAACAAAATCTTTGAAGGAAAAAGCTAAGCCAAATTCAATTTGAACTCTTGTTACTTTTTATTTTTTTTTTCTTAGATTGGACTTGAAACTTTTGGTGTGTCTCTTACCACTCGATCATTTACGCACAAATGATTCTGTTCATGCAATTTTCATTCCTTGCGCCCATTACATAGACATAATTTTAAAATGGAATATGTGTGGAAAGTGACAAATATCTCAAAGACTCAAACCACTGAGAGCAATAAATATATAACAAATGTATCTCAAACAAATATTTGATCATATGCATGAGTGTTTTTATCAATGATGTTGCAATTCATGAATAGTAGTTCTATAACATATCATTACTTCTACTATTCATTAGACTTTTGTGCAGATTAACAGTAAAGGACAAAGAAAATGATAAAATCCAAAAGCAAAGAGACCGATAGAGGGAAAAAAAATAACAATAGGGTATGTTTAATTATTGAGAAGAAAGAAAGGAAAGAAAAGATTTATTTAAATCTAAATAAAATGAAATATCTAAATCAATTTTTGTTTTAAATCTCCTTAGTATAAATATATCCTAAACTGATGAAAATAGAAGTGCAGAACCCGTCAAGTTAAATACTATTTTGTCTCGACAAATAATGATGTCAATCGAAATCATTGAATGTCAAAGAATAATGTGAGAAAGATGACAAAAAATATTGTTTATCATAAGGAGGAAAATGAAAAAGAAAAAAACCAATCTTGATCTTAGAAAAATCTTGAGATTAAGCTGAGACACAATGTCTATTGTTTGTGAGACATAATGTGTATGGCTACAGAGTGACAAATAGACAATAAATGCACAATTTATGTGTTATAATAACCTTTTTTTTCTCCAGAAATTTGGGCAATTGACTTTAAAAAAAATATTAATTGGAATGGGTACTGTTGGTTTATTATTATTTAATCCAGATTGTAACAAAAGCATATATTTGACTCAATCAATTATTAAGCTTAATAAAAAACAGAAAATTAATAATAACGACATTATAAAATAATTCGTTATTGCCAAATCTTTCATACTAAAAAAATATTAGACCTTAGTTGATATTATTGTTAGAATAAATGATAGTTTGTTTCTTTATGGTTTGACTCAAAATCAATTATTGTGTTGCTGTAGTGTTGAAACTTCTATGATTTGTTCAAATACAACTTAATTTCTCTGTGCTATTTTACATTTGTATTTTAACAAAAATAATCACATGAATATTAAATAATGAACTATTTTATAGTTAAATGTCTATTTCACTTATATATCTCTTATATATTTTTACAATGTTCAAAGCATATTGTTGGGATTAAGTGTATAATTTCAATTTCAAGATATCTGCCTAATTCTAGTAATAGCATTAAAAGGCTTTGAAACCATTCAAGGCATAAGTGAAACATATTTTTAACAATAAATTAATGTTTATTATTTTAAGTTTCACATGATTGTTTTAGTCAAAATTAAGATTGAAAATATCATATGATGGTTAAGTGATGAAAAAACAAATTCTCCCATGCGAGTTGAATAACACGATTTAAAGCATAATGAATAAATTGCTTTTGGGCTATTCAATGAGGATATAAATTATAATTTATCCTTATTATTAACTATTGTCACGCTCGTATTAGTAATCTAAAAAGTCATCAAGCGTCATCAAGTGGTAAAGAGATTAAATAGTTTACGAGAGATCTTATATTCAACTTCTGTTATTTGTATTAAAAAATAAAACAGTAAAATACTATCCCCTCTCTTAATTACAAAATTTATTGTAACCAAAATAGCCTCATATATACTTATTATTTATATGTTATTTTCATATAATATTTCTTCTCTCTTCGAATTAAAATAGAACTTTAATCATATAAATAATATATATGAAAGTAATTTGTCGAAAACAAGTTTAATTGTAATACATATTTTGAATCCAACAGAAGTAAGTGTAAATTTTCATAATATTATGGGGAGTAACATAATTAAACCATTTGTTTTGCTGCACGGTTTCAGGTTGCTTTTATTGATTATTATGAAGAATAATTGAAGTAGTTGGAAAAATTCAAGGGCACATTTATTTGCAGTGATATATCAACAAGCACTAATAATTCTGGTTAGCTACATGTATAACACTAAAGATGGAAAAGACAATAGGGTGTCTCTGCTAGGTAGGGAAACTAGGGTGGTACTCCTGCTAAGTTCTTCATGGGTGTGAAAGAACAGAGCTTCTTTGGATCTATCAGACCCAAATTATTGCAGGAAAATGGGAACACACAGTGCTTTTAATTAATGGGTTGATTAATTTGGCTTCACTAATTCCGAGATGTGGGGCTTACCACGTTAATTGGTTTGGTTGGAGGCCAAATCTGAGCAAACAGACACAACATTAGGAAAAGTTGGATATTTGGCAATGGATGGCACGTTTATGTCAATATCAGTAATGAACATTGTGGTAATTAATCTGTCAGATTTGGTTGAGGACATTGATGTTTGCTTCTGTTCTTTTTGCAACACTATTTCATTCCCAAACTAGCAGTCCACCCCATTAAGTATACAGCTGCATAATGCAAGAGTGGAAAGTCTGCGTTATTTTTGAAACCCCTAAACGCCAAGTTTTCTCATACAATTACAGTATCAGTGTTTTTATAACTCAGGTAAATTATTATTTACCCTCTTAGTTTAGCCTGTGTATTTTTCTTTGATTTAAAATATTTCATTTAATACCTACACGGTTTGTCTTATCATTGCTTAACCACCCTACAATGGTATACATTCAAATTTTATTAGATATAATCACCTAAATGTTAAAACGATTAATAAATTCATTGTTACAAGTGTATTTCACTTATATTTGAACATCTCAACAATGTTTTGAAGGTACTTTTAGGATTAAGTAGAATGTTTTAATTTTTAGTTGTAGAATTAATTATGATAATAATTTTAGGACATTGTGAAATTGAAGAAGTAAAATATACTTTCAACCATAAAATAATTCATTTGTTTTAATATTTATGTAATTATATATCTTAAAATTAACTCAGAAAATATCGGGATTGTTATATAATAAAACAAAAAACAAAAAGAATTAAATAGCACACTTTAAATCACAAATGAATTAATAAACTTATTTAAACCAAATCAAGGTGATCAATAATATTTTACCCTTGTTAAATTGCAAAGAAAACTTTTTTTCCCGCTTGAGACGCGTATCACTTTCTTTGTGATCATAGTACATGTGGCTTTTGGACGTATTTCGCTAGCCACCAAAACAGCTTGATATAGTTAATTCAAATGAAATATATATATATATATATATATATCTGTAATATCTCAATATCACAGATCCCATCACACAGTGGTCCATAGCCTCAAAAAACCCTACAGAAACAACCATAAATTTGATCCTCGTGGCCTCAATGAGACACTAAATAATGTATATTTTGTCACACATAATTTTCAAGCTCATTGTCATTAAAGCAAAACAAAACAGCTACCACACAAATAGCTATCAAACTGCTAGTACATGCAAATGCAAGAGTAATGTATAATTAAACTTGATATGGACTTCAAAGTCCACGGAATATTTGGAGATACTTTTAGTTTTATACCCTTATCCAAACATGGGAAGCCATCTTTTTGTTCCTTTGTTCTTGGATTTGCTTTAGCGTCAGTGTCTCTGCGTAGTGAGATAAAGGACAAGCCTTAATAACTAAGGGTCATGATAATGATAAGGCTAAATATTGATGGCATTTAAGTTACTATTTGGCTTAATGAATCGTTGGCAAGTCTTTGTCAAAATTAAGTAACTAATTAAGAGAAAAGTTAGAATTGTCTAGCTGTTAAATCATTGTCTGGGGTTCCATGTTTTCTTTCAACCGTCATCTTGATAACATGGGCCAAATGGGCAAAAACAACTTATAACCATTTTACACGTAAGGCTTAACTGTTCAATGTCAACGTTTACTCAATTTAATAGGTTCTAAAGTAGGCCAAGATTAGCCAACGCTAGGAATCATTAATTAAAGCAATTAGTGGTGATTTTTTTTATACAGCATAAAAAGGGCTAAAATCCCTTGTTCAATTACGCCTTTATCATTAGATCACCACTTAGTGACTTAATTAGGGATGGCTTTCTTGTCTATGCCTTTTCTTCGTTTTGCATATGATCTTATGCAAATATTTAAGCTCAATACTATGTTCTTTTGCCGATAGGTAGCCTAGTAAGATTACATATAAATTATACTTGATCATGGGTTGGACCAGATTTAACTAAAGTTTAATAAACTTTTAATTGTCAGACTTAAGTCCCCTTCTAAGCTTACTAAGTTAGATTAAATATAGTAAGGGTGTTAAAAACCAATCTAAATAGGTTAAACCAAATCAAAATACGAAAATTTGATTAAAAAAATTAAAAAATGGTTTACTCCAATTTTTTCAAGTACAAAATGAGCAGTTTGGTTCAATTTTATTGTTGAAGAATGAACTAAATGAAACCCACCTAACCAACCATTATACATATCTTCGTAATATATACATTCAAATCTATATTTACAAGATTTATTTCTCATTTTTATTTATTAGGCATATAGTTTAAATTAAATATTTATATTTTTTCATAACTTTTCATATATCAAATTAGAAATAATCTTTTTATATATAATTTTTGTAAAATAAGTATTAATTAATTATAATTTAAATTAATTGAGCCTAAATCAAAAAATAATTAAAGGGTTAATTGGTACATAGAAAGTTAAGTATAAAAATAAAAAAAGAAAGAAAAAAATTAATTTTATAGATAGAAAATATCTATGATACCTCTATTTTTAATGATTGAATAATTATTAATAAATATTATTAAATCATGATTAAGTAATGATTATAGGGATAAAATTGTCATTTTATCAACTTTTCTTTTTCCTTTTCCTTTTCCATTTCTCGCAATAAACCAAACATGTCGTAAGAATGTCATCCAACTAAACCCAATTGTCAATAATTTATTTTGGTTGAACATATTTGATGTTAACTTCTATTTGTTTATATTATTTTGCACATTTTCGTTAAGAGATTAATAACTAGTGGACTAATTTTAAGGTTAAATGACTTACTTTAGGAAAATATGCATGGTTATTGTATATAACTTTATATTGAAAATTTGAAATTGTAAATGACAAGTTTTGGCTCAATTTTGTTTTAAAGAAAAATTGATCATGCTTCAACTAATTTTGTAGGGTGTAAATGCAATGAACTTGAATCCAGAGTCATCTTGGAGCTTGAACCTTAGAAATCTAGAGTCAAAACACAACAAAAATGCCTTTTTTGAGTTTAAAGGACCCATATTACAACTTTGGAGTCCAAATTTGCAACACCAACAAAAATTTTTCCTTGTCACAGTGTGCCAATGCTGTGACTGAAAAGTTGAAGTCACAACACCAGTCACAAACTTATACAATAATGTTTTTAGCTTTTGATTTTGAAGGTTTTTAAAGGAGATTTCAAGGGTTTCTAAAAAGGAGTCTCTAGGTTTCTTCTCACGGTGAAGGAGCATATTGGTGTAAGAGGATGGTTTGGGTTGAAGAGAAGACAAAATTTAATCCTAGTTTCCTTTATCTTTTTCCCTTTTTCTTGTATTTTGTTGATGGTTTTAATCTCTACTCTACTTTTGATGATGATTTACTTTGTAATGAATAATTAAACCTTTGTATCTAGAATTATTATGAACATTTGTATGGACTAGAACTTGTTTTCTCTCTTATCTTCTAATTAATGGTATATATTTGTCCATTCAACACCTTGCTTTATACTTTTTAATTGATTTGGCTGTCAATTGGAATGATATGGTATTTCAGTCAAAATTGAAAATGGGAGAGTGGAATTAAGTTTTCAGTTGAATTGTATGAGTACTTGAAACTTGTGAGATTTAGTGAACGATTTTATTAATAAGATAGAAATATATTTATTAGTTTCATATAGCTAAATTAAGGATTGTGTCATTGAATACTTGTTTGGTTTAATTTTATAAGAGACCATGGAGTTAGCTAAGAACATGGTTGTAGGAGATTTGAAAAATGTCTAGAGATAACTTTGAACTCTATGTTAGCATATATCATTTTTAATAGTCAGGTAAAAAGGGTTAAATTAGGTCTCTATTAAATACTTAAGGAATTAATAGTCCTAGATTTTTTGAATTAGATAATCCAAACCTTTGTTTGTTTTCAAATTTTGCATGTTTGAATTGGCTTTCATACATATTTATAATTAATCTATTTGATTTAAATTAAAATGTAAATTTTAGTATTTGACACTTTTTGGTCAATAAATTCTCATTTGTGGGACAATACTTTTATCGCTTCTATATTATTGTTACAATTCGTAAATTTACGTGTTGGTAATCATATTTTGAGAGTAACAATTGATGTTTAAAGTTTGATCAGACCGAATGTAGCGAAGTCCTAAATATATTCACACACCAGCCTATTCCAGTGATTCGTATAAAAGAAGTTCCTTCCAATGAGAGTTACCCTTCGGATTCATATAAAAGAAGTTCCTTCCAATGAGAGTTTCAAGCAAGTGACCAAAACCATGGGTTCAAACGAGTGACCAAAACCATGGGTTCAAACGAGTGACCAAAACCATGGGCAGGGTACAATAGCGTGAACTAAGCAAATCATGCATTAATGTTGTCAATTAGTGCAAGTAGAAGCAAAACAAAGAACAAACTGCTAAAAAGAAGAAAAAGATTACTTTCATTATACATTTATTAATATACAATTTGTTGTTAATTATTGATGACGCGTGACAGAGGTATTCCGTTTTTGCTGCTGATCTAGTGATCTTAAAAAACTATATATAAGCTCAAGAAATTGATGTGACAATTTGTCAATATAAAGTTTATAAACAAATATCTATGTTAGCGTCAAATCCTTTCTTGTTTGGCAGTATAACAGTGATGTGTTTAAACTTTAACTGTCCTTTCTCAAACTAGCTTTGAGCCACTTCTGCACAGAGACCTTGCTAACCAGTTATCAAAATGCCTTGAATTTCTGATTTGTAGTAGACTGCAATGATTGAGTAAGGCATTTTTTATCATTAAAAAAATTAAATTATTATTTAAATTCTTTAATTTAATTTTTAGAATATAATTAATAATTATTATCATTATTTGACTCTAAATTTTTTTTAATTATTTATATGATGTTATCATGAACTTTAACCATCAATTTGGTAATTATATTAATGGGTTTTCTTTTTTAAAAAAATAGATTTAAACAATAATAATTGACAAAAATCTATTTTAACTCTCAAAAATTGGTGTCGTCGTCAATTTTATACTTTATACATTTCTTGTATTACTTTGTACTTAAGAGTATCTTTTATTACAACTGCCCAGAACATCTATCCTCAAAATAATATCTTTTTAGTACCTTTAAAAAGGTAACATTGAAACAGAATGATATTTTAAAATACTACAAAATATCTCTCAAGTATCAAATTATAATATCTCACCATTTTTCCATAGGAGCAAAATAAAATTTTTGTCTAATTATCTTCTAACAACTAAAATGATAAATTATGCATCTTCTAAAAGCCCAAATAATAGTTTACTATCAAAGAAGACATAGAACAGGAGGGTTTTTTTTTTCAAAAAACAAAATCTAGACAGAACAGAAACATCAATATGTGTATCCATGTCCTCCATAGGAATAAAGTCGTCCATTGCAATATTTACGTTGTTCCCCAAAAAAGTTAAAACATGATATCTAATATGTTTTCAGGTGACCATGGCTGCACCTGTTATGGTCTTTCAGATCATAAACGTGTTTATCTTTTGGGGCCGACTATTTGTAACTAAATTGTTGATGTTGAAGCTGTTTTGTTCTGAAAGTGCCATTTTTAATTACTTGGCTATGCAGAGTCACCATTTATCCCTTCTTTTACCCTTCATATAAATGTTATCATGATAGTAACCATTTTCATTGAAATGTGGACAAAGCCACTTTACTTGAAATTAATTTCAAATTGCCCAAAAAGAGAAAAGAAAGATGTAGAACAAGTATAGTAATAAATAGAGAACATTCTCTTTTGTATGCTCAAAATTTGAGTAAGAATGTACCTCACAGACAAACAGAGATAGGTTGAACTTGAACTTACTAACATATTTCTCACTTCAGAGTTTCAGAGTTACGTCAATGGTGGTCCAATGTTTTGACAGAGATATGGAAAAATTTAAGGTAGATTCTGCTTGTCAAATCAATTTGATCTTAAATAGACATAAGTAGAAATCACAAGAAATTGACCTGGGAATGAAGGCAAGCATGCGATATTTAGTTCTATACTAGCTTGAATTCTAATTATTTCAATTTCTTGGAATCAGTCTCCTAATTTAATCATGAATAAATATGTAAATAAATTGTAAAAATTTAGCTTAGTGGTGAAAGTAAACATACAATATGTGATTAGATATATTATCATTAGTTTAAATCTTGGGCCATACCCTTAATTTTGACACGAATGACCTACCTTTAATTAAATTAGAAAAATGAATTTATTGAACTACGTGCAAATTAGGTCAAAACTCTATTTCAATGTAATAAAAAAAATTATAAGCCATGCTAGATAATTCATCTTTGATATGATTACATATTTATTTATAATTAATATAATCTACTTATCTTTAATAAATTTATTGAATATACTTAAAAACATATTTGAAACATAGATTTTATGTCATAGGACGTCATAGGTGTGGAAGAAGGAGCTGGCGCTAGAAAACATGTGTTGGCCCACCAACAGCGATGTAGATGTGTAGTTAACGTTGAGTAAGAGCTGCCTAGAAAGCTGAGGGAACAATGAACTGTTTTGTGATGAGGATGAGGCCAAGGTTGCTGTCTGTGTCTCCGTATAATATCGTGCCAAATTTCCAAACATCGATCATTCAATTTCAAATATATTTTTAAATTGACTTCTCCTTCTTAAGATAGAGAACCACATCAAGTTGCAAATAGAGACATATAAGGATCAAATACTAGACCATTTCTTAAGGGAACTGCTTCAGATTTGATACTTCTAACCTGAACATGTAGATCTTTTTTCTTTACCCTTTCTCCTTCATGAGATTGAAACAGCTATAGGTCTTACAGCTTAGTATGTATCACATATAACGGCTTGAAACAAAAAGAAGGAAAAAAAAAAAAAACTAATAAACATAAAGAGACACACGAAAATAAATTTTGCTTTAAATACAATGGCAAATCCAAGGATAACATGGTGATGACATTTTTTTTCCTTTTTATATAGCTAAATCTTTTTGCTGTCTGCCCATAGTGTTAAAAAACAAAAGAATATGCCATGCTATATTTGTCATAATTTAAGAGCTTCACTAGTTGATATCATATTTCTTTTTTTGTTTTTGTTTGCCAAGACTTGAGCTAAAGGAATAAGAACATGCATGAGAGTGAAACAAATAAATTAATTAATTAAAGACTTGTATTAACTTCAGCAGTATATACAATAGCAACAGATTTATCCTTTTATATTAACAAGACAACTTGAGACTTGATACTTGACTGTCAAATTAAAAAAAAAAAAAAAGAGAGAGAGAGAGAAAAATTGAAGAGCCATATCATAGAGACTGACCCAACTATCTTCCTTCTCCTTTCATTCATATATCATTTGTTGCCTCCAATGGTTATAATTTTACCCTCTTCCCTACTCCCTCCGACATGCGTGCTAACTCATTTTAGATAGATTTAACTTATAAAAATTAATAGATTAAATGAATTATGAATAAGCATAAAATTATATCAGATACATTTTTCAATGGTATCCATATTTTTAATATGCTTATTCATAATTAGTTTAATCTATAAATTTTTATAATTTTCACACTCTCTACCTCATTCTTTTTATTTTTATTTTTTATTTCTTTAGGGTCTTTTCTTAACTGTATGAAATTTTAACTTCATTAAGATAGGCTTAACTGAACCCACCACGCCTACGGCACACTTTAACCGCGAGAGGACTGGCCATTTCACAAGATAGCTTCAGCACTTCTGATAGATCAACCCCATTCTGCTCTGACGGTTTCCATTCAAACTCATGCAACAGCGATGCCACCCAAAAGCTCACCGTAGCTAAGCCCAATGCCTTACCCGGGCACATTCTCTTACCCGACCCGAACGGTGCCAGCCTCAGATCCGACCCGAGAACCGAGAATTCGACATCCCCTTCTTTGGTAACGAACCTCTCAGGCATAAATTTCAGTGGGTCACTCCACACATCTGGGTCCCGGGCTATGGCCCACATGTTTACCATGGCCGTGGTCCCCTTGGGCACATGATACCCATCAATGGTTGTATCGTTGATGGCCAGGCGAGACCAAGAGAGAAGCGGGCCGGGTGGGTGCAACCTCAACACCTCCTTCACCACCGCCGGCAAGTAGACCATCGCCGCCACATCCGCCTCCGTGACGGCGCGCGACTTCCCCACCACTTCGTCAAGCTCCGCTTGAACCCTTGATTGCACATCAGGATGAAGCACCATCCTTGCTAATATCCACTCGATCAAAATTGCCACCGTGTCAGTCCCTCGAAATATCATTTCCTGCAAAAAGCTAAGCATGTAGATGCACTTCCACATTTCTATGCTCTATAGTAAAAAACACAAGACGAAAATTTCATTTGTGCCTTTCAAATGCAATTAAGAAATATAATTTTTCTTTAATCTTCTCTATATAATAAAAATTTAATGAGATAAAAATAATATTAAATATTTTTGGAGAAATAAATTAGTGATGGGATTTTAAAAAAAAAAATGAAATTTTAGTAAAATAAATAAATTTGAAACACTAGTTTATTTACCCAAAGTACGGCGATCATGTCGGAGTCGGATAGTTTATCGGGTCCATGGAGGGAGAGCAAGACGTCAACGAAAGCCCGGTTCATTTGGTTCTTTTCTGTTCGATGGTCGGCGACGATTTTACCAACGAACCGGTTCACTTTCGGGGCCAGTTTGCAGCACCTGAACCGGATTCTCTGAGCGTCCAAATCCGAAAGCCAAGGGAGATGGTCCCCCCAATTAAGGGTACCCAACAAGTTGTATCCTTCCTCCACTAACCCACTTAGCTCCTCCATTTCCCTGTTTGACTGGTCCACCCTATACCGCTTCCCAAACACCGAGCACATCATGTGGCTCAGTGACGCCTTCTTCAGCATCCGCCGAACCGGGAAACCGTTATAATTACTCTCGTTTCCAAACACTCCCACCATTTGGGTGACGATTTCGGACCTATAAGACTCGGAGGCTTTTATCTGCTTCGGAGAGAAGAGATGATTCGTTGCGATTCTCCTCAGGGTACGCCAGTAGACTCCGTAAGGAGCGAACCCAATTGCTCTACTGAACATCAAGCTGTAAGCGGATTCCTTCACGGGGCGATCAGCAAACACAGAGCTGTTCAAGATCTCTTTGGCAACGTCGGGGTGGCACGTGACGATGACTCGCGTGTCGCCGAGGCTGTAGGCCATGAGGCGTCTGGCGTTGCATGCGGAGGCGACGGCAGCTATGCGGCGGTGGGCTAGCGGGGAGGACAAGAGGGTGATGCTGCCAAAGAGAGGGAAGCCTTTTGGACCAGGAATCATTGCGGTAGTAGTGTTTCTTATCCAGGAGTAGGAAAATGAGTAGTACTTACCCCAGGCAGGACCGCCGGGGTGAAACCAGTGGAAGAAAGAGACGAGGAGGAAGAGGAAGGCGATGATGAGGAGGGAGCATGCGAGGTTTTCGTGGGTGCATTTTGAGGGTAAGAGGAAGAGCCAGAGGGTGTCAATGTGGGTGGTCATGGTGTCGGCGGTGGTGGTGGTGGAGGGAGGAGCAAGTGTTTGTGATCGTGAGAGGTGGTTACTTGGGGAAGGCGAGTAGAGTGGAGGTTGGTTGGGGAGTATATATAGGGAGAAACGAGAAGGCAGGTGAGTTAAAGAATGACCGTTAACCACGCTAGGCGGATGAATGGAAAGCAGCACCGTACAAATGGACAAATGATAACACTCAAATTGAAGGTTACCATTTCATTTTTAGAAAACTTTATAAATTTTTAATATATTATGAAATTTATAAAAGTATTTATCTGGTACAGTCTTCTATTAAAAAAATTATTTGGTAGAATTATACATTAGACTATGCAGATTGTAACAATTTCATTAACTGGTTCTTTAATAACAATCTGATAAAAAATTAAAAGAACCATGTGATACTGAACAATAAAAATATATATTTTTTATTAAAAAATATAAGAATTATATCTAAAATTTTATTCATAAAGTTTTTTATGAAATATGCAACTTTTATAGTTTTGTGACATCTTTTAAGAGCTGCGCCGTCAGGGGTGCATGACGAGGTCTGCGAAGAAGGTTGCTCCTAGATTGGGTCAATTGGTCGCTAGTCCAGCTCAGCTCACTGCTTTGGTGTAAAGTGTGAACATCTTTTTCTAAATAAATTTTTGTCATAAATTTTTACCAATTTTTTTATAAATAAAATAATATTAATGACTAAGTGTTTAAGTATAGTCAGTATACCACATTATTTATATACTATGCAATAAAATAACATCTAATTAGATCTCACATTCTTATTATCAATTACTCTACTATCATGTAAATAGAATGTCATATAAAATCCACACATTATTATCCACTATAATAATATTATATAAATGGTGTGATTGTGTGAGACTTATTATATAATTTGATTCTATTTTATTAGTTAATCTATAAATGACATAATACAAAGAATATACGTAATAATTACTTCTACATTTTCGTATGCAAGATATTGAAAATTTTGAATCGTTTAGCCGAATATACTAAACAACATATGAAAATAATTTAGAAATTCATTTTCTTTTTATCAAATTATGATTTATTTTTATAAATTTAAAATTTTAATATGATATTTTCATCTTACACTTGCTAAAAAATAGCATTAATTTTTTAGATTAAAGATAAAATTGATAAAAATAAAAAAGTAATTTAGGTAAAATGATTTTGTGATGTAATTATTTTTTTATGATTTAAGATCTTAAATTTTTCATTTAATTCATTGATCATTTAAAAGCATATATGAATAAGTGTTCAGATTTAAACCTTAAACTAAATATACATAAATATCACTCAGTTTCTTAAATCTCTATTTAGAAAAACAAAAGGAAGAGCTCACTTGCCTAAGGACAAAATTTAAAAAATTAATTATTTAAAGGCTTAAATACCCTTTTAACTATTTTAATTTCATAAAAAATTTGATTTGTTCTTTTTAAAAAGCTCGTGGTGTTATTCATTTATTTTTTAAAATGATTTATTTTATTTTTATCCTTCAATCACATTTCATAATCCAAAATTTAATGTTAAATTTAATGATATGTTGATTTAGCTGTTAAATTTAAGTTAACCAAGTCAAATAAATGAATAACATATAATTATTAGGTTTAGTGTTAATTTTTTTTATAAATAATATGATAAACAAGTAAAATAATTTTTTTAAAAAAAAAGAGGATAATATTATCCATTTTTTAAATAGGGATATTAAATTAAAATTTTTGTAAAATTAGAACAATAAAAAAGTATGTTTCAACCGTACTCAAATTACTATATTTAATAATATTTTTATAGCAATATTTTGCTTGACCGAATGGCTCTTATATGCTTCTCAATCACCGTCATCTATGATGTGTGCTGTACCGACGATTTAGTTGTCAAATTTCCTGCCACCGCAAACTGATTACATAAAATTGAATTGAAAATAAATATAACAAACTAGCATGTCCAATTTATGGGGCCACATTTTTTAATTATGAAGCAACTCTGACGAGATTCTTTCTATATTCATATAAATCTCTAACTGAAATTTTCCCAATAAAGAAGGACCCAACCGCATCTTGCATAATTTGTTAAAAAAAAAAAGAAGAAAATTTATTGTTATCTTTAATATAAAAAGTAAAACATTTTACATCTATATTTCAGCAAATGATCTGTTACTGTTACAACAATAAACGTTTTTTATTCTTAAATTTCTATTTCATGTATATCTTAAATATTTTATAATTTTTTTAAATAAAATATGAAGGCAGAGGCCTAAAGAAAAGGACTAATGTAAATTCCCATCATATTAGGTAAAAGCCAAGGTGCCATACAATTTGGAAGGTTGGCATACATAACTAAACCAATATCATGACTAGAATTTAAATTAATAAAATAATTAATATACATATTAGCTCACCTCCATCTATGCTGAGTTCGGACCTCCCAATAATTGCTTTTAATAATTTCCTTTAACAATTCGAAGATGCAATGCAAATCAGCATCATGTTTATGTCCTGAGTTGAAACTTTCTATCAAGAGTTAAGAGTCACTTTCATAATTATTTATGAAATTAAGTGAATAATTTTAATTTTTGGTTGTCAGTTTATCACTAATAATCTTAAAAGATTAAAAAACTATTTAAAGTATAAGTAATATTTTTTGACAATAAAATTATTTACCATTTTAACTTTCACATAATTAATTAAGATAAAAAATTTGATAGAATAACTAAGTGGTAACAAAATAAATTATAGGAGAGTCAAATGAAATACTTTAAATCACATAGATAAATTGATTTTGTATCAAATTATAAGATGTAAACTGTAATTTGCTCAAAGATTAAAAAAAAAAAGGTCAACATTTTAAATGTTTATAATTAATTATACTTATAAGGAATATTTTGGACTTAGCCCACCTTTCATTAACAGTCTAACCTCACTTAGCAAATTGAGAGAATATCACTCAATTATGAGATTAATTACATTAATCTATGTTTCACACCGCCATAAAATTGCTTAATCAATCTTAAACCTGTCCTATCATCAATCGGTTTAACCTTATGGCCACTCTTCCTGGTCTCAAACCCAACTGGGTCATAATACGTCCAAGTATGGATTACATTCCATTTCTAATTATGTTGGCTTCTTATTTAACCGTTATTAGCTTACGTATCAAAATCTTTGCCGGAGCATCCGTTTTCCTTCTAGATTGCTGCAACGATCCAATCAGGAAATTAAAAAATAAAAAAAAAGGCTCGTAGATCTTAATCAAACTATCAAATTATTCTCCACCAACACTTGATACATATTTTATGAAAAAATTTATATATAATTCTTTATATTTTTGTTATTATACTTTTTAATGAAATTATGATAAGCATATAATTTTTGTATATAAATATATAATTTTTATAATTTAACATTATATGATTGATTTTTTAAAAATTAAACATTTAATAATTTTATTAAAAAATCTAATACGAAAAATATTAAAAAAATATTTCAGTATAATACTCCATCCAATCTTTTTTATTAAAAACAAAAAATTTTTTTATTGGTATTAAGAAAAATAGTTAATATCAATTTAACTCATTGATTAGGTTTAAATTTGATAATTCTTTCTTATTTTACCCATCTTCATTTTGCATGGGAAATATTATGCACTGTTAAGTGTATTGAGTGTAATAATAAATGAAAAGTAAAAAAAAAAATTTATTATTTAATGAAGTAAAAAAATATACCATATTTTTTATATTTTAAAACTAAAAAAATCTTTTTAGATTTCCTTATAAAAAAGATCCAAATGAGTATTATTTTTTGAAAAAATTATATTTAGTTCTTTATATTTTAATTGTTAAATTCTCCAATTATAATATAATAAATATATAAATATCTAATTAAAATATAGTAAATATATGATTTTTATAAGTAATTATAATATTTTTTTAATTAAATTATATATTTGTTATATTTTAATTAAAATTTTAATAATAAAAATATAAAAATTATATTTAAATTCAATCATTACTTTTATCAATAATTTATGAATTCAAGAAGTACGTACTTGGGCAACTTGCCATTTTGGATGTAGGTGGTGGCACCCAAATGCAGCGCGTGGGGCGGGTGTATTTATTTCCTAGGACGACAAATTAACGTGGGAGCAGTAAATTTCAGGTTGCGTTGTCCGACACGTGGGGATCGTGTGGCGCGACATTGTCCGATTCAGACTGTGAGAGAGAGGGTAAGGCCCACGCACTTATGGCACTCATACAATGCTTTTGGGCATCCCAGCATGGCCCTTGAATTTTCCCTAATTCAAAGCTCCCTAAACCTATCGTTACTACCATGTACCCTTCGCTCTTCTTCCGCCACGTGTTCGTTTCATGCATCACTGTGCCCTGATTGTGACTACTCCTCTCCCCGCTATCCAAAGCTTCACTGTCGGAGTAATTACTTTACCCTGTTCCGAGGGTAAAATCGTCTTTTCCTACCGGGACCACCACACATGGGTCTTGGATACGATGATACGGACGCCCGATAACGTGTCAAAGAAGCGGGACCCACTTTCCTGGTGAGTTTTCATTTGTTTGTACTTGATGAACGGCGTCTGATTGCCCAGCACCATTATCATCATTCCCCGTCCTTTGATTTTTTTTTTTGGTTGCTCTATGAATGGTACCATAGCGTCTTCAGATGCTTTTGTGCGCGAGGATGAAACCATAAAAGGTGAAAAATAATATAAGAAGCGAAATCTGCTACGCCATTTTTAAAGGGGACAAGCGTCTTGTATGAAGACAATTTTACATTTTCAATATTTTATTTTAGTGTTAATTAAATCGAACTTACAATTTTTCTGGGGAAGCCGATGCCTTACGTAGATCCGTTCTTATTTGTATGTCTTAATTTTTTTTGGGAGAAATTAAATTTTATTCTATAAATTATAATTAATTATAAAATTAATACACAGACTTTAAAATATAACAAAATATCATCATGAACTTTAAAATAAAATAAAACTTCTTATGAACTTTCATAGATATATTTTAATATTTATGGGGATGTTTTTGTTAGATTTTAAAGTTTATATATTAATTTCGTAATTACATCATAATTTGTGGGAGTAAAGGATAATTAGACAACTATTTTATTTTTGAAAAATAATCTAAGTAGTTTATTTCAAAATATAAAACTTGTCATATATCATATGCTACTAATATAATTAAAATATTATTGTCAGCAAGCCATAAGAAATTTTTTTCATGATTATCTAGTTTTGACATGAACGATCTATATTTTAACACATTTTTTCTTTTGTTTTTCATTTAATTTCATCCCATTCTTCCAAATATACTGTTAAACAATCTGAAAATTTTGATAAGTAAGATTAACAAGTTCAAGAAGAAAAAAAAAGTGAGATCAACATGTCCACTGCTATATCTCTCAGTCTTAATTTGTTTTATAATTTATTTTTTCTTATTCTTTTACTATATTTGATGTTTATTCTTTCTTATTTTTACACAAGTGTTTTTATATATTTTTTTGTTGTATCCTATTTTTTTATCTTATTCTGTCTTTACAACTCTCTGCGCTCTCTTCACATTTGATTTTGATACATTGGCTTTAATTTTTTTTATCAAATAATCAGTATAGTTTTTTTATTTGAAATTGGTTATATAATTTATACAATAAAAGAAACCTACGAATTTTAAGCTGTGCACTTGAGGTGCATATTTTTTATTCTCAGTCTTTTATTATTATTTTTTCCTTCATAATTGAATTGGAGTCAAGTCAATGAAAGCTGCACGTAAGTTAATTCAGACATAACTTCTTACACATTTTAAAAAGGAATATTGCATATATTTTCGGAGCGAAACCACACGCTTGGGAAAGTCCATGATGTTTCCTTGCTCTATGAAAGAAACCCTACTGTCTTGAGACACAATGAAAAAAGGTTAAAATTTTAAATAATTATTCAAATGATAAACCTTTTCAAATAATGTATATTAATATCTACATTAATATGTATGATTTGGAAACCTTTTAGTTTTGGTCCAAAAACATATATTAGAAATAGAGTAATAGAACATACGTAAAATAGAATATAAATAAAAACTATAATATAAGGAAAAAAAAAGTCAAAATAAATGTAGAAAAGTAGGAAGATAAATAATTTTGCATTATTTATTAATTTTCTTAAAAAATATTTAAGAATAAATTAAAAAATGGACATGTACTTTGGTGCATGCCGATTCAGTAATAAATATTATTGGAGCAAGGCTGAAATTTTTTTTTTTTTGGATTCTCTCATCTCCGATATGTATAATTTATTTTTAACTTCATTTTAAAATAGATTAGTTGAAATATAAGTAAATTGACTTGAAAACGACACGATTCCAATATTAAAAAAACTATTTTTGCACATATTTCAACGGTACAGGAAAATACCCCACGCTTGAAAAGGCCATGACCATGACTAAGACCACTTCTTGGTCAATAAGTAAATGTTTTCTTATGATTTCTGTAACTTTCATGGCAGTGTGAGTGAGTGAGAGAAATAGGAAATACTGAGAAGACATCAATTCAGTGTTCGGAAATTTGGCATTTTTCACATCTTTTTCTTCTATAACAAATATGAGATTCATTTGTTCATTAATTAGTTTTCATATTAATTTAATGAATTAATTTACGTTGTTCACATTGCATTCTTATGTTACTTGCCTAATCGTTCTATCTTCGTTTTTATTTTAAGTAAAAATATTTTAAAACCAAAAATACATTCACTTAATTTGGTTGTTAGATGGACAGTCTTAATCCATGGATGCCTAGTGTCAAAGCTTAGCTACTAAGGTTTCTCCGGACAGCCTTACAAATGGCAACAGGAGAGGAAGTGATTTAAATTTAATTGGAGAAAATTATATAATGCATTTTGCTAATGTCATCTTCAGAATAATCATTTTGGAAGTTGGAAGAAAATACCAAGTTTCAATTTGCAAGACAAAGACACAGCATTCCAATGGAATTTTGGTTGATCTTTCTGTTTCCATTATTGTCCTGCAAACTTCTAATTAAATTTCTGTTTAATTAAAGGGAAACATAAATTAGCGCGTAGGTTAGTTAACATTTTCATCAAATGCTCCCTTTTATTTTACCATTAAATTTGGTTTTGAAAGCATCAGTCACCTAATGTATTTTGTTTAAAATCCAATAAATATTGAATGATATATTCCTAATTATCCATATGCAATAAAAAAACTAGCAATTTGCGAGGAATAAGTACAATATTTATTTATTATTAATTTGATTAATTTACCTAACAAATTGCAATTTTTAGCATACGCCTCTCAAGAGTTACGGAAGCTTTCGTGAATAAACAAGGAACTTTAAACATTTTATGAGCTTTTTCAATTAAGGAACAACAAATCAAGCTTTAGGATGAGTAAGCCGTGTCTCTTTTCTTAATCCAAAAAGCAAACGCGATATCCACTTCAAGCCCTTTGACTTTGTAATATTAATTAATTAAGGTTATTTAGACCATATTATTTAAAAAAATTTCAAATATCATCCCTCGCAATTGTCGTTATTCTGCTAATTACAAGCTACCTATCTTCTGGGAAACTTTCTCATGGGATCCAATCAGTGGAAATATAATTGACAAAACTGGCTGCTTAATTATCAAACTCTCTTATTAATTAAAAACACACAAAGGACAATATGCAACATTCATATAGTTTATTTGTAAGATTGTTGTATCTTTAACAGGTAGCATGTAATATTTTATGACTATGACATTACTGTTTTTGTTATAAATATTATAGTTATATTGATATTCATGACCTTCAAAGAATGACTTTTTAAAATTTTTTCTTATATTTAATGACATATACTTTATAACTTTTAAAAAAGATTTATATTATACAATTATATAAATTAACTTTTTTATTTATGTTATTATAACTTTTATATTAATTTTTATGGTTAAAAACTTATAAATAGAGGTTCTGCAATATTAATCATATGGTACCCTCAATGGATGAAAAGTATTTTCTCATTTCTCCTCTCAAATTTCTTCTTGCTCTATTAATTCCTTATATTTTTATTAGTTTTGTAACGCATTATTAACACGATTCTACTTTAAGTTCTACACATAAATCAAGTTATTTCTTTCTCATTTGATTTGAGGTAATTCTTTTTTTTTAATACCACTATTAATTTATCAATTTGTTATATTAATTGTTGAAATAATTTTATTATAATTGATTTCATCTGAGTGTGTTTAGTTTTCTAAATATTATGGATTCTATATATATTTTGGCAAAGGATTGGTTTATAATTTTGTAAATATATGATCATGCATCCATTTTATAGTATTGATTGATAAATTGTTACCTATTTCTTTAAAAGGTGCTAATATTTAATTTGTAAAAATTATTTTTGTGTTTCAAATTAATAGTATTAAATTATAAATAAATCACAAAAGCTAGTTTTACATTATTATTAACACTTTATGTATGTTATTAAAATTTTATTTGATATCTAAAGTTATCTAGAACTGATTCTAATCGTTATTATTGTTTTATATTAGCTTGAATCATATCTAATCTTACTAAACTTGAGTTTGTGACCCTTAATATAATAAGCAAGAATTATTTATCTTAAGTACTAGATATCGAAATTCACTAAGCTAAAGGTTTGGGAAATGCAATTTTGCCAAGAAATGAAGTATCTAGTCAAGACATTGCAAAAGCAATGATTTTCCTTCTTCATCATCAATATGAATGGTTAAAAGAGAAAAATCTAATGGTTAAAGATCCATTTGAATTGCAGAACAATTTGAAAAAACAATATGACCATCAGAAAATAATAATGCCACCTAAAGCTTGTTATGATTTGATGCATTTATGGTTGCAAGATTTTAAAATTGTAAGTGAGTATAATTTAGCAAATTTTAAAATTAGTTATCAATTAAAATTATTCGGAGAAAAGATAACTAATGAGGACTTGTTGGAAAAAAAAAAAACCTTTTTAACTTTTTATGCTTTGAATATAAGTGTTCCTATAGTAGTAATATCATAGAAAGTGTTTCAAAAAATATTCTAAATTAATTTCATACCTTCTTGTGACTAAGTAAAATAATGAGTTATTGATGAAAAACCATAAAATTTCTCCCGTTGGATCTGCTCCATTCCTTAAGTAAATGAAGCAATACATGGCAATTATCACGGTCGTGGTCGTGGTTGAGGTCATGGCTGCCGATGTGGACATGGTAGAAGATGCAATAATTACCATTATTGTGATAGTAATAATAATAATCCCAATCACCAAAAGAGGAATAATAATGAAGGATGGGGAAAAAAAGGTGGTCATAATAATTCTTAAAAAGTATAAAAAATTTATGTTATTAATGTGGTATGGAAGGACACTAGTCATGTACCTATATTAATCTTTTGAACATTTTGTGAAACTTTATCAACCCTCCATCAAAAGGAAGAAGAATAATGTGGAAATAAATTTGACTTACCAACATGATAATGTTGAGACAAACTTTGCATACAAGGATGATAACTTTAACGGTCTTGGTGATATAGCATATTTGGATGTAATAGACTTCAAAAATCTTGATTAAAGAATTGGGATGGAAATCATAAAAATATTTAAAGTTATTTTTTATATTGTTTGTTTTGTGTGTGTTTTAAGTATGCTCTTTTTAATGTAATTTTCAGATATTTCTATGTATGAGTGTAACATCTCCTATAATGTGTTTTATTTCTTTTAATTAAGAATATGGATATTCTCCAGTCTTTTGATGGATACAAGATCAATAATAAAGACATATATTTTGCAAATAATGCTTCAACACATACAATACTTAAAGATTAAAAAAAAAATTTCATATAATAATAAGTGTTGCTAACATCAATATTATATCAAATAGTACAAAACTAATTAAAAGCTCTAGAAAAGATATTATATTATTACCTATAAGGATGGAGTTTATTATTGATGACACATTATTTTCTATTAAGTTTTAAAAAATTTTATTAAATGGTCATAAAAAATTTTATGTGTGTCCGCAAGTGCACGGGTCGGATCAAGTAGTTCAGTGATAAGTAAAGTATCGTTCCCACAAGGAATGACTTAAATGCAATTAGGCAATATACAACCTACTTTCATCCACGTTAAGCAACCAATAAAGCAATTCTTGAATTTAGAACTAATTTTAAAATAAAACAATTTGAAGAAAACTTGATTGGCGAGGAAAATTTAGGAAAAATCCAAGGTTTTGAAATTACCTAGAGTCACTATTCCCTTGATACTTATTAGAATTTAATTTCTTGTTTAATTGCAATTAATTTTCACCGTGTGGGTTAAGAGATTTAGAAACTATAACCGTCCGTCGATATAATTATAGCCCTACTCTCCCCGAAAATCTAAGTATCCTTAGATTTAGGTTAGAGTGCATGAAACACTATAACCCTCTACAAACCAATTAAGGCAATTAGGTAGATTTCTATCCCAATTACAAATTAGATAGTTCTAAACTTAATTTATCCAACTCTTAGGTCCAATGAGAACCCTTTTTTTAAGGTAAATTCCAATTACCCAAATCAATTCCAAGAGGTGGCCAATCCCTAAGAAAGCATTAAGCAAGAGAAGGATACACAAGGCTCCAATTATCACAATCAACCAGGAAAATAAAGAATTAGTTCACATCAAATTCATAGTGCTCTAGGTAAAGAAGAGTTTAGCTACACATAGCTAAATCTACAGTGAATCCCAATCAAATACAAGGAGAAAATGAAGAGAAACAGAGAAAGCAAACAAAGGAATGAGACAAATGCAGAAAGTTGATCTCCCCCTTGATTCTTCCTCTTCCTTCACTCTTCCAAGCTTGAAGAGCCTCCAAGACCACTCAAAAACGCCTTCCTGGACGTTTAGAAATCTTCTCTGCCGTAGAATGTCGAAGCCGTAACTCCCTCTCCTATTTTTTTAGCTTAAAAATTAAAACTGTGCATTTCAGAGCCGATCTCACTATGGCGAGGGGCGACTCTCGCTATAGCGAGATCTCATATGTTCTCAGTTTTCTGCTGCTTTCGCTATTTCCACGCTATAGCGAGTTGCTCCCTGGAATTTCTATGCGACGCGACTTCGCTATTGCGAAGCGTCCCCTTCGCTACGGCGAAAGTGTGATCTCGCTACAGCGAACTTCGTTCTCGCTATAGTGAGAAGACTTGTTCAATCTGCCTCTTCACTTTTCAGCTTCCCTCTTTTATTTGCAACTTTTTCTATACTTTGTTACTTTTCCTTGAAATTGAAATCAACCATAAGATGAGGCTCAAACTAATAAAAATGCTACAATTGAAATACTTTCTTTGTTTTGTTTGATTGAATATATTTTTAACTATATTAATCAAGAGAGAAGAACTTTGCCTCCCTAATTTAGTGTCAAATATAGTCCTTTTGAATCCTAAATTAGGAGGTTATCATTAAACTTCAAAGATATCTGTCATAATGGATACCATATTAAGACTATAAATAAGAAAAGTATTAAATATCCATATATCATAACTATTGTTTTAGGAAAGAAATGTGTTTTCAAAAAATTACTTATTGTACAAATATTCGTACAATTGAAACCCATGTTATAATAAACTAGATGTTGACTAATCCAAATGTATTATTATTTAGCATGACTAGTTAGGTCATCCAAAATCAATTATGATATGAAAATTTATTAAGAATTTATATGGACATCTACATAGTTATAACATTTACAACACTCCCTGGATGTCCATTAACAAAAACAATATGCCTCATTAAAACCCTATCAGAAAAAATAATGGAATAAAAACCTAGTAAAGAAAAAAAAAAGTATACAATATTCAAATCTATTGAAGAACCATAAGAATTTTCAATTCAAAACATTCTCATGTGTACTTGTTTTTAAAGTAAATTAATTACTAGACCATCATTGGCTAAAGCTAGGATTGAATGCCCTGCATTTTTGGAACATATCTAAGATGACATATGTAAGTCCATTCATTCACCATTTGGACCTTTCAAATATTATATGGTTTTGATAGATGTATCTACAAGATAGTCATATGCATGTGTGTTTATTATCAACCTGCAAATTAACATTTGTGAGATTGCTTGTTTATATAATTTGATTAAAAGCACAATTTTCAAGTTATGCAATTTAGATAATTCTTTTTAATGATGCTAGTGAGTTTACATCTCAAACTTTTAATAGCTATTGTTTGTCAATTGAAATAATAGTTAAAAAACCTATTGCTCATGTTTACACAAAAAGTAGTTTAGTAGAATCATTCATTAGGCATATTCAATTAATAGGTAGACTAATGCTTATGAGAATGAAATTTCCCATTTTGACATAGGGATATATAATTTTATATTCGACAATACTTATATGCATCAAGCCAATAAGTTATCATAAATTCTTCCTATTACAATTGTCTTTTAGTTAAGAGCTAAATATTTCTCATCTTAAAATTTTTGAATATGCAATATATGCCCCAAATGCTTCATCACAATGAACAAAGATGAGTTCTTAAAGAAGGTTAGGAATATATGTTGGTTATGAGTTTCTTTCTACAATTAAATATCTTGAACACTTAACTGGAGATTTATTTATAGTACAATTTTATCGATTTGTATTTTGATGAAACAATTTTTCTAACATTAAAAGGAGATAATAAGTAACTATAAAAACAAATTATATGGAATACATTATCATTATCTTATTTAGATCCTCATAAAAAGTTATGTGAACTAAAAGTTTATAAAATAATTCGTTTACAAAATATTGTAAATCAATTACCAAATTTATTTACTAACCTAAAGAGAGTTACCGAATCTAATATACCAATTGAAAATGCTCCAATTTGAATTAATGTCCTAATAGGACAACTGGTTAATGCAAATAAAATTAAACCATGCCTGAAACACAATCAATTGGTTCTAAAGACAAGAATCCTAAAAAAAGAAAGAAGTAAATAACCAAGATAGTTATATTAAGTAGGTGAGTACTTAAGAAGAGATATAAAACATAACTAATTACAAAACTCTAGAAGAGGTTAACTTACCTAAACACAATAAAGAGATATGGATAAATTATTTCACTATGAGAAAAAGATAGAACAAAAAGTTACAATTGTTGATAATATTTTTTTTAAGCAATGTTGATATTGAAATAATAAAACAAAATGAGGATCTTGAATATAAATCTATTAAAAAAAATGTAGATATAGAAATGATTGACCAAAATAGAAAGATGGAATTCATACAAAATTAAATTAATTTTTAAAATGTGGAGTTTTTAGACTTGTAATTTAAACACCTAAAGGTGTAAAGTCAATAAGGTACAAATGGGTACTTATGTAAAAATGAGATGAGAAAAATGAAGTCGTCAGGTATAAAGTATGATTTGTAATACAAGGGTTTTTATAAAGATTTGACATTGATTTTAAAGAAACATATTTTCTTTTGGTAGATGCAATCACTTTTAGACATTTATTAATTTGGTAGCACATAAAAAGTTTGATATGTGTCTAATTAATATTGTTACAGTTTATTTATATGGTTCACTAAATAGTAAAATTTATTAAACAAATTTTAAAGGATTTAAAATTCCAAAAGCATATAAAGGTTCTCAGAAAAATTGTTTAATACATTTACATAGATTCTTAAATGGATTAAAATAAAGTAAGTGTATGTGATATAATCATCCCAGTGAATATTTATTGAACTGTAAGTGTATATGATATGATCATCCCAATTTGCTTATGTGTTTTTATATAAAGATTTAGATTAGAATTTTTTTTGTAATTATTGTATATGTTGATGATTTAAATATTATTGAAACTTTTGAAAAGTTTAAAAAAAATAATTAATTGTTTAAAGAAAGAATTTGAAATGAAAGATCACAGAAAGACATTGTCTTAACTTGCAAATCAACCACTTAACAAGTAAAATTTGTCTTTATCAATCAACTTAAACCAAAAAGATCTTAAAGCAATTTTATATGCATAAAGTACATTTACTCAATATCCCAATGGTTGTAAGATCGCTAGATGTAAATAAAGCCCCTCTTCATCATCAAGAGAATGATAAAAAATTTCTTGATCCTAAAGCATCATATCTTAGTACTATAAGAGTATTAATGTATCTTATTAATTCAATATGACCATTTACCATAAGTTTATTAACAAGATTTAGTTCTTCTGTAACAAGAAGACATTTTAATGGAGTTGAGCATATATTGTGATATCTTCAAAGGATTATTGATATAGGATTATTTTATATAATTGACTCTGAATCATAATTAAGTGGCTATACAAATATAAGAAACTATTTGATCCATATAAAGCTCGATTTCAAATTAGTTATTTATTTACATATATGCATACAACTATATCATGGTACTTCACAAAATAAACTTTAGTTGTTACCTCATCAAATTATGTAGAAATAATTATAGTACATAAAACAAGTCAAGAACGTGTTTGGCTAAGGTTAATAACCTAACATATTGTTATGCTATGAAAGTGCAAATGTAACTATATGTATCGTACAAGTAATATAATGATGAGCAAAGTATATTTCCATGAGAATTTGTCACAAACTAATTACTAAATACTAAAATTATGCGTTTTAATCTAAATCAAACTAACAATAAAAGATATTAGAAATAAAACTAAATTAAAGACACAAAAATAGCAAAATAAAGGAAGACAACATTCTATATTAAATTAGGAAGTAAAAGGTTTAAGATTATAATTTCTCCAAATATTTCATCTGAAGCCAACTAACCTCTCTTTATATTGCTCTTAATGGTGATTTTTGATATTCTAGGACTTTAATTTACCTATAACTATCTTTTGAATTACTTATAAACGTTCCTCTAACCAATTCATAATTTTTTATATATTTGATTGAGACACTTAATTAAAAATAAGTCTTCATGTGGTTATATGAGACTGATAGGTATATTTCTATTCTAAAAGCAAATCAATCTACTTAATATTGTAAGTTTTATAAACTCACACTACCTAATTTATAGTCTACCTTTAAAATTTCTTTTCCAAGTTTATTTCAGTTATTCAAATTATTTAATAGTTTTCACACATTTAAAAGCGTGAAGAACATTGATTGAGTAAACAAATTATATTATAAATTACAAGTAAAGAGAGTTACTACAACATACTACATACTAGGATTTATCATAATCCCAAATTAACAAATTCAACTCATAAATACAAGCATAAATAACATTGAAAATAGAGATACATCAAATGGGTCTAAAAATGTAAGAAAATTTAAAGGAATAAGAGAAAAACTAAATTAATCGACGAATTACCTCTAAATTAAGCTTGTCCAAAATGTCGAAACCCCCTCTTAAAACCCTAAAAAAATCATAGCAAAAAATGTTATTGTTTTGTTGTCATGCATCAGGCACCTTGACTTTACAATAATGGCACCACAACTTTGAACCATTCCATGAGAGGGGATTTTTGCTATAGTGGTGCCATGACCAAAACATTGTTTTGCTTCTATGATGCATTTTTTTGTGTCTAACTTCTAGCTTCCATGGTTTTAGCTCTAATATAATTTCAACTTAATTTTTCTTATTTTTACAACCTATAAAAGTTGTTAAAATATGTTTAGTTGTCATGTGAAGCAAAATTAAATCAAAATGTTATCAAAACTTAAATATGGAGCTAATTACAATACTATATACATTTTACCCAAAGTTGGTTATTTTATTTAAGAATTAGTAAAATAATTACCTATTTCTTAGTGAAAGACATGTAAAATAACATGAATAAATAAGAATTAATACATATCCAAGAGATGTGTGGTTTATCTTAAGAAAAAAAGATCCCAGTAATATTGTACTATGAAGATAATGCAGTATGTATACCTCAATTAGAAAGAGGATACATTAAAGGAGATAGTATAGAATATATTTCACAAAATCATTTTTACTCATGATTTTTAGAAGAATGGTGATATAAATGTTTAACAAACTCATTCATATAATAATCTAGTAGATTCATTCACTAAGATATTGCCAACTACCATATTTGAGAAGTTGATGTATGGTATGTGATGTATCAATTCAAAAATATAAAATGACGTTGTTATTAAGGAGAGTAAATAATGCATTATACTCTTTTTTTTCTCTTTACCAAGATTTTGTCCTATTGATTTGCCTAGTAAGTGTTTTAATCATGCAACTTACAATGGATATTAAAATATTATGTAGTCTTTTTTTTTATTAGGTTTTTATCATATTGAGTTTTTCTTAGTAAAGTTTTGATAAGGCACATGTTTGCTAATGCACATCTAAGAGAAGTGTTGTAAATATTATAGTTATATAGATATCCATAACCTATGAAAAAAAAGGACCTTTTAGGATTCATTTTTATATTTAATGGAAAATTTTCTATAACCCCTAAAGAATTTATATTGTATAATTATGTAAGTTAATTTTTTTATTTATGTTAACTCTTTAGTTAATCTTTATAATTAAAGGCATATAAATAAAGACATGTTGTACCTTAAGTGAATAAGAAATATTCTCTCATTTCTCTCAATGTTTTCTCTTACTCTATTTCTTATATTTTTATTAGTTTTGCAATAGTTTTATATATTAGATATTATTATCTGATGATTAATTTGATGATTTAAAAGAATACTTGTCAAAGTAAAATCAGATAGTTATTAACAAAGTACATATCTAGATACCATATTCTAAATAGTTGAATTTATTTAAAATAAGCATATCCTAAATAAGTATTTGGATGGATGAGACCTTATTATTAATTCTCTATAAATACAAAACATAATCATCTCTCCGCCCTAGAAAACGCAGTCATTCATCAAACTATCATATATTATTAAGTGGAAGGTTAAAGGAGAGAAACCAGTAGTATATATGTTCCTCTTTTAATTCTTGTGAAGATCATGAAATTCTAAGACTATAAAGAACTAAATATTTATGCTTCACCGTGGCATGTATCAACAATTATTTTCCTACACAGTGTCCCTGATCCTTCTCGGATGATGATAAGCATTTTTCAAAAGAAAGAGAGTAAATGCTTGAGAAGCTTCAATGGAAGTTATTAGGAAAATCCTTGAAATCTATATTCAAATTAATGACACTGGCCTTTTGGACTTAAATGTTTGCAATTACAGGTTTGCATGAATATTGAGGCCAGACAAAAATTTTATATTTTAGTCTTTTAAAGATGGTGCATTTATTGATTTAATATATTTAATTTTTTATAACATTTTAGCATTCAAAATTTGGTTTTGGAGACGGATAGAACATGAGATTCAATTAATCAAGACTAGGAAATATGGCGTAGATACTGGCTAGAAGTTGAATTTTACTTAAAATTAAAATTAAAATTAAAATGATTGAATTTTGAGTTTGAATATTTTAAAAACTAATAAAAATCAAGATGGCAACGGGATGGTCTCGTGACTGAACCTAACAGAGTATATATGGGGAAACTATTAAGCTATCTTCAAATTTGTACTAAAATTCCAATTCAGTTCTTATCATCACAGTTATTTCAATCACAATATATATTCTCTAATTAACTTTCACGATCAAATCTCTTATGCCATCTATTTATATCACTTTACGATAAAATGATGAATTAGGTTCTGTAAGATATAACCCGCATAGGCCATGCACTCACGACTACACCTATATGCCAGGTCATTGGAAACCATTATTTATTCTGCAAATGAACATTATTCGTCCATATTGAAATGACTAAGAAAAATGAAGAATCCAATTGAAATAACAAGAATAGATACTAAATTGAAACCTAGTGTAAACTCTATGATAATAACCTAATATATTACCACTAGGTATTGCTACTAATACATGCATCATTATTTTGTAAACTTTCTAGAATTCTTTCTAATGCCTTTCTGTGGGTTAATATATCCGTCTCTTTCTTTAAACTAGTCGGGTGAAAATGGGCAATTGATAGAATGAAAATACGAGGGTGATATTATTTTCGGGTGTTTCGAAAATATGAGAGGAATGATATACAAAAATATATTTAACCTTATTAATATGAAACGAAGAGAACTGACTTCGAAGGGTTGATATTTGATTAAGAATAATATATACACTGAATAATTAATGTAGCTTGATAGTGAGAGCTAGGGAATCAAAGCAAAGTTGGGTCTTATATATTATGCGAATTAATTGTGGTATCAAATCATCCAACTTTCTGCCTGGTTATGTCTCTGTCCATTAATTAAATGCAACACAACCAATCCAAAGTTACAAGGAAAAAGAGTGAAGAGGAAACTTAGTATGGATTTAATATGATTACCTTAACCTTGGAAAATAATAAATGTTGAATGAATAAAAAGCTTCTCTATAGTTAAGTGGGATATTGCACAGCAAAAGGAACCTAACCCACTTGCCTTTAAACAAACTGACATCTCATATGATGATTGGATTCGATGCCACTTTCTCAATTCTGACTGGCTTTTTGTGGGTTGGCCAAGACAAATAAAACTACGATTCTTGACTTTTATCTTTTCTTCCATACTTTGTTTTTCTTTTATTCAAAAATTGGATCTTTGAATGAAGAATATGTTCATGAAATTAGGGAACGTGGTCCTTTCACAAGCTTTGTTTTGTTTTGTTTTGTCATTATTTTAAAGTGTTATCAAGGCATACACAAAAATTAGTGATTATAGAGTACCTCCTATGCCATTTTCTTTTGAGCAACAAAAAACAAATTATTATAGTATATGGAAAGCACAAGTAATAAGGAAGGCAATAGTTCAGAGATGTGATATCGGGTCCTACACATGAATAGATCTGCATGTTCTGATTCTTCCTCAAATATCATGTCATCAGTTCTAAAACATTTCAATCACTGTCTATGATCGAATTAAAGTTTACATTCGGCTATTGCAATCAATAAATATCTAAATTCTTTTTATGTACTTTGAAAAAGATAGGAATTTTTTTTACTACAAATTATAAATTAACACAGGCGTCTAAAATGGTATTTAGAGATTATAGTGAAATTATTATAAGTACAACTTAAACTTTTTAGGTGAAATTATATTTAATTAACATACATATTAGAACTTCATTAGTTAATTAGTGATCAGTGAGTAGTTCGACGGTTGCTTCCTCTCATTTTTAAATTAAAATTAAATTTTAATACAAGATAGTTAATGGACTTTTGTGTGAATAGCTTAAGATTTTGGACGAAGTGATCATTGAAAATTTACATAAAATAAAATTATGAAAAATGTGAGATAGTAGATAGTGTAGAAACTAGAGGATACCCATGAGCCGCTTCCCCCATTAAGAGCCCAACAAAGAAAAGAATGTGCTTTCTTTAAAGAAGAACCACCTTTGTACCTGAGAACTTTAGGAAGTATTGGCACAGGTATATAGGGCCATAATAAATCAGTGCAACCAACTGCATAAAAAATAGAAGAAGCATTATCTTGAGCTCATAATATTCTTGTTTCCTTTCCATAGATTAGATTCTAGGTGCAAATTATTAAGTATTTAAACCTTTAAATTACATCTCATGCAACTTGCTTGCTTAATATTCTCCACCATTTCAAACGAGATCCTTATGATGTTTGTTACTTTTCTTCTATTTTTTCTTCAATTACTTTTGTTGATTGGTGCCAAACAACTCAAGTTCACTGTTTATAAAATTTCCCGTCTCTCCATGTTCGTATGGTGTAACCTAATCAGTAACTATAGTTGTCGGCTTTCTTTTTAACATCTTTTGGGAGTTTATTATAATGCCAGATTTATACAAACCAAACCATGATACGAATTTGAATTTGATATTATAATATTGTAAAGGCACAATCCTGGAACAGATTATTAAGACATAGATGTATTTCACTAAGGATAAAAATAACAATTTATATACGATGATTAATTATAAGACTAGATTATTGGTTTAAACTGGAATCGTAAATATTTTGGATTCTATGGATTCAAGAAAGATTTTGCTATAGCACTTTAAAGATTAATATTCTCCTCAAACTACTTAATTTTCTTTTTAAGCTACTTGCTTATCCATCCCATCTTTTTTTAAAAAAAAAAATTCATTCTGTGTACTTTATCGATGAGGAAGATATCTTCTCAAGAAATTTCTAATAGAACTCAATTTATAAAAGATAGATAATTAGATCATTAATCATCATAGACTTATAAATATTTTAAGCAAAATTTCGTTAGATTCATTTTTGATATACTTACACTTTTGTTGATTAAATTGGCATGTCCTCATATGTTTATAAACTGGCTGTCTATTTAAAAATCTCTTATTCTTTACTCTACTTTATAGATCTCTTAAAAATTTCTATTGATTATTCCCTCCTACCTCTTACATAAAATCACTCTTTCCATTGTGAATACATATTTGTATGTATAATTTTTTTCTTGGCAGAAAAATAATAATGCAGATACATTACTTCAACATTACCGATTAGGACAGGTGCCTCGGTTTGTATGTATAATTTTAACTGCATGCATGCATGCAATATATTCTGTAGATTATACTAGTCGTATACTGATAACATGGAAGTTTCCTGTGAATTTCTTGGGACCTGCATGACACTATATAAGTGCATAGAGTTTTAACTCATTTTATGTTGACCTGTATGACGCTATATTTTGATACTAAATGTGATTGGTCAAGTCGTCAACATAGGGGTCTTATACATAAAATCTTGAATAAATTAAAAAAAAAAATCAAAAGGGAAGTCACCATTAGTAACATTAAGTTCAGGGTATCTAGAGTTTATTCCAGTCATGCCGACTTCGCAGACTTGAATTCCACGTTAAAATGGAAAATAAAAGTTGAGAAGAAAAAGTACAGAAAGAGAGGCGAAAGCGAGACAAAAAACCATATGTTGAAGTTGAAATGGAAAGAGAAGGAGGCTAATGAGTCGCCATAAAGAATCTTGAACCTTATTTGAAGTTTCTTGAGTGTAATCTCCGGAGATTTGGTCTTTTATGATGCAAGAAGCCAAATATACCTTTCATGCATTGGTCAATTTTCCTGTCCAGACACACATACACCCCCCCTTATCTTTTCTTTTTACCCCTTTTTTTGTGGGGCTAAATGTGTATTAATTGTTGATTAGTTAGTTAGTCATCCTCTTCAACAAGGAACTAATTAGCTTCACAAAGTAGCATTGACTTAGAAGTCAATTTAAATACCATATGTCAGCCGTTTGAGGATTTTTTTAGATTCTACTCCATGTATGCAGTTCGAGGCATCTTTCCACTGAGTCTACATATTTAGGCTCTTCAATGTTTGTCACACATGATTTACAAAGCTCTATCATATAAAAATCTATAATATTTTATCGTTGAGTACCATTCATGTACATGCGAATTATAAAGTCTAAAAATAATGCATTACGTTAAGCCTTAAAAAAAATTATTGTGGTTAATTATCTGATGGAAAGAGAAACAAGGTCACCAGCACCCTTGAATATTAAAATAGACAAGTGGGTTATTTAGTTTTCCCTGTTGTTTTCTCTCCCTTATAACTTTATTAATCAGATAGAGAGTAACATATTGTCATATAGTTCCAAGTTCGGAAACTTTAGCTGCAAGTTCCCTTTTGAGAGATGAAAAGGAAAATGATAGACCAAGTTCAAAGGGTCCTTCTTTGTGAATGAAATGGCATTATATATATATATATATATATATTGGGCAGCGTAAGAATCATGATGATTAAATGAAGAATATTTTAAAGGTTTGGTATATACCAGACAGGCGTCTTTTGGGTATGAAGCAACTCTTTAAGGTCTTGAGGTTGACTAGTTTTGGTCCATGGAACTCGAAGTTGGAATTGATCAACGCAAGAGGAAGCAAAGGTGGGAAAGCATTATATTCTATTTATGTGGAAAATCAAATTGTGACGTGGAATTAGACCAAATGAAGTGACATGAAAAAAATTTAAAAATCTGCCCCAAATAAGGTTTGAATTTTAACACTATTAAATCTGTTCACTTGGATGCACACGAGTCGAATTTTAGGTAGACAACACATCTGACGCATTTTATATTGTCCAATGTCCATGGTCAACATCCAGTTATGAAGAGGCAACGAGTTTAATATTAAATCGCATTCACATTTTAGAAGAACTAAACTTGATCTTTTTTTCTCTTCATTAAGAGAATATTCAAATTTTCTTTTTCTTTATTTGTGGATATTGATAATGATGGGTAAAGCGTGCAATTTGATCATTTGTTGTGACAATTATACATAATCACGCAAGGAAAGAGTCGTAGTGCATGTCATTCCTTCTTTTTTCCTTTTGGGCCATTAAAAGAGTCAAACGTTCCTGTCCATTCCCAAAGGGAAAATGTCTATATTGGATAGGCCCATTATATATAGTCCACCATAAGTTGGTGGTCATAAGCCCAACAATAGAACAAGATTAGCAGGGCTTAATCACAAGCCCATAGTTTAAACTAACGTTACTTGTATCTTGCCATATAAACAGGTTTTTTTTTTTTTAAATTATGGGCGACTTTTTATGGAATCGAGCCCGCCCCCATGCATGAAAACAAAGGGATCTCCTCATGTTTGAACTCTCTCATTTTGTTCTCACGTCACTCACAAAATTTATATATTTTTTAAATCTTTTTTATTTTTTATTTTTGGGAATGAATCTCTCATTAGAGAGAACATGAGGCAAGATGAGGATTCCAAACATGAAGAGGTTCAAATCTTGCATAAAATTCATTTAACACTATGTCAAAGAAGATGTCACTTTAGTCAATGAAACGTAATTTGGATTTCCAGCATTTAGGAGGTATAATCAACGTTATGTAGTTTAAACAAAAAAAGAAAGATTGATGGATTGGAACTAAATAGCTTTTAACGTTATAAGTTGGAGAAAAAAGTTTTCTAATATTAAAAGCTCTTTAGTTTTTTTTTTCCTTTTCAACTATATCTTATGCAATATTACAGAAATATATTTGCAATGAAAAGTTATTAATTTCATCATTCAAGTAGTGCTAAAAGACATTCATAATATAGGAAGTGAAATGTCTTTGCTGAATCCCATATACTTTTAAAATTGGTATATCTTCATTGTTTTAGCTACTCGAAAAGCGATTTGTTTCACCTAAAAAAGGTAATTTAAAAAATTTGCATACAATGTACATAAAAAATATTGCTTTATGTCGAATAAGATTTGGAACACAAGAATATTGTAAAATTTTCGTATATAATTATATCTAAATATGTTATAAAAAGATGAGTCCATATATACAAAAAATATCCACATTAAAAATAGGTTTTTTTTTGAAAAATTATATTTATTCATTATTATCTTTATTTTGAATTGCAATGTCCCTCTTAATCTAAAAAAAAAATCGCAATTCACCTTTTAATCTACCAACCGTGTTACATTAAGCCCCTTATATATATTTTCTCAATTTGAAAATTCTAATAATGTAATATTGCTAAAATACTCTTTTATATAATATCCTTTTGTACTTTTTTTTTTCTTTCAATCTTTCCAATTAATCTATCCAAATACCATAACTTCCATAGTTCTCATAGACTCACTTCCATCACTAACTATGCCATATACTTCGAAAACTTTTTTCCAAAAAATAAAAGAATTACAATTTAAAATATGAAAACTATAAAAACATCTATAATTGCATATTCTCGCAAATTGGGTTGAGAAGGAGCCACTTAATTACATTCCTACGAACAATTTGAAAGCTCCATCAATTCCTGCTTGTGCTCCAATTGGTGTCCCAATCATAGCTATACAAGCAGGAAGGCGTCAAGTGAAAAGACCTCACTACCCCAAATTCTTCAAAGCCTGCAAATCCAGCAGATGAAAATTTTCGGTCTGCATTATTTGGAATGTATAGCGCTTGACAAGAGCTATACAAAGAGAAAGGTCGAGGTAAGTTTATGATAGATAAGAAAACTGCAGATACTAAATAGATTGGTTGCAGAAGACAAAAAGATTAAAAAAAATTAAAATATAGTGATATTTTAGTAATGTTATATAATTGACATTTTTTAATTTAAATAATATGGGGTCTAATACAAGGGGACTAATAAATTAGAAGATTGATTGTGACTTTTTCAAATTAAGAAAAGCATTGCAATTGAAGAGAAAGATTAGACTAGATTGCAATTATCCCTATTTTCTTGCACATCCTTCATGGTTCAAGAACTAATTTTTAGCATTTGTGAATCGTTTTGTTTTTTTTACAAACAAAGCTACAATAGAACCCAGATTGAATTTCATCATTATGCTTGATTTAATTTTAAATTTGAATCTGTGTCAATAGCTCACAAAGCACTTTGAGGTTTATGTGGACAATATATAAGATATATCCTTGCGTAAATAGTAATGCAAAGAATGAAAGGTTTATAAGAATAGAGGGCTCACGGCCCTGTCTTGTCCACATAATGTTATTTGTTGGTCCTACATGTGTAATTCATTACACTCTTAGATCAATTTGTTAAACCTTAAACCTTAACTATTAAATTAAATTTTTTTTAGAGATGTTTAAATTGTATAATTTTTCTAATTTTTTAAAAACTATCCCCTCCTCTTCTAAAGTTAAAAGATGCATTATACTTACTTCCTCTATGCTAAAAGATATGCTACAATTATGCCTATTTAATCAAAATATCATAATACCTATTACTTATATAATATAACAAGTATTGAATATATATTTGATTAATATTTTTTTTTAATTTAAGAAATAGAAAAATCATTTGATAAAAATAATCACTAAAAATAAAAAAATATATTCATAAAATAATTTTTAAGATCAACGAATTTGTAAATAATAATTTAATTTCAACAATAGCATTTGTATTATATGTGTATTAATAAATATAAGCAGTGCCATAGGTCTAATAAAATTTTAGAATAAATTAAAATTTATCATTTTTAATACAAAATAAATAACATTAAAATAAAATTTAAGAATTTTTTTTTAATAAAAAATATTATTCTTGAAGGTATTTTGGTCATATTTTAGATTTAAAAAAAAATTGTATATATTTTCAAAATAGAAGAGAGAACTAAATAATTTAAGCACCTCTAAAAACAATAATTTATCCCAAAAATAAGTATATGTTAAGCCTTAACTTTTCATATTTTAAACAATAATGGTGCAAAGAATAGTAAAGTTTACAAAGGATGTCCTTATCCTTAAAATCTGAAATCTCAAACACTTTTTAGCTACTTAAAACAAATTCGTCTAATTTAAATTAAAGTAATATTTTGGTCTTATAACTTTATTTAACGTTTTAAATTGATCCTTTGAGTTTGAGACATGTGAAAAATAATTCTTTATCTTTTGTTCACCCTATATAGAGGTTCAAATAGAGTCTTGTTTAATCAAAACTTAAGTCTTGTATTTAAGCCCAAGGATTAGGCATGGACAAAAAAATTAGTCCTATTCAATCCTAATGCGTTTAGAATGTTAAATTTCGTTCTAAGAGTGAGATTGAATTTGACTTGACTATGTATGCTTGAATTTTTTTATTTAAATATTAAAGGCCAAAATACCCTAAAAAAAAAAGCATTCTTAATGTCAAGTTTATGCAATTTTTCCTCTTAGATTTTAAAAATTGACAATAGATTTCTCAAACTTTTAGTTTTATACAATATAACTCTTTTGTTAACTTTCTAACCTAGAGCCTTAATAGCACTTGTTCATATATGTTGAAAAAGACTAAATCAGCCCTTAAAAAATTGACATGTTATCCCAAATGGCAAAAGAAAACCTTTTTTTGTCATTTCCTTTTACATTTTTTTATAGTAAAAAGGCCATTGTTTGCCACTTATGATGACATGCTAAATTTAATTTTTGTTAACTTGATCTTTTTTATCTTGCATGAACAAGTGGTGTTAAGATTTTAGATAAAACTAAAAAAGTTAACATAGGAGTTATGTTGTAAAAGACTAAAAGTATCTAAGGGATTTATGGTTAGCTTTTAAAATTAAGGTGAGTAAATTGCATAACCCTCTTAGTGGAAGGGGGCAAAATATTAATTGCTTACTTAGTGGACTATTAGGCTACCCACGATGGACTAACCCAACTCCATAACAAAAGTTCAAATAAAAAGAATTTAATTAATTAAATTCAATTAATTATTTGTTAATTAATTAATATTTAAATTTTGGATTTTGAAATTCAAAATTTAAATCAATTTTTATATTTAAAAAAGTAAAAAAGTTTTATTAAAACCAATCTTGCAAAAGTATATGCTTTGTGAAAAGTGCTCTCTTTCTCCCTTATCCTCTTCTTTGTGAGCAGAGCTAAAAACCAATGTTATTAGAACCGAATTGAACTAACTAGTTCAATTGGAAAATCAATGAACCAGCCATCTATATTATTTGGTCTATCTTAGGACTAATCAAATTTGGTCAAAAACCGGGTTGAACTGACCAATTTTGGGTAAAGACCAACTTTAAACCCGTGGTTGAATTGGTTTGTAGGGTCTTCATATATTATTTCACAAAATTTTCTTCTTGGCACTTCACCATTAAACTAGCAAACACTTTCATATATTAGGTACAATATTTAATATAAAACCTTATTATATTTCTATTTTTGCAAATCAAAACCATGATTTGAATCCCTAACCTCTAAATTGATATATTACAACTTTACCATTGAGCCACCATTGTTGCTTCATTTATAATTGTAAAATTTTAATATAATAGCTTAGAAATAAAAATAAAATTCTTATAATTTTTATTAAAATTATATAAATATATTTTAATATATAAACAAGTTAAAATTTAAATATTATATCATGTTTGATTTATTTTTTTGTATAATTAGTTATAATATGTTTCAAAGTTTATTAATATTTTCTCATAATTATTTATTATATTAAATTTTAATATATAAAATAAAATAAAAATATATATGCAATTATTATTAATTCAACCGAGGTTTAATCACAGTCAAACTAATAAACAATAAACTAATATTTTCATCAATTCAATAATCGATTCGGTTTTAAAAATATTGCAAAAAACACAAACAAAATTAGAAAACTTTTTCTTCTCCTTTGACTATGGTAGATTTGTCATGGAGAACAAATTAGAAGTCTAATGGTGTCTTCAGTCTTCATGGCGTGGGGCAGAATATTTGAGGAAGATTAGGATTTTGTTACATCTAGGTGAATACCTAGATCTAACTCAAGATGTAATTTTATTTCTTTCATTGGTATCAGAGCCTTATTGGCTTGGATTTGTTTCCCTTATATGATCAAATTTGCCATTTATTTTGCTAAATTCATATAATTGCTTTGATTTTTTGTTTGAAAATACATAAAATCATTATTAGACCAAAAACACTCTTTAATGACAAATCTTTATAGATACAGAATTAGGCCATATAATTAACACCAAATATAGCCTATGGTATAAGTATGGTAGAAATTGGATAAACCATAGGTGAGAAAACTAGATAATGTTTCAAATTTATGGTGTTGAAACTATTAAATTTAGGAGGCTAGCATTCTCACCATAAGCTGTCATTTGATGTAATATATATGATTAGAAAGCATGTTGAATAAGCTTTCCAATACCAAGAAAATTGCTTTAAATGAGCAACTATCGAGAGAGATATAAATGTTTAAGTTGGGTGCTTAAAACTAATTTTTTGAAAATTATGGTCAACTGGTCATGTTTTGAGGGCTTTTTCTTTTTCATTAAACCATAGATCAATGCAGTCCATATGTCATTGGAAAGATCGTGTTGCAAGCTTTCAAAAGACACCATATTTGCCTAAATCAGAACTAAAATGAGAGAGATATAGTGATTCAAAGTTAGCCCCACAAAAATGGCAATTCTGTAATTTTGAAGAAACGTTGCACAAATTAAAGACAATTATTAAAGCTCACTCTTAAGGGTGGAAAGTGTAATTCACTCCCATTTCTATTCAACTTGAAACTTGTACCAACAAAAAGAGGAGGTCAAGCTAAGTTTAACGGCAATAAGACCGTGGCCAAAAACTACCTTTAAAGAATGTGATTTCATAATTTTTTTTTTAGCTATTTTTTGAAATAAAGAGGAATAAAGGGTGTGTGGATGCACATGCCATCTCCTATGAGATTGGTTTTTTAATTTAAAAATTCTTAATTTTTAGAGTTTTAAAATTATATATAATTTGCCTATGTTTAGACATATATTGGTCATATTTTAATATTTTTTAAGTCGTAAAATGGTAACTTTATGTGCCAAAGAAATTCATAAAAATTTTAGTTATCAATCTAAAAATTAAATTTTCTCTAAATAAGTAATTGTGAATCCAGGGACATTCCATATTTATTATATAGATACATGTCAATTTAAAAAAATTAAATAAATAAAATAGAAGTGCTTGGATTAATCAAAAGTGTGAGGGATTGAAATCCCTTGATTATCAAGGGTCTCAAGTTTGATCAAGCTACTCCAAATGATTTGAAAGACTTTAAATTAATGAGTATTTTGGAGAGAAATTTAAAGAACCAAAATTAAAATGTTTTAATCATTAGAGATAAACCTTCGTAAAGAATATCATGTTATTATGAATATTAATGAATTGTTATGTTGGAAAACAGAGTGTCTTTAATAGGTTGACGTGTAACTTGACTTAATTTCTTAAGTGGAAAGAAATTAATTAATTAATTAATTAATTAATTATTTATTTATTTATTTATTTATTTATTATTAAGTAATTATTACATTATTAATTTTTAAATTTAAATTTTGATTTGTTTAAATTCAAAATTTAGATAAGAGAGAGGTTAAACTAATTAAAAGCAAATTTTGATCGTCACTAATGCATACAAAATAAAATTATTTAGTGTAAAAGAATAATCAAACTTACAAAATATGTTTTATTATATATATTGGTGTGACCCATAGACAATTGAAAAAGTCTTGTGGTAGTCAAAGACAATTAAAAAGGTCTATAATAGCCAGAGACAATTGAATAGGCCTATGGTGGTCAAAGAGAAAATAATTTGAAAATTAATAAGTATCTTTAGAATAAGGTTCTTACTGTATTGTTAATATGAATGCAATTTATGTGTGCGTTGTATTAAATAAATAAAAAGAATGGAGTTTTTAGATTAGTAGATTTGGACTCATTTGAGAACTAAAAAAATTAAGAAAGGAAAATGTGAGAAACACTTTAGTGAAGAATTTTTAGATTGACAGTCCAAAGGTTTATGTAAAGAACTATAATATAAATAATATTTGTACATAAATTTGACAAAAAAATAAGGACATTCTTAGGATACATTGATGAAAGTATACCAAGTGTAGACTTTCGATCATAAACCTGATAATGTCATTATCAATCATTTTGGAGTTCATTGTGAATATAAACATAACATTGTGTATATATAGGTCTTTTATGCTATGTTTATGTAAGAATTAGATTATGATTATGACTATTAAAAATGTCATTACCTAATTTGATAAGAGAAACAAGCTAAATGGTATTAATTATGAAAAATGACACTGTAAAGTTTTTAGATCCTAGAGAAGAATAAGATGTTAAGAAACTACTAAATGATGTTATATAGGAGTTAAACAAGAAAATATAATTTAGCAAAAAGGAAAATAAAATGATATTATTTAGATAATGGTGTTGAGTAACATAATTGATAATTTTATATATGAGTGTGAGTCATAATAGATAGTTCAAGCTATGAAGATAATCTTTAAAGATAAATTTAGTTATAAAAATATGACTAAATTAAGAAAGGTTGATTGTCAAAAGATTGAAGTTAGTTAATCATACCTTTATTGATAAAGTAGTAAGGATAGGCTATCATAAAGTCTCTACCTATAAACAAACAACATATAAAAGTGAAAATGACCTATAAAAGGAATATCATTTTGATGATGATTGCTTGCATGTAAAGCTTAGGAATGACTGCTTAGAAGCTATTAGATCTTTGAAAATGTTTATATGATTGAAACTACTATGACTTCAATGTTCAAATATGCAAGAGAATGAAACTTTGATATTATGAGAGGATTTAGATAATATTTTAAAAAGGCCAACAAAGAATTAAGAAAAGAGGCAACCATGGTAAAAGAAGTTGATATAATAAAAGTTAAGCATCATATCTACCTAAAAGTGGGTCACTTTGCTTATGATTGTGCTAAAACAAAATGAGTTAAAGGTCACAAATTACGTAACTAAGGATTGAGAATCTTTTATAAAATATAGTCAACTATTTTTTGAAAGTAAGTACCTTTATGTAAGAAGGACATAATGATAATCTTATCCTTTTTGGGGGGGGGGGGGAGGGGGGAGGGGAATAAGTTATAAACTAATACTTTCAAACTTAACCAAAATGCCCTTTAAATAAGTTACTTCCATACTCCGTGATTTATGGACATAATGATAAGCTACTTTTAAGTGTCCTAAGACTGTTAAGTTGGCTACTTATGTCCAAAATATTTCTTATGAGTATGAGAAATAGATACAAAGAGTAAGGTACATATCTTTATAAAATATTTAGAACAAATCAAAGGGGTATATCTTTTTTGGTGAAAATTAAAATGGAAATATAACTAAAATTGAATAGAGTATCACCACATTTAGGGAATGAATCGCTAAGAAGGGAAGAGATTAATAGGTATACATCTCTGTGTGAGACATAAGATCATGTTAATAAGGATAAATAATTATATCTCAACCTATTGATTTAAGTAGGAGTTTGGTGCACGGTGAGAAGGTTGCACAGATAATTCCACTGTTTTAAAGCAACCACGAGAGCATGCGTAAACATCTTTTTTTAGGTCGAAAGGACAATGCATAGAGGTACTCTATTAAACATTAAGAGTCAAATGCTGTTTGAGAGACTTAGTCAAACCCTATTAAAAAAATTAGATAAGAGTAATAGATCAAGAGATGAACTTGATGAGGACAAATCATGTTTAGGACATTAATTAACAATCCATCTAATTGAACAACACTTAAGAATAATAGTTCTTAAAGTAAAGAAAGGTAGATAGATTAATTAAGAGACTAAAGACATGCTAAATTACTAAGGGGTACATATAACAAAAAGGTATAATTGTAAAAAAATTATTTTCCCATCTATTGTATAATAAGACTAGTCATAGCTATAGTTACAAGTTTAGATTTGTCACTAAATCAAATGGATGTAAAAAAGCATATTCTCAAATAGAGAACTAGATGAAGATAGTACATGGAGAAACTATTAAGTCCCATAAAAAAGGAATGGAGCAAAAAGTTTAAAGGCTTTAAAGTTTATTTAAGAACTAAGACAATGATCTAAATAGTGGATATTTGAAATTTTACTGAATTAAAACCTCATAAGAATTTCAAATAATTAATAAAAGTTATTGTATTTGCATTAAGTAGATTTAAAAGAAGTTCATTATATTATCCTTTTTGTAGATAATATGCCATTAGTTAGGAATAGACAATATTCTTTAATGGTTATTAAAGAATGATTATCCTTAAATTTTGAGATAAAAGATATGGGTAAAATAGAGTATACCTTTGGAATTAAGATCCAAGAAAATTGCTCTGAAAAATTGATTGCTTTTTACAAGAGAATGACAATTAGAAAGCCTTAAACGATTTAGTAAAAAAGACTATAAGCCCATTAATACCTCTGTAATAAAAGGTGATAATCTAAGTCATATGATATGTCCTCAAATTGATTTTACATTGAAAATCATGTAGGAAGTCCTTTATTCCAACACTATTGGATATTATGTGCCATAATGTATATAAGGTTAAATGTTTATGAATGATTGCCTTAATGTACCAGTAATAGTAAAATTCTAGACCATAGCATAAGAGTGTTATTAAGAGAATACCTGAGATACTTGTAAGGTAGCACTATATTAGAGAAGAGATCTAGATGTATGAAATTAACATTTGGAAATACTTTTTTGCTAAATGGAGATATGATATCTTAAAATAGTAAGAAATAAACATGTATAGAATTGTTTACTAAAGAAGCAGATTTCATAGCATCTTCTGTAATAATGAAAAGATTACATGGCTAAAAAAGAGTTATAAGCCCTTAAGGATTATTGATAGGCCTTTGACTCCAATATTAACCAATCATGGTAAATGAGAAACCATAACCAACGAAAAGTCCCTAAGTATTATAATGAGAGTGAACAAATAGACACAAGAATGAAAAAGATCAATAACATAGAAATGTGTTACTCTAGAATTTATCTACACATAAGATTTTAATTGATCACTTAAGAAGGGCTATACGTAAATATGTATGTAAAGAAGATGTAAAGTCTTCTGCTAAGTGTAGGACATAGAGCATCACACCATGTAACATCCAGTCCCTCTGTAAACGTGAGAAACGCAATGTTCAGTTTCTCCGTAAACGTTAGAAATAGGCCAAATATAAAAGAAAATCCTCTAAATAAAAGGAATTGAGGCCAACTAAAATTATGATAAAATTTTAAATATTATAAAATGAGGATTTGAGGTTTAAGATGCCCAAAAACTAGAACCAGAAGAGCTCAGAAAATTTGCCGAAGGAAGTAGGGGCATTTTTGTAATTTTTAAAAAATTTTAAAAACTCACAGGAGGACTTTTTAAATGAAAAATTTGAGCTTTCCAGGGTTCTCAAAGGCCCTGAATATCATAGGAACCCCTAAAACAGTTGAAACCTCTCCGGTGAGCGATTTCGACCATCAGTTGACCAAACGGTTCAAAATGATTTCAAATCTTTTTTTAGTGATTCCAAAGGCAATTATTATGATTAAGAGCCTAAGGAATATGATGGAAAATATGATTCTTCGAAAGGAGTTGAAATGAGCCCAAAAAAACAAAACTACAAAGAGGGACTAAATTACAAATTTTAAAAGTTACTTAAATGAATCCCTAGGCTTATAAAAACATCCCACCTCTGGTCAGATCTCCTCACAAACTCTCCCACACATTAAAATAGAATTAAGAAGGGCTAAGAGTAGTGCACAAGAGGGGAGGCCAAGGAAGGAAGAAGAAGCTTTGAAAAGTGTAAGTTTTAGCCATTTTTTCTTACTCCTTGCCTTGTAAAACTTCTTACCCTCTTCTTCCTCTTCCTTCTCATGGTTTTGGCATTTAATTTGGTGCTAATATGTGGTTTGTTTAGGAGAGGGAAGAGAGGATTTGAGAGAGTTCTTGGTAGCATAAGGAAGCTCCCTTGGAAAGCTTGTAAACAAGGTAAGCAAAGTAGGACTTTGTTGCTTCTTCTTGAATTTCTTTTCCTTGATGGTTTTGGTCAGAATAGGGGCTGTATAATAGGGGTCCAATTCTGGTCTAAACATGATAGCAAGTGAGTCTTTGAGGCATGAGGGATTTAATAAAGCAATTAAGGATCAAAATGAACCATTAGAATCCAAGATAGCAAAGTTAGGGATTCTTGAACATATGGCAAAATCTGATTGGATTCAAGAATTCCCTAGCTTATGTAAATGTTTGTTTGAGGTCCCAAGACCCCTAGAAAGGCTCCCAAGTGCCTCTCCCTTCAAGGAAAAATTGCAAACTCCATGAACTCAAAATTCTTACATTGCCTTGGCCAAGCATGGAGGGAGTAGCTAGGGAGTGTTTTAATTTGCTCCAAGCTTATTTTTAAGTCATATATGATGGAAGAGGATGAGAGGAAGCCTTGAAAAAATTTTAGAAACCATAAATAGTAAGATGGAGGTGTAGGCTCCATAATATAGCATAATGAAGCAACTCCTAGCTAAGCTCCTTAAAATAATTGTGTGATAACTCCAAGAGGTGTAAATGAAGTCAAGAATCATAAATTAAAGGAGAGAAGGAAGCCAAGATCATGAATTTTTTTGGTTGCTTCATTAAGTACCTTATGGAAGTATAATGGAGCCATAAACCAAAGTAGCATCATGTAAAGTGTGTATAATACCGAGGCTTATTCCCATGAGTAATTCATGTTTCTTTTGGTGTGTCTAGGCCAAGAGAAATGATCTCCACCTTCTTGGGTGTGTGAGGTCAAGGGAGAAGACTCAAAGCTTAAGGAAAAAGTGTGTAATTGCTTCCAAGGTAACTCTCTCCACCTTCTTTCATGCATGGATGTGTGTTTAGCTTGTATTAGAATGTGTATGTATATATTTTCAAGTTATGAAAAGTATGCTAGCATGTTTTTATATGCCATGATTCTTGATGCCATGTTATATTTTTCAATGATTACATAATTTTTGTATGAGTTTACTTAAGTGTGGAGAGGCTAAGAACTCTTCCCTTTGGTGAGGATGAGTCAAGAACCCTTGAGCTTGGTTGAGACAAAGTAAAGAGTCTCCTAAAAGAAAAGTGGGCTCCTAAGAGTACGGTTGAGTCCAAAGCTCTTAAAGAATAGGTGAGGCAAGTCCAAAATCCATGAGGAGAAGTGTGAGGCCATTCTAAACACTTGGTAAGCTCTTGAATGTCTTATATGATTTGTTTATATGCCAAGCTTGCTTTTTAAATGTCCATGACTTTCATTTTCTCCATGCATGGATTTGTAAAGCTTGCTTTACACATATTATGTATAATTGAATAAGAGATGAGCTATTAGAATTATTTGAATCTAATTTCCTCCTCTCCAATGATTTAACATGCTAGGTGGACTAAGTAGGTAAGGTAATAAAAGCCAACTACCTTAAAGATGAGAGTATGACATTCAAGTGCATGGTTTTTGCTTCTTTAAAGCTATAAAAGTGGCAAATATTGTGATCTAATGTTGTATATAACCTATGACCCCATAAATATGTGTAATTATCCTAGTGTATCATGTACAAATGAGAAATTATGTTATGTAAATGTTGTAATGGAATTTGGATATAGAATGCCAAGACTAGCCTTATGGAAATATGTGTGTGTATGGTATGGGGTGAGAGTGTGAGTTCCTGAATTCTGGGTTTTTGCACCTTTAAGAAAAGTTTAAAATGTCATTTTGGTGCAATCTCACATGTTCAAATGGCCACACAAGCTTGGGAAGCAAATTTGGACCCTTTAATACCATTATGGAGCTCAACAATGACCAAAATGGAACCCTACGGCACAAATTGACCAAATAACCGAATTTTCCTCTGAAATTTTGTAGACATGTAGGTCTCATCAAGAGATTTTTGGAAAGCTAAAGTGCAGAAAAATTGAAGCTCTATATAATTAATTATAAATTTTCAAAGTTCAGATTTTTCTACTGTCATGAGGCATGTACTGTTCATATGGTCAGATTTGTGTTCTATATTATCCGATAGGCAAATGGTGTCTAATTCTTGTGAAATTTTACAAGCATAAACTAGAGGTTATAATCTTTTTGTGGCCACTAATATTATCTCATTTGGAGGTTTGAGCAAAGAGTTATACATTTTTGAAATTTGCTATTAGTAGTAGTGGTACCCCAGGAGTTCAGTTACTGTTCCATAGATTTTCAATTGCTAAATTTATCTATTTCATTCTGGAATTATTTTTAGCATAAATTTAACATTTTTAGCTTTTTAGAATGACTGAATGTGTGTGATTTAAATTTTTATATAATTAGTTATGAATTTTAGAAGTTTATATCAGTAATCTGAAATAGTAGCCCAGGCTGCAACGATCTTAGTGGCTTTTCGAATGTCAAACATCTTCCCTTTAATTATTCATGAACTAAAATTATTTTTATCATAGGGTAGACATCCAGAGCTTTTTAGAATGATAAATTTTGTTAGATTTCAATTTTTTGAATTTATTTATGAATTTTCGAAATTGCGATAGAAAAATTTGAAATTCTGACCATACCAAATCCGTGGGAATTGATATGTTTCACCCACTTGTATGAGTTCCAAGACACTTTCTTAAATGGTTTCGAATTGTATTAGTGTAATTAAATATGAGAATATGATACATGAGCTCATATGATCCACGTGACGCCAATTGAAATTTTCATACGCTACGTAATGTGAAAATATTCACTTTTAAGGCTATTTTTCTTTGTCTCTTTATGAAATACTTGGCATGAGACATAAGAATTGCATGAATAAAGCTAAGAAACTATGGTGTTACACACCATATATACAAGTCAAGTCTAATTATACAAGTTATGCCATAATCATAAGTACTATATACACAATGATAACATGTTGTATAAGTTGATAAGGTTGGTTTTCTCACATAAGCGACCACCTTTGTCGCTCATGAGAAGTAAGCAAAGATAAGACTTTTTTTTTTTGCCATAAGAGGTAGTGAAAGTGTCAATATAGAATAGAAAAGAACATAAAAACATAAATATGTCACATCAATAAAAGAGAGAAAAGAAAGGCCAAGATGAGATCTAAACAAAGATATACATGTGGATCAAATTATAGATTTTCACCATCTATAATACCTGTAACTAAATCCAAATTCTCTTCTAAAGCATTATGAGAGGCAAGTAGAATGGTAAAATTTGAGTTAGATACCGTGTGTATCTAGACCAAAATATGTACGGTGTTAATAAATAAATCAAATGGACAAACATTTTTATAAAATTAAAGAAACATTGTAGAATGCAATTCATATTGCATGTGCTTAAGAACTGTAATTGGGAAGCAAGTGAATAGATCCCTCCTTCATTGATATATGAGTCCTAAAAATGATCAAATACTTTCATAGATACCCTTATGACTTTGACAATATCATAAAGAAATAAGTTAGTATTTGCTATTCTAGTATACATCCTATGGTCCTGTTAGATTATACCTAAAAGGATTAATGCTAGGAAAGTAGCTAATTTTAATCTAAATGGTATGTGGGTGAAAGGAAAATTATCCAAGATATACATAGTATGTTAGTATCCAAGGCATACCCATTATGACTTGTTCTTAGTAACATCATAAGTGTGGATATTGTAACACCATAATATACTACTGCTATCTAGCCTCCCTCTGGGTTTGGTTCCATATGATTTTCAAAGAACTAGTACCAATCCGTGGCATTTTCATGCTATAAAATAGGGTTTCAAACACTCATTTTCTGCCCGTGGGTCTTGTGAACCCATCATTTACATTCTCTACTCACACTCTATTTATACAACTCATACATAGCATAAAACAAGCCATAAGCCACGGTTATGGAGTCAAAAACCAGAAAAATGCAATTTCTTAAACACCCAAAAGTCAGATTTTGGCTCTAACTTTGGAAAATTATAACTAATTATAGAAAAATAGGAATCTAGTAAAACATAGCTTTCTGGAAATCTAGAAGTGTTAAATTTACACTAAAAATACTTTCTAACCACAATCTCAGCGTTTGGACTATGTTTGACATAAAAAATGAGACAGAGGTCCGGCTGTCCCTGTTTCTGGCGTTGCTTACTATCATGAACTTTGAAAATTCATAACTAAATCCAAAAAAATCTAATCTGGGAAAAATATATCAATTTGAAAAGCTACAGATGTCTACTAGAGGCAAAAAATAAGTCCAGATTAGTTCAGTAGCTCTTAGACCCCAAAAACTGATAGAATAGTAATAGAGGTCAGATGGCTTCCCTGATGCTGATATAGAACTTCAGAAGGTTCATTCTCTCTCTAAAGACCTCCGATTTAGGTGATTCTAGTTGGTATAGGTTACTGTGGTTGTCTAGTTTATGTCTATAAAATTTCATAACATTTGGACACCGTTTGGTCTATGAATGATATGGATTTCTTTTCGGACCTATGGTAATAATACATGACCAAACCATTAATTTTTCCCAATTTCAATAATTCACCAAATATTACCTCCTTTAGCTTCCTAAGAAGCTCTTTACAAACTCTAGAGGCATGCCAAATTTCATAACAAAAAGAGCTCATCTGGTCATACTTTGATGTAGCTCACAAATTTAACAGTTTTGGCACCCAAAAGGTCCAAAATGGGTCCAAATGGCCTCTCACACGTTTTCACTCCTCATAGACAAGTTTTAAAGCATAAAAATAGTATATATAACATGTACAAGTGATCCAAATCATCATACATTTCAAACTCACTATGCTATGGGCCAAAATACACTATCGCATACATTCAACAAAAAGGGCAAAACCCACATTTCCATTAATTTGGCTCTCTACATAGTTTGTACATCATATATCCATATATTTACACTTGCTATAACATTTACATCTCAAAAATAGTGGGTGCATATTCATTTTGGCACCACTTTACATCAAAAGAAACAAAATAAACTATCATCTAGCTAAACATGCTCTTAGGCTCCTTGGTGTGCACTCGTTTCTCCTTGAGCTCCACCTAGCATGTTAAGATGGGAGGGGGAAGGGGTGAGATTCAGGGAATCTCAGTAGCTCATACACTCAATCAAGGAAGCAATCAAGGTATATAACAAGTCAAAGCATGCAATTTAGCATCCAACCATTCTCAATCATATAATACATGTTGTACATGTCATGGAAATCACAACAATGCCACAAGTAAGCTCTAGGGACTTTTGGTCTAGCCTCACCTGAGTTTAGGGACTTTTGACTTGACCTTACTCGGTTATGAGACTTTTGGCCTTGTCTCACCCATCTCAAGGGACTTTCGGCTCTACCTCACCTATCTCAAGAGACTTTCGGCACTACTTCACCCGAGCAATTCCCACAATCCAACACACAAGCACATTGGTGACAATGCATCATGGCAATAACATATGGCATATCTCACACAACAAGTATATACATAAACATACAATAACTATTACATCCAAGAATGCAACAAGAAAAAGTGAAAAGAGAGCTACCTTATGAGCCAACACAAGCTTTTCCTTTCAATTCCTCTTCTCCCTTCTTAGTTTCACACTCACACCTTGATGGAGGTGCTTCACTTGAGCCTAGACACATCAAGAGCATAAATTACTCTCTCATAACTTAATAACTCTTAGGAGTTCTTCAGAGCAAAGCTTGTTAACATCTAAGAACCTAGGGGTTCTCTCTCTCTCTCTCTAGAATGTCATCAATTCTTCCTCTCTCTCAAGTTCTCATGATAGTGGAAACAACATTTTCAAGGAAAACAAAGAGGTTCAAGGGTGTTTTCCACTTTCCCTCTTCTGACCCATACCCAAAACCCCACTAATCTCACAAACAAAACCGTAGAAAGAGAGGGTAAAGAGAGGAGATCCAGATTCTAAGAAGAAATGAGAGAAACTTGCTTACCTTTCCTTTGTTCTTCCTCCTTCTCTTGGTCTCTCTCACTTTCCACGCCTCTTTCTCTCCTTGGGTCGAAGTCTAGGGCAAATAAGAGAGAACGAATGAGTTGGGGTGTTTAAAGGAGTCAAATTCTCGCTTTGTACGCTTTTTCGAACTGACCCTCGCTACGGCGAAAATTAACATTCGCTACGGCGAGCTCGTATTAGCTACCTTCGCTATGGCGAGATTTAACTTTCGCTACGGTGAGCACGTATCAGTTCCCTTTGCTATGGCGAGGTTTAACCTTCGCTATAGCGCGCGCTACAGTGAGCAGCCCCCTGGTTATTGTATGGAATGCCCGCACTCGCTATAGCTAGAATCACTTTCGCTATTGCGAACAGGCACTCTCGCTATAGTGAGACCATTTCTCGCTATTGCGAGATGACTTAGAAAATTTTCTGAATTTCGAAAATTTTCAGTTTTCTTCTTTCTTTTTCTTTTCCCTTTTCCCGGTTGTTACAGATATCATGCATATGAAAAAAGGCAAACTAAGTGATATTAAACTCAAGATGGATTAGATTTGTCGTGAGTGTAGAATATGGTGTATATAGATAAATTTAAGGCATTTGAGGCACATAAACAAGCTTATGAAGTATATCTAAGGGATATATCTCTTATGTTAATCTTATAATGGAATTTCTAGCATGAGAGCTCTCAAAGATTATGCCTGAGTGGTTACAGTAAAGCACCTAGTATGAAAGTCTAAAAGAAGTAAGAAGTAGAAAGTGAGAATTCTATATTGTTCCTCCCATGATGTATGAGTGGAAGATGTTGGACTATTGGATCACACCATAATGGGTTGACCCAACTCCATAATAAAAGTTTAAAGAAAAAGAATTTAATTAATTAAATTCAATTAATTATTTAGTAATTAATTAATTAATATTTAAATTTTAAATTTTAAATTTTGAAATTCAAATTTAAATTAACTTATATATTTTTTAAAAGATAAAAACTAACAAATCAGTTTTATTGAAATTGATCGTGCAAATGTGTGTGCATTGTGAAAAATTCTCTCTTTCTCCCTTATCCTTTTCTCCATGAAAGAATAGCAAAAATCATAGAAAGACACTGGAAAACTTCTCCTCCCCTTTTGACTATGGTGGATTTGCCATGGAAAAAAGATCAAAGATCCGTTGGTATCTCCAGTCCTAACCGCATGGGGCAAAAAATAAGAAAAAGATCAAGATTCCATTGCATCTAGGTGATTATCAAAATCTGACTCAGAATGTAAGTTAATTTCCTTCATGTATCAAATCACTTGCTTACAAAGTAAGGTTTTTATCACTTACTCATTATAGTAAAGAAAATATAATGATTTTCTTTTGTGACTCGCCCTCAATGTCCTTTGGAACCAAAGCTTGCCCACATTCTAACAAGCTAGCTTTGTAGGTTAGGGGAAAAAGGCCTTTCAATGATTCTTAGTGTAATGACCCCCATTTATACTACTAGAACAAAAATACAATAGTTAATGTAAGTTAGATTAAATTACCAGAATAAGATTTATCCATAAGACTCAAAGTATTAGTTAAATTGGGTTAATCTAACTTTATATGAATTAATATGCCAATTAATGATTAAATTTGCATGATGGGTATTTTAGGAGGTTTCAAGGTCATTCCCACGTTTGATAACTAGTTGGAAGAGACAGTAGAAAGTACCACAACATCACCCTTGTAATGTGAATAAATGTTGCTTACTATGTGTGTTTTTATACTTTCTTCTTATATCTTTTATTTTAAATGAAGTGACATTTCAAGACCCCTAACATAAATTAAATATAAAATCTACCCTAAATAGGATTTGAAAAATTTTAACAAAATTAAACCTCTTTACAAAAAATGTTCCCTCATATATACATTAGTCCTGATTTATGTAAACAACACACTTGAACCTTTTTATATTGCCCAAGGTCCATAGTCAACTTTCAATTATAAAAGGTAAAAAGCTTAATAACAATCTACATTCACATTTTAGAAGAACTGAATTTGATTTTTTTTTTCTTTATTAAGACAATATTCAACTTTTTTTTCCTTCTCTATTTACGGGTATTGATAATGATGGATGAAGCATGCAATTTGATCATTTGTTATGACTATCATACATATCATGTAAAGAAAGAGTCATAATGCATGTCATACCATCTTTTTTTCTTTGTTGGGCCATTAAAAGAGTTAATCCTTCTTATCTGTAATGCCCGGTACGTTGTAAAAACACTGAAACGGGTCAGTTTGAAGAGCAAGTCCCCTGAGACGAGTGATTCAAAGCCAAATAAAATTGGAATAAAATTTTAAATAATAGAAAATAAGGATATGAGCCTTGAGTCCTAGAAATCAGGGCTGAAGTAATTCAAAAAAATTTGCCAAAAGGCCAGTGGTATTCTCATAAATAAGTACAATTTTGAAAAAAATACCAAGGAGGGCATTTTAAATGGAAATTTTAAGTTGCCCAAGGTTCTCAGAGGCTCCAAAAATTATGGGAAGTCCTGGGACCGGTAAAGCCCCTCCAGTGTACTCTTTCCAACATCGATTGACCCAAACTTTGACCGGTTTGTTTGGAAAGGTTTTAGCTCCGATTTAAGTGATTTCAAAGGCATTTTATTAAATTGGGAATCTAAACTTTATGATAGAAAAGACGGTTCTAAAAAAGGAGCTAAAATAAAGCTAAACCGAAAATTTCATTATGGAAGAGCAAAAATGAAAACAAATTGCAAAAAAAAAAAGCTTCTAAATGCCCCTTTTAAGTCCACGTTCGGCCTCCCCTCTCTAAATTGACTTTCTTCTGCCCAAATCTCAAAAAAGGAGCTATTGTCTTAGGTGCACAAAGAGAGAAAATTTTGAAGGAAGCTTGATTTCAAGGTAGTTTCTCTTCCCTTGTTGTTTCTTTTTCTCCTTCTCCTCTTCCATGGTGGGATGCCTTAAACAGAACTATAAATGTAACACCCTAAAAATTAATTATGGTACTAATAATAGATTTGGGTTAATTAAGAATAATTAATATGGAATAATCGGGTAAGTTAAATGAATGAAAATTTTGAGAGATAAATTAATGATATAAGTTAAGAATTAATTGGGATAGAAACTTCATCTAGGCCTAAATTAATGTAGAAAATCATGATAAGAGGCTAATGGAGACTCAATAAGTTAAGTGCAGACCCAATCTAATTTAATGAATTAAAGGCCCAAGACCCAACTTCCATAAGCTCTTATAAATGGCCCAATAAACCTTGTGCAGACCCAAGACCATAAAGTTCTTAAAACTAGGTTTGGCCCAATGAAATTCTGTAGCCTAATACCTTAAAACTGGCCCAACAAAGCTAAAATCTAAAGCCCATTTGGAGTTAGATCTTGGAGCAGCCTATAACTTATAAAAAACCCAACTTAAATCCTAAAAACTAACCTAGCCACCTCCCCCCTTCTACAGAATCATAAGAGACACACACAAAATTCAGAGATCCAAAGGAGAGGCTAGGGTTCTTGGCATATTTCCACATTTTCCCACTTCTAAAGCAAGATTCAGCCATGGTAAGAGTTATATAACTTAATCCTCTCATCTTTCTCTTTAATTTGAACCAATTAATGTTCCAATTAGAGTATTTTCATCCACACCCAAAATCTAAAACTTGCCATTTGGTATGGTGAAAATTCGTAAGTTGAGGCTAGGGCTGATATTAGATAAGTATAAACTCTTCTTTTTGAGGTATTTCTGTTGGTTTGAGACTCCAATAATTGGATTATAGTATGAGTATTAATTTTGTAAGAATTTGCTTAGGATCTTAGGTGAAATATTAAAGTTTCTGGTGGAGGACATTTCAATCCAAATTTGGGAACTTGTAGTGGCTGGGTAAGTGTTCCCTAGGTGGTCATTAGCATTTTAAATTCTTTAGGTATTTGTTGCTATTGTAAATGATGAATTAAAGTAGTAATTCTCTGATGCTATGGTTATAGGAAAATTTTTGTACCATTGGTGGCTGCTACAAATTTATTTACAAGTGAGGTAACTGGGACTATATTAATTTCATGCATATATCTGTTTTGATTTCATATTTACTATACATGAATGATTTGTAATACTAAATGAATTGGTTAGCTATCTATTGTGTTGTGATTGGACCTTGTGAGTCTATGATGGAATTGTGGTGCGACTGCCACCCATGCATGTGCTTTGATCAGGCAACGGGTTATGATCAAACCCCAGATGCACTGAGTCCTGGTTGTGCTCAATGGGGAGTAGGTGCCGTGGATGAGCCTCCCCCGATGTTATTGGCCTTTAACATGTGAAAATATGATTGCTAGTATGGGATAGTAATCATAATAACCTAATTGTTTCATTTACTGATATGACTGATATGATTCTGATATTGATTTTAATTCATGCATATATGTTAATTAAACTTGATATAATGAATGGAAATTTCCTTGGTTACTAAGATTCATATCTCACCCCATTTCATGGGATTAATATTTCAGGTGAAGGTTCTTCGGGTAAGGATAAGGGGAAGCAAGTGGATGAAAATCTATGAGCTCCAACATGTAGGGAGAAGGCTACACTTAGGCTGATTTATTTAGTATAAATGCTAAATTTTGTATTCTTTATTGTATAACATCATCTTGTATTCATGTTGCCAAGTGTAGACTTTTATATTTTGAGTAGTTAGAATGTATTTATTGAGGAGTTAGGCTTTATCATAACTTGATATTGGATATATGAATCCCATAACACCTGATGTATAAATTTTACTGAATTTATGGTATGGTATACTGTTGAAAACATAATTATATGATGTATTAGATATTAATATGAATCATCGATGTATGAAACCTCTAACGGAATGTATATCAAATGTTAATTAGCAATAGTGCATGAATTCTTGTTGCTATTACTCTGTGGGCTTGCTGATATAGGGTAGTTTGAGGAGAAGAAATTTATATTTAAGTTTTGAATTGGTAATGGTAGAATAGCTGGGTGAATAGGGTGGATAAATACCATTAGAGTCATATAAAATGGGAGGAAGTAGTCCTAGGGTGTTCTTAAGAAGAGAATTGGAGTGCATGGGACGAAATGTAGGAGATATAGTTACATGAGGGAGTAACGTCGCTGCTAGGAAAGCCTTGCCGCAACCTGAAGAGTGACAGTGGCGAGGGATATTACGGCTTGAGAAATATCGCCGCAGTGTAGAATGAAAAAAATTGCCCAGGAGGGTGACAGAATGAAACCTCGCTGCGGTGCAATAGGTCCTGCAGTGGCGCAAGTCAAAGAAACTAGATAAGGAGTGTACAGTAGCAAAACTCGCCGCAGCGCAAGTGTATTCCACTGAGGCGAGAATCATGGGACTTTAAACAATAGCTCTAGGAGGAATCTCCACCTCGGCACCACGTAGGTTAGCCGCGGCGTAGATCTAATGATTCTCGATAGCAACTTTGCCGCGGTACAAAGGGTCGGGGTTACGGCGCAAAGTGAAAAACTTAGTTTTCGAGCTCCAGGACCTAACTTAGCCATAGCGGGAAGGTTTCAAGTCGTAGCACAGGTCCCCAAACTCCTACCTTTAGCCTAGAAATCCTAATTTCTTCAATGGTAATGCTAGAAAATGATATAGGAACACTTATAGAAGGTTTTTGTGTGTTGAAACTGATGGATGGGTGAATCATAAACCCCTGATGATAGTGCAATTCCTTTTATGCATTCTCCCATTTATGGTTATTTAGTTGATGATCCTAATAACATCAAGGTTTAAATTTCCTTATATTTTCTTAATGTAATTAATCGTAACGACTCTAAATCTTAATCATTAATTATTAATCGTGTAGTTAACCATAATTACTGGGATTAGAAGTTAAGGTCATCACAATGAAGAAGGAAGAGTTTCTGTTTTATGATCCAAAAGAATCTATCAAACTAAGCCATGGGAAGATGGATTATACCAAAGAAATGCATGGAAAACTAGTAAAACTCAAGTTGGAAAAGTGTAGTGTTTAAACATAGTTTAAAATCTGGGTTGATTCAAGACTTCCCCATCATATGTGAGTGTTTGTTTGAGTTTCTAAGACTCCTAGGGAGCCTCCCAGGTGCCCTATCCATTAAGGAAAAATCTCAAACTCTATGGGTCTTTAATAGAAGCATAAATCAGTCAAAACCTATAGAGATAGCTAGGGGATGCTTTAAATAGTTCCAAGCTTGATTTGGGACTTTATATGATAAAAGAAGATAGGAGAAAACCTTGGGAAAAATTTAGAAGCCTTAGGTTGGGAGATGAGGCAATGGCTTCCATAATGTAACCTTATGAAATAACATGGACCTAGGTTTATGAAAGTGAGCATGTGATGGCTTCAACGACCTTAAATGAGGTCAAGAGGTATAAATATGGCAAGAGAATAGAACCAAGAATTTTACTTGTGGTAGTTGCTTCATTAGATCATTAATGGAACCATATTGTGATAAATAGAATAAAGTGTAGTCTTAAGAGTGAGTTGGATATTATAACTTGTTCCAAGAGTATAATTAAGTGTTGTTTATTGTGAATAGGCCAAGTAAATCCAACCCCAACCCCTTATGCTTGTGGAACCAGAAAAGAGAAAGAATAAACAAAGTAAAGCTTGAATTTGGTCCAAGGTAGCTCTTTACCTTTTCTTGTTGCATTTCCTTATTGCATATGTGTCATTGTGTGCTTTTGTGTATGTTTATATGTTTGAGAACGTCATGCCACTTGATGCTATGTTGCTATTTTGGTACCAATATACTTTCTTGAATGTCTTTGAATTGTGGAAATGGCTCATAAGGGTGAGGTAATGCTAAAAGTCCCTTAATGTGGGTGAGAAAATGCCAAAAGTCTCATGGCATAGGTGAGACAAGGCCAAAAGTCCCTTAGATGGGTGAGGCTAAGTCAAAAGGCCTAAGAACCAAGAGTGAGGTAATCCAAAAGTCCTAGAAATGGGATAAGGCCAAACCAAAAGTCCTTAGACCTCATTCTTATACTTGACATGAGTTTATGACACAAAAATGTGAAAGTGGAATGCTTCATGAATTGATTGATTGCATACTTGTACCTTCGACATGTTTTATACCTTGAAAATATGCTTGAATAGGTTTATGAGCTATTAAGATTCAATGAATCTCACCCCTTCCTTTCTCTCATCTTATATGATCTAGGTGGAGTTACCTAAAGAATGGAGGGCAAGAAGCTTGAATCTCTATCTCTTAGTAAATCTTCCCATTTTTTATGTATTAGAATGTCTAGAATGTCAAAGTAGATATGTAAATGTTATTTTTGAGCCATGACACTTTGAACAAGTGTAAAATTATGTAAAGTTAGTGTATGAATCAAGAATAGAGTTAAATGAATAGAAATGTACAATTTGACCCCTTGAAAACCCATTCGTGCTTGTATGTTTATGGGAGTGGCATGATGAATTTGAGTTGCATGAGGATTAAGACCTTATGAGAGGCTCATTTATACTATATTTATACTTTTGAAGTTGCTCAAATATGTGTGAAATAATGGATGGCTCATTTGGACCAAATTTGCTCCTTTATTGGAACCAAAAGTGCCATAATCTTAAGCTATAGCAAAGTCTGACCAAATGACCTCTTCTTGATTGAAAATTTTCATGCAAGTAGATCTTACCTAGATCTTTTTGGGAAGCTAAAGATCAAGTCATTTTGAGGTCCGTGGGATTTTCTATGATTTTTCAAAGTTGGTATCAGAATTTCGAATTTATACCAGTACTGTTCATTTGGTCAGTTGTGAAATTGTGTCATCCGAGGGGCAAACGTAGTTCAATGGCTATGAAATTTTATAAACAGAAACTGGGAATTCATAGTGACTTGTAACAACTAGAAGCACCTCATTTGGAGGTCTGAGCTAAGAGATATGAATTTTTGAAATTCTGGAACAGCAACAGTAGCACAGAATGACCTGCGTCACTGTTCCATTGAAATTTAGTGGGTAAACGTGCTTTCTCTAGTCTGAGTCTATTTTTACCATAACTTAACATTCACATCTCTCCAAATTGGTATCATTTGCATGGATTGGAGTTTTTTGGAATTAATTGGACATTTTTGAAATTTCTAGTAGACACTTGCATCAATACCAGTAGCTGTTTGAACCTTTGCCCTTTTTCGCATGTCAAAAACTTTCTGTGTTATTTTTCATGGCCTGTACATATTTTTGTATAAATTAGACATGTGTATCTTTCCAAAATGGCCAAGAATTCATGATTTCAATTTTTTTAGAATTAGTTATGAAGTTTGAAACTTCATATTAGTAATTTGAACCAGTAGCCTAGACAGCAGCAACCCCAGTGGTGTTTTGGATGTCAAAAGTTCTCCCCTTAATGATTCATGAGCTGTAATTATTTTTACTATGGGGTAGATATCTAGAGATTTTTGGAATCATAAAGTTTGTTAGGTTTTGATTTTTGCGGATTTAGTTATGAATTTCCGAAGTTATGACAGAAAAACTGAAATTTCTGGCCAAAAATAATAGTGTGAGTTTGATGCTTCCCTTTGAATTCCACAAGTTGTGGGCCAATTTTAGTGATGCAAAGGAGTTGTATTCATGTAATTAAATATGATAATGTGATGTATGAGCTCATATGGTCCGCGTGACACCGAATGAAATTTTTATACCCGATACAACGCGAAATAAGGCATTATTTTAATGCCATTTTTCCATTTCCTTTGTGCAATTCATAATGTGAGAATTAGAAAGGATAGGAAGCAAGCTAGAAATATATGGTGTTACATTTTATGGCATCAGAGCAAAGGTTTAGACACTTTTGCTTGACATTTGATTCTTGAATGGTATATTTGACTTGTTTTTGGGTGGAATATCTATGTATGTGTGTTAAAATTATATTATGAGCTAAAGGCTATGGTTTTTCTTTTCAGTAAAGATGGTTGAGACTTGGAGAGGCCGAGGCAGAGGTAGACCACCTCGAGAACCCGAGGTTAAGTCTAAGGATCCAATGCGGGCTATCAAGGAGCGGATTGACCAATTTGAGAACGTCATAGCCCAGCAATACTATATGATCCAGCAGCAACATGAAATGATTATGCAGCTACAGGGAGCCTTGGCTAGGCAAGAAGAAGCTAGGAGAAAAGCCCCTCTGCTGCCTCCGCCTCAGCCATCTACCTCTGGTGCACCTTAGCCATCCACCTCCAGTGCACCCCAGCTTTCCACTTTCGGTGCTCCACCGCTACCTCCCCAGGAACCAGCTCAGGCTCTGCCATCTATCCAGAAACAATTGAATCAATTTAGAAAGAACAACCCACTGGTGTTTGACAGGAAGTTAGATGCTGATAAGGCAGAGGCCTGGGTGATGGAGACCGAGAAGATATTCTCAGTTATGGATTGCACCTCTGAGTAGAAGGCCCAGTTAGCCACCTTCATGTTACAGAAAGAAACAAATAGATGGTGGCATAGCACGAAGTCTTTGATGGAGACAAAGAATTTGCCAATCAACTAGGAGAATTTTCTAGTACAATTTTATGAGAAATACTTTCCCAGCTCAGTGAGGAAGCAAAAGGAGATGCAGTTTATGGGGCTGAGACAGACTGACGATATGACAGTTGATCAGTATGTGGCCTGATTTATTGAGCTATCTCGGTACTCCTCCTACCTCCAGAGATACGATGATGAACCCTGGAGGTGTAAGTAGTTTGAGACAGGGTTGAAGCCTCTGATCAGAGACAGAGTGACTTCACAGAGGATAAAGAATTTTAATACCCTTGTGGAGATCAGTAGAGTGATTAAGAATAATCTGAGGGACATTATGCCTGCTGCCATAGTGTTTGGTTAGAGAGTGGCTCTGGAACTGAAGAGGCCACGACCCGAAGAAAGAGCTAGCTCCGCACCCACCAATAAGAAGAAGAGTAAAGTGCAGTGGAGTAGGAGACCGCAGAAAGGGAAGAGGCCACAACCCCCAAGGACTCAGTCATTCGTTGCTCCATAATCCACAGTAATCTGCTACAAGTGTGGGAAGCTAGGGCATATTACCAGAAACTGCTCTCAAGCAAATTCAGCACCTCCACTCAGACTGCCTTCTCCTAGGCCACAGACCTAAGGCAGGGTGTTTGCCCTTTCTCAGCAGGAGGCTAGTGCATCTCCCAATCTTATTTGAGGTACGCACATAGTGAATGATTTTCCTGTGATTGCTATGTTTGATTCAGATGCTAGTCACTTATTTATATCTTATGACTATGTAAGACGTTTGGGTCTGGCTGTTAGTACTCTACCATTTGATTTATCTGTCACCACACCCACTGGAGGCCACGTTCTTACTTCTCATGCTTGTTTGAATGTCATTGTCTAATTTAATCATTTTCATACTACCATCAACTTACTTTGTATGCCATTTCATGACATTGATTTGATTGTGGGTATGAACTGGATGACTGCTAATAATGCTGTCCTTGATTGTGAACACCGCACTGTATATGTACCTTTTTGTGGGACCATACCTAGGATAGGAGCTGAGCTATCTTTCATAACTACTACCCAGGCTGAAAGATACTTAGAGCAGGGGTGTCAGGGGTTTCTAGTCTTTTTCTCTATACGGGTCGAGGTAGAAGAAGGGATAGAGGAGATCTCAATCGTTAGGGAATTCCTAGAGGTTTTCCTTAAAGATTTTGATTTTAGTGGCCTATCACCTGAGAGAGAGATAGAGTTTCCCATAGAGACAGTGCCTGGGGCTGGACCGGTGTCCAAGGCTCCGTACAGGATGGCTCTCACCGAGCTTGCTGAGTTGAAAAAGCAGATAGAGGAGCTATTAGAAAAAGGATTTATACGCAGTGTGTCACCCTGGAAAGCTCCAATATTATTCGTGAAAAAGAAAGATAATAGCTTGAGATTGTGTATATATATATATATTAAGAATAAATATCCCTTCTATAGGATAGATGACTTATTAGATCAGTTAGTTGGGGTATCTATCTTTTCTAAGATAGACCTTAGATCTGGATATCACTAGTTGAGGGTGAGAGCTGAAGACATCCCAAAGACAGCTTTCAGGACTAGATATGGGCATTATGAGTTCCTTGTGATGCCATTCGAGCTGACAAATGCACCCACGGTATTTATGAACTACATGAACAGGGTCTTCAGACCATATCTAGATAAATTTGTTGTGGACTTTATTGATGATATCCTAATGTACTCTAGATCTTTTGAGGAGTATGAGAAACATTTAAGATTAGCCCTAGAGACTTTGAAAGAGAAGAGATTATATGCCAAATTGAGTAATGTGAGTTTTGGCTAACCGAGGTAAAATTCTTAGGTCATGTGATCTCACGAGACGGGGTCGCAATAGATCCCCCATAAAGTCAAGGCTGTATTATAGTGGGATAGGCCTAGGACGATCACTAAGGTTAGAAGTTTCCTTAGTTTGGTAGGATATTACCGACGATTCATTTAGGGCTTTTCTCAGATGGCCTTGCCACTTACGAGGCTGACTTGAAGGGATACACCTTTCGTGTGAGATGAGAGATGTGAGAAGATTTTTTAGGAGTTAAAACTCCAATTGACCATTGCCCCTGTGCTAGTCATTCCTAACCCTAGTTTACCATTTGTGGTATATAGTGATACCTCGATGAGAAGGTTAAGATGTGTATTAATGTAGCAGGGTAGGGTAGTGGCATATGCCTCTAGGCAGTTGAGGCCTCATGAAGAGAATTATCCCACATATAACCTAGAGTTGGCTGCAGTAGTGTTTGTTCTTAAGATTTGGAGGCACTATTTGTATGATGCGACTATAGAGATCTATAGTGACTACAAAAGTTTGAAATACTTATTTGATCAGAAGAAATTTAATATGAGATAGAGGAGATGGATTGAGTTCTTAAAAGATTATGATTATGTATTAAAATACCATCCAGGGAAGGCCAATGTGGTGGCTGATGCCCTGAGTAGAAAATTCATCCACTTTGCCCATATGATGATCAGGGAGCAGGAGCTCCTAGAAAAATTTAGCAATTTGAACCTCTCTTGCCAGCTGGTATCGGGTAGACTATTTTTGAGTGAGACCTGGATTGAGAATGAGTTAAAAGTCCAAATCTTAGATGCCCAGAGAGAGGATGAATTCTTGAGACAGATTAGGAACGAAATCTCCCAGGGTAAGACCTCAGATTTTGGGATATCTAAGGATGGTCTGATAGTATATCAGGATAGAATCTGTGTACCTAGTAGTAATGAGTTGAGAGAGAAAATTCTAGAAGAGGCACATAAGAGCAAATATACTATCCACCTAGGTGCCACTAAGATGTATCAGGATCTAAAAAGAATCTTCTGGTGTCCAGGAATGAAGAATGATGTCACAAATTACGTGGCGAGATGTTTAGTATGCCAGAGGTTTAAGATAGAGCACCAGAGACCCGCTGGATTGCTGCAACCTTTAGATATCCCCGAGTGGAAATAGGATAGGATAGTATAGTTATAGATTTCGTTATGGGGTTACCCAGGGCATTCTCTGGACACGATGCTATCTGGGTAGTTGTAGATAGATTGACAAAGTCAGCACACTTTGTAGCAATGAGGGCTACTTATTCATTAGATAGATTAGCCCAGTTATATATACGTAAGATAGTGTGACTTCACAGAGTACCCAGTAGCATCATATCAGATAGAGACCCCAGGTTCACATCGAACTTTTGAAGGTCGTTACAGCATGCCTTAGGGACCAGGTTACGGTTTAGCACTACTTACCACCCCCAGACAGATGGTTAGACTGAAAGGACCATCCAGACCTTAAAAGACATGCTGAGGGCATGTGTGTTAGAGATTAAGGGTAACTGGGATGCATATCTGCCATTAGTTGAATTTGCATACAATAACAATTATCATTCCAATATTCAGATGGCCCCTTATGAGGCTCTCTATGGGAGGAAGTGTAGATCTCTGTTATGTTGGGTTGAACTAGAGGAGAGGAGTTTGCTAGGACCTGAGTTAGTGGACCAGACTACCTAGCAGATAGAATTGATTAGAAAGAAACTCCTTACAGCTCAGAGTAGGCAGAAAAGTTATGCCAATCGGAGAAGAATGTCGTTAGAGTTTGAGATTGGAGACCACGTATTCATCTAAGTGTCTCCAGTGACTGGGATAGGTCGGTCCATGAGGGTAAAGAAGCTTAGTCCTAGGTATATTGGTCCATTTGAAATTCTTGAGAAAATTAGACTGGTGGCCTACCAGATAGCCCTACCTCCAAACCTTACCCAAATCCATAATGTCTTTCATGTCTCCCAATTGAAGAAGTACTTACCAGACCCCTCACATGTCATAGAATATGAGCATATTTAATTACAGGAAAATCTTTCCTATGTAGTGAGGCTAGAGAGGATTGTGGATGCCAAGTTGAAATAACTAAGAAACAAGAGCATCCCTCTGGTAAAAGTGGTCTGAAAGGGCCTGACGTCTGAAAAGGCAACCTAGGAACTAGAGGATGACATGAAACGAAAATATCCAGAGCTATTTCCCTGAGGTATGTATCTAAATTTTGAGGACGAAATTTATTTTAAGGAGGGTGGAAAATGTAATGCCCGGTACGTTGTAAAAACACTAAAACGGATCAGTTTGAAAAGCAAGTCCCCTGAGATGAGTGATTCAAGGCCAAATAAAATTGGAATAAAATTTTAAATAATAGAAAATGAGAATTTGAGCCTTGAGTTGCCCAGAAATTGGGGTTGGAGTAATTCAAAAAAATTTGCTGAAAGGCTAATGGCATTTTTGTAAATAAGTGTAATTTTGGAAAAACACCAATAAGGACACTTTAAGTGGAAATTTTAAGTTACTCAGGGTTCTCAGAGGCCCCAAAAACTATGGGAAGCCCTGGGATTGGTAAAGCCCCTTCGATGTATTCTTTCCGACGTCGGTTGACCCAAACTTTAACCAGTTCATTTGGAAAGGTTTTAACTCCGATTTGAATGATTCCAAAGGTATTTTATTAAATTAGAAATCTAAACTTTATGATGGAAAAGATGGTCCTAAAAAAGGAGTTAAAACGAAGTTAAACCAGAAATGCCATTATAGAATGGCAAAAATGGAAACAAATTACAAAAAGAAGCTTCTAAATGCCCCTTTTAAGTCCACGTTACCTCCCCCTCTCTAAACTGACTTTCTTCTACCCAAATCTCAGAAAAGGAGCTACTGTCTTAGGCACACAAAGAGAGGGAATTTTGAAGGAAACTTGATTTCAAGGTAGTTTCTCTTCCCTTGATGCTTCTTTTTCTCCTTCTCCTCTTCCATGGTGGGACGCCTCAAACAGAACCATGAAGAGGGAAGAGTTTTTGTTTTATGATCCAAAAGAATCCATCAAACTAAGCCATAGAAAGATGGATTATACTAAAGAAATGTATGGAAAACTAGTAAAACGCAAGTTAGAAAAGTGTAGAGTGCTTGAACATAGTTTAAAATCTAGGTTGATTTAAGACTTCTCTATCATATGTGAGTGTTTGTTTGAGTTTCTAAGGCTCTTATGGAGCCTCCCCAGTGCCTCATCCATTAAGGAAAAATCTCAAACTCTATGGGTCTTTAATGAAAGCATAAATTGGTCAAAACCCATAGAGATAGTTAGGGGATGTTTTAAATGGTTTCAAACTTGATTTGGGACTTTATATGATAAAAGAAGATAGGAGAAACTCTCAGGAAAAATTTAGAAGCCTTAGGTTAGGAGATGAGGTAATGGCTTCCATAATGTAACCTTATGAAGCAACATGGACCTAGGTTTGTGAAAGTGAGTGTGTGATGGCTTCAAGGACCTTAAATGAGGTCAAGAGGTCTAAATATGGCAAGAGAATGGAACCAAGAATTTTATTTGTGGTAGTTGCTTCATTAGGTCATTAATGGAACCATATTGTGATAAATAGAATAAAGTGTAGTCTTAAGAGTGAGTTGGATGTTATAACTTATTCCAAGAGTATAATTAAGTGTTGTTTATTGTGAATAAGCCAAGGAAATCCAACACCACCCCTTTGTGCTTGTAGAACCGAAAAGGAGAAAGAATAAACAAAGTAAAGTTTGAATTTGGTCCAAGGTAGCTCTCCACCTTTTCTTGTTGCATATGTGTCATTGTGTACTTGTGTGTATGTTTATATGTTTGAGACATGCCACTTGATGCTATGTTGCTATTTTGGTACCAATATACTTTCTTGAATGTCTTTGAATTGTGGAAATGGCTCACAAGGATGAGGTAATGCCAAAAGTCCCTTAATGTGGGTGAGAAGATGCCAAAAGTCTCATGGCATGGGTGAGATAAGGCCAAAAATCCCTTGGATGGGTAAAGCTAAGTCAAAATGCCCAAGAACCAAGAGTAAGGTAATCCAAAAGTCCTAGAAATGGGGTGAGGTCAAACCAAAAGTCCTTAGCCCTCATTCTTATGCTTGACATGAGTTTGTGACACAAAAATATGAAAGTGGAATGCTTCATGAAGTGATTGATTGCATACTTGTACCTTCGACATGTTTTATGCCTTGAAAATGTGCTTGAATAGGTGTATGAGCTATTGAGATTCAATGAATCTCACCCCCTCCTTTCATCTTATATGATCTAGGTGGAGTTTAAAATCCAAAGAATGGAGGCCAAGAAGCTTGAATCTCTATCTCTTAGCAAATCTTCCCATTTTTGATGTACTAGGATGTCTAGAATGCCAAAGTAGATATGTAAATATTATTTTTGAGCCATGACACTTGAACAAGTGTAAAACTATGTAAAGTTAGTGTATGAATTAAGAATAAAGTTAAATGAATAGAAATGTACAATTTGACCCCTCGGAAGCCCATTTGTGCTTGTATGTTTATGGGAGTGGCATGATGAATTTGAGTTGCATGAGGATTCAGACCTTATGAGAGGCTCATGTATGCTATATTTATGCTTTTGAAGTTGCTCAAATATGTGTGAAATAATGGATGGCTCATTTAGACCAAATTTGCCCCTTTATTGGAACTAAAAGTGCCATAATCTTGAGTTATAGTAAAGTCTGACCAAATGACCTCTTCTTGACTTGAAATTTTTCATGCAAGTATATCTTGCCTAGAGCTTTTTGGAAAGCCAAAGATTAGGTCATTTTGACATCTGTGGAATTTTCTATGATTTTTCAAAGTTGGTATCAGAATTTCGAATTTGCACCAGTACTGTTCATTTGGTCAGTTGTGAAATTGTGTCATCCAAGGGGCAAAGTAGTTCAATGGCTACGAAATTTTATAAGAAAAAACTATGAATTCACAGAGACTTGTAGCAATTAGAAGAACCTCATTTGGAGGTCTGAGCTAAGAGATATGAATTTTTGAAATTTTAGAATAGCAACAGTAGCGTAGCACGACCTAAGTCATTGTTCCATTAAAATTAAGTAGCTAAACGTGATTTCTATAGTCTGAGTCTATTTTTACCATAAATTTAACATTCATAGCTTTCTAAATTGGTATCATTTTCATGGATTGGAGTATTTTGGAATTAATTGGACATTTTCGAAGTTTCTAGCAGACACTTACATCAGTACCAGTAGCTGTCCGAACCTTTACCCCTTTTCGCATGTTAAACGCTTTTTGTGTTATGTTTCATGGCCTGTATATATTTTTGACATAAATTAGACATTTTTATCTTTCCAAAATGGCCAAGAATGTATGATTTCAATTTTTCTAAAATTAGTTATGAATTTTGAAACTTCATATCAATAATCTGAACCAGTAGCCCAAACAGCAGTGACCCCAGTGGTGTTTTGGATGTCAAACGTTCTCCCCTTAATGGTTCATGAGCTGTAATTATTTTTACTATGGGGTAGACATCAAGAGATTTCTTGAATGGTAAAGGTTTTTAGGTTTCAATTTTTGTGGATTTAATTATGAATTTCTAAAATTGTGACAGAAAAACTGAAATTTCTGACCAAAAATAATAGTGAGTTTGATGCTTCCCTTTGAATTTCACAAGTTGTGGGCCAATTTTGGTAATGCAAAGGAGTTGTATTCATGTTATTAAATATTAGAATGTGATGTATGAGCTCATACGATCCACATGACATCGAATAAAATTTTCATACGTGACGCAACGGGAAATAAGGCATTATTTTAATGCCATTTTTTCATTCCCCTTGTGCAATTCATAATGTAAGACTTAGAAAGGATAGGAAGCAAGTTAGAAATATATGGTGTTACACTATCCATTCATAAAGGCAAATGTTTGTATTTGATAGGCCCATTGTGTATAGTCTACCACAAGCTGGTGGCCACAAGCCTAACAATAAAACAAGATGTGTGTCTGCCATTAAAAACAAATGGGGGGCTTAATCACAAGCCCATAGTCTAACCTAATGTTTCTTATGTAACATATTTATGGAATTGAGTCCACATGCACAAAACTCATCTAGCACTTATGTTTGAAAAAATGACACTTAAATTAATAGTCTTAGTCTATGTTTAGATGAATAACAAGGGAAGAAATGACCAATTTAATTTTAAACCCTTGTTTGGAAAAATTTTTATAGGATAAAATGGAAAGACAAAAAAAAAAGGACTTTAAAACTTTTTATTGCCATCAAAACTTTAGAAAGGATAGCCAACAAACTTTTACTCTGCTACCATAAGCATAGTAATAGCATGCTTAATGATGACTCTACATTTTTTAAGGTGATCTCAAACAACAAAATACTTTAGATCAATATGTTTATCTTACTCTCTCTTTTGTTATTCTTTACAAAAAAATTATTGTAGCTTTATTATCACAATAAATTCTTAATGGCCTTGAAATAGAGTCAACAATCTTAAGCCCTATGATAAAATTTCTTAACCAAATTACCTATTATGTGGCTTCATGATAGACTATGAATTTTACTTCCATAGCAAAAGAAGGGATAATACTTTGTTTACTACTTTTCCATGATATAACTCCTTTAACAATCAAAAACAAATATCTTGAAGTGGATTTACTACTTCTAAATATCTAGTAAAGTATGAATCTAAATATTCCACCACTTTAAGAATATCAATTTGTTTATGTATAGGCATATAATCTTTTGTTCTACGAAGATGTGTCATGACCTTCTTGGTAGCTTTCTAATGCTCAAATATTGGGGTTGCTTTAGTATATGAAGATGTTTCATGACCTTCTTAGTAACTTTCCAATGCTCAAATCTTAGGGCTACTTTAGTATCTACCAAATGTCCCTGTCATGAAGGTAATATTAAGCCTTGTACAAACCTATGCATATATTATGCTTCCTATTGTCAATGCATATGTTATCTTTTGTATCTTTTGTCATTTTAAGTCATTTTATGAACATTACTTTAAACTAAATTTGTCCTCTTTAATGATCATTCTACTATAAATGAATAATTATTCATGCTTAATCTCTCTAAATTCTTATCAATGTAGGCCTTTTGGGACAATTCTAATGTCCTTTGGGACTTGTCTCTATGTATCTCTATATCAATGACATATAAGGCCTCTTCAAAATTCTTCATTTCAAAATTCTTAAAGAGAAATTGCTTGTCTTATATAACAAGCCTAAGTCATTAGATGCAAGCAAAATATCATCTACATATAGGATTAAAAATGTATATCTACTCTCACTAATTTTAAGGTATATACATTGATCAACCATGTTTTCTGTAAAGCCACGTGTAGTGATTACATGATGAGATTTACCATACTATTATTGGGTGGCTTGCTTGAGTCCATATATGCATTTATTTAACTTACAAACTAAATGGCTTCCCTTTTGAAGGACAAAAAATTTAGGCTAAATTATGCATACATTTTCTTTAAGATCCCAATTGAAAAATGTCATTTTGACATCATCTAGTGTAACTTTAAATCAAAATGAGCTATTAAAGCCATAATAATTATAAATTAATCCTTCTTAGAATTGGAGAGAATGTTCGATGGTAATTAATACCTTCCTTCTAAGTGAAACCTTTAGCAAAATGTCTAGCCTTATATCATTTTGTTTTACCCAAAGAGTTCTTTTTTTGTTTTAAAAGCCTATTTATAGCCAATTGTTACAGCTTCTTATGGTAATTCAACAAGATCTTAGACTTGATTGTTTGCCATAGATTCCATCTTTTCTTTCATGGCTTCACACCAGAATGTGGAATTCATATCATTTTATGGCTTGTGAAAAGGATTAAAGATCATCCTTAAGATTGATAGTGGTATCAATCTCTTAAAGATATACACAGTAGTCATTAAAAATTACAAGCCATCTAATTTTTATGGATTTTCCTACCCCTATTAGATCTTGTTATAGGTTAGATTTTGAACAACGGCATCCATATTTTGAATTTCTTCATAGGATAATTGTTCTTCTTGGTTTGTTCACTCAACCAAGTATATTATGTCTAATGGTGGTTCAATTATTTCTCTAGTTTCCTTAAATGATACTTCACAAGGAAATGCACTTCCACTAAACTCAACATCCTTAAGAAATTTTGCATTTCTAGCTTCAATAATCTTAAGAGTATGCAAAGGATAGTGAAATCAAAATCCCTTGAATTCAGTGCATAGTCTATAAAGAAACCACTTATTATCCTCGAATCTAATTTCTTTAAATATGGACTATAAATCCTTACCTCCATTGGACAACCTTATATGTGGAAATGTCTTAAACTAAGATTCCATCCATATCATAATTCAAATAGTGTTCTTGAAACAACCTTCAATGGAACTTTATTTTAGATATAAACTATTGTTTTAAAAGCTGCACTCTATATGTTTAAAGGGAGATTAGAATTACTTATCATATGTCTCATTATGTTTATAAGTGTTCTATTTCTTCGTTCAGCAGTACCATTTTATTGAGATGTGTGAGGCATAGTATATTAGGCAATTATACCTTCCTTTTCAAGAAATTTAGCAAATGGATCTTTCATTTGTCTTATTTCTACATACCTTCCATAATAGTCATCACTACTATTAGATCTTACAATTTTAATCCTATTATCCTTCTATTTTTCTACTTTTACTTTATAGGTTTCAAAAGCATCTAATGCCCTAACTTTATCAAATAGAAGATAGAGATAGATAAATATGGTCATCTATAAATGAGATAAAATATCTATGACCATTGAAATGGGGAATGGGAAATATAACACCATAATTTCTTAGCTCATTTTATGCCATCTCTATGCCTCATATCAAGCATTTCACATAAAAGGCAAAAATAATGGCATTAAATAATGAATATTTTAGCATTACGTCACGTCGCATATGAAAATTCCATTTGGTGTCATGTGTAACGTCCAATTTTTTGTAAAATACCAAAATGAGTCAGTTTTCAAAGCAAGTCCCCTGAGATGAGTGATTCAAGGCCAAAAAAAATTTAGATAAAATTTTAAATAATAGAAAATGAGGATTTGAGCCTTGAATTGCTCAGAAACCGGGGTCAGAGTGATTCGAAAAATGTACCGAAAGGCCAGTGACATTTTCGTAAATAAGTGTAATTTTGGAAAAGCACCTAGGAGGGCTTTTTAAATAAAAATTTTGAGTTGCCCAGGCTTCTCAGAGGTCCCAAAAACCAAAGGAAACCCCGAGACCGGTAAAGCCCCTCCAGTGTACTCTTTTTTACGTCGGTTAACCCAAACTTTGACTGGTTCGTTCAGAAAGGTTTTAGGTCCGATTTGAGTGATTCCAAAGGTATTTTATTAAATTGGGAATCTAAATTTTATAATGGAAAAGAAAGTCCTCAAAAAGGAGCTAAAACGAAGGAGAAACAAAAATGCTAAGAATGAAGGGCAAAATTGGCATTAAAGTGTTAAAGAAAGCTTTTTTCTTCTTCTTTATATGCCAAGTTCTTTCTCTCCTCTCTAAGACCAACTTGCTTCTGCCCATTTTCAGAGGAAAACTCCAGCTTCTTAGGTGCACAAGAGGAGGAAGATTTTGGAGGAAGAAATTTAAGAAAAAGGTAAGAAACTTTAAGAAATTACATATCTTCCTTTTTGAAACTTGCTCATCTCCTCTCAAGCTCTCTTTCTATAGTTTTAATGGAGATTTTGGTGCTATTTTGAGGGTAGAACAGAGGGGGGAATTTCGAAATTTGAAGAAGCAAGCCAAGCAAAGGAAGAGCCTTCTTGGAAGAGCTTGATTCAAGGTACTTTCCATACAAGATGTTGCTTCTTTTTCCTTAGTTCTTCTCCCATATTTTGGCCAAAACATACCTAAGAAGAGGGAAGGGTTTTTGTTCAAGAACCATCAAGAATTAGTGAGATTAAGTTAGAGGAAGATGGAAGATACCAAGAAATTCCAAGAAAATCCATGAAACTAGAAGTTGGAAAAGTGTAGAGCATTTAAGGGGATTGTAAAAACTGATTTAATCCATAAGTTCCTTTGGTTATTTAAGTGTTTCCTTGACCTCCTACAACTCTTAACAACCTCCCTAAATGGTTCCCCCATCAAGAAAAAACCAAGAAGCCATTAAATCCTATTTATGCTCTAGGTTTCGGGCAAGTAGGGATGGCATAGTTAGAGAAATTTTTAAATTTTTCTAAAGTCATTCTTGAGTTATATTTTATGAATAAAGATGAGTAGAGGCTTTGGAAAAAATTTAGAACTCAAGAAAAGTGAATTGGGGTCATAGGTTCCATATTATGACCTAAAGAAGCAACATGGTACTAGGCTCTTTGTTTTAATGGTGTGGTGGCTCCAAGAGGCTTAAAAGAAGTCAAGAATCATAATTGAGAGGGAAGAATGAGGCCTAAAAGTTATTTGAGGAATGTTGCTTCATTAGGCACCATTATGGACTATAATGAAGCCTATCGAGTAATCTAGGGCTTAAGCAAATTGTATAGCTTTAGAATATGTTTCATGAACCTAATTAGTTCCCTTAAATTATATCTAGGGTAAGAGAAACCATCTCCACCAAATTTTGGGTGTATAGCCGAGGCAAATGAGGGAAATCCAAGGAGAAAAGTGTGTAGATTTGTATAAGGTAGCTCTCTCCACCTCTCTCATGCATGGATATGTGTTAGCTTGTTTTATGATGTGTGTATGTATATTTTTTGCTATGAAATGTATGCTAGCATGCTCTTACATACCATGACTCTTGATGCCACATTATGCTTTTAAATGAATATATGATGTGTGGTTGAGCTTGCTTGAGTGTGGAGAGGCCAAGAACTCTTCACCATGGTGAGGATGAGCTAAAAATCCTTGAGCTTGGTTGAGACAAAGTAAAAAGTTCCCAAAAGCAAGGCGGACTCCTAAAAAGTGTGGTTGAGTCTAAAGATTTCAAAGAATAGGTGAGGCTAACCCAAATACCATGGAAAGAAGTGTGAGGCCAATCTAAATACTTGGTGAGCTCTTAGCCTTGTATGATGTGGTTCTATGCCAAGTTTGATTTTAAATGTTCATGACTTTTATTTTTCCACACATGCATTCATAGAACTTACTTGCACATATTGTGTGTGATGGAATGCGAAATGAGCTATTGAGATTCTTGAATCTCACTCCCTCCTCTTAAATGTCCTAATATGCTAGGTGAACTAAGTGGACATGGCATTGAGAGCCAACCACATTGAAGAAAGAAGATTGCCACCCTTATACTTGATGTTTGTCTTTTGATTCACAATAAGATTTCATGATGTATGTTATTATTGTAAATACTCTATGATCCCTTGGACAAATGTAAAAATGATATTATGTGATAGATAAATGAATGAGTATGGTGTATGTATTCTAGAACATAGATTGAGTGTTTATGCCAATGTATGCATTTGAGAAAAGTTTGGTGTAATGTGTATAAGTGAGGGTAAAAAGGCCAAAATGAGATGTAAATGGTTTGGGACCATTTGGGTAGCTCCCCCAAGTCTTAAACATACTTTTAGACTTGCCCAAAAGGTGCCAAGACCCAAGGGAAGCCAAATGGCAATTTTGGTACCCTATGAGGAGCCAAAAGTGACCAAAATGGAACCTTATATTACTTTTTAGCTAAATGATTTATTCTTGATTTGAGATTTGGCATGCTATTAGAATATGTTGAGAGCTTTTTTAGAAGTTAAAGATCATAATTTTTAGAGATCTATAGAATATTTGATGATTTTTTAAAATTGGCCAAAATTCTTGAAATGGTCTGATGCACTATTACATTGGGTCCAAAATCATTTTCTATCACATGAGGCCCAAATGAAGTCCAATTGCCATGAAATTTTATAGGCAAAAACTAGAGGTTATAAGTGACTTTTTCCAACTAGAATAACCCTATTTGGATGTCTATAGAGGGAGATATGATTTTTCAAAGATTCAGTTCAGTGTCAGGCGTCTAACCAGACCTTAGTCACTGTTTGATCGAAATTTAAGGTCTGGGCGAGCTTGAACTGGTTTGGAGTGATTTTTCCCTTCTAGTTAATATCCTCAGATTTCCATATTGGTATCATTCACTTGAATTGGAATTTTTCGAAATTAATTAGACATTTTTGAAGTTCATATCAGTAAATTGTGACAGCATCAGGACCTAATCTGACCTCTAGACTATTTCACATGTCAAACGCTCTGTGTGTGGGATGTTATGACTTGTACATATTTTTAGTATGAAGTAGACATCCCAAGATTTCCAGAATAACCAAGATTAAATTATTTATATTTTTCTATATTTAGTTATAATTTTTCAAATTTTTGGACAGAATGGGGACAAATCTGGCTGAAATTCAATAAGTTCAATTTATGCTTCATTTCGGTTTCCTTGGCTCATGAGCAAGATTTTGTGATCTAAATGAGTATTAATGATGTATTTAAATATAAGGATACATGGTATAAACCCACACGGTTCACATGACACTAATTGTGATTTTTTAAGCATGACATAACGCGATTAAATCCATTCTTGTTGGTTCCTTTTCCATGTGCTCTTATGAACATGATGATATAGAGCTTATGAATGCCATAAATAGGGTTAGATATATATGGTATTACATCACGTGGACCATATGAGCTCATGTATTATATTCTCATATTTAATTACATGAATACAACTCATTTCCATCACTGAAAGTGGCCTACAACTCGTGGAAAGCAAGAAGATACATAAAATTCATACTTGCATTTTTGGCTAGAAATTTCTCCTTTCTATCACAAACTTTGAAAAATTATAATTAATTCTAGAAAAATTGGAATCATGCATTCTTTTCCATTCTAGAAAGCTACACATATCTACTTTATATAAAAATATGTCTAGACCATGAAACATAACACAGAAGACGTTTGACACTCGAAAAGGTGCAGAGATCTGACTAGCTACTGGTACTGTCACAACTTTCTACTACAAAATTAAAAAATGTCTAATTAATTTCACAAAAATTCAATCTATACAAATGATACCAATCTAAAAATTTACAGATGTTATTTAGAAGGAAAAAATAACTCCACACCAGTTCAGGCACGCCTAGACCTCTAAACACAATCAAACAATAGTTGAGGTTAGTTTGAGCGCCTGATACTGAGCAGAATCTTTAAAAATTCATATATCCCTCTCTAGACTCTAATTGAGGTTTTTCCAGTTAGTGCAAATCATTGAGAATGTCTGGTTTTTCTTTATAAAATTTTGTAGTAATTGGACATCATTTGAGCCCTGAGTGACAAAAATTATTTTTAGACCAGTATGAACAATGACATGACTAAAATTAGAATTTATTTCAACTTTGAAAATTTATCAAATATTCTCTAGACCTTCAAAAATTCTGTTCTTTACCTTTTCAAAAATATCTCAACAAGATCTAGTTGCATGCCAAATCTCAAATCAAGAAGAACTCATTTGAATAAAAAATGGTATAGGTTTCCAATATGGTCAATTTTTATTCCATATAAGATACCAAAGTGTCTAAATGATTTCCCTTGATATTTGACACCTCTTGGGTAAGTCTAAAACTAGGATTATGACTTGTATGAGCTACCCAAATAGTCCCAAACCTCATGTATCTCAATTTGGTCATTCCACTTCCATTTATACATTAATGCATCAAATTTCTAAGAAGCAAAATTTGCCATTACATACTCAATATACATTCTAATGGTCACATAACATAATCTCTCATTTATACATCACATATTAACATAATTATACATGTTCAAATAGTCATAGGTCATATACAATAATGGATTACATCAATTGCCATTCATAAGGCCTTAAAGTAACAAAATCTAGGTATTTTGATATCAAGCTCTCATATTTCATGTGGTTGGCTTCCTTGATTTCTTGGTCCACCTAGCATGTTAGATCATTGGAAAAGAGGGAATGAGATTCAAAGAATCTTAATAGCTCATCTCCCATTCAATCATACATAAAAGATACAAAACAAGTCTTACAAATGCATGCATAGGCATATTGACATATGCAATAATTCAAGAAGCATTCTTGGCATTTGAAAAAGTCACACTAGTATACATAGGCTTGCCAAGTATGTAGATTGGTCTCACCCATTCACTTGTAGATTTTGGACTTGCCTCACCCACTCTTTAAGAGGTTCTTGGACTCAACCTTACTCTTAGGAATTAACTTCACTTTTAAGAGACTCTTTACTTTGTCTCAACCAATCTTAAGGGTTCTTGGCTTATCCTCACCATAGCTAAGGGTTCTTGGTTTCACCACACTCAAGCAAACAAAAAAAAATATCATGAATATCATTTAAAAACATAATACATCATCATGGTACCATGGAGTAAGAGCTCATACTAGAACATTTTTTATAACTTAAAATATACATACACACATTCAAAGACAAGTAAAGCAAATAATCCTGCATGAGAGAAGGTGAAAAGAACTACCTTGGATGCAACCATACACTTTTTCTTTTAGATTTCCTCTCCCTTCCTTGGCCTCACACACAAAAAGGTGTAGGAATAATTTTTCTTGGCGTAAACACAATTTATGGAAGCTAATTAGGTTCATGAAATTAATTCTAAGGCCACACAACTTGCTTAGACTCTAGCTTAACTTATAAACCCTTTTATGTTTTCAAAAATGTACCTAATGAAACAATGTAACAACCGGGAAAAAGAAAAGAAAAGGGAAAAGAAAGGAAGTGAAATCTGGAAATTTTCGGAATCCAAAATTTCTGCCAAGTCCTCTCGCAACAGCGAGAAACGGTCTCGCCACAGCGAGAGAGCTAGTTCGCAATAGCGAAAGCGATTCTAGCTATAGTGAGTGCTGGCAGCAGCCCATACAAAAACCAGGGAGTTACCCGCTGTAGCGGCGCCATAGCGAGAGTGAAGTCTGGAACTGACGCGATTTCGCCATAGCGAGTGGTAAATCTCGCCATAACGAATGGAACTGGCACGAGCTCGCCGTAGCGAAGGTTACACCTCGCCATAGCGAAGCCAGATTACACGAGCTCGTTATAGCGAAGGTTAGTTTTCGCCGTAGCGAGAGTCGGTCCGGAAGAGAGTAAATAGCGAGATTTAGACTTCATTAAACGCCCAAACTCATTTCTTCTCTCATATCTGCCCTAAGCTTCGACCCAAAGAGAGAAAAGAGGCGAGGAGAGTGTGAGAGATCAAGAGAAGGAAGAAGATTAAGGGAAAGGTAAGGTCACTTCTCCCATTTCTCTTCAGATTTCTGATCCCCTCCCTTTGCCCTCTTTTCCTATGGTTTTGTTTGCAAGAATGGACGATTTCTGGGTATGGGTCAGAAGAGGGAAAGTGGAAAACGCTTTTGAATTATTGTGTTTTCTTTGAAAATGTGATTTTCCACTACCATGGGAGCTTGAGAGAGAGAAAGGGGTTAATGGCATTCTAGAGAGAGAGAACTCTAGGTTATGGTATATAGGAGAATTTGATCTGAAGGATTATAGGGTAAGAGAGTAATTGCATGCTTTTGTGTGTCTAGGCTCAAGAGAAATACCTCCATCAAGGTGTGATTGTGAACTTAAGGAGGGAGAGGAGAAATTGAAAGGAAAAGCTAGTGAAGGCTTTGGCTCCAAAGGTAGCTCTCTCTTTCACTCTTTCTTGTTGCTTTCTTGGATATGATAGTCATTGTATGATGTATATGCTTGTTGTATGGAATATGCCATATGTTATTGCTTTGATGCATTGAATGCCAATAAGCTTGTATGTTGAAATGTGAGATTGCTCGGGTGAGGTAGTGCCGAAAGTCCCATGAGATGGGTGAGGTGAAGCTGAAAGCCCTTGAGATAGGTGAGACAAGGCCAAAAGTCTCCAACGAGTGAGGCCAAGTCAAAAGTCCTTAAACTCGGGTGAGGCCATCCAAAAGTCCCTAGACTCGGGTGAGGCTAGACCAAAAGTCCCTGGAGCTCATTTTTGGCATTGTTGTGATTCCATAGCATGTACATTGTGTGTTGGTTGATTGAGAATGGCTAAGTGCTTATTCACATGCTTTGACTTGTTATATGCCTTGATTGCTTGCTGGATTGAGTGCTTGAGCTACTGAGATTCCCCCGAATCTCACCCCTTTCCCCTCCCAACTAATATGCTAGGTGGAGCTCAAGGAGAACCGAGCACACACCAAGGAGCCTAGGAGCATGTATAGGGAAATGTTAGTTTATTTTGATATTTTGATGTATAAATGATGTAAAGTGGTGCCAAATGAAGATGTGCCCACTATTTTTGAGATGTAAAGTTTGTAACACATGTAGAAATATGAAAGGATGATGTATGAACTATGTTAGTAGCCAAAGTAATGGAAATGTGGGTTTTTACCCCTCTGATGCATGAATGTTGATGTGTAAATTTAGCCGTAGCATAGTGAAAATAGAATGTATGATGATTTGGAGCATATGAACATGTTAGATATACTAGTTTTATGCTTTTGAACTTGTCCATGTGGAGTGAGAATGTGAGAGAGGCTATTTAGACCTGTTTTGGACCTATGGGGTGCCAAAACTGGTATTTTTGTGAGCTCCGTCAAAGTATGACCGGATTAGCTCTGTTTGCCATGAAATTTGGCATGCCTCTAGAGTTTGTAGAAAGCTTCTTGAGAAGCTAAAGTGGGTAATATTCGGAAGATTATAGAATATTTGGGGAATTGTTGAATTTGGGAGAATTTAAGGGATTGGTCATGTACTGTTCATCTAAACCAGAAAATGAAATCTGTGGCACTTTTAGACCAAATGGATTCCAAATGAGGTGAAATTTTATACACATAAACTAGAAAACGAAAGTGACTTGTAGGAACTGGAATCACCCGAATCGGAGGTCTGTAGAGAGAGATTGAACCGACTGAAGTTCTGTATCAGCATCAGTGAGCTTATCTGACCCCCATCACTGTTCCATCGGTTTTCGGGGTGCAGGAGCTACTGAACTGATCTGGACTTATTTTTCTCCTCTAGTAGACATCCGTATCTTTCCGAATTGGTGCCCAGATTGGATTTTTGTGGATTTAGTTATGAATTTCCGAAAATCATGACAGCAAGCTGCACCAGAAACAGTGACAACTAGACCTTCCTCCCATTTTCGATGTCAAACTTGGTCCAAACGATGTGTTTGTGATTGGGAATGATTTTTAGTGTAAAGTTGACACTTAGAGCTTTCCAGAAAGCTAAAGTTTTCTGCATTCCCATTTTTCTACAATTAATTATGATTTTCCAAACTTAGAGCCAAAATATGACTTTTGGGCCCAAGTGAGAAAAAGTAATTTTTATAGTTTTCGGCTCTATACCTGTGGCCTATGATTTGATTTATGCTATGTATGAGTCATATGTATGGAGTTTGAGTTGAGAATGCTTGAGATGGGTTCACAGGACCCACGGGGAGAAAGATGAGTATATGAAACCCTGGTTCATAGCATGTAAATGCCACGGGAGAGTGGTGACTCTTTGGAAATCATATAGAACCGAGCCTATAGAGAGGCTAGGTAGTGGTAGTAGTTTAAGGTGTCACAAACAACACCTATCAAATAAATTCTAGGCTCCATTTTTTCCTTTTAAATATGATTTTTGACTCCTTTTAAGCCTCTTGGAGTCATCATACAATTAAAATGAAGAGCCTAACTACATGTTGTTTCTTTAGATCATATTATGGAACATATAAGGCTAACTCACTTTCTATGGTTTCTAAATTTTTCCCAAGGCCTCCACTCATCTTCACTCATTATATATGACTCAAAAATGGGCTTGGAACAAATTAAAACTATCCCTAGGTACTCCAACACCCTTAGGCCGAGACTATGCTTGATTTTGGCTTCCATAGAGTTTGCTTTGTTTTCTCAAGGGAAGATGAACATAGAGGGACTTCTAAGGATCTTAGGAGTTCACTTAAACTCTTATTTAGACATAGGAATTAAGAGATCAAATCAGATTTTATAAGGAATATTTGAAACCCTAGAATTTTCATATTGAATTTCTATGGTTATTTGTTAATTCTCTTTGCATATTCTTAACCTCCACACCCTTTTTCCTAAAAATTGCCCATGGTTCTACCTAAAAATCAAGCCCTCCTAGGACTTCTTGAGTGGGGCAAATGGGTGGAGAAGAGGAGCAAGAGGTAGTAACCATGGAAGAAAAAATTACCTTATTTTTCTTTATTTTTCTCACTTGAATCTTGTCTTCTTTGGGTTTATCTCTTCAAATCCGAATTCTTCCCTTAATTTCTCCCTTGAAAAAAATTTATAAACTTCATTTTAATCATAGAAAACAAAGGAGAATAGAGGAGAAGAGGTTTGGAAGGAAGAAAGCATGACAAACTAGTAAAATTTTTTACCTTTAAGCCTTGATTTCTCCTCCTCCTCTTCTTCCCTTGGTGTGCCACTCTCCTAGGGTTTCTTCTCTAGTTTAAGGTAGAAAAATATGAGACTAAATGAATGGGAGAGTGGGCCATCCTATATATACAGGTGGAAGAGAATGATTTTTTCAAAAATTCTCATTTTGCCCTTTGTTTTTGGCATTTTTATTTCTAATTCGTTTTAGCCTCTCTTTTAGAATCATCTTTTCCATTATAAAATTTAGGTTCCTAATTTAGTAAAATACCTTTAGAATCACTCAAATTGGAGTTAAAACCTTCTCAAACGAATCCGTCAAAGTTTAGGTACACTGATATTGAAAAATATCCACCAGAGGGGTTTTAACTATCTCAGAGTTTCCCATAGTTTTCAAGTCTTCTGGGAACCCTAGAAAACTTAAAACTTTCATTTAAAAAGCCTCTTATGTGAATTTCAAAAATTGTTCAAAATTACAAAAATGCCATTACGTTTCGTAAGTTTTTTATAAGAAATTATTTCTTCATTCTAACTCCATTTTTCTTTCCTTCTGAGCCTAGAATTATCATTTTTAGGAGTCTAAAATGTTACTTAAATTTTTTGGGACCTTAACTAATTCATTTCGGGGGACTTGCTTTAAAAATGCGTTTATTTCCATCTTTTAACGAAAACCGGACATTATAGGAAACAATCCATAGATATCTGTATGGATGATTTCAAGAATCTTTGAAACTTTTCTGGACACCTTAATTTAGTAAACATATTAATTTGCTTTCCCTTTATGCATTTGAATACAAGTACCAAAACTAGTAAATTAAAAGATAGCTAAGATTTCTCTCTTTTCTCAATCGATTAATTTTATTCATTGAACTAGTCTACATAAATAATTAATAAGGTAATAGATCTACCTCATCTTAAGTGAAAATACAAGGGATAAGATAATACAAAGCAAACTCAAATACAAAACAAAAAGGATAAGGCATAACAGCCTGAAGAAGCCATCATATAAGTGTTTATATATGTTTAAACATTGATAAGAGGTTGTTAAATAAAAATGATGATAAGATAACATTAAGAGGATATTAATAATAAATAACTTCCAACATTCCCTTATAAGTTAGGTTATAGGTAGTAATCATGCTTAAATTTGACCTCAATTCTTTAAACTAAACTTTAGGTAGTGCCTTTATCAAAAAATTAGCAACTTGAAACCTTGTAAGGACATGAATAAGCTCCACCACCTTTGAATCAAATTTCTCTTTTATAATGATGATCAAGTTCAACATATTTTGTCCTATCATAAAGAATATGATTCTTAACAATACTTAAGACAACCAAGTTATCATACATCACCTTCGGAGGCTTTTATATAGTAATTCTCAATTCCATAAGTAACCTTTGTAACCAAATTCCTTCTCAAATGCCTTATGACAAAGATCTATACTCTACTTTCACATTACTTTTGGCCGCCACTAGTTTTTTTTACTTTTCTAAGTTACTAGGTTGCTCTAAACATAAGAACAACACCTAAACGTCAACTTGGGATCAATAATTGAACCTGTAAAGTTAGTATTAGAATAAACTTTTTTTTTGACCTTTTTAGAAAGAAAAATTCCATTCCTAAGGGTCATTTTTAAGTATCTAAGTATCTTGTACCTTGTGAGTTGTCTTAGAAGTCATTTTTCAAATTAATAGATCATCATCTTATGCTTAAGGCTAGTGATGATATAAGACTTTGAAATATCATGTAATTTCAAACATGATATTTTTAAATATCTAGATTTAGACTTACTTTAAGAAAATATACTTTGAAACCAACGTGGCACAATATTCCATTATATCTATTTTTTAGTTATCAACAAAGTATTAATCAAAGATAGACCCTAAAGAAAGACTAAAAGATATGTTTGAACTTCAATATTCAATTGTTTGAATACTAAATGGTTGAAAAAGTAGAAAAGTACATATTAAATAGATTATTTATTGATATAAGAATTAAAATTTAAACTTTAGGCCCTAATCTCTGTATCATCACCTTTTTTTAATTTGATTTTTTGGTTAAAAAAATGGTAGTATGCTACGAATTTTGAAACAAGTAAAGGTACCTTTGATTTCTAAAGAAAGCTATTAAACTAGTCTATACGCGTTAGGAAATCTTTGTAAAAAGGATTGGTTGTCATAAGAATTTTAAGACATATTTGGTTCAAGGAGGGAATGGGAGAGGGTGAGGGAATGGAATGTAAAATATCTATTATATCTTTGTAATTATTACTTAACAATGCTTGTCATTTTTGTATTACTTTTTTTTTAAAGTATGGACACCAGAGTCATTTACCATCCATTCTATCCACTTTCTTTATTCCTTTCCATTCCATTCCTTCCCATTCCTATGGATTTAGTTTGGATTCCTTCAATCAGTTGAGTTAATATCTGCATTGACCCTCTTTTTTAAATTTTTTTAATTTCTATTAATGACTACTACATATAGCAATATAGGTGTATTTAATCATTTTTATCTTTGACTATTAATTCATATATGAATTTGTACATGTATATATTTACTATTTGAATTATATATATATAGTATTTATTTATGTATATTTCTTTTGTCAAGAATATAATATGAATTAAATGCCAAACACATGGTATCATAGCCACAATATTTGCCTTTGCCTATATGTGCTATCTGATTTATTTCGATTAGTAGAAATTAGCACATTTAGTAGTTATATGCAAGTCTATTATGATTATGGAGCCTATATTGTTTTATTTTGTGCCTTAATATGCCTAAAAGAAAAGTTTTGCTTTTGCCATGATTTGCAAGGAATTTTTTAGTATTTTTTGGCCAATTTGACACAAAAAAAATCCTTGTATTTTTATGATAAATTTTTGCTTTTGAAATGTAAAAAATGAAGCCTTGGAACCTTTGAAAATGTTTGGTCAAAATGAGTCTAAATGAGGACAACAAAACCAACATATCGTTTCGTCATTATAGGTAAAAACGACATTTTGTTTTGTAATTGTTTTTTATCATTTTGCTAAAAAAAAAACACATCATTTTATGTTTTAAGTGTTTCTAGGTTTGGGTTGTCACATGATGTATTATTTTAGCCACTATCAAGCTAGGCCTCATTTTTTTTTACTTTCTTTTTTAAGATGTTATAAAAAAAAAAATTCATTTTGGACTAATTTTGTTTTTGGGTCAAAATATAGTTTGAAATTTTTTTAGGACTTTTGGGCCATTATTTTGGCCTTTTTGGCATTTTTAAGGAAAAATGCATTTGGGCCACTTTTAGGCCATTTTTCAACCTTCTTTGGATTTTTTAATTTTTGGGCCTTTAAAGAATTTATTTTTGAATCTTTTTTAAATGCTTTTTATTCTAGGCCTTGGATAGAATTAATTTTTGGTAAATCTTATGGCACTTTGGATTTGTTTTGGTATAAAGAGATAGCCTAAATAAAGGTTGTTTTGTATGAAATTTTGTAAAATTTTTAGTACCATTTAATTTTGTCTAAATAATGGAAAATGATTTTTTTGGACAATTTGGGCACATTTAGGATAAAGCCTAAAAGGGATAATTTTAATTACTTAGTTACATATGGTTAAGTTGATTGATCAATTAATTAATTCTCATTAAGTAATGAAAATATTAGTATATATACTTGTTTAAGTGCAAATTACGATATAGTTGTCTTGTGATAAGCATATTTAGTTAAAGAATAGCTACAACATCATCCCACTTGTAAATATGCATACTTGCTTTGTTTTAACAAACATAAACATTACATAAGGACTTGAAGACATCAATTCTAATTAGTTATGAGGTATGATGATTTTTTGCCTATAGGAAGAGATTCATATATGAATACTTGATTAAAGTGAAATAGAAAGTACTTTATATTTTCCAAGTGTCTCACAAGCATTAGCAAATCATGAATGCTTTCTAGTTTCATCATAAAAGGCACATAAATTAATAATAAGCTAAAATCTTTGCCCATAGGTAGATTTTAGTTATATGTAATTTATATTTTAATATGACTTGCATTAGTGAACATACAATATTTATGATGTTTAATTGCTTTAATTTATATTAAGTGAGCAAGGATTAATTGTAATATTTACTTGTAGCAACTTTATCCCTTTTAAATTGTTGAAATTGCTAAATGATCATTCTAATTAGGGCACTTATAGGACATGAAAGGAGAGAATCCTCCTTCATTTTGGCTATCTTGACCTTGATTCTGCTCTTTGTTAATAAAACCTCTAGTATAGACTATTACTAGCATACAAGTTGAGATAGTATTTTATGAGTGTTAGGAGTGATCCAATTGCCTTATATGTCTATAATATCTCATATAAGGGTTAGTTATTATAGGTCCATACCTGAATGTGAGAAAGTCAAGGATTACTTGTAGTCTATAGACAAACAATATAAGTTGTCTAATAGGTTATTAGTTAGTACATTGATGGTAATGTTGCCTTTCATTAAATTAATTGACATTAAGGGTATGTGTGAGCACATAATGCAAATACTTAATTCTCTTTACATAAGAGATCTTTGATTCCTTCTTGGTGTAGTTGATCCTTAACTCATTATCTTCTTTATATGGGCCACTTGAAGATTTCTTACAACACACATTAAGAAAGGTAGCCAAGAAATAAATTATTGCAATAGGTAGAGAAAAAGAAAATTGGCTCAATCAAGAAAGTGGTAGGGGCCTACATAAAGCTAATGTAGTTACTAGTTCCAAGAAGAAAGGCAATAAAAGGAAAGCCAATAATGAAGGCATTGCCTCTATTTGTGAAATGAATAAGAAAGTAACTCGATTATTTTTTACAAGAAGAAGGAGCATATAAGGGAAGATTGCCCTAAGAGAAAAAAAAGACTTGGTTGGTGAAAAAGGTAAACTTTTATCTTTTATATGTTTTAAGTTTAACAAGATTTAGATTTGTCATGTTACAAAGTGAATTGATTTTGGATCTATAATACACATTGCCAATACCATGTAGAGTTTTCTCGTGCAAAGGAAATCATGTCCTAATGAGCATAAAGTTTTCCTTAGAAATAAGATTGGTTTACAAGTAGAGGCTATAAAGACTTGTAGCTTTATTTTAAGAACTAGCTATGTATTACACTTAGAAAAAACCTTTATGATTCCAAGTTTTTCCTTGGAACTTAATTTTTGTTTCTAGACTTGTTTCCTTAAGTTTTTCATTAAATATTTATGGATCTATTTTTAATGAAAAATACTAGTTGGGAAAATTTCTTTGAATGATGGTTTGTATAAAATCTATAATAGCTTGAATGTCCTTAATACTTAATGCCAATGCATGTTAATATTAGTGTTGAACATTGTATCATGTATGAAAAGTCTTTTAGTATGTGACATAGGAAATTAAAACACATCTCCATTGAGAAAATAAGATATTAGTGAAGGATATAGTTATTTAATCTTTAGACATTACTAACTTTGATGAGTGCACTTCATTAAAGTTAAGCAAACCAATATGTCATATAAATAAGCTAGAAGAAGTCCTAAATTATTAGAGATTATGCATACTGACATTTGTAATCATAATTTAAACTCTATTGGTAAGAAATACTTTATTCTTTTCTTTTTTTTAAAATAAAAATTCATGCTATATGTGTATCTATAAGTTTTATAATAAAAGTGAAGCACTTGATAACTTTAAAGTTTATAAAGTAAAAGTAAAAAAATAATTTGGTAAATAGATTAAGATCATAAGATTAGTTAAAGGAGATGAGTGTTTTGGTGGGTACACCAACAAAGGATAGGCACATGGCCTATTTGTTAAGCTCCTTAAAAAGTATGATATAGTTGCAAAATATACCATGTCTAATACACCTAAGGAGCATGGACATAATGAGATGTGTGCTAAGAAATTCCAAACTTTCTATCTTTTTATAGAGAAAGGTAATTAAAACAATAGTATATATTCTGAATAAGGTTCTAATAAAGGCTATTTCTAGTAGACCCTTTGAAAGTTGGAAAGGTTGGAAATCTAACTTGAATTATATACATTTATGAGGTCATTATGCAAAAGTTAAAGTGTACTATCCACAGGAGAGAAAGTTAGATCCTAAGAATATTGCTACATATTTTGTATGCATATCCAACATATTCTACTATGTTTGTAGAGTCTAAAATGCCAAGTTTTTTAAAGATGATAATTAGTAGGAGTGATCAATCTTATGACATGGTCATTAAAGATAATCATATTCCAAAAAACAACTTCCACTAATAATAGTGGAACAATAATTCTTTATGACACCTATCAAATTGGAATGAATATTGAACATCATGATATTTCATAAAATCCAAGCTGATCATGTTAGAAATTAGGAGGATCTACATTTAGTAGATCTTACCATTCCCAATGAGGCAACTTATAATGTTGAAGAGACACTTCAAGTAGTGGTAAAAGACCCTTCTATTAAGTAGCCTCAACCTTCATACAAGGTTAAACTAAAGAGATCAATAATTATTAGAAAACCAGTAATTTCTATCAAGTACATGGTGTGTGTCTACTTGAATTTGACTATGACATAAATGTTAAGAATGACCTATAACATTCTGACAAGTAATAAGTAGTGATAATTCCAAATTGTGGCATAATACAATGATATATGAGATGAAAATTATGGCAAGTAATTAAGTTTGTGATTCCTTTTATATCATCACGGCATCAGTTGCCCATCTTTGACTTGGAATTACATTAAATAGATATGAAAATGACCTTCCTTAATGTTAATCTTAAAGAAGAGGTATATTAGATGTTCGAGCCTATTTAGGGAAGCCTAAGTTATTAAGGATATCTTTTACTATTGGGCTTTTGTCATTGAACTTTGAAGGAAGGGTCTATATAAGTAGGTTTGGAACCACATGTTGATCTAAAACCTTTAGGTATTAAATCTATAGACCTTTCTTATTTATATATCCCTCCTCTAGTCTAATTCTATTTAGTATAAGACTTCCTACTTACACTTGTAACCCAATAATCTCCCCATCAAGTGCGAGTCCATCACACCTATATGCTCATTCTTTTTCAAATATCTTTATAGTAGGCCATTGTTATATCTCAAGCATGCTAAAAGTGTCTACATGCTTGTCACCTTAAGTTGGTTAGTCTACCTTTAAAAGAGCCTTCCTTTACCTTTAGTCTATGCATATCCTGATCTCCATAATCGATAGGTTGGATTTATAACTACCTTAAACCAGAGCCTTAGAGCCATACCTTACCACCCTACCTTAAAAAGACCTCATTGCACTAGTTATTACTTAAGTGTGCACTTAATAACCTCTACAATCCATCAGTTGCGAGTTGCACCCATCTCAAACTAAACTGTGTCATATCTTTATAATCCATAAGCTTGTGGCCATACCATCTCACCTAACTTAAATTAGAGTTGCCACTTTCTCCACTTAAACCATTATCTCCATACTTGTCTATTGTCCCTATCAAACCATCATCTCTGATACCAATTGTTAAATGTCTAAGATATTGGGGATATCTTCAACCATTGAGCTTTCATTAAAGAAAATCCTATATAAATGGGCTTAACATATTATCTTAACCCAAAACCTTAAAGTATTATGTTTATGGCCTTTCCTACTTATATACTATTTCTCTAGTATACTTCTATCTAATGTGAGACTTTTTACTCACACTTATAACCTAGCAAGGTGCACATGAAAGAAGCTGGAAGGATCATCTCAAGAGCCAAGGGCGGACAAAGTATAAGCAAGCAAAGTCCATTTATAAGCTTAAACAAGCTTTATGATAGTGGTACTTAAAGTCTCATAATGTGATCAGATTTTGGTTTTGTTAAAAACATTATGGATTAGTGTATATAATACAAGGTCAATGAGAGCAAGATAATTTTTTTTTTGTTTATAGAGAGCAAAGTCCATTCTTGAATTTTACTAGCTCTCCATTGCATTTCCTAAGTTCCTATAGCCTAATTCATGGGTTTCTTGCTAGTTTTAGGTCAAAACTTTCTCCCCCTAAGTTGTTATGTTTTTTACCGAGACACCACATATAAGGAGCAAGAAGGAAGAAGCAAAAATGCAAGGAGATTTACCTTAATTCTAAGCTCTCCCCAAGAGTCTCTTTCTTTGCTTTAACTTCCTTCTTGAATTTCTAATCTTTATCCTCTAAACCAAGGCCAAAATTGAACCAATCCATCCATCAAAACCATAGAAAGATAGAGCAAAGAGAGAAGAACAAGATTTCAAGAAGAAAAGCCATGAAAATCCTTAAAGTTCCATACCTTTCTTAACTTCTTTCTCCTTCTTCTTGGGCTCCCCACATGCATCCTTCTCTCTAGCTCTCTCCTCTATTTTAAGCAGCACACAAAGTTGATTATATGGGAGAGAGAAGAGGACGCCTCTTATAATAGAAGAATGGAAAAGAATTTGTTCCACAAAATGACATTTACGTCCATCATCTTTGGCAATTCTGTTTTAGACTAATTTTAACTCCTTTTCAAGAGTTATTTTTTTCATTATAAAATTTATATTCTTAAATTTATAAAATATCTATGGTTCCATCCAAATTAGATCTAAAACCTTACCGAACCCTTTGGTCAAACTTTCGATCAACTCTTTGCCAAAAATGTACACTGAGAGGGTTTTAACCATTATGATGGTTCCCATAATTTTTGGAGCCTCTGAGAATTCTGGGAAACTCAATTTTTCCATTTAAAGATCCCTCCTTTGAGTTTTTCTAAAACTTGCTCAAAATTACAGTTTGGCCACTAGCTCTCGTATATTCTCATTTGGCCGTTTTGGCTCTAATTCTGGACTATCCTGAAACTCTAATCACATTTTTAAATATTTTAATTAACATTCAAATCTCAATTAGCCTCAATCCACTTTACTTTAGGGCCTTCATTCATTAATCAACCAATTCAGATTTCAGTTTCGGTCTATCATAGTTCATATTGGCCTTTATTAGGCCCGTGACCTCTTGTAAATCATTCATTCTACTCTTTAGGCATGATTTGGATTTTCAAATCATATGATATTACATGTGGAGTCTGAAATGCCAAGTTTCTTAAAGATGACAATTAGTAGGAGTGATTAATCTTATGACATGGTCATTAAAGATAATCATATTGCAAAAAACAACTTCCACTAATAATAGTGGGACAATAATTCTTTATGACACCTATCAAGTTGAAATGAGAACATCATGATATTTCATAAAATCCAAATTGATCATATTAAAAATTAAGAGGATTTACATTTAGTAGATCTTAACATTCCCAATTAAGCAACTTATAATGTTAAAGAGATACCTTAAGTAGTGGTAGAACACCCTTCTATTAAGTAGCCTCAACCTTCATAAAAGGTTGAACTAAAAAGATCAATAATGATTAGGAAACCAGTCATTTCTATTAACTACATGGTGTGTCAACTTGAATTTAACTATGACATAAATGTTAAGAATGACCCTGTCACATTCTGACAAGCAATAAGTAGTGATAATTCCAAATTGTGGCATAATACTATGATATATGAGATGGAAATTATGGCAAGTAATTAAGTTTGTGATTCCTTTTATATCATTATGGTATTAGTTGCCCATTTTTGACTTGGAATTACATCAAATAGATATGAAAATGACCCTCCTTAATGTTAATCTTAAGAAGAGGTATATTAGATGTTTGAGTCTATTTGGGGAAGCCTAAGTTATTAAGGAGATCTTTCACTATTGGGCTTTCCTCATTGGACTTTGAAGGAAGAGCTTATATAAGTAAGTTTGGCATCATATGTTGATCTAAAACCTTGAGGTATTAAGTCTATGGGCCCTTCTTATTTATATATCCCTCATCTAATCTAATTTTATCTAATATAAGACTTCCTACTTACACTTGTAACCCAACAATCTCCCCTTCAAGTGTGAGTGCATCACACATATATGCTCCATCTTTTCCAAATATCTTTACGGTAGGCCATAGTTATATCTCGAGCATTCTAAAGGTATCCACATGCTCTTCACCTAAAGTTGGTTAGTTTACCTCTAAAAGAGCCCTCCTTGCGCATCTCCTGATCTTCATAATCGATAGATTGGATTTACAGCTATCTTAAAGCATAGCTTTAGAGCCATACCTTACCACTTTACCTTAAAAGGACCTTATTACACCAGTTATTACTTAAGTATACGCCTAGCAACCTCCACAATCCATCAGTTGTGAGTTACACCCATCTTAAACTAAACCATGTCATATTTCTATAATCCACGAGCTTGTGGGCATACCATCTCACCTAACTTAAACTGGAGTTGACACTTTATCCACTTAAACCATAATCTCCATACTTGTCCATTGTCCCTATCAAACTATCAACTCTGATACTAATTGTTAAATATCTAAGATATTGGGGATATCTTTAATAATTGAGCTTTCATCATTAGAATTTGAAGAAAAGCCTATATAAATGGGCTTGACACATTATCTTAACCCAAAACCTTAAGGTATTAGATTTATGGTCTTTCTTACTTATATATTATTTCTCTAGTCTACTTCTATCCAATGTGAGACTTTTTACTCACACTTATAACCTAACAAGGTGTACATGAAAGAACCTGGAGGGATCATTTCAAGAGCTAAGGGAGGACATAGTATAAGCAAGCAAAGTCTATTTATGGGCTTAAACAAGCTTTATCATAATGGTACTTAAAGTCTCATAATATGATCACATTTTAGTTTTGTTGAGAACATTATGGATTAGTGTAGATATTACAAGGTCAATGAAAGCAAGATAATTTATTTGGTTTTGTATATAGATGACATCTTGGTTATGTCTAGTGATTTTGGGTTGTTACATGAGATGAAACAATTTTGTTTAAGAACTATGACATGAAAGATATAGATGAGGTATCCTATAAGCATAAGGATTTATATAAAGACAGATCTCAAGATATCTTAGAACTATCATAAGAAACCTATATTAATAAAGTTCTTAAATGTTTTTAGAAGAAAGACTATTCACCTAATGTAACACATATAGTGAAAAAGGACAAATTCAATTTTTATGATGTCCTAAGAATGATCTAAAAAAAAAAGAGATAAAGAATATCCTTGTGCCTTAATGGTTAAAAGCTTAATGTATGCTTAGGTCTCATAAGACTAGACATAGCTTTTGTTGCATGTATGTTAGGGTAGATATCAAAGTTATCTAGGCTTGGATCATTAAAAGGATACAAGGAATATTTTGAAGTACCTTTAAGGGATAAAAGATTTCATGCTTCCATATAAGAAAACTATCAACTTAGAAATTGTTAGTTATTCAAATTTAGATTTAACAGGATGTGTTGACATTTATAATTAGCATAGGGATACAACATTCATGCCCGCTAAACATATATATATATATATATATATATATATATTCTATCTTAAGTCAAGTTTGCAGGTCATTTGATTAGAATTTCATCACTAGGTTTGAAATTGTGAATTCAATTTTAGGCCTATTAAGGTGTATTGTGCACATGTAAAGACAAGTAGTTATATAACACATAAGGTTTAAGAAAATGCTACATGATATTTTAACTAAAAGCATGCATTAAAGGAAGTTCAAGAATCTTGTGCCTCGTATAGGACTTAGACTACATTTATCATCATTGGTCTAGTTAAAGTTAGTTTAAGTGATCAAGTTTAAATTATTGGTTTGTTATCTATGTTTTATATGTACATATTATGAGACTAGCAGACATTTAAGTATTTGAAACTCAAATAAACATTTTAAGTTTTATTCATAAAATGCGCTCATGTGTCTATAGACTCACACAAACTATAATTAAGTTGAATGACATGTAACATGTAATACATAGAAGGAAGTATTTGTTACTTAAAGGACCTAGCTATTGATTTGATTCTTGTAATGTGCTTTTGGGTATATGCTATATAATATAGCTATATTAGGACTAAGAGGGAGAATGTTAGATTATATTTTAAAATAAATCCATTTGAAAAAGTATTTCATATTTCTTTTAGTTATCTATTATTTGAAATTTTATAATATAAAGAGTATTCCTTATCTCCTATTTAAATTTTAGTTTTATCATTTATTAAGGCTTATTAGCATATAAGTGGTTATCCCTTTGCTGGTATAAATAGACATGTTGGTTAACTCAATTAATGGTAGAGAAACAAATTTGCTATATTATTGAAAGGATTCTTGATTAAGTAAGATTACAATATATCAATTTCTACTCTTAATTTGGGATTCTTCACTATGAATAGAGCCATAGTATTATTTGTTCCATAATGAATTTGAGATTGTATATACATTTATGCTTCCCTAACATATATATGAAATTAGACTTTACAGATAGTAAATTGTCATATAAGAATTTTAATTGTATGAATTCACTACAAGACCCTATTTTTCTCAATATTTATTTACGTATGTTTCTTTTTCTTGTATTTTTTCTTTCAAAGTCAATAAGACTTTATCATGTGGCTTATTACTTGTCACCATTTGACTTTACCCTAGCCTTCATATATAAATGGCTTAAAGGTCTTCTACATATGGTTTACATTTTCTTCAATGTTGTACTATGCTAAAGGCTTTCATTAACTTTGGTATTTGAGTGTTTACATTGGTTTTGGCTCCTTATGGTAATTGCTTAAAAGACCATTAAACAAGTGTTTAGACCTTTCTATGAGCTTAAGGCTTTATTGTGAACATGTTATAGGGTTATAAGTTAATATTATTATTTGGGGGCCACCTATGGAAAATCCTTTACTTTTTAAGAAGTGCTTCAAAGGAACTTGAAGAAGATGAAGAAAGCAACATGTTTTAGTAGAGTAGCTGAAGGTATGAAACTAGACATAATGACACCAGTAGCTTTATTAGTAGAAGGAATTGTATAAAACCTTGAAAAAACCAATAAAAAGAAGGATGATGAATGATACCAAAGGAAGAACAAGAAAAGACCCATAGTCAATACTTCCTTGCTAAGCAATACTTAGTGTTTTGAAAATGACAACTACCAGAAGCCTATATAGTTGCTAAAGACAATATGATACGAATTTGATCATTAAAGGTACTGTTGAAATAACCAAGTCTAGGATAGATGTTGATAGTGGACCAATTAACAAAGATAATGAGCTAAGATTAGACTTAGAATTAGGGAAGAAAGGATTGAAGTCCAGATACATAAGAAAAGGCCTTCTGCTTGAACTCAAGACTATTACATGCCTACATGATAGAGGTGGAAAGTTCTATGGTCCCATTAAACTAATGATTAGAGCATCAATAAGCTGTTATATCATTGTGTTATTGATTCGTGTGTAATTTTTCCTTTTTAGTTGGAAAGTGTATAGGAAAGGCATAGTATCTTTTGTTTTGGATTGAGAGGTCTTATAGAGTGTTTTGCTTCCTTTTACTTGAAAACAAGGAAGAATCCTAATGTTTGAATCCTTGTGAATACCATTAAAAGAAATATAATTTAGTAGAATTACTTAGTATAATTTGTTTTATAGTGCATTCTATCATAATATGAACATTTTCTTTCTTTAAGCCCATACTGTCTTATTAGTCGAGTTCTAATACATGATGAAAAAGATGGACCAACTACAGGAGAATTAGCAAAGGTCAAATCTTCCCTATCCCATATCATCAACTAGTTAATAAATTAGTAAAGAGCTCTTAGAGGAAAGACCTCTTAGTAAAAGATCCATTTTTTGGGGCAATAAAAACCATAATAGTGGTCACCAAAGGAACCATTCTGGCCACCAAGATTGTTACCTCGAACACCTAAGAGAATGATGCCTTAAAGTCTAAGTCTAAGGTATTTCATCCTTTCACCAATAGTATTATAAAGGGCAACTTCTTATTTAAGCTAAAAAATTTCACAAACCTTAACAACTATGAAGGGGTAACTAAGCCCCAAGTATGAACTCATCTATTTGGCCATATTCTTAATGCTATGCAAGATTATAATGGGATAGTCTGAGCAGAATAGTCTTCATATTTGGCAAGTAAATTTCAAAATGGATAGGTTAGAGTTCTTAATCCTTCAATGTGGACCCATTTGCCTAAAAATTTTAAAATGAATAAGTTTCTTTCAAATTAGGACTTATTTATATCAAATTTGTTTATATAATATTACAAACAAAGAATCAAATATTTCAAACAATAATTATAATTCAATATCAATAGAATGCTATTTAAATGGTATATTTTTATACTTTTGATGTATTAAATTGATTAATATACATATCAATATATGTATAAATAAATAAATACAACTGGGACAAGGTGGATAATATATTGCGTAAACTCATACATGAACCATTATAATATTATTAAAACTTCTCATATTTAAACATAAGCAAATAAATTTTATGACCACTCATAATGTCTAAGTACTTTGTCTATTCCTACTATTGAGGGCCTTAAATAACATAATTTGCCAAATGCTAAATGCTAATATTATGATATAAAGATACGTATACCTTCTACTTTAAAGACTTGTAAGTATGCAAATTTATTGAAACAACTTATGCACATAGCTAGTGGAGGGTAAAGGGTTCTACTGGCAAATGCTAATAATCAAATTCACATATTTTTCCTAGCTTCTTATTAAAATAAATAATAAAAATGTGAAATTAGAAAGAGTATACATATATATATATAGAGAGGTATATTTCTATCTAAAGGACATTTAAGTAATTCAGTTAGAATAGAGATTGTGAAATAAAGTAAGGCCTATAGAGTCTAAATCCTTTCTCACTCGATATGAGTAAAATGTTATTATGTTGAAGAGAAATATAAAAAAAAAAAAAGCAGGTGAAAAAGAGAAAGTTAATCTCATATATACACTTACTTTTTGTGTCACTTATCTTAGGTCCATCTTTAACATAATAGCACATAAAATAAAAGATATCCAAATTAAAGGCCTTTGTCCCCTAAGACATCAAACTAGGATCCTTTCCTTTTGTGTGGGAAAGAAAAAGAGACATAGGGTGAAACATACATACATAGGCATCTTATTAGGCCTTACCCCTTTTTTTTTCCCTTTTCAACAAATTCTTTCTTGAATGGGAGACGATTCATTAGCCAAAACATCAACATTTTGTAAATGAATCCCCTCTTATACAAAATATTAGAGAAAGTGGTCGAACCAATAGGACAGGATCAAGGTTAAATCCATATTCTTCGCCCACAGGCAAATAAAGAGATGAAACCCCCCAACTGCCTTCTCTACCCAATGCTAGCCTTCTTATCCTTTCTCTAGTTTTGGTTAGAACTAATCCCAATAATTATTTTGGATCCTTTATTACTTAATGTATCACTTATAAAAGCAAGATGGAAAACTGGTGACAGAAAGAAGTGAAATTGTATACGAAGCCAATTCTTCTCTTTTGACTGACTCTTCTTTTTATCTCTTTCCAACATGATAGTGTTTTGATTGCACTAAACAAAAGAGGATTTGTACTCCCCCAGCAATAACAAAGAGTGCTACCCTTCCTTCTTTTCAATTGGGTATCCTTTCTTGCTCCAAGAGAGCAATCTATTTGATAGAATTATTTTGATATATATATATATATATATATATATATCAAAATAAAAAATATAAACGATTTGCGATGATGCCTTCAAATCTCAAAACCCAAGTCTCACATCGAATAGAACTCAAAGGGAAAGGGAATTCCTCATATATAAAAGAGGAGATAAGTCCCACATCGAGTAGAATTGGGTTAAGAGTGAAATTATTTATTTATATAAAGAGGGTTTCTACAATTATACATAGTACCTTGTATCGTTCAGTCTCAAAAGTGTAAAGTTTTTCTCTCTACCCGTGGACGTAGGTCATATTGGCCGAACCACGTTAATTTTTTATGTTATTCTTTCTTTTCTTTCTACTTTCCTAATACCGCTAATTCATTACAATTGGTATCAGAGCCAGGTTGTTTGGCTAGGGTCCTTGAAAGAAGACGGTGTCTTACAAATTTGATATTGAGAAATTCAATGGTTTGAATGATTTCACATTGTGGAAGGTGAAGATGCAGGCAATTCTGGTTCAACAAGGGTGCAGGCAGCGATAAATGGAGAGGGAAGGTTGCCCAAGAGTTTGAAAGCAGAGGAAAAGGTGGAGATTTTGGCGAAGGCTCATTGTGCCATTCTATTGAGTTTGACAGATGAGGTCTTGAAGGAGGTTGTAGACGAGACTTCTGCGGCTTTTTTATAGAAGAAATTAAAAAGCAAGTACCAGAAGAAATCTTTGATGAATCTGTTATATTAGAAGCAGCAGTTATATATCCTCAGGATGTCAAAAAGTACACCGGTAAGAGATCATATTAACAATTTTAACCGAATTATTTTAGATCTTCAAGAGGTTAAGGTTAAAATTGAGAAAGAGGACCAGGTAATAATTCTTTTATGCTCGTTGCCTGATTCATATGAGAACTTTGTTGACACAATGCTTTATGGGAAAGACACTATCTCGGTTAGTGATGTAAAGGATGCTTTACAATCAAAGGAACTGAAGAGGAGGGTGTCTGGGTCCGGTGAGGAAGCATCAGATATGGGTTTGGTAGTAAATAGAGACAGGAGTAAGAAGAAGGATGAAGGTAATTGAAGTAAGTCCCCTTTGAAGTCAAGGTCCAGGGGGCAACTATGGTGCTTTAAGTGTAAGGAAAATGGGCATTTCAAGAAAGATTGTCCACAGTGGAAAAAGGGAAACAATCAAAAGGAATCAAATGGTAAGGCAAGTGCCTCAGTGGTTCAAGACAGTTCAGATGAGGGTGATGGTGGAGATGTTCTGACGGTTAGTACCTCAAATTCTATAAATACCTAGGTCATGGATACTGGAGCTTCTTATCACATGACTTTCACAAAGGAGCTGTTTACTTCTTTTAAGGAGTGAAAAGGTAGTGTAAAGTTAGGAGATGATCAGGAGCTTAATGTTAAAGGCAGTGGGTCAATACAGGTAAAAATGTTTGATGGTATGATTAGAACATTTGATGCATGGTATGTTCCTGAACTACCAAAAAATTTAATTTCTCTGGGTGCCTTAAACAAGTAAGGATACAGTTTTTCAGGCAAAGGTAGACAGGTGAAGGTTTCTAGAGGTGCTCTGGTAGTGATGAAAGGTATACTTCAGCATGAGATCTATATACTCATTGGAAACTCAGTAATGGGTACTGTGGCAGTTTCTAGTTTTTTGGAGAAGAACAATGATCAAACAGAGTTATGACATCGACAACGAGGGCACATGAGTGAGAAAGGACTAGCAGTGTTGCGAAAGCAGGGGTTGTTGGAGGGCGTGGAAACTGAAAAGTTGAAGTTTTGTGAAACTTGTATCAAGAGCAAGCAACACAGAGTCAAGTTCAGTTCAGGAAAGCATACCTCCATTGATATCCTTGAATATATAAATTCAGACTTGTGGGGTCTTTCTCCAGTTGAGTCTCATAGAACGTACAGATACTTTGTGACATTTATTGATAATTACTCCAGAAAAGTGTGGATGTATTTTCTGAAGAAGAAGGATGAGGTGTTTGGGAAGTTCAAGAAGTGGAAGACTATGATTGAGAAGCGTACTGGGAAGCAAGTCAAGACATTCAAAACTGATAATGGGTTGGAGTTCTACAATACACAATTTGATGAGTTCTATAAGAAAGAAGGTATAGTGAGACACCACACTATATAGCACACACCACAACAAAATGGTGTAGCAGAGCGGATGAACTAAACACTTTTACATCGCGTAAGATGTATGCTACTAAATGTTAATCTTTCTAAGCAATTTTGGGCTGAAGCAGTTAACACTGTAACATATCTAGTGAATAGATCTCCATCTACTGTAATTGATCTGAAGACTCCACAAGAGGTGTGGTACGGTACAGCTTCGAACTATTCTGGTTTAAAGATATTTAGGTGCTTGACATACGCTCATGTGAATGATGGTAAACTGGAGACGAGACCAATGAACTGTATATTTTTAGGGTATGCAACTGGTGTGAAGGGGTATAGATTATGGTGTACAGAATGGGACAGGACCCCAAGATTCATTATTAGTAGAGATGTGACATTTGATGAATTTGCTATATTCAACTAGAAGAAAGAACTTGATGATCTTGCAGGAAAAGATCTGGGTGCTAATCAGAAGGTGGAGTTTGAGGTGGAGACCTCAAGGACAGATAAGAGCTCTGTAGACTAACTTGGAGATTTACAGGAAGAGCAGCAGAGTATAGTAACAAGGAGAGGAAAAAGAGAAAATAGAAGACCTATCAGGTATGCAGATTGTGTGAATTTTGTTGATACTAACCCTATTGCATATGCACTAGCGGTGGCAGAAAGCATTGATGCTGAGGAGCTGCAATCCTACAAAGAGGCGGTCTAAAGTAAGGAGGCAACTGACTAGTTACTGGCTATGAATAAGGAAATGCAGTCCCTATCAAAGAATGGGACTTAGGAGTTGGTACCTCTACCAAAGGGTGTAAAGCCTATAGGATGGAAGTGGATGTACAAAAAGAAGGAAGGGATTCCTGAAGTTGAGCCGGCAAGGTTCAAGGTGAGACTTAGAACGAAAGGGTTCTCATAAAAGGAGGGCATAGACTACCATGAAGTATTCTCTCCAATTGTGAAGTATAAGACTATTTGGGTTCTTCTAGTCATGGTAAGTGCGCTTGATTTGGAGTTGGAGCAACTTGATGTAAAGATTGCATTCTTACATGGGAATCTGGAAGAGGACATCTACATGACTCAGCCTGAAGGGTTTCAAGATCCTGAAAAAAGGGAGTATGTTTGCCTGCTGAAGAAGTCCTTATATGGCTTAAAGCAGTCACCCAGGCAGTGATACAAGAGGTTTGATACTTTCATAGTTTCTAAAGAATTTACTCGTAACCCATTCAATAGCTGTGTGTACTCCAGGAAGTTGTCAAATGATTCTTGGATCTACTTGTTGCTGTACGTGGATGATATGTTGATAGCAGCAAAGAACAAGGCTGAAATCAACAGGTTAAAAAAGTTACTAAACAGTGAGTTTGAGATGAAAGATCTGGGTGCAGTCAAAAAAATCTTAGGCATGGAAATCTGGAGGAATCCAAAAGCACGCCGATTGTATGTGTCACAACAGAAGTATATTAAGAAAGTGTTGCGATCTTTTCACATGGATCAAGCCAAGCCTGTGAGTACCCTATTGGCAGCACATTTCAAATTGGATGCTAGTACACTACCGAGCACAGATGAGGAGAGAGACTACATGAGTGGGGTCCTTTATGCTAGTGCCATTGGGAGTCTGATGTATGTGATGGTATGCACAGGATCAGATTTAGCCCATCCAGTTTGTTTTGTGAGCAGGTTCATAGGAAATCCAAGGAAGACTCACTAAGAAATAGTAAAGTAAATCATTCGGTACTTGAGAGGTACAGTTGATGTTTGCCTAATTTATGGTACTGATGGATTTGTTGGTGGATTGGTAGGGTATATAGATTCAGATTATGGTGGAGATCTTATAAGGCGGAGATCATTGACATGTTACATCTCCGATTCAGATTGGTAGGGTATATAGATTCAAATTGGTAGGGTATTTTCCCTTCCAAAACACTGCCTCCCTTGCTCCTCTCCGAAGCGAAAGCCCTCCACAATTTTCACTTTGAGAGACCCGAAACAGAGACGCTGTTCTGCCCTTGAAAAAAGTCCCTTCCTCCACATTTAAGATTCAAAAAACCTAGTGCTTTTTCTCCACTTCGGTCGACCTAAGAGGATGTTCGAAGAATTTCTTCACCTGAGGCGTTTCAGAGGCAAGAAAGAGTTTTTTTTTTTTAAACACCGATGAGGGATTTGAATCTCTTGCTGTTATGGCTGGTTAAATAGATTTAGATGTTTTGGCTTTGTGGTAAGTTGGTCTCTTCTTCCTATGTTGTTTTGGGTATGAATTGATTCCTATTTTGTGCCAAGGACGAGATTGATACTGTTACTGTTTTAGACATATGAATGTACTCTTTTTGGCATGATTTCGGCTCTGCCTCTTACCCATAATACTGTCCTGTTTCGAATTTATGACATTATGCTTGCTCTGGTTTATAAGGGAAAAGAATTGTTCTGGGTTTTTGGGTTAGTTGTATATCCCCAAAACTAATATTTTCTTTATAGATTATCTTGATTCTTCTCCCTCATTTGGTTTATGTTGAAGAGAGGCATCGTAACGATTTTTCTATTTTAGTGAATTTTTTAAGCAAGAGTCATGAGAGAATCTGCTCTTGAAAATGAATCTTGGTTCAAAACTCTGATTTAAGTGCTATAATCCTTGGATTCTGATTTTGGTGAGGTAGTTCTTTGTCCAAAATATGGGTTTTGGGCTGTAATTCTTGGTATATAAAAGACTTAAGGTGCTAATTTTTAATGTATAAATTCTGGTGTATGGCGCTGGTTTGTCAAGTATAAATTCTGGTTATAGATGCATACCTTTCAAGTAATGCTGATTTGAAGGCTGTGTTTTCAAGTATGAATTCTGGTTATAAAGTGCCGTGGTTGGCGCTGTTTTAGAGGCTTAAAATTCTGCGTATGATGTAGTTCTATATGCTGAGAAGTGTTGCACATATGATACCATTTACATGCTGAAAAGTGTTGCATATGGTGATCTTTTAGTGGTGTATGAAATTCTATTTCATGGACTCAAGTTGCTTGATTTGGGAATCTTACTTTGGAGTGAAGTAAAATTTGGTCTCAAAATGGATTGTGTGGTGATTCTTGTGATTTTGTTTTGTTGGGTTGTGGCTTGAAATAGGATGATATTCAAGGTGACAAATATGTGATGAACATAAGTACTCTGCCTTACTGAACCTGTCCATGAGCGGTCTAGCATTTACTGGATCTGTCTTGATTCATGAATGCTTTATGCTCAATTACAATATTATTCAGGCCATTGTTTTGGGTCATGCTTACCTCTCTGTTATCTTTACTGCTTTGTATGACCGTAACTGAGTATTCATATGAATAAATAATTATACTCGTATACTACTCCATGCTTACTCTTCAAGTTGCATATGATTGCAGGGCTCAGTCTTCATAAGAAAGAAACATGCCTCATAGAACCTGACCTATGACAGCACTATTGGTGTTTACTGGTCTAAATGTTGCTTTGGTTTCAACTATTACTCCAGTCTATGATTTTGTTTGCTATCATCCTTACTGGGAAAGAAGGGTGAGACTTTTGCTCATATTTACCTTTAATCTGGAATATATATATTCTACGAGCATTCTTTAATTTGCTTTATTGAGGTTACCCATAATGAAATCAGTATCTGGAATTGTACATGGGTTTTCCATGTGCATGATTAGGCTATTTGACCGACTCTTAACGTAATCCCTATCGCAGGGGGAACAGTTTCGTCGGGAACGTGAAGCTGCTCTAGCTAATGGTACAAAATCAACTTAACAGGTTCCATATGGGAACTTTTTGGAGCAAGACTCGTCTTGCCTTCATTTCCTTTGTGATGTAAACTTTATTTTAGAATCCAAATGTGAAATCTTAGACCTATTTGGCCTTATTCTTTGGGTATTGTTAAAGGTATGCAATGCACAATTTCACGTTTACGGGCAACCCTGTAGTTTATAGGTAGTATTTCTTTATATTTCATTTCCTTTTTCGGCCATGGTATTATACTATTGGATGAGTTTGATAGATGAAAAATTAAGGCAACCTGTGAATTAGGAGTTATAATAGACCCTTGTTAGTATGAAATGAAAAACTCTCAACCTTTGTGGTCACTTAGGTGAAGAGGTAAATGATTGGCCCTCCAAGGGTTGTGGTTTACTACGAAGCAATCCAAATCCACCCTGTTACCTTCTTTTATTTTTAATGATGGTATAAGTTTAACATTGGCCATTTTCATAAGGTCATTCAAATAATCAGATTGGTTACTTCTCTAAACCGTTTGAATGATATATGTCAATCTGGTACTTAATTGAAAGCCGAGTTGAATAATGCTGTTTCTTTTGGAATAACAGACAATGGTGCAAAAATAGAAGCAAGTAAAGAGGCTGAGGAAATCAAAATCATTTCATCTCAACAATAATGAGATTAAAAAAGATAGCGTTTCAATTCAACGGCACACTAGTTGAAGTTTAATGGTAATAACTAAATTAAAAGCTTTTAAAATTATAAAGATTTAATTATAAATTTTTAAATGATATAAATGAAATTAAAATTTAGATGAAACTATATAAAATAATAAAATGATCAAACCAAAAATGTATGTACTGAAAAAAAAAATTTTAAAAAGGAAAATAAATTCATATGGAAACTTACTTGCATAAATTTCTTACAAGAAAAAATTTAGAATAAGCTACATAGATCTCTTTTGATTTTTGTTGAAATTACATAATTTTTTTTTTATTTTCAAAATATATACAAGTTTTCCCTAAAACAAAAAGTTACACTATACTTTTATCCATTTTAAAATTTTTTTTATTAAAATATCTTTCATTAGCCTAAATATATTTTTTTATTAAACTTAATGAAAATGAAATATACATTTTTTTTAATTTTTTGTGCATATTTGAAAATGAAATATGCTCTTTTTATGTTTATTTATGCATATTTGGATATAATAATATTTGTATATTTAGGTTAATTGAGGATATTCTAGTTAAAAATTTTAAATTAGATGAAAGTGTATATTTTAAAAATAAAAAAAGAGATATGCATAATTTTAACAAAACAGAGGTCCATATAATTTACTGAAAAAATTATTTTCTCATTTTGCCTTTGGTTTCTCTATCCCATGCAGAATATAATGATTTATGTAAAAATATATTACATATAAAAAGTAAATTAATGGTTTTGTCCCTAACAGATTACTCTTTTTTCAACATGGTCCTCTAAAAATAGAATCTCTTACATTAGTCCTTCCAAGGGTTTTCCCCAATCAAAATAGTCTTTCTATTAGGAAAATCCAATCAATAAGAGTCTGTTGGCATTAATCTATGACTTAAACTTACTTAGGAGACATTTTTTCCCATAACAATATAGTTTAAACAAATATCCCCTTGAACCAACGTCGATTTGACAGTTACTTAATTTTGCGAAATTTGCATAAACAATGCTATTTGGAGAGAAATGCTATCTAAACAAGTCCAAGTTATAAGTTAATAGCCATATAAACTCCTGTTTATTAAGCGGGAGAGATTTGCTTGATTGAGGGATTATTTTAACTAAAAAAAATTAGGGATTAAATTGAGAAGCTTTATTTTCAGATGACTAAATTAGTGAAAAAAATTTTAGGGGTTGAATCATTAATAAATTCATAAATAAATAAGGATAAATTACTTTCTTATTCTTTAAGAGAGAGTTTAATTACAAAACTCTCTCTTTCATTATAAAAAATTGCATGACCTGACCTTATAATCAAAATATGCTCAACAACTAAATCTATTTGGACCAAGATACCCTTAGTTTATTACAGAGCTAAATTACTTTGTTAGTCTGTATAGTTTTACTCAAATTTTAATTTAGTACTTATAATTTAAAAGTTTGTAATTAAATCTCAATATGTTTAAATACGTTTAATCTAGTCCCTATCATTAAACTTTTGTTAATATATTGTTTAATTTTATTGACATGGTCAACTTAATCTGAATAAAATTAAGAAATCAAAATTCTATTTTAGCCATCTAAGTAAGTAACTTTACAAATTACGTTATAGAATATTAAGTTGAAAAAACATTGTTACGTGCCATAAAGGCTAAAAACATTGCATCCTTCTCATATGTGGGGTAAGCACTCAATTTCTCGACCAGTACCGAGATCTGCTTTAGCACTTTAGTAATAATGAGACGTGTTACATTCGACTTTGAGACAAACTGCTTCTTGTATGTGAAGCAATTTGAGGTTACAAGAATAAGTAATTACAATGCAAAAACATAATATACACTAGCATGGACAATTTCCACGGTGAGGACTATCGTCTTATCATTTTATGTGCCAAATCTGCTTGAAGACATAGCAGACGGACCATCCAATGAATACCTATTGTGTGGGAAGAAGGTTGGCCTCCTGCTACGACAACCAACATCAACAGGAGTGAAGTGTTGGATTGACAAGATGGTGAATCATGCCGAGGGGAAGGAGGAGAGACAACATTATGACGTCTGCCCCGCACTCATCCAGTGCCACTACCTCGACCTCCAATTGGCATGATGGATGCCTCCAAAATGAAAACAAGTTAAGAAACTTGTCTCCACACTACAAAAAATTGGCAATACCACTTAAATAAATTAATTGAATAACAATCAAATGTTAAATAATCTAATTCATCCTGTGAAAATGGTTACTTTCATCATCTTTATTGTCATCATGAACTCATCCGCACTCATCCAGTGCCACTACCTCGACCTCCAATTGGCATGATGGATGCCTCCAAAATGAAAACAAGTTAAGAAACTTGTCTCCACACTACAAAAAATTGGCAATACCACTAAAATAAATTAATTGAATAACAATCAAATGTTAAATAATCTAATTCATCCTGTGAAAATGGTTACTTTCATCATCTTTATTGTCATCATGAACTCATCCGCACTCATCCACATCCAGTGCCACTACCTCGACCTCCAATTGGCATGATGGATGCCTCCAAAATGAAAACAAGTTAAGAAACTTGTCTCCACACTACAAAAAATTGGCAATACCACTAAAATAAATTAATTGAATAACAATCAAATGTTAAATAATCTAATTCATCCTGTGAAAATGGTTACTTTCATCATCTTTATTGTCATCATGAACTCATCCGCACTCATCCAGTGCCACTACCTCGACCTCCAATTGGCATGATGGATGCCTCCAAAATGAAAACAAGTTAAGAAACTTGTCTCCACACTACAAAAAATTGGCAATACCACTGAAATAAATTAATTGAATAACAATCAAATGTTAAATAATCTAATTCATCCTTTGAAAATGGTTACTTTCATCATCTTTATTGTCATCATGAACTCATCTGCAAACAAAATGTCCAATATTTGTCTCACTGGTTACGTATCTCATTTATATAAACTTCCATCAAACTATGTTCATTGAAAAAGCAAACCTCTTTATTGTCCATAACAAAGCATGTTGTCTCTTAGATCCATGATTTTAATGGTAATGAGGATATGTTACTCCCACAAGTTGTGGCCCAAGGTTACAAGTCAAGGATATTAATGATAACAAAATTCAAATATTATTTATGTAAAAACCCATTTAAATATTTTCACCCATTTTATAGATTTCACGTTATTTAAATGTTATGGTCCAATTTATGAATCATCTGGTTTGATGATTCTATTGTAATAATTAACTTATTTCTGTACAAATAATACAAAAAGTAATGACTTTCGCGCAACATGAAACTATTTAAATGTTAAAATAGAAATGCTTTTTGTTACAGCTGTATCTGATTTTCAACATAAAGATAAAATTTTACCCTAACTTATGTGTTGAGTACCATAAAGTATTGATGATGAGTTGACCAAATGGATTGTTTAGGAAGACCTCTATTGTTGAAAGTAGCTTCAAAGATAAAAGTATTTGAACATTAGAAACATAATGAGATTGCTCCAACCAAAAAGAACACTAAATTATCAAATTTATCTCTAACAGTTAAAAGATACTGAAAGCTTATATATATGAGTGAATTTAAGTGCAAAAATAGATAAGAACTGTAGAGATAGACAAAAAGAAAGTGTTTTAAAATCTTTGTAAAAATTTTCACTTAATGTCTACTATATCCACTTATTAGAAGCAAAAACTTGAATATTGAAAAGAATCTCAAAGGAGAGTTAAATCTATATTTCGTATAAAAATTTGAGTGATTTAGTTGAGGATTAACTATATAAAACCTTACAATAAGCTTAAAGTGAGTTTAGAAACCTATGATGGTGATAAACACGCAAAACCATTGTTTCTGTAAGTTGGTTGGTATTAGAAAAGAAAAATCCCTTAAATTTTTTAGGAAACTGGAAGTAGGTCAAAAAAGTTAAACCATGATAAATTTGCTTGCGTTCCTCATTCTCTTTACTTCATTTTACTATTTGCTAAACTTGCCTCCTCCACTTTTAGGAGATCTCTCTTATGATAGATTAGTTTAACTATATGCTGCACTTGCATGCTCCATTTTTCACTTTATCAAATTGCATTATATTTCTATCCATGCAATACCTTTAGTGAAGGATAGTGTTTTACTTTACATTTATACACTCATCTGTGTGCTTCAATTTCTAGCTCATTAATTCTCATTTGTCATCATTTTTGTGATCCATGTTCTGAGGGTTCCCAATTTAGAGGTCACTTAGTCTTTTACTTTTGTAAGTGCAAATAATTTTATTTTACTTTATTCTCTACATATCACACTTATTCACTCCTTCTAGGTGTGATTATCACAAGTTAAGCCACTAGTGGCATTTGTAATATTCCTATTCAACCTCACACTCACATTTGACAAGCTTATGACATTATAACGTAGGAGCAAGGCCCGCCAAAAGGTAACAAAGGCCCACCTAGAAGACTAAATGTTAGGGAATCTCCTTAGCGATAGTTAATAACCAACATAAACTCTTGTGATATCTAGGAGATTAACCACCAACATAAATTCTCCTAACATAATAAGGAATTTAAACATATGCAATAGAAATAACTATAAAGTTCTTATTTATTTCTTTCCCAAGTAAGTCACTACCTGAAAAAAAAAAAACATTTATTTACTAGTGACTTTTTTGGCTTTTGTAGCCATGGCCTTTGCAGCTATGAATACATTAATTAGCCGCACTTATAATTCAATCATGGGAATAACCGTTGCTAATTAGTTTGCCATAGACCATCCCAAACTTTCAATTTTGTGTGACACAACCCTTTTGTTAACTTTTTTGACCAAAACCCAAACAACACTTGTCTATCTAAGTTGAAAGAGGCTAAATCAGCCCAAAATAAAATAAAATCTAACCTATTATCCCAAGTGGCAAAAAAAGGCTTTTTTTTTAAAATAATTTTCTTCTACATTTTTGCAGCAAAAAGGCCTCTTATTTATCACTTAGAATGACAAATTGGATTTTTTTTTTTAACTAAGTTGCTTTTTTCAACTTATGTAGATAGCTGGCGTTAGAGTCTTGGATAGAAAAATTAAAAAATCAGTTATGTTGTACAAAAGTTTATGAGGTCTCTAATTAAGTTTTAAAATAAACGGGAGTAAATTACACAATCCCCTTAATTGAAAGAGGTTCTTTGCCTTTTGGTGAATATTAAATAATTTAAATTCTATTGTAATTTTCTAAAATTTTATAACTAAACCGAGCTTGAGTTTAAACTAAAAAGAGGGCTAAGTTTGGCATTGCACAATATGTGTTATTAGTCGGGCTAAACTTGCTTAACCCTAAGTTTGTCCACCCTTACCTATAAGTGGCCCAAAATTGTCAACTTGGTTAGCCCAATCACTACTAAAAAATCTTTAGCTATACTGAAATGGCATATCAAGTGGATGTTAGTCCTCTTAATTGTCTAAATTTTAAAAAACTTTGGATTGATGCCTAAACTAATTTAAAAAAGGAAAAATTATAGAGAAGAGGCTATAAGGTAACTAGCACAGCTAACAAATATGTGAGATATTCTAGCACAGTTGGAATTATTTTAATAGCAACTAAATTGACTAATTTCATAATTTATAACACCCATGGATGAAATAAAAGATAAGGGATTATTTTGACACTTTTCAAATTCAAGAAACCAATTTAAAATTTTAAATAAAGTTATAAAATCAAAATACTAATTTAATCTAATATTTTTTATAAGTTAACACCACATTATTGAGATTTTTAAAAATAGTTTTTCTATATATTATATTTTTATTATAAAACTTTAATTAGAGATATTTGAAAGAATTTTTTAAGGCTTGTCCAATTTTAATTGAACTTGTTAAATGTAGGCCCTCTTTGGTAGCATTTTAGAAATGGAAACAGAAACTGAATCTAAAGACAACTTATTTGGTAGGTCGAAAATTTGAGGGAAAGGAACATGAGTTTTCCATTTTAGTTTCTGAAATTGTATATTAGGGCCATACATAATTTTTTGTGATCCCAAAAAATGTCCACTTTACCTCTTATATGATCGTACATCAACTTGAATCCCTGGCTTCCTCTCTCTTTCTGCTTCTTCTTTCTTCTAAAATGCAAGTATTCTTCAATTTTTGATTGTAATCATTTATGGCTCAACAATAGAATCGATACAGAACTTAAATTTGGTAAGTGTCGAAGAACATATGATAAAAAGTGGTAGTATAGAAATTCTATTTTTTGAAGCCAAAATCATGGATGGTTGACTTTGCCTCTCTTTCTTGTATGCTATTCACCCTTATTGGTAAAAAAACCAAAAACTAGAAATACTAAAAAGAGAATATAATAGAATAAAAGGTAAAAAAAATTATAAATATTTATAAAATATAATATAATATTTTTAAACTATTAATTACTTATAATATATATTTTTTGTTACAATCAAAAATATATATGTTATTTTGTACCCTAAAAAATAATTAATAGTACTTTTAAAATAAATAATAAGAAAAAATAATAAAAATAATTATAAAAATAATCAATAACAATTATGCCTTAAAAAATAATAAAATATGTTATTTGATATTAAAATTGAGATATTTTTTAAAATTATTGTTTTACAAAAAATTTCAAGTTGAAATGTAACAAAAAAATTATACTGACTATATCCCAGTTAAAAATAGATTCGACCAACCTATCAAATAGAAATTTTGGATTGAATTTCAACCAAAAAATACTATTTTCTAACTAAAAAATTCAGCCAATCTATTAGATAAAAATTTTTTTATTGAATTTCAGTTAAAAAATACTGGTTTCTGACTAAAAGATTAGACCAATCAATCGGTTGAAAATCCTTAAATTTTTTTTTTATTCTAAAACATAATTTTATCTTTTATCCTTTAGCTGTTTTCCATTCTATCTACATTTCATCTTATCAAATAAAAGTATGCAAATATATTTTTTTTTATTTTTGTTCATGCGAAACTTTTATATATATATATATATATATATATATATATATATATATATATATATATATATATATATATATATATATATATATTTCATTCAACGTTCACTTTCTCGAAAAATATTCGATGTGCCAAACCCAGAACTTGTACACATTTTCTAGATCTAGGACTTAAAACCTTCCGTCGTGAGCTCTTCCTTTGAGTCTCTACTTCTCCGGCTTTTGTGCCTCCCTTGTAACCAGTAAATTCCTTGCATCTTGTGGGACGAGTTGCTTTCCTTAAAATTTGCAGTAAAAAGTGTAATTCAGTAGTAGTCCTTTGGGCTTACGAAAACGACTTTGTTCTTTTCTATTCTTCTCTTGTTTCCCTGCGTTAGGGAGGCGGTCGGGGTTTGAGTCAATAACCTAAAAACGACAGTAGCCACAACTTCCTAATGGGTGAACGGCACCGGATCGAACCACGCCGTGATCAGAGCGGGAATTCGAGCAGGTTAATTTGAGAATACACAGGTAATAAAGGTGCCTTTTTTTTTTTAATTATTTGTTATTATCTCATCTTTGTCTTTCTGGAGAATTAAACGTGAAGATTGGAAAGAAGATTTACTTTGGCATCACTGTTTTCACTATGTCCTATATTCAACAAATCCGAATATGATGGAGGCAATTCTTAAAGCTCCTGAAATTTACGTTCTATATGGTTCAAGTGGGTCACTAGTAAAGGAAAGAGTTTTCTTGTTGGCATTAAATTCTGTGTAATAGACATGGGATGGGTAATAATTCAGTTATTCCGCGAACCCATTTTTCGTTTCTTCGAGACGACTGAAATGATACCATTATCAAGAAGATTAGTTCTTCTTGGAGCCGTGCTTCATATGAAAGGAAAAGAATCTTGCCGCTGAAGACATAGTGTTGTCAGTGACACTTGATTATGACTGGTATATTGATGAATTATTGCATATATAGATTCTGAGTTCAAAGCCCGGTGAAACTTTGCAGACATGGTTCCGTGACTCACTCAGTGTACCATGTAATAGAGTTTAAATTGACTTATTTTAATGCATTGGTATGTATTGTATGAGATTTTTTGCAATTCAGATTTTCCTTATATAAACTGAAAGAACTGAGCAATTCCATCAAATGGTAGTTTGTACTTTGTACAAATGCCTTCATAATCTGATCTGATCTCTGAAGTTTCTTTCCTTAAGAATTTCTTAAAGTGACTGGTGAGCTACTGAGTGATGGTAACTACACCATCTCAGATGACATTGAGATACAAAGTTTATGTAAACATATGATAGAGAAAAAGTAATCTGATTGTAGTTATGTTCAGAGCTTACCTGGGTGTAAGCACCACTTTTGCTGTTGTTAAATTTCACATTTCTTTATGGGTTTTGTGATTTATGTTGACAAAAAGGTTTTACTGTCTCTATTGGTCATTACTTATGTTCCATAAGTTTCTGGCATGTAATGTAGGTTATATATGAGTTGCAGAAGCATTGAGTCGTTTACCATGAGAAATTATATATGGCAAATAAGTATCATCCAGTTTCTTAAAGCATCTTTCCAATGATGCATATGTCATTCAATAGGAGTTTTTGCACTGTCATGATTGTTAAATTGTTGGCAAATTAAGATGCATATTAAATAAAACGTCTCACTAATTCTGGCAAAAGAGGATTGTGTTTATTTATTTTTCATTTGTATTGTCTTATACACTAGCAGTTAAGTTGATTAGAGCAGCAACTCTCAGGCATGTCAGCAATTATTGTTCATTGTAGTACATGAAGGTTTGAAGTTAGTGCAATTTGAAAATTGTAAAATTTACAGTAAGAACAGAAATATGGTGAATGAGGAGGCTTGCACACATGTAGAATTCTCATACATATTATGGCAGCCGCTTTCCTCTTTTATTTATAATGTGAAGATGGATTAACTACAAAATAAACTGTTAGAGATAAAGATAAAGGATAACTAAAACTTCTGAAAATAATGAACTCTAAAACTCTAGGTAAAGATAACCTCCTAATCCATTAGGAGTTCCGTTTAGATAGGTTTCTTGACAAGTTTTATAAATATGATATGATTGTCAGTGTCATATTGCAATTGCATATTAGCATTTACCAAAATTTACCAAGAGTGAAGCATGAAATTTGAATGACAACTGAGATAGAAACCTTTCTATTCTTTTATGGTTTTTACTTTGAAAATTTGAAGAGGATGTCCAATAGTCAGAGGTTATGGACAAAATCAAAAGATGCTGTCATAGCTTAACATGATCATTTCATTCATCAGTTACCTTTGCTTGCTAGGATTTAATCCAACTTTCTGTAACTGAGGAACACGAGGGATCAGCATTCAAGAACTTTCTGCTATTTCATAAGGTTCAATCGTAATTTTATCAGCATTTAATTAAATAATCAAGGTCAGACTCTACATATAATGTGAGATTGCCATGTGGCTCTGGGTTGGTATGATTTTTATTCAAAATGTGATTTATTTTTGGTGACCAGTTACAGAGGAAATGAATGAGAAGTTGGAGAGATGGAGACTAACTTTGGAAGCTCATGGATTTTGTTTAAGTAGAAGTAAAAAGGAGTATATGGAGTGTAAGTTTAATAAGAGGCACACCACTTTCAGCGTAGAAGTAAAAATTGGAGAACATATCCTACCACAAATCACACGATTTGAGTATCTTGGATCCATCATACAACATAACGGGGAAATAGAAGAAGATGTAAAACATAGGATTCAAGCGGGGTGGATGAAATAGAGGAGTGCTTCGGGTGTTATTTGTGATAGAAGAATACTACTTAGACTTAAGGGTAAATTCTACTGCATAGTTATAAGACCTGCAATGTTGTATGGAACTGAGTGTTGGGCAATAAAAAGTCAACAAGAAAATAAATTAATGTTGCGGAGATGAGAATGTTGCGGTGGATGAGTGGACACACTAGATGAGATAGGATTAAAAATGAATGCATTAGAGAAAAGGTGAAAGTCGCACCTATTGTAGAAAAGATTATAGAATCGAGACTTAGATGGTTTGGTCATGTGGGGAGGAGACTTATAGAAGCCCTAGTTAGGAGAGTAGATGAGATGGAGACTAGTCCAATAATTAGAGGTAGAGGAAGATCAAGAAAAACTATAGGAGAAATTAAAAAAGATTTAAATTTAAATGATTTGTCTAAAAATATGATTTATAATAGGGGTTTATGGCGTCGATTGATCCATGTAGCCGACCCCACTTAGTGGGAAAAGGCTTTGTTGTTGTTGTTGTTGTTTTTGTTGACCAGTTACAGGTAGGTATCTAGAAATTGAAATTCAAAACCTTAAATCTTAGAAGAAAGAGTGTCAATCAATCCCCTCTTTATAGTAGCCATTTTTCATGAATATAAATGTTATCTTCGCACACACAAGGAGTGGTTCAAGTGGTAAGCAGGGTTGAGCTTACCAGTTGAAAAGCCTTTGCAATATTAAAGATTCGAACTAGTGAGAAAACACTTGTAAGGAGGGGTAGTTTCATTACCACAAGTAAGATTAGTTCTACACCAACTGGGTGTGAGGACATCTGCGAGAAACCCCAAAAAAAAAAAAGAAAATGTTATCTTCATGGTCTGTGTCCACACCATGCAACGGGATGGAGCAAGTCTTACCTAGTCTGCTTGGATAGTCGTAATACTTTTTATTTTTTCTTTCAATATAAAATGGAAATATACAGCTTCATAAATTATTAGGTATACAAGATTGAGTTAGGAGGGTATTTTTAAGTTCTTTTTGGATGTATGAATGTATTACTGTTATCATTTTTCGGTAATTTATCATACTAATTACATAAAGTGAAATCATCTTTGTGAACTGGAAAGTTCATAAGGACTAGGATATCAGTCTTGAGAAACACCCATACACACATATCTTCAATGTTGCCATTTGAGCTTTGGCTCAGTGGTATGGGAGTCTCGGTTCCCACGAAAGGTGAGGGGTGTAGGTTCAATACCCTTCTCTAGCTCCTTTGGACCATGTCATTATGTTTTTTCCTTGGGCCGCATTATCTGCTGTAATGCATATGATTTCAAAAAAGTCTATTTTTGTTTCTTGGTATATTTCCCATTTGGATAAAAATTTTGAAAATATCTCTGGTTATACGTAGTCTGAAACTACCTGCGTTTAAACAAGCATCAATAGTATTAAGGTGCCGCGTATTTAGAAGTTAATAACAAAATGCTGCTGGATTCAATTTTGGTCGTATTATTAACTCCGTATTTTGTGGTTGGTCAGATTTAGGCCCAGATGGTTACACTAGTTATGCAGGATTGTTGATCTCTCTAGTGCACACCTGTAAGTATTGTGGTAAAAACTCTCTTTAAGATTCCATCCTTCCTTGGTAACCTTTTTTATCTAGGATCCCTCTCCTGTTTACACAACTCCACATTATTTTCAGCTTCACTCGATGCCCAGTAGGAGACTGCAATTATTCCTGGATATCAACATCTGCAGTAGCAGCTTCCGGTATCACCCAAGTCTAAAGATGGAACTCTCTATTCTGATCCCCAAGTCCCTCGTCCCTGCAAGTAAACTCATTTGTTATAATTTTTCACTTTCCCATGGCCCCCAATCTCGCCCGCACCAACCTCTTGAACTAGAGAACACTTGTAACATCACTTCCATACATTTTTCTCCAGAGTTTTTTGGGTACTCTGTCTCATTCAGGACCAGAAGTCCCACCACTGGTAACCACCACCAGACTGGCCTAAGAGGTCATCAGAGTCAAAAGTACGCCAATCTTCTGCTGAAGTCAAGGAATCGTCAGCTTGTTCAACAAAATTCAGAAGATTAGGTTCATCTTCAAGGCTAAGGTATTCTGCCCTCATGCTGCTGTCATCATCTGAGAGAGCACCTAATATGTGGTCTGATCGCTCCATTGGTGGGCTTGGCTTTACCTCAGGTTCGCCTTTAATGGTGTCTCCATTTTCTGATTCACTATCCATGCTGTTTGCCGGTTTGATTTGTGTATGACACTGTGCTTGCTCTTTTGGCTTCTGCATTAGATCATTCAGCTTCTGCAACTGTTTTGACATTGAAAGTATAATCATTAACCTCTAAAATGAAAAGGTAGATTTGTATGCATGTCAAAACTTCCAAACCACAGAACAAAATTGTATTGTAAATGTCTGTACCTGAATTAACAATACCTCCTTCTCCTTCTTCAGAGCTTCAAACCGTGAAGCCAAGGTGCTATAATTGGCTCTAAGTATGCTATAGTCTTTTTCAATCTGCTTTGACTTCCATCTCGCCCTCTTGTTCTGGAACCATATAGCGACCTGCCTTGGCTGCAACCCAAGCTCTCTTGCCAGCTGCAACTTCTTCCTCGGCTCAAGCCTTGACTCTGTCTCAAACATGGATTCCAGTGATTTGATCTGCTCATCACTGAATCTTTTCTGGATTTTGTTGCTCCTCCTCTTCCTCATGACTCCTCCTGGGGGAGCTGTGCTGCTATAGGCTTCTGCTTCTGCAACTTCTGCTGAATGAGAATATTCCATCCTATGCTGATCTAACATCTTTTGGGGATTCACAGTGGCTTCTTGCTGGGACTTTAACGAACTCGAGGTTGAGGATAGGTGATAGGGAATGTTTTTGGAAGTGTGTGCCATATGATATACATATATTTATTAGCTGAGAGTATGGGAGTTCCTATCATGGTGGTGTTTAGGGGTGTGACAGAACTCCCCAATTTCTGCTTTATATCCGAAAACGCAACGGGTCCTATTCAACCTATGAAGCTTCTCCACCTGTGCCTCATGAATATCACCTCTTCTCTTTTTTCCCATCCCTTTGAAGTTTATTTTATTTTCTTCTTTTGAATGAGGCTTCGGGTTTGAGCCAGCTTCTTTGTTGGCTTAGTTTGAGTGGCTTCCTTTGGATTCTTGTTTTTTCAAAATATGATTACTGTGTGATCACATTACAGCAAGTACTTAATGATACCTCTTATTTAATCACATTTTTAATGGTTTATGTGAGAAGGGATTTAAAATATAATATTGATTTGGTCATCGTCAGTGTCATCATCTCCTTTAACTTGAGGGTTTTGTCCTAATTAGCCATGTCGGTTACATGAATCACGTTCTTCACTAAATTTTCTTCTATACTAGTTTTACAATGATTAGAAATTATTTATTAATCTTCTTAGTTTAGTCAAGTACAATTTTTTTTTGGTCCTGAAACCACCTCATATAGCATGATGCATGTGTTTTTTTTTTTTCGCCTTTTTCTTTTCCAAACCCAATGATGACACCAGGAATGGAAATTTATAAATCATCACCGAAATGTTTGGGAGTTAACACAATTTGGTCTTGATGGCTTTAAAAAACAAACGACAAAATTTACATTTATTGGTTGAAAGGTCTAAAACAAACAAAAAATAAATTGAATGAATGAAAAATGAGTTTCATATTTTTTTATTTAAAAAAAAAATAATAAAAAGAAATATAAAGTGTTAAATGATAACTAAAAGGATCTAATAAACATTGTTTTTAAAAAAAAAAGGAATTTTTCTTTCTTTCTGAATATTAAAGGTTCCGTAGTAAATAAAAAGTAATTAAATCAGATAACGCTAAAATCGATCAAAACGACGAATGGAGCTCAAGCTTGAGCTCAGAAGCCGAGCCTGTTGGGTCATGGACTGGGTTAGGTGGAGTCGTTGTCACCATTGTGCCCAACTTTAATTCTTCCCCTTCAACGATTTTTTTAATAAAAAATTCCCAGCCCTTATCATTATTCAAAGTTCCTAGACTTTTAAATTAATTTTAAAAGAAAAACATTTTCACCCAACAAGATAAGTTGCCAAGCGACACGAATCTGTCACCTGTCACGTGTCAGCCAATGGGCTCTCGCCACCTGCACACGGTCAAAACATGGTATCTTCTTACGTCGTATCTTCCTTTGGAGTTTTGGGTTTCCCTCTCATGACGTGGCAAAAATCACATGGTGGTGCGTACAAAGGATTATCATCTTTTCGACACGTGTCATCGTAGAATGCAATGTCGTAATTTGTTGAGATTCTGATTTGTGGGACAAGTTTGTTCTGGTACAGATGTCCTCCATAGTGGGCTCTACCTGCTTGACACGTAATTGTTGCCCTTTGTCCTCTAGCGGTGCCTCTAACTTTTAGAAATTGAAAAATTTTAAGTATAATTTTTATTATTAAATTATTTATTAAAATATAATAAATATATAATTTATTTACAAGTATATAATTTTTATATTTTTTTATATCTTCTTGGATTATGGCGGACCAAAATCTTAGCCTACACATACTTTTTTTTACAAATCTATATTTTGTTATATTATATCAATTATTAGAATGAGATATTAAAATTTTAATAAATTTTTAATTTAATCTTAGTTTGTTGTTATTAGAAATTAGATTCATAAGATCTAGATGAAAGTTGTTGCTTTAATATTAATTTTTTTAAAATTTAATATTTTATTAAAAATTGTAATTTTATAATTTATTGTTTAAATAAAATATTTGAAATTAAATTACAAATTATTTTTTTACTTTTAAATTAGTAATAAATAATAAAATTGTAATACAAATAATACTCTAATGAATTAATAACTTAACATTTAAGACTAGAGTCATTTAATTGAGTTTTTAAATTTTAAATTACATTGAGAAATTGTCTTAAGAAATTGAAAATTGAACATTAAAGATGTGGATATCACACTTTGAAAGGTCATACAAAAGAAAGAAGAGAAGACAAGGAGAAAATTAACACACACACACACAAGAGAGAGAGAGAGAGAGAAGGAATAATAATAATAATAATAATAATTTTTTTTTTTGATGAAAGTTATATACATAATATGTATAAGTTTAGTAGGTTTAAGTTAAAATATTAAATAATTAAAAAAATTATATAATACATGTGTAGGTTAAATATATTCAAATTTTTAAAAAATGTGGAGATATAGGTATAATAATTGGATTAAAGATCAAATTTTTAAGCACAATCCATTTAATGAAGTGAACTTAATGTTATGCTCAAATTCGTTAATTTAACAAATGAACTAAGAATAAGCTTTAATACAATTCGAACTCAAATAGTTCAATATAGCTCAATTCATCTGCAGTCTTAGGCTAATCCTTTAAAAAATAATAATAAATAATATAATTAATGAGTGGGGTTTAATGTTTTAATGACCTGGCTTCATAAAAGTAACGTGCTAACTACAATTAATTAACACTTTAACTAATAAATCTAAAATATTATTATCTCCAATATAATAGGATCCTTTGGTGCATGAAAGGATAGATATGACAAATAGAACGGCATTAAACTTATAACTTATTTATAAATTATAAAATTAATAAATTGTGGTAGAGTTAAGCTAGTGACAAGTAGGAGCTTTTAGATCACTTCTTTCTTTCTATCTTCTTCTTCTTCTTCTTTTTAAATTAGAATTTAAGGTTTTAACAAATGTCCTATATCTTTCTAAATAATCTTGAAAGCACATGGGATAAGCATAACTGTGCATGGATTATCAACTTATGGTGCTTCCAATGAGGGAAGGACATTTTATAGGCTTGAAAATGAACATGTCTGGTACTATTAACATTATTGTACTATAAGAAGAATGTCTTATTGTTTCTCTCGCCCTCTCTTTTTCTCTCACTTTCATATTTTGTCTAAGTTAAATTAAAGTCCCTGTATACAGCTAAGTCATATGAAAAAATTGTTGGTTTTTGAATAGTAGGGAGGGGGTTTTTGATATATAATATCACAAGGATAAGAAACGTGAAATAATATAAGAGGAAAGAGAAAGGAAATGATGATAAGGATAGTAAGATAGAAAAAAAAAAAACTTTTGACTCTAATATGAGACGTATATCAGGTGGTAGTTGTGATCATGAATTAGAAATATTTTACGTATGGCTAAGTATGCGGAAGAAAAAAAAGGGACCAATCTCTACTCAGAGAGTGGCAATGAAGCTATTTTAAATTACTGTTCATAGATCGAGTTAGGCGAAGGTTCCATTGGAAGCTTAGTTTTGTGGTAAGTTGACCTAAATAAAATGACAGTATCTTACTATACACCTTGTGTCGGGAGATTAATGTTATTTATAGTATGTATCTATGTGTATAGAGTAGATCATTGTGAATTGAATTTTAAATTTTATACTAATTTTTCTTAAATTTTAAGTTCAAACCTTTCATAATTTAATTTGACAAAATACGAACTAGTAATTTAGTCCACAATATGTAATTTGAAAAAGTATGATAAACAAAAAAAGTGAAGGGGGAAGATTTGCATTGCTAGGTAGAGCCTAGAGTGTGTACTGAAGAAATAAGTAAAAAAAATATAATCCCCTTATTATTAGGAATTAAAAGAAAGGGAAAAAAATTTAGTACTTACAAAGTCATGGAGCAATTTTGTTTCGATTCAATTTTTTGATACAATGAACAATCTCGGATAATAATTTTTTAATCATTATTTCCAGTTACTTCATGGGTTTTAAAATTTTAGTTGTACTATGAAAAATTGATTTGAAAACTATGTTTATGTTATAAATTTGTCATTACTAGCTAGTCCTATGATGAAAACAGATCCTCTTAATTTCAATTTTAAATTAATAGTATTAATTTCAAGAAACAATAGATAAAAAATGTGTAGGCCACTTGAATAGTAGATTCCACTTGAGTAAGGTCCCTTAATTTTTTACAATATTACACTGTATGCAAAAAACAGAGAGGATAATATACAGGAATGAAAATCTATATATGAATCATTTCTTTTTTTTCTTTATGACTGCATGTTATGCATTTACTTATTGAATACAAAAGATTTAGATAACTTGAATTATAAGTCTCATAGGTTTTGTGTCATTCTCAAAGATTGAAAATATCTATCCCTTTTTGTCATGCCACTTTTAACTACTTGAATTTTGAGAATCTTCTAGGCCTTTATAGCAGGAATAATTGCTCAATTTAATTTTGATTATTCTATAACAAATAATATTATGTGATTTTTAATATTTTTATTTTTTTGGACAGCAAATCTAATATTGTTTATTAAATAGCTAAAACTTCTAACATTTAGCTCCTATCCCAATATCCCAAATATCATGAAATTATAAACGCTAAAAAAAACTATTCATACTATAAGATTAAGAAATTAAAATTTCATTATATGAACACACTAATGAAGTTAGTTGCTCCAAACCCCAAATTCATCGATTTCTTTATTTGTTATTTATCTTGCTTCTTAATTAGTAAATAAAGTAGTAATTTAATATGATAGAAGTTTGAACATGTTTATTGTCAAAATTGAAACCAAATAAATTGTTTGCTAAGAGTGGTTAAAGTGAAAGCAAATTATATGATTTCAACCCTTTATTTTATTTTATTTTGAGTAATAGAAATTATTGATAGGCTAATTATTACACAAAGACAAGAGATTTCTAAGTCAATAAAATAATTGAGACCATCGTAATCAAACACTTGTTGTTTGAGCCACTTGTGAGGTTTATATTTTAAATTATTATTAACTCATATGCGTCCGTGATGTGTCGAATTTGGTTTTCTCTCTAAACCACTCATTTTCTAAAAACTGATGTGCTAAATTTGGTTTGGTCATCACAAGTAATTATGTTTAATGATTCAATATTTTCTATTAAAAAAAAAAAGTGGATTGGGTGATCAAATTTGTCTCTGGAAAGGCTCATCTTATTTTTATGAATAAATAAAGTAACACAAGGCGTGATGCTGCATTAATTTTGCAAATTTTCTCTTATATTTATGTAGGAGAAGGAAAATTTGAAAAGCATGAAACCAAAAAAAGTTAAGAGAGGAGAAAACTCATAATTTGAATTAATTCTTTAAAATCTAGTCCACTCAGAGAAGCTATCAAGTCACGTGTCAATTGGTTTAATCTATTCAATTGATGATTAAATCAATGATGTCATAAATAAGCAAAAATAATAATCTGATAATTTATATCTCTTTGTGTGAGTAATTAATATATGAGTATTCTTTAGCCTAAAAAAATAAACATATACAAGTAACTTTTTTGTTAAGATAAAAAACTTTTAGAATAATAATGACTAATAAGAATAATAGTTTCTCTCTATGGTCGGTTGGATATCTAACTTTGTATAAATAAATTATGGATGTAGTTGATTCTGTATCTAAAACTATAAATCAGATGATGTCATAAATAAGCAAAAATAATAATCTGATAATTTTTATCATTTTGTGTCAGCGATTGATATATGAGCATTCTTTAGCCCAAAAAAAAAATACAAGTAACTTTATTGTTAAGATAAAAAAAAAAAATTAGAATAGCAATGACTAATAATAACAGTAATTTTTCTCTATGGTCGATTGGATATCTCACTTTATATAAATAAATTATGAATGTAGCTGATTTTGTATCTAAAACTATATATCCTATAAAGTGGTAGGTTGAAGTTAAAAAAAGAAAAGAAAAGAAAAGAAAAAGACAGATGGACCCGGTTGATTTTTGTAAAATTCCATTCACAGTCCAAAGTTAATTCCAAATTTTTTGGTTTGTGCTAGTTTTGATCAGATTAATCTGATTCCACCACCGATCCAAGTTTTAGAGGTGCCATGGACCAAGCCAATCGATTTGACCTATTAGTGTGGGATTTAGAACTTTGATTTGAACGTTTGTGTTGTTACCATGTTATAATAATTGTATAAATATGATGGTTGTACAACAGTTGAGCCGAACTGGATTTTACCCTAGTTCAATGTTCTGCTTGGTTCAAACTCAGCTATCTTTGCCCGTGACCCAATCAAGTTGGCCAAGCTAGGCAGTGTGTGTTTGGGAGTGCGTTGAAGGAGATGAAAACGTGGTTTAAGAGAAGCAACAAATTGTTGCTTTTGGAAAACACAGGCTTCAAAACGTGGTTTTGCTTCTTCTCATCGCGCTGCCAAACACAGGCGCAGTCGGGCTATAATTGGGTTTTGTAATTTCTTTTTTAATAAGAAAACTCTGTATTTTTTAATATTTATATCTTTGTAATTATTTGATTATTTTAGATATATAATTACTTATTTTAATACATATTTACGAGATTTATACAGTAAAAATAAAAAAAAATGTAGATTCAAGAGAGGAAATAAAAAATATATATAAGTATAAAATGTGAAACTTTAAAACATAATAATTCAAAGCCTATTTGTTTGATTGAAAATTTTGTTTATTTTAAGTAATTTTTCAAAATGGACATGATGCTAATTTTTTAAGACAGTTTAACTTGTTTATTTTTACAAAAATACATGTTTATTATTTTAATTTTGAGTTTTTTACTTTTAATTTTAAAAATACTCTTTTTTAATCTTTTTTTTTTGTTTAAGTATACCAATTATACTTAAGAGAGGCTTGGTAGGGCATTGACTTTTGACTATTTATAATTTGTAAAATGTATTAAAAAAATTTTGATTAAAATTACAAAATGACCTCTAATTTTTTTTTATTTTAATCTTCTTTTTTTTAATATTAAATAGCTCACAGGTTAGATTAGTTGACACAACTAGTTAAGTGCCCAGTCCTACACTTTTTCTCTTCGCAACTTGATTTGGCCAAGCGACACTAGGTTAGCTAAATCAATGAACACTTCTAATAAATATAAACTGATGAGGCCAATTTTCGACTTGATCCAAGCTAGCTTTGTTAACGAACGTTAGCACACCTTAAGACGTAAACCAAACAACCCCCTTGGACGTTTAGAAGGCTAACGCGTCAAAAAGATACATTGTGGTGTACTGTGTGAAAGAAATCGTTACAGGCTGATGAGACATTTTGCAAATTTTCTTTGTGTTGGAACGAGTCTTTGGCTTCAACACACTAAATTGGTTTATGTGAAATTCGAAATCTTCAATATCACGTTTCATATAGGTTGGCAGACTCTCTTAAACTCTTTTGTGTGTATAAGACACAAATCTGCCATTAATAATTTACACTCCTCACGACTCTTTAACAATTTGGTCCATCTTACTAAAACAACCGTGAAACCCAAATGTTTTTTTGGATGTGTTTGTGTGTGAGAGAGGGGGGAGATTTGCGTATAAGATGTGCTATTAATTACGTAGACTGAACCACACTTGATTGCTCATCTGAGTCTTCTTGAACTAATTTACTGTACTCGATCAAAATTCTTCACACAAACACATGCTAAAGGCCCAAACAAGAAAAGAATTTGCTTTCTTGTTACTGAAGAGTCCAATGCAATATGAACTTGGAAACTTTTCTGGCTCAGAACAAAATAGCAGGCAAAAAAAAGAAAGAAACTGAACCTCACCACGGGCCTTGCCCATAGTGGGCCTAGCCTAATACTGGTTGTGAAATAGGAAGGAACTGTGCTTAAGAAAAACAGAGTCCGATTTTTGTTAAAGCTTAGGGAAATGAAAATTTTTTGAAATTTTTTGGGAAAACTTTTTCTTCAAAAGAAAAAATTTATGGAAAAGTTTCATTTGAGGGCCCAAACGTAATTCACGGTGAGCTTTGATAATATATTGGCACATAGTAAGTGATAATAACAATAGTAAACTGATAGCAATGCACTGAAGTGAGAATAGAATCATTTATTTTTATGAAAAGTTTTTATTAGTTGGAAAATTGTAGAAAAGGGCGTGAATTTTATGCATTAAAATCCTCACCAATTCCCTCCCAGATGAGTTGAAAAAGAGAAAGATGGCAGAAAGCTTGTGTTTCTGCTATCTTATTTATTGAATTACATCTGACACGAATGCCACTTCTGGGTACCCACGTTAGCTGTTGCTTTCCCGCTTAACCTTTTGTACGTTTGTTTTTATCTCACACAGTCTTAGAATTTTTCACAACTGTTCCTGTTCCTGTTCCTGTTCTTGTTCCTGTTCCTGTTTCTTACTTTCTACATTTCTGATTTCAGACACAAAATTGACTTGGGTGCCAGGAAGAAAGCTTGCCCAAAAGTTTCTTACCTCTCTTTTCTCTGCTCTACAACCACTCCCTCTCCCACAGCTCTTTCCACTTTTAATTTTTTTTTTATTTTAACGCTATATATATAAAATCTTGGAGCAAGATTTAGCTAATCTTTTTTATATGTTTAATATTAGATTCGTTAATACATCACAATTTTAAAAATAAATTACATTAATTTCACTTAAAAGTTTATCTGAATTACAGTGAAAATTGGTTGTTATATCAAAACGTAGAAATGTTTACTAATTTAACTAACATTGAACTTTGTGAAATGAAAAAGTTTGTTCAAAAACTTAAAAATAAGATTATTCAAGAATATTCTTTAAATGTTAAAATGATGCCGTGAATTTTGATTAGTGGATCTATAATTCAAAATTTATTTGTAATTATTGCATAAGAAATGGAATAAAAGGTAGGGTGGAGGTGTATGATAGTTATGGTATGATATCTTCCCAATGCTAGATTCAAATGTGCATAATAGATCCATACGCTTTCTGTCCAACTCCTTTTACATTTAATATATATTGCAAAATCTTTTTATATTTTTTATATTTATTTTCTTTTAATGAAATTAATTTTGTACACAAAAATATGTCTCTTCCAAAGCATGAAAACACCCTTCTCCTCACCTTTAACAAATATTATTATAAGATTTTACCATCATTTTTATGTTAATTTATGTTTGTCTGATACATATTACTTGTTTATAAAAATGTCTAACCAACCCAAAAATCTTGGCTTAAATGACACTTTTCTAAATATAAATGTCAAAGAAATGTGATGTACTTGTGTTAAATTTCTATCCTGCCTCTTTTGCACTCCCATTTAAATGTATGGCCAAAATAGTGCATAGTTGTGATGTCAAACTTTTGATACGAGATTGTAGTTTTATTTTTAATATAATATCAAAAGTAATTAAATAATTGTATATTGGGAGGAACATATCTTGTGCATAAGGTTAATTTTATTCATAAAAAAATAATATAAAATTTTTTTAATATATATCAAATATCAAAAAAGTTAGATAATATTTTTTTAAAAAAACATAAAGAAGAATATTAAATGTAATCCATCCAAATTTCTATTTTAATTTACTCCTTTAATAACAACCAATAGTATACACATAACTTTTTTCAAAAATTCAATATATGTCATTTTTTATTAAAAATATATAATAAATGCTTAAAAATCGTACTTTTTTTTTGGTACAAAACTTTTACTTGGAAAAACACAAACACCTGCGGTGCATGTGAGCAAGTAGGCAGTAGCTTCCAAAGCATGTGGATGAGAATGAACGTATACCCAGGGGTGTTTTGAAAGCTTCCAAAGATTTCAGGAAAATGAAAAAAGCAATTCAAAAAAAGAAAGAGAATTTAAAAAAATCAAAATGGGTCGTCCTTGAAACTCTTTAATTAATCAGTGAAAAAAAAAACAAGGGCAATCACCTGCCTTGATCATATATACTTAGATATAAGATTACGAATTTAAATAATAAAACAATTAAAATATAGCTGGAGGAGATGGAAAAGGGATTTGACATTTTCGTGTTGTTTCTTTCCAACTTTCTCTCTCTCTTTCTTGTGACACACAATATTGGATACTGTAAAAATGCGTCAAAATCTGGAACCAGTATCGTCCTCTCCGTTTGTCACTCTGATGTGTACCTAAAGAAAGAGAGAAAAGAAAGAATGAGAGAGAGTGAGAGAGACTGAAGAAGAAGAAGATTATGATGATGAAAGAGTTAGGGTTAGATAGAGAGACAATGGCAGCACATGTTACGGGCACCCTCTCACCCGTTATAGATAAAACAAGGGAATGGGTCAAGGCTTATGCATCTAAACAAGTAATTCCAATTCCACATCTTTACTTTTTTTTATTCACTTCTATTGGACCACTTTTAAATTTGTTTTCTTCTCCCCAAGAGTACTATTCCCAATATTAAAAAAATTATAATTACTTTGGCAAATTTTGAATACCACACATACACCAAGGAAATCAAGAGAGACATGTTAGTTTAACACTTACATATTATACTATATACATATTTTGTATATATATAAACTTTTTTTGAATTTCTTTATAATTATATTTATTTATTTATTATTTTCAAAATATACATAAACTTTATATAAAATAAAAAAGTTACCTTAAATTTTAATCGAATTTTAAATTTCTTGCCCAAAATATTATCTATTTAAGAATTTTTTTAATTGATTTAAAATATATATATTTAGATTAGTAGAAGATATCTTTGTCAAAAAATTTAAAATCAGAATAAAATATAAGATAACCTTTTTGTTCCAAAGAAGATATATGTATATTTTAAAAGTAGAAAAAAATTGTATAATTTTAACAAAATTTTAAGAATACCTATGTCATTTACTGTAAATATTTTTTTCTTATATCACAGTTATGACTGTTCTCATATACTGTTTGCCCTAACTCTCTTTTTGGATAATTTTAAAGATACATTTTTTAATATATTAAAATTTTACTATTAAAAGTCTTATTTCTTCTTACTGACTAAATTAATATAGTAGATATATACAAGTAATTTGAATATGATAAAAATACTTAAATGTATCTATTATTTATATAAAAAAATTGGTTTGAATACACATTGAGTATAAAAATATAGGTATGATTGGTTCTTCTACCTCTTACAAAATATCTGTTTCTGGATTATTGAGCTTTCAAAAAATTTTAATTTACACAAGCAACACACAAAATTAATTCCTAGCATTACTCTAATATTATGTATTATTCTTATTTATTTTCAGAAACAGTGCCATAACATTTGGTTTGAATGCATAATGAGTACAAAAAATGGCTTGCATTATAACACAGTCCGAACACACAAAACTAACGGATACTTAAATACCATCAGAAGTATCAATGAATGTAATTACGTGCAACTATATATGGTTATAAAATTATGTAACTCTAGCATTTAGCATTTACTCATGATAAACTTGGATATAAAATTTTAAAAAACAAGAAACAATTAATAATATTTTTTAACATACACTTCTGTCTTCCAATAAGTGCATGCATGATATTTTGGTTTTTTCTTCGTTGTCTTATTGGACGGTGGGGGTGGGTAAGGTAAGGTCTAGGGACTAATAACTAATTTAAGCTTTCGCATAGTCTATTTTGAAAATTAGTATATAGAAGACAAATCACAACTTAATTTATTTTAGGGTTACAGCAAAGACTCCCTTGGATTTTAGCAGCCTCTTAGTACTATACTGGAGACACCTAGGTTCATATCAATTACAGTGGACTATAATTTATTATATTTTAAATCAATGTCAGGGAAATAGATTCACAGAAACCTAGCTAACTACTAATTGTGAGTGAATTAATTTACTTATGATTTGCATGGACTTGTTCTTTTTTCAAAAGTCTCGTTATTCTGTTCCACGATTCCGATTTTGATTCCTATTAAATCACGACGAAGCACGTGATGTTTCTGTAAATAAGCAAACACCATTTAGGTTGAAAAAACTACACAATTCACCAGAATAAAGTGGATGAAACATGTATAGTACATGATAATATAAAACAATAGAGGGATGAAAATTTATTCCTTTATACTAAAATATGACAATATTTTTAAAGAACTTCTTAATTTTTGCATAAAATGTTTAAGAATTGATTATAGTATAAAAAATGAATTAATTATTTTTTTTCCGCAGATACTTTGCTTATTAATTAAAAAAAAGTTCTTTTAAAAGTCTATAAAAGAATTGATCCCTAAACATATAATATCAGCCACGTAAAAAAGTTGTCAATATTAGTTTTAAGTTAAACAAGCTTCTAAGAAATACAACATTTTTTATATTTATATAAAGGGTAAATTACTCTTTCCTTCTCTAAAAAATAACTAAATTACATGAAGCTCCCCATTTTTTGAAAATATACCCCATATATTTTGAAACCAAAATTTGCGCTACACTCACTTCCCTTATAAGAAAAGATAAGTTATAACCATACTTATTTTGATCAAAATACCTCTCTCTATATATTATTTATAAAATATAACAAGTGTAAAATGTATATTGGACTAATATAAAATAGTCAATATTCTAAATTTAGATAATTGTAAAATAATTTGATAAAGAATTATTATATAAGAACAAAGAATATATTTATAGAATGATTTTTCAAATTTAACAAATTTATAGATAATATTTTAATTTAAAGAATAACATTTATATTAAATATATTATAATAAATATAAGCATTGTCATAAATTTAATAAAATTTTATATCAAATTAAATTTATAGTTTTCAACACAAAATAAATAATAATAAATTTTCAACAAATATATTATTTTTTATTAAGCATTAATTATTAATAAAAAAATTATTTTTAAGATATTTTTAGCATATTTTAGTTTCAAATTAATTAATATACATTATTAAGATAAAAAATTATGTAATTTAGACATATCTCAAAAGAATAATTTCCCTTATTTAAATTACTGAGAAAGTCTCAAAGTTGTCAAACAATAGTTGTACGCCTTTTGGCATTTTTTTGGGGTCACATGGCTTTTTTTTAAAAAAAAAAATTTATGGTACATCTTTTAGGTACAACCAATAGAAATATTGATTAAGATGTGAGTTTTACCGAATTCCAACCAGAAAAGAAGGCACCGACCAAGAAGACAAGAACAAAGACATGGCGAAGCAAAATTAAAATAATGGCCCCATAGCTTATGTGAACCACTTGCCTTCGAAAAGGACATTGTGTTGACTTTGCATATAGTTGAATTTACTTTATAGGAGTTAACTTTCTCATTTTCCTGTTTAACTAATAAAAGCAAATTAACATCAAAATTGAATTTTTGTGGTCATACAATTAGTTGAAAATAAAATTATCTAAAAAAGCAAAAGTGTATATGGATTCTACTTTTTCTCTTTATAATTATTTTCTCTTTTTTTTTTTTATATTTCTCCAACTGTATTATATATAATTAATTTGTAATTGTAAATGATTTAAACTCATCAACTTCAATTATCTTCCTTTTTTTTCCCTAATTTTTTACTAATTCATTTCTCCATCATCTTTTATATTTTTAAAAATTACGAACTTTTTTTTTAAATTACATGATATAATGATATTTGAATATATTTTAAAAATAAATAGAAGAAAATAATGAAAATTCAAGTATATCTATCACACTTTTTATTTTCACTCCATTTATCAAAGAAATCACAAATAGGTTGTAAGTGTCCAATTTAGCTCCCAACTGAAGTGAAATAGTTACACCAAATGCACTCAAAGATGACTATTCCCCCCCCCCCCCCTTATATATATAAGTTTTTCTCATATTACTCAATTAAATTGATTATGGAATAAAAATAAAAAGAATTAAAATTTGACTTTATTAATTAGTCTATTTGTGAAAGCATCAATTTGGTCTCAATTTTTTAAAAGATAATCTAAATAAATAGATTGTTATTTTTACATCAGTCAATTATTTTGTCATTCTATTCAATTAAATAATTTCTTAAAATTTTTAATATTGTATAAATATTTTTTAAATTTACACAAATAATTTTTAAATTTTAAATTATATAAAAATAATCTTCTTAATAGGTTACACTCTATAAATAAAATAATAGATCAATAAATAGTAGAAATGATTATTTGAATAAATTTAAAAAACTTTATTATAAATTTTAAAGATTATTTACACGTAACATTAATAATTAAGAAAAATTATGTACAATTTAACTTAAAAAATAAAATAAAATATCTAATGTTACAAAATCGCATACGTTTCATTTAAATTCTCACAAATATAAATATATATATATATATATATATTTCCAATGTTGGGCGGGTTATAAGGAAAAATGCAAAGTGAAAAGCAATGAGTGGGCCATTCAGTCGGTACTAACTGCCTCGAATTCGTCGCCTCTCTGAAAGCGACACGCCAGACGAGGGCTGCCTTTTTAATTTTTTAAAATTGAATACCACCAACAAACAAAAATAACAGCTCAGTCCAATTTTGAATAAAATAAAATAAATAAAATGATATTTCTATTATGGGGGAGCTCAATAACACAACTACTCCTCTGACCGAGTAGCGAGCCCTGTTTTACTTTTGATTCCATTTTCCTCTCAATTATTTAAACCATCATTATGTCTATTTCTCTGCGCTTTCTCTGTACTCTCTTTCACACTGCCTTTCTCATCTCTCCTTCAATTAATGCTGAGGGTGCACCCTAGACCCCACTTTGGTGACACCATCATGTTCTTTAAATCAAATGGTGGGTTTCACTTTTCTGGAATTTGTTGGTACTAATTGGTACAGTCAATGCCTCTTTCCCCACATGCCATCACCCCATCTATCAAATCCAACGGTGGATATCATCCACTTCCCCACCGTAAACATACACTCAACCTAAACGCAGGCACAGAGCATTTTTCTTAAAGAAAAAAAAAACTACATTTTACCTTTTTTATTAAAAAAACTATACTTGTACAAACTTTAAAAATATCACAAACCTCTATTTTAAAATGTAAAATGTAACAAAAATACCTTTTATAGGTAATGTATAATCCTATATTAACAATAGAAGGAAATCTGGGAGTGGCTTTTAGTATAAGATAGGAGACTTCTAAATTCTAATCTAACAAGGCTTTTAGGATTTTTTTAATATTTTAAATATAAATATCTATTAATATAAAGAAAATTACAAATGAGAGCATTTAAAATAAATATGTTTACCCATAAATGTAAAAAAAAGTTTTTATAATTTGACAGCGATGATGCTCCTCGCCATCCCAATATTACTCTCGGGGAGATTTTTTCTCTTGTTTTCATTTTTGCAAAAAAAAAAAAAAAATCTAAATGTGGGTTCCTGATTAGGGCACTCTTTATAGGGATTCCTGAATCTTTTAGAGAGGTGTTTTATTACATTTTAAATTTAAGATTATTTGGTTACATTTTAAAACATTGTCAATTTTATAATTAAGCTTTAATTTAAAAAATAAAATGTAATTTTTTTAAGTGCAGGTTGCTCTATTAAAATAACAAGTGAGAATCAATATAAAAAATGCAAAAAATTATTTTCATGCTTAACAAATAAGTTAACTTTCAATTTAATCCTCTATTTGTTTAAAATTTAATTTCTCATTACTTAAAATGATTTTAAATTTGTTATTTCATTAAATTTATGTTCACAAATTAACGAAGAATATCCACCGATTGATGACATGATAATATGGCAGTGGCACTAGTTAATCCACATGTGACACGTACTCAGTCTACATAAAGTAACCTAGTCTATGAAAGTAAGGTTTGGTGGTGAAGGTATGAAATTTTTGAATTTTTTGAAATTAATTAAGAATGGTCAAAATTCCTAAATTTAAAATTTTTTGCGGAAACTATACCATTTGAAGATTTATATTTGAATTTTTTTTTTATGTAAGGATAAGGAAAATCTCCCCAAAAATAATTTAGGATGAAGATCGTACTCTTGCAAGATTGTCATCCTTATTAGATTTACATAAATATTTATAATGTATATATATATTTATTTATTATCCTTATCTTTTTTAGTAATTTCACTTTTTATTTATATTTATATTGATTTAAAATAAAACAAATCAATCTAAATATTCTCATCAACTCTCTATCACCTAACTTGTTGTATAATTTGTTATTTATTTATTTTTTACTTTTTAAAACTTGATTAGAAGTTGTTACAGAACTTAAACAAGGAGTTTGAATTTTAAATTTAAAATTTTTTTAAATATATTATTTTTTATTTTATTTAATCATATTTACTTTTCTGTTCATTTTTATAAAAAAAAAATTGAGATCCTTGTGAGGATCCGTGGTGATCCACATCCCTATGGAAAATGGGGATGAGGATAGAGATGAGAATGGAAGAAATAGTTGATGACCAAGAAGGCTTTTCCTGCCGCTATCTCGTAAAATTGCCATCGGCCCGTGAAATTAACAAAGGTTCCTAATTAGATTTTTTTAATTATATATGGATTGAGTATATGCAAAGTGTGAAAGAATGAAATAAAGACTACATTAAAAGTATTTTTAGTAAAATAAGTGATTAAATTAAAATATATTTGAAAAAGATGAAATTGAAGTGTACTTATTTTCCTTAGAAAAAAAATATAGAACTTTAATATCCTAAAACTATTGAATCTTATGTAACAAATATTGATAGATAAATTTGTATAAATTAAGTACACAAAATTGTTAATTAGGAAGAGAAGGAAAGGGAGAGTATTAAAATAAGAAATGAAGGGTGGGGTGCATGGGGTCGTGGTCATTTCTAGGAGTGAGGAACCCAGCCGGTAGGGTCTACCCCTGCACCCAAATCTTTTGTCTTTTTTCCTTCCTTCCTTTCCACTAGCTCTTTTAACTCCTCTCTTCTTATAACCCTCCACTCCCCCCTTCATTCCTCTCCTCTCTTATCATCCTCTTCCTCATCTCCATCATCTACCTCTCTCTCTCTGGTTCTCTCTCTCTCTCTCTGTCTGTCTCATCCCGCTTTAACATAGGCGACACTCTTGGGAAGACGAAAAGAGATAAGAGATCAGACAATATGAAATTAATTTGCAGATGATATATATATACATATATATAGATAGAAGCCATTGATGAGGAAGCTTCGTGTTTTGAGGGGAATGTTGTCTGGCTCGAGGACCCTTCTTCTTGATCCGCTCTGTCTCGATCTCTAATTCATCCTTTGGGTATCTTACGGATTTGAAGATTGTGGTCAAAGGCTGAAGTGTCGTCGGACCAGGCTTCATTCCCCCCAATCATTTGCTTCCAGAGAATACACTTCAGTCTCAGGCTACTTGTGAAGGTTTGGTTCTTCTTCTCCTCCTCTATTTTGAATTTTCCCCCGATCTATTCGATTTAAGTTTTGTTTTTTTCTTAATTATAGACAGATCTGAAACATGGGTTTTTGTTTTTAGAGCAATTAAAGATGTGGGTTGTCCGCAGATTGGTGTAATGATGAAGTATTTTGACCAATTTCTCATAAAGGGTTTCATCATTACCTGCTTTTCGTTCGTTTTCTTCCTTTTTCTCTGATCAAGTTATGATGTGTTCTCAGAACCAAAAAAACAAAAAAAAAGGTAAAGACAGTTTTTTTCTTTTTTTCTGTTGTCAGGTCAAATACCTTTTCTTCTTCATCATTACCCCCGATTCTTCTTTCTCATCATGTTTTCCAGTATCCGATCTGTCTGTTTCTGCCATATTTTTTCAGATCTGGCGGCCTATTAACTTGGTTTCAAAGTTCCCCCTTTTTATTTTGTCTTTCTCACTCTATTTAGGGTTTCCCGGCCCATGTTCTGGCTTTAATCTCAAACAGGTCATGTAGGATAAGCAGAGGCTTGTATGCTAGAAGGAGAAGAAAAGGGGTGACACTTTTCCTTAGTCATTTCTCTAATGTCAACTCTGTGACAATAACGTGAGGCCTATATTGTTTGATTAGGATTAGGATCAATTATGCCATCCGCTTATATATATATATATATATCTCCACCTTCTTTTATTGGGTATTCTCCTTCCAATAGCAGTCAAGAAGTTCTACATTTTGAATGGAAGAAACAATGAACATCTTGTAACTCATGAATCTATTATTGTTCATAATAACTAGCATCTTCTGGCTTGTTTCGGTTCAATAATAACTTAATCTTAGAGATCTCTATACTAACTAGTACTAGATATAGATCTGAACATGTGAATAAAATGCAGTATAAAATTAAGTTTTGCAAGCACATGTCAATGCTGCGTTAAACATGGGGTAACCTCATGAAAAGTCTAGCTCCCGAGAGGTTAAGCCTTCTCATTTTCATACTAGATGATCTACTCTCAGATTCTCTACTTCTTGCTTATTTAAGAATTAGAATGAGAATCTCAAGATACATTTAAGTAAAAATGCCCAGCCTCTCCGGATTCTATATAATTACCTCCAGGGTATGTTTGGATTGAGAAAAATAAAGGATGAAAGACTCAAAAACATTTTCTTCCTTTCATTTCTCATACAGTCTTTTCAGTTCAAACATACCCTTAAAAATATCTTGGTGCAGGTGAATGAGTACATGAACAACTATCACAGAGGTGGTACCAAGTAAGTTTTTTCGTAAGTTTGTGCGATACTAGATTGTTGGCATTTATGGGAATTGAATCAATGATTAATGTAATTATAATGGTTTTTATAAAGGTGTCTCCTTTATTAATTTCTCCATTTTATTTGCCTTGCTCTTTCTACCTGAGCACACAGGGAATCTGAGGAGACAGTAAAATTAATTCCAAGTTTCAATGTGCAGACTATGGTAGGCAAAAGAAGGGTCGGCAGCTAGCTAGGGGCATGTATGGGAACACAAGAGGAATGATATTATAACACAGTGCTCACTCACTGCTTTGTTTTTTTTTTCCTTTCTTCTTCATCGATTCTCATTTGCTTTCATACATTCTCACCACTTGTATTAATTTGGTTTCACACTCACTTCACAAGCTTTAACGCAAGTCGTGTTTCAATTTTCTTTTGTATTGATTAACAATAATAGTAGTTCTTTTTTCCACTGTGAACTCTGAAGTTTATGACCTCGTGAAGAGTACTCAGAAAGCTAAGTGCATAGCTGTTTGAAAATCTAGGAAACGAATGTCTCTTCAATTTCCTTATCTTGTTTGGCAGAACCTAATCTACTTTTGACTAGGTAATTCTATGAAAAATTGAGACGTTGATTGAGTTTATCTCTCAAGAGGTCAAAATTTTCACCCTCTAATTATCTTGAGATTTGAGCGGTTTGTTTTGAAATTTGTAATAAATAATATTTTATAATCATTCACGTATCTAAAGATGGAATTGGACGGTAAAGAGCTTGACCTCTTCTTTTACTTTGCAACCAATAAAGGTACTTTAAGATTCATATTCTTATTCTTTTTTTCTTTTTAAATTTTGAGGTGAGAATTTCAAAATATATCTAATGATGAGAAAACTTAATATTCTTAGCTTTGACTAAGCAATTCTATAAAGTAATCTGTACCCTAAAAATTGAGCTTTTTTTTTTTACTTAGATTTTTTTTTACATCTTTTATCCTTGAATATATATATTTGCTAGAGATCAGTGTCATTTTATCAGACACAACAAAAATATCTAGAAAAGAGATACAAATCTGAGGGTGAAAAGTTTGAACTCTCCAAAACAATACAGTTTTTAATTAATTTCTAAAGTAAAAATCTCAAAATACAGCTAATTAATTAATGAATGTCAGAAACTTAATCTCTGTGAATAGATCTCTCCATAAAATCATCCATATTAATTTAACCATTCTCTCTTTGTCTATCTCTGCTGGTGTTTCTATCTTAACATAAGATCTTATTATCAAATCCATTTTGAAGCTTGATTCCACATAGCTAGCAAGTATTCAAATTTCTCTCTGTTGCCCACTTTAATATCCTGTCATGGTTGTTATAAATGGATTGTGTGAAAATGAGCAAATTGCTGTCTCAAAAAGAAGAACCTTTTGGGAAATTGGATCTTTTTGACCTTCTGCAATACACAAAGTTGATCAAGCCCTGCGTTGCTTTGTGCTTTCATGACTCATGCTAGTTGAATTCCAACAGCACAGCTTTTATGGCCAGAGCCGACTCGACATTTCCACAAATAATTGGTGTGGGAATACAGTTAACTTAGAACGAGTTAGAAATAATTTTTTATATCTGTATTATTAGATTCTTAAATAAAATTATGATATGGGTAAATAATTCATTAAAAAAATTTAATCATAAAATGAAAAGTTATAAAAATTATATACTTATCATCATGTAATTATTAAAAAATTTAAAAACAGATGTATAAAATTAATTATATACAAGTTCTTGCTATGACCTTTTTTAAGTGACGACTCCAAAAACTTTTAGAACTCTTTGTACTATTTGGATAGTTAATTGAGGAACTCGTAGTCTTTCCATGCACAGAGTAGGTGTACCATATTCTGAAGTGATTAGTGATTACCCATATAAGCTTTTGACATATTCTAGTGGAATCCACATACAGGCAATTTTGGATTTACCTTTTTCTCTTTCTATTGACCAAACTTGGCTAGGAAGCTTAGGCTATAAGCCTCACGAGGATTAATGAGACTTATGAATGAATGACCTAGGCTTTTGGGCAGCTTTTATGACGTATTGATGCGAAGATTTTCTTTCTCAATCATATTATAGTAGTTATTAAATTAAGAAAATGAAATTATTAATGGGTCACAAAAGTAGTTGACGTCCAAGGCTTCGCTAGATTCGTTTCATGTACTGAGGATCCGAAGAGGAAATCCTCCATCTAAGGTAGAAGGCAATCCTCAAATCTAGATCAATGGGAGTCCTCTTCTTGAGCAGAATCATTAACTATATACTTGTCATAGTATCATCAAAAAATAATATATTTATCACATTTTAATTAAAAAAATTAATAATAAGGATATAAATAGTTGCATGTAAATTTTTTCTCTTCCTTAAAAATGGTGATCTCTTTGAAGTTTTTTTTTTGTTGACAAATTTAATTTATAAAAGATAAAAGTAGATCAAATTAACCATTAAAAAAAAGTTAAACAACCAAATTTATTTTTAGCATATTTATATATCTCTTCATCAATTTGATTTATTTATTTTTGGTGTATCATCTGTATCTAAGAAATTCTCCCATTAATTCTAGGGACGTGTAGACGAAGTTAGGGTTGGGCTTGACCCGGGTTAGTCCTGACTCTAATAATAACAATTAAGATTCAAACCCCATCTTGATCGGCTTGGCTCAAAATTCAAAATTTGAGCCTATGCTAGGTCTTGTTTTTTATTTTAAAGTTTGGACCCCACCTTGTTTTGAAAACAAACTTTTTTAAAAAATATCAATAAAATTCAAATAACTAATATTTGCAAATATATTGAAAATCTACCACAACTTAATAGATAAATTGAAATATTCTATGATTATTTTCTATAAGTGTTATATTATATATAATTTATTATATGTATTATATAATATTTAAAAATAAATCGGACCACCACAGATAATGAAACTAAAATCCAGACCCAGTCCCACTTTTAAATCAGATCAAATTAAATAAGACAGGGCCCAAGCCCACCAGCTTATGGGCCCAGTCAATTTTTTAATGTCTCATGGGCACCATGTTTTGCACAGCTTTGTACACCAGTTCTTCGTCAAGTTCCTCTTACCAAGAACTAGAAACCCAAGAGCTTTCTACCTCCAGATTCTTCATATCCACTCTCAAAACAATCAAACCCAAATGTATAAAATTATCATTAAGTTTGAAATATTCAAGAAATTAAATATTTTTATTAAGTAACCCAAATAGATAGTTCTTCGCTTGGAAACTGACAAGAACCTTAATAAAATGACAAAATTAATGGGACACATGCATGCATCGATCCCTTCCTTTTTCTCATTTCAACTATTACAACCCCACTTGTAAACAATCAGCTCCTCCTCGGCTTACATAAAATAAAATTAGACGTAAAATTTTTTTATATTTTTATTATTAAATTTTGTAATAAAATTATACTATATATATAAAATTTTAAAGACCTAATCATGTGATATTAAATTTTAAAAATCATACATTTATTATATTATTATTAAAAAATTATACATTTATTAAAAATTTTAATAATAAATATATAAAACACTGCATATAATTTTTTCCCATTAAATAACAAATCTTGTTCTCTCTCCCCTTGGTGACATTTGTTGCCGCCCTGTCCAAGACCTTTTTCTTCCATTGGTGGCTAAAAAGTCTATTCTTATCCGTTACCCACCAAATTTATAAAGAAACTCCCAAGTATAATACCCATTTCTCAAGCAAACCAATCAATCTTCTCTCTTCTTCTTCTCATCCCTCGTCGAAAATTCTAATACAAATTCTGGGGTTTGTCTCAAATTGTCTGAGTCGGTTGCTGATGGTGGCCGGGAAGTGGAGAGAAAAGCTTTAAACTTAAAGAACTTCCAATCATCACACATCATCAGCATCATATTCATCATGATGAGCAGAGAAAAGCAGTGAAAGCCAAAGATATACCAAAAGGGTGTTTGGCAATCAAGGTGGGTACTCAAGGTGGAGAGCAAGAGAGAATTGTGGTGCCTGTGAATTATTTGAATCATCCACTGTGTGCTCAGCTTCTGAAGGAGGCTGAGGAAGAGTATGGGTTTGCTCAAGAGGAAGCCATAACTATCCCTTGTCAATTGGAGGAGTTTAGGTACGTTCAAGGCATAATTGATAGAGAACACTCCCTCCACCATCACCATCTTGTTGGCTGTTTTAGGGTTTGACTTCAACAAGAAGATCATAAAACTCTCTAGGTTTAAACTTCTTCCGGTCCAAAATATAAGTCACATAAAAAAAAAAATTTTGATTCAAAATATAAATCATCTAATAATAATTATTACTTTTTTTTTATAATATTTTACATTTAATAGCAACAGCTATATTAAAAATTTTTATTTAATGACAATAGTTATAAGTTATAGTGACAATAGAAATAAAATTAAAAAAATATAATACTATTTAAAAAATTTAAGAATATAACTGTTTTTTTAAGAAGTATGAATCTATTAAAAATAATTTATATTTTGAATTCAAAAAAGTATATGATATCAATGTTGTACATTTTTAATGGACTTTACAGCCGGTTGTAATTTGTTTTTAGTTTGAGAGTCCTACTCTATTTGATTAGACTGATAGAGTTTAGGTTTTAGAAGAGATATTATTATTATTATTATTATTATTATTATTTATTCTTTTTAATTTTTAAAATAAAAGTTTAAAGATTATTTTTATTTTTAAAATTATTTTTTTATTATATTTTCTATTCTAATCCTTTTTATTTTACATGCCAATTAGGTCCTAATAATTTGGTTCTCAGATTGTTAGTTTAGTTTAGTTTTATGCTCTAAAAATTAGTAAATTCAAGACTAATTAATTGTCACAAACAACAAATTTATTGCTAGGGACCTCAAGTGACTGAAAAATGCTAGAAGGATAGACACGCAACTAATTTATTATTTTTTGAAACTAACTATTGAAGATCACTCTTCTTTTAGATTAAAGCTAAATAGATCTATTGATTTAAGGATTAAATTTAGTTTAGTTTACTCTATTTCATCTAGTGAGTACTAAACCGCTGATGATGATCTCAGAAATTTTCTTGTTTGTAATTGTGATATATATATATATATATATATATAATGAATCACTTTGTGTTAGCGGTGGAAAGGAACCAATCATTTTCTTTCTTTTCTCTGTCTTTGAATTTTCTTTTTTTCTCTATCTTTCTCTGTTGAGGATGACTACTAAGGTGACGTCCTAATCTGTGGCGAGAGAGAGAAAGGAATTGGATAAAGTATATACACCTGCCAAAAAAAAAAGAAAAACGAGAGTTTTTTTTTTTTAATTTCTTGAGATAATATATTATAATTTTGGGCCCAGAAATGCAAAATATCTTGAAGAGATTGGAAAAAGTGCGCTAAAGAATCTAATGAAAAATGCCATAAATCTTTTGTACCTTTATTAACCGAGTTATTAATTCAGTGAAACAAGAGAATCGTATTACGGATTTACTGAATAAGTCAAAGAGCCAACAAATTCCTTTGGCGGCTGAAAATTGTTAACGGTTTCATTATTCGAAACTCTTAAGCCGTAATCATAAGGTTATATTTTGTTGAGGATTATTTTCATTTAGAAAACTTGAAATTGTTAGTGAAATTTTTATTTATTATTTATTTAGACATAACAAAATCTCAAATGCTTGTTAAAAAATGGGCCTAGGATTTTACTCTTGGACACTTAATTAAAGCTGACTATTTCGACCATAATTGGGCCTAGGATTATATAATCAAGACTGAATCAAAAACTTTTTATAAAAAATGGGATCACATTTTTTCATTCTACTTTCGCCCTTTAAAAGCTAAGGGTTGTTCTAAAGGCTTAGCTTTGAGGGTTGATTTTACTATACTTTAGATCTTTTTGATTTAATATACTAATACGATATATTTTGGCATATGCATAGTGATTTATTATGAGAAGTGAGAAACATTAATGATCTATCCTTTTAAAAAAGTTATTTATATACACGCACACCTGTTAATCAAAAAAAGGTGATAAATAAATTAAGCTTTTCATAACAAAAGAGTTTATTGTTTTATAATTTTTTATTTCAACAAAATTATAAATATTTGTAAAAATAAAGGGCCTAATGACCTAGCCTAGGCCCCACCTTCTTCAGGTGCCTCAAGATCTATTAGGACCAGGCCAAAAAGTCTTATTTAAATATGAGATATCATTTTATTAACCTAGCCTTATCTATTTTTACGGATTGAATAAGTTAACCCCAAAGGGGGAACCCATTTTGACTGTTCATTAGTTTACTTAATTCCATTGGGAGATAGCCTTGTTTTCCTCCTAATCTAAATATGTAAGAAAAAAAAAATGATTATGTTTGCAATATACCAAAAATTATTAAAAAAAAGTTTTACATATTTAAGCTTTTATATTATATTTTGAATGATCTTCATTAATGCCATATCAGATATTGTTAGATACCAAAGTTTGTTCGAAGGTAAGGAAAAAGAAATGGCGCCTAGTGAACAGTTCCCTATGCTTGTCCCAATTTTGTTTGAAGAAGCAAACCTTCAACAGAGTACAAAAAAGATCCAGAGTATAGAACAAGGCTTCAATGGAGAATCTTCAAGATAAAAAAATTTATGATGATGTTTTTCTTTAAGCTACGAATGATGGTTAAAGGGAAGGTGCTAAGTTCCGCTCGTATAGTGAAACGCTTAAGGGGATGGACTCAGATGATGAGATGGAGGATGAAAAGGGGGGTGAGGGTAGTGATGCGAGTAGTAGTATGGAAGATAGTCAAGATGAGGGTTCAGAGAATGAGCTTGATGGAGAGGATTTGAGAAGGGAATTTGAGATCATTAAGTATCAAAGAGAAGAGGATTAGTTGTCATATAGAAGGTCTTTGATGGTGAAATTATTAGGAAGAAGGATTGGCTTTAAGGCACTGGAAGCTAGGGTGCAGTAACTTCGGATCATCACAACTGTTGATTTTTGCTATGAGTTTTTTTTTTTTTGTTAAGTTCTCTAACTCATGAGATTATGAGTTTGCATTAGAGGGTGGTCTATGTATGCTTTTTGGCCATTACCTCATGGTTAGAGAATGGTGCCCCACTTTTAATCCTTCAAAAAGACTTCTATTAATTGAGTCCTTACATTACCCAAAAAAAAAAATTATTTTTATTGGCAATCGCAACTAAAAAAGGTTACCACTAGTCATCATTAAAGGACTTTAGTGGTGACTTTTTTTTGTCATCACTAAAAAGGTGTGTCTCATTTATTTTGTTAAGACTTTGAATGGTAATATAAAAAAAATTGCTATTAAAGATTTTTTACAATGAAAAAAATGTTGCCACATAATATTTTTTAATGGTAATTTATTATAAGTTGCTATCAAAACTCTTATGCGGTGACAATATTGTTACTACAAAAAAGAGCTTTTGTGACAACTTATCATAGTTGTCACAAAAAATCTTTATTGGCAACAAAAATGTTACCATAAAAAAAAAAGCTTTTGTAAGAACTTTTCAATTCACCACAAAACTCTTTAGCTATAGCATTGTAAGGTTGCTACTAAAGCCATTTTTAATGATGAACCACAAAAGCCTTATTTTCTTTTTAAACTAAAATCAATTAAAAAAGCAACTTTAGCAGCCATTTGATGACTTTGCCATTAAAGCCAAGTTGACGCAAAAACTTGAATTTAAAAAAAAAAATTTAGAGAACCAAAATATTTTGATGCTACAAGTTTTAGTGGTAGTTTTTAAATATCACCACTAAATTTTTTTTTTTTGCAGTGACTAATTATTACCATTAAAGTAGCTTTAGTGGCAACTGACACTACAAAAAAATAGATTTTTATTAACGACTTTTAGTGGTGACTTAAAAAAGTGGTCGTTGAAAAATGTTTATAGCAACGACTTTATTAAGTTGTTGCTAAAAGTTGTCGCTAAAAAACTATTATTGATTCTGAAAATATTTTTAGCGGCAACAAAAAAAATAATCTCTAAAACTATTTAGTAGCTACAAAAAACTCGTCGCTAAAAATTTTTTGTAACAACATCGACATAGTCGCCACAAAAAAATATATTTCAAAACACAACTTTTAGCGACTACTAGCTTTAGTCATCACTAAAGCATAATTTTTAGCGACGACGATCTTTAGTCGTCACTAAAGCATAACATTTAATGACGACAAATTTTAGTTGTCACTAAAGTATAACATTTAGCGACGACGTAACTGGTCGTCACTAAAAGTCCAAATGCCAAATTTTTACCCATTAAAAATATTACTGACCAAACTTTTAGTGACTACTAGTTTTAGTCATCACTAAAAAATAACTTTTAGCGACCACCAGCTTTAATTGTCACTAAAATACAACTTTTAGTGACAATTAACTTTAGTCGTTACTAAAATATAACTTTTAGCGACAACAAATTTTAGTCGTCACTAAAGTATAACATTTAGCGACGACATAACTGGTCGTCACTAAAACACAACTTTTAGCAACCACTAACTTTAGTCATCACTAAAAGGTCTGGTGTCAAATTTTTGTTCAAATATTAAAAATTTGTGCGCCAAAATATTTAGCGGCCACTGGTTTTAGTTGTCACTAAAAGATATCTTATAGCAGCGACCTTTTTTTAGTCGCCACTAAAAGTTCTGGAGCCAAAATTTTGGTTAAATGAAAATATTTTGCGCTAAATCTTTTAGCGACAACTAATTGTATTCATCTTTAAAAGTTAGCTTTTAGCGTCGACTATTTTAGTCGCCGTTAAAAGTTTTGACTCAAAATTTTTTATTTATTAAAAATTTTTGCATAAAATATTTTTGTAACTTATTTTTAAATAAAAATATTTGAAATTAAAAATTTTTAAATTAAAAAAATAAATTATACGTATCAATTAATATATGCAAACATACAAGACAAAAAATAAATTAGAATATTTTTAAGTTAAAAAAATATTTTTAAAGTTAATAATTAATATATACAAATATATAAGACTAATCATTAATTAAAAAAATAAAACTAGAATTTTTATTAAGTTTAAAAAACCTAGTAGATTTAATAGATTTAAGAAGTTAAAATTTCAATTTTTGAAATTCATGAAATTAATATGTCTAACATTTCATATGTCGAAGAATCTATATATCTAAATTTTCAATTTCTATTTCTATGATTCATTTTATTAATGGGTCCTTTTCAACTTTTGAAGCAACGTAAATAACAAAGAGGTAGAAAGAAAGAAAAAAATGAAAGAGAAAAAAAAGGAATGGATAAAAGATTGAACTCTGCCGTAATCTCTTATCATTGCAACATTAATTTTAGTTGGGTAACCCTTTTAAATTCCTATTCTATCTTCTTCTTCATCCATTAATGTCTTCTTCTTCTTTATGTTCCATGGCTTTAAACTTGATACTTTATAATTTCAGCAAAAATATAATGATTTCTATGGATTTTTTGGTGAGGGGGCAGCCATGGATGTGAATTTAGAATTTCACTCTTGATATTTTAAACTTGGAGAGACCTTAAATGATTTTTTTTATAAAGATGAGCCCCAATATAATGTAATAAGTCCTAATGTAATGAGCCCTAGTGTAATGATTTAGCATGCATTTCTTATTGAGACAACAACATATACAAATTCTAGAGAGATAAGTTGGAGGATGACTTATATTTAGGATTAAGAACTTCAAATGTTTTAGTTAGAATAAAAATATAATGGGTAAATCATAGAAAAAGATACATTAGGCTATTAAAGAATAAAAATTTTAAATTCTTAATTAATTTTTGAGTTCAGTTATACATTTCTTAATTTTTACTCTTTTTATTGTTAATCAAGTACTTAAATTCAGAACTTAAATAGAATAAAGCTTAAGTAAATTATAAAAAACATTATATAATTATAAACTTATTTTAATGTTAGTGAAAGGTAGTGAAAAACAAAAATCACAAAATTAAAGGCCTAAACAAACTTTTTTGAGAAAAATAAGTGACCGAATCGCCTTTGGCGATTCGCCACGTGTAGATCTTGAAAAAATACCTAAAATAAAAAAAAAAGATCACCTCAAACAGAGTACGGTACACAAAGTTATGTCATTTTGAAGTTTTACCCTCCAATCTGATATTTTTTTCATAATTTATGTTCTAAACCTAACCTATATTTTTTATTTTTTATCACTCAAACTATTTTTTTCATTTATATATCAATTATCAATTATCAATTATTAAATTATCAATATATTTAGAATAATATTATATCATTACACATAAAACTCTACTGACACATCAACAGTAAAATCTAGGGTCAGTTTTTGTTCCCCACCTCTTTGTTTTCCCCGTCTTTCCCCTTTCCCCCTTTCCCATTTTCAAACCTTCTTCGTATCTGCTGGCAAAGGTTGTCGCAAATCCTTCTCAATCTTCGTTCCAATACATCCTTTTAGTCGATTCCATTGTGAGTGAAGCTATTCCAATAAAAACATTTTGCGAACGAAAAACAGAGTATCCCTAGGAGCTGAGTTCGCTGTGGAAGAGGAGAACACAAAAACTGAAGAGGAAGGAAGCTATGTACGTGGTAATCTGGTCTATTGTTTGCTCCTTCTCTGGTCCATTATTTGCTCCTTCTCTGGTCTATTGTTTGCTCCTTCTCTGGTTCATTGTTTGCTCCTTCTTTGTGCAATTGATTTTGTGTTGAGTGCTGTGGCTGTGGCTAGCAGAACTGAATAATGCCCCCATTTTGAATCGAATTTACTTTCTTTTTTTTTTAGAATTTCTTCTTTTTTGTATTGGTTTCTTATTCTTTGATGGCTACTTCTAGCCTCTATGAATTTGTTGAATTTTTTATTTCTGATATGTAAATTTATAGTACATTTTACTAAACATCTAAAAATAATTTCTTATGTTTCAATTTTACTTCATACAACACAGATTCTCAAGTGCTAGCTCCTCAAACAATATCAACTGTGGCTCCTTGAATTGTAGCTGCTATAGCATAAAGGTATTATTTTTCTTTTTAATGAACTATCAAGCTTGGAATTGTGATGTTTTGCTATGACATTAGTCATCAATTCTGTTGTTGTCTTGATAGTTTGCTGTGATACTGATAAAATGATTTTAAGTTCTGATGTGTGCCTAAACTTTTTGAGGGTGGAATGGTTCTGTTAAGTGCTGAAATTTTGGTGTCTAAATAAGCTTTGGTCCAATAATTCTACCTATGTGTGTACCTACATAAATTCTGATATGTGGCTAAGTCTTTTGAGAGTAGAATGGTTATTTTTAAGTACTGTAAATTTGGTGCCTATGCTCTGATATATGCCCATAAGTTTTGATATATGCCCATAAGTTCTGTAGGTTTGGTGCTTATAAGTGTTGTAGGTTTGGTGCTTATAAGTGCTGTAGGTTTGGTGAGTGCTATAAATTTAGTGCTTTTAAGTTCTAAAATGTGCCTTTAAGTTTTGATATGTGCTTTAGAGATTTGGTTCAATTCTGTTACCTTGATAGTTTGCTGTGATACTGCTGAAGTCTGGTGTTAATTTTGATATATGCCTAAGCGCTGATATATGCCTTTAGAGATTTGGTCCAATTCTGTTAGCTTGATAGTTTGCTCTGATATTGCTGAGGACTGGTGTTACTTCTGATATGTGCCTAAGCTTTGATATATGCCTTTAAGTCTTGATATGTGGTTTAGAGATTTGGTCCAATTCTGTTAACTTGATACTATTAAGGACTGCTGTTATTTTTTTTTTTTTTAGGATGAAGTATGGTGCTTAAGGCTTTTAAGTACTGTAAAGTACTGTAAACTTAGTGTTCAAATTATATTTTGTCCTATTTCCATACCTATGTGTGTCATACCATCATACCTTATTGAGAAGATTTTGTCCAACCTTGAGTTTTTTCAAAGCTTCTCAATTATAGATTATTTTGTAGTGGGATAGAAGATCCTGTTAACAAGGTTTTATCCTATCGACAAGGTCTTTAATTTCCCTTTGCTAAATTTGAGATCCTGTCGACAAGATCTTATCTAGTCAACAAGGTCTTCAATTTTTCCTTGCTAAATTTGAGATCCTGTCGACAAGGTCTTATCTAGTTAACAAGATCTGTTACCCTATCAACAATATCTTATAACTTGTCAATAATATTATTTGCCTTGTTAACAGCATCTTATTACTACCTCTAGAAAAAGGATGACGTGTTCTCCATATTCATTCTAACCTTTCCATCATCAAAATGCAATCATTTTTTAGCCTTGGTTTCACAACCTTTCCATAGGTGAAGTGGAACTATAGGGGCCTAAAACTAAAATTAAGATATATTCCAACTCCTAATACTCTTACTTGTGGAAATGTTTTCATTATAAATATATCATGTACAACCTTTTATGAGCAACATATTACATCAACGCCTATACTATTATCAATGTTAATGTCATGCGCTTAGAAGTAATATAAAGGAAAGTGTGACATAATGAATCCCTCATTATGTTTGTACTAGAACAAAGTTTGGTTTTATTTCAGATCTAAAACTTAGAGATTTAAACCAAAACATAAGTATATAATTCTTTACATGTAACTATTTACATGTAACTAGAACAAAGTTAAGCAGTGACGGCATGGACTTAACGTAAGTATATAATAAAGATTTGCCTTGTCCACAGTTTAACTTGCAATGATGTTGATTAAAATGTAAGAAGTAACAGAGATGGATAAAAGTTGGATAAAGATCAATAATAGAGCTAATCCAGTATATAGACGAGGAGTTGATGAGTTTTTACAATAGGCCTTTAATCAGCCAAGGGTGACAGATATGATTCGATGCCCATGCAAGGGGTGTAGGAATACAGAATGGAAGAGTCGCATTGACGTCAAGGAAAATCTATTAAGAAAAGGTTTTAGCCCAAGTTATGAAGTGTGGGACTCACATGGAGAAGTTCGTCTTGGTGCTTACAGTTCATTGCATCAAGATAATAGTGGTGAGGTAGCTGATGATATAGTTGATGAAACTGATGAAGAAGATGATATTATTGGGATGCTTCATGATGCATATGGTCACACAGATTCAAATGAAGGGAACCGTGAGTCAGAGAACCATGAGCCACCTAATGGGCAGGCAAAACAGTTCTTTAACTTGTTGCAAGCTGCTCAGGCTGACCTCTATCCAGGTTGTGACAAAGTTTCGAAACTCTCTTTTATAGTTAGGCTACTCCACCTTAAGTGCCTTAACCATTGGAGCAACAAATCCATGGATTCATTGTTAAGTTTATTTAAGGATGTTCTTCTAGAGGGGGCATTAATACCTAACTCCTACTATGAAGCAAAGAAAGTTATTCAAGAGTTAGGAATGGATTACACCAAGAGTTAGGAATGGATTACACCAAGATTGACGCATGTGAGAATGACTACATCTTGTATTGGCAAGAGCACGCCAATGCTCAGTCATGTCCTAAGTGCAATATGCCTCGATGGAGGTCAAACAGTCATAAAGGAAAGAAAATTCCTCATAAAGTGTTACGATATTTCCCTATAAAGCCTAGGCTACAAAAGCTATACATGTCTCACCATACAGCTAAGGAGATGAGATGGCATAATGAGGAACGCATTGATGATGGTGTTTTGCGGCATCCAGCTGACTCTGTTGCATGGAAATTGTTTAACCAGCAGCATTCAGAATTTTGTAGTGATCCAAGAAATGTTCGGTTGGGCCTAGCAAGTGACGGGTTTCAGCCTTGGGGAAATATGAGTACTAATAATAGTATTTGGCCAGTTGTATTAGTTCCATATAATTTGCCACCATGGCAATGCATGAAGCACCCATATTTTATGATGACTCTTTTAATTCCAGGCCCCAGAAGTCCAAGTGATGACATAGATGTGTACTTCCAACCAATGATTAAGGAATTACTTGAATTATGGGAGTAAGGAGTAGAGACATATGATGCCCATACGAAGTCTAATTTCAAGTTGCGTATAGCATTATTGTGGACAATTAATGACTTTGCAGCATATGGGAACCTATCAAGATGGTCTACAAAAGGAAAGCTTGCATGCCCCTGTTGCCACAAAGACACATATTCTATTTTGTTACGAAATAAGTTGTGCTACTTGGGCCATCGTCGCTTCCTACCAACCCATCATCCATGGAGGTGAAATCGAAGGGCATTTGATGGGAAAGTTGAGCATAGAGTTCCACCCTCTCCTTTAACCAGTGATGAGGCACTTTGTCAATTACGAGCACTAGGTAATGTAACTCTGGGGAAAGGTCAAAAGTGAAAGCGTGGCCATGTCACTAACGTATTTAATTAGAAAAAAAAAGTATCTTTTTCTGCTTACCTTGTTGGAAAACATTGTTGATCCGACACAACTTTGATGTTATGCACATTGAGAGAAATGTTTCAGATAACATCGTGTCAACTGTTATGGGATTAGCTTGAAAGATAAAAGATACAGTAAAGAGTCGGTATGACTTGGTTGACATGGGAATTAGATCTGAATTACACCCGATAGAAGAAGGAAACAAAGTTCTGATTCCAGTTGCTTGCTATGCATTGTCCCCACAAGAGAAGTTAAAAGTTTGTAACTTCCTAGCTACTTTGAAAGTGTCTGATACCTTCTCTTCAAACATTTCACAATGTATTAATGTTCGTGACAAAAAAATCTATGGATTGAAGTGCCATGACCACCATGTTTTGTTACAAGATATATTCCCTATAGCATTACGTGGCTTGTTGCCCAATGAGGTATCTGAACCTATATTAGCGTTGGGTAAATTCTTTAAAAATTTATGTTCTAAGTGCCTAACAACCGAAACTCTTGATCATCTTGAATACCAAATTGTAAGCATATTGTGCAAATTGGAAATGGTTTTCCCACCAGCCTTCTTTGATATCATGATCCACTTGCCTATCCATTTGGCAATAGAGGCAAAGCTCAGAGGGCCCGTACAATATAGGTGGATGTACCCTATCGAGAGGTAACTTACTACACTAGATATGCCTTTTATAAATTTTATTAATACTCTATGCTAAATTCTTTATTCAAATCCTCTTATGTATTTAGGTACTTGCGGACATTAAGAACATATGTTCGCAATAAGGCTCGACCAGAAGGTTCAATAGTCAAAGGGTATTTGACAGATGAATGTCTTACCTTTTGCTCCTGTTACTTGAAAGACATTCCCACCAAGTTTAATAGGCCTACCAGAAACGATGATGGACTTATGGGAAAGGATGAAACATCCATCTTCAATAAAAGTGGCCAAGTCCGAGGAGGTTACGAATCAAGATTTCTCTCTAGTGTGGAGTTCAATCAAGCTTGTATGTATGTGCTCCACAATTGTAAAGAGGTTTGGCCATTCATAGAGTACGTTGGTGGAGCTTGGTAACTCCTTCTACATAATAACTTCTTCAAGAATTTGTTTCCTTAACTATGTCATTCATTACAAGGAACATAAGAAGCAGATGGAAATGCACAAATCAACAGTTAAAGAGTTCCTAAAATAGTTTTGTGAATAGGTTAGTTTCTGGACACCATGCTAGAATGTAAGAATTATATGATAAATTTTGATCATAATAGAATTTATTAATGGTGATATCTCATTATAAGTTGCAAAGTTAAGCACACAGAGTGAGGCTAGTGATGGCCTCATGAGTTTAGCAGCTGGCCCACTCAAAGTGGTTCACCGCTACTCAGCATTTACAGTGAATGGCTTTAGATTCCACGCAAAAGATTGTGCCTTAGGCTAAAGAACAGATAATAGTGGAATACTTGTGAAAGGTGATGATGAAGACAAGAATAAAGAGTACTATGGTGTATTAGAGGACATATATGAGTTGTCATATATTGGGCATAAAAAAATGTATTTATTCAAGTGTTATTGGTGGGATGTGACTCATCTAGGAAGAGAATACAAGGTTGATAAATTTGGAATCACTAGTGTGAATACTCATTATTCACTTAACTCTAATGAGTCATTTGTCTTAGCATATCAAGCCGAACAAGTGTTCTATTTAAATGACATAGTTGATGCAAATTGGCTCATTGTTGTGAAGACAAATCCCCATGACCTGTTTAATATGCCTGAGGTGATTGATGATGACATCAGTGGGGACTTTGAAGGAGGGCCCATCGATGAGGCATATCAACAAGATGAGATCGAACTATATGTGGTTCTTGACGATAATGTGGGAAATGACTTTGTGGTCCAGTTGTAAAGGGATGATGTTGCTCCAAAGACTCTAAGCCATTCAAGCCAACGCCTACGAACACAATGCCCAAATGCAATTAATGCAGGACATGAATTCATTGATGACAATGATGAGGATGTGTCCACTGACAAAGGAGATTCAGAAGACATACTTGGGGAGGATGATGAAGTCGATACTGACACCACAGATACTGAGTAAAATTAACTAAGATCCTATAGTATTTAATGGTATATATAATAAATGACTAAAATATTAAATTTGTAGATAGCATCATATTTTATTGAGTATTTTTTATTTTGATAAGGTTAAAGATCTTGTTCATAAAGTAAAAGATCTTATCGACAAGATTGAAGATCTTATCTTTAAATTCAGTGGCTGGATAATATATTGTTGACACAATTGAAGATCTTGTCGACAAGATCCTGAATTCAGTAGAGAGAAGTTTGAAACCTTGTCAACAGGATTTGTTATCTTACAACAAGGTATTCTTTAATTAAAAAACTTAGAAAAGCCAAGATCTTGTCGACTTGACTAATACCTTGTCAACAAGGGTTTCTATCATAATAAGTTATAACACATAATAAGCGATAATTATGACAGTTTCTATAAGGTTATTGTTATTATTATTATTATTATTATTATTATCATTGCTTTAAGTTTTTAAAACTTCTCTTCTTATAATTCATTTCTTAGTTAAAAGTTTCATAATTTTATAAATTAACATTATTCAACTACCTTGTTCTCATAATAATAAATGTGGAATGATCTAGGAAATGTCAGGTGCTCGGCGTGCAAGAGGGGCTGGACAAGGGGGACAAGGCTTAAGACGTGGAAATTGACGGGGGAGGCAGAATAACACGAGTGATGTTGTATCTCCACCATGTATGAGAGGGCAACTTGAGCATGATGCACTAGAAGCTTAATATTCTCCATTGCCACTAGAGCCAGTTGGTGAGGAAGAACAAGAACAAGATGGTTCACCTCTTACCCAGCCATCACAAAACTAGAGTAGTGCAGGTAAGCAAGGGAAACAATATAAGTGTTTGGTTAATTTTTCACCTTGTGTCATATGTAGGTATATTTATTTTTTTATGTATAATCATCTAATCGTTTTCTTTTTTCTATATTGTTCAACTTCTTGCAACACTGTTAAAAAGGGTCGAGGGAAGTATAAGTGTTTAGGAGTTGACCTTAAAACAAAATTTGGCAACAAGATCTTAATTACCATGTCTAGGACCACTGAACGGTCGATTGGAGATGGGGCTCGAGACTTATCTAGTTACATTAGTTTGGTGGTGCGGACTACTGTGTCCTTAAGAGATGGTGATTGGAAAGATATTGCAAATAAAGATGAGGATACCATGTGGTTGAAAGTGAAGGTAACAAGTTATATATTTTAAATGCATATCTTTAACTAATGTGTAAATACCTATGTTATGTTTACAATTATAACTACTTATAATTTGAATTTGCTATTCTATCCTTAATGAATAGGACAAATTTAAAGTTCGCGATCCTTAACAGGAGGTGGCATTCAAGCTTAATGCATGGACTCAATGCAACGACTCTTTAGGAATTGGAAGTCTTCATTGTCAAAAATATATAAGAACTACATGACTGACAAGGATAGGCAAGCAGCAAAACCAAAAGTTGTTAGCCTTGAAGATTGGGATTGGCTAATTCAACACTTTAAGTCCAATAAGTTTCAGGTCCTTAGTTCAAACTTTATTGCAGCTGTACTATTATTAATTAAAATTATCATTAACAATACTTTAGCTTTATATGCAGGCTGCAAGTAGTAGAAATAGCAGAAATAGGTCAAAGCAAGTAACATTACATACATGTGGTACCCGCTCATTTACAGAGGTTGAAGAGTCTTTAGTGAGCATCTTATTGTATTTTAGGACAAATTCGTTTCTATATTCACTACTACTTTTTCTCATGCTAAAAAGCTTTGAATACTAATGTCTGAAAAATATGTAGAGGGACCCAAAAACAGGGGAGCCAGTAACAGCTAATCGAGTATGGGAGGCACAACATACTCGTTGGACAAAAGAGGGAGAGATAGTGTGGGCTGATCCGCAGTCCCAGGAGATCCATGTAATGTTCTCAAATTCATTAACTTTAAACAAATTGTTTATACAATTTTTCACACTTCTAACTCATGTCCTACACTACAGTCATGCATTCACGATCTTGTTATTCAACAACAAACAACAAATGAAGAGGCACGCCTAACTGGAGATGAGATATTAGCTACCGTACTGGGGGAGAGATCGGGGTATGTGCATGGCAAGGGATATGGGAAGAAACCCTCGAGAAAGAAAAGCATCGGCGAATATGAAGTGGAGTATAGAGTTTCTTCTGCAATAGAACTAGTGCGTGAAGAGATGCGCAAAGAAATGGAACAAAAATTACAAGAGGAGCGAGCCCAAATGCAAGCACAGATGCAAGCTGAAATTCATACTCAAATGACTGCCTTCATGGCCACATTCCAACAGGTATCTTTTGCACTTCTCTTTTTCTTTTCAATGTTAAAAAACTTAGTGTTATATTTCTTTTCAGCAGAGAAATGTACCTCTGATGAACAATGCTTCAAGTGGAGAAGCTCAATAATTTTGTGAGTAATTAAGAGTTTTAATGATTGATTATTCAACTAACACAAATAATGCATCTTAAGTTATAACACCATTTTCCTTTTAAACTTTTGACATTAATTTATTTATGGCATACATAGTCTTTCAAACATTATGCTTTACTGAAATTGAAATGTGGTCTCAATTTGTCACACAGGTAATTGCTTTGATGGAGAAAGTCTTGGCATTTACAAAACAAAATGAAGTGTCTAGATTGAATACTAGTGCCTCTCCCTTGAATTACAAAGATTCAAGTAATTGTCAATACTAACTTCTTGCTCTTTTTCTTTTGTTTAGTAATATTGTAATGCTATTTTGAATAGTGAAGTGTATGAGTGAGTTTAAAAAATTATTTATATGACAAGTTTTTGTATTTATACTTGTTTGATGGACCTTTGTAGTAATGTATATATCAAACTTATTAGTTCTTTCTTAGCTTATGTATTTTAAAATGTTAGATTAAGTCGTTGCTCTTTTTTTGCTTATGTATTTTAAAATGTTAGATTTTGTAAAATGATGTATGTTATTAGAGATTTAGAAGATTTATTTTTCACCATTTACAATATTATAAAATCTATTTTAATAAATAAGTTTAAAGAAAATAATTAAGAAAAATATTAAAAATCTAAAAAAAAAAACTTCTTTAGCGGCGACTAAAGTCGTCGCTAATAGTATACTAATATTGTTGATAAAAGCATATATTTAGCGGCGACTAAAGTCGTCGCTAAAGACATATTTAGTGGCGATATAAAAAGATTGATGCTAAAAGAAAAACTTTAGCGGCAAGAGAATGATTCGTTGCAAAAATAGGTATTTAGCGTTACCAAAATATTTCGCCACTAAAAGTATATATTTAGCGACGACAATACTCGCCATTAATTCCTCTAAATACCCATTAAAAGAAATTTTGGCGACCACTAATGTCGTTGCTAAAACAACATTTAGCGTCAAGGTACATGTCGTCACTAAAGATCCCCACCAAATAAAAGGATTTTTACGGCGAAAAGGTCGTTGCTAAATTTTTTAAACTAAAAGGTCATCGCTAAAAGTATACATTTAGTGACCACAACTATTGGCAAAAGTCGTCACTAAAAGTTTTTAATGTCAAAAGATATTTGTTGTCGCTAAAACCATATATTTAGTGACGACTTTTTTCGCCTCTAAAAATATTTTTTATCGTTGCAAAAAGTCTTTTTAGCAACAACAATTTTTTGGCCATTAAATTTCTTTAGCAACGGTTGTAATTGCGACGACTTAGCGATGACTACATTATCGTCGCTAAATAGTTTTAGCGATGACTTTGACGTTTTAGCGACGACTTTTGTCGTCACAAATTTCATATTTTTTTGTAGTGTGAACAAGTTGCCACTAAATCTACTTTTAGAGGTGACTATTAGTTACTGTAGAAGCCATAAATTAAAAAATAATAATAATAAAAAGAAAGGGACAAACACAACCTTTTTATCTCATTTGACAAAAGGATAGTGTAGAGAAAAGTGAGATTGTGCCAAAACTTGCCTCCCTCAATATTGCTCTTGATTTTTTCGGCTGAGAAGCATAGTGTTTCCCTTGCCTTCCTTCTTTCTCCCATATAGCTATTTTCATTTGCAAATTTGAATTTGTCCCTTGTGTTTGGTGTGGTTGATTTTAGACTATAGTTTTGTTTCTATGTTTGGTGCATCAATTGATGTTTTATTTCTAGCAAAGGTAAAATTTTGTGTTTTTGGGGAGAAAGTTATGTTTACTAAATATAAGATATTGAAATTGGGAGAGAAAGGGAAAGCTTATGCAGATAGGTTGTTCATAAGATTACAATAATAACAAAGCCTTTTCCTACTAAGTGGGTCTACATGGATCAATCGACGCCATAAACCCTTATCATAAATTATATTTTTAGACAAACTATTTAAATCTAAATCTCTCTTAATAATTTCTCCTATAGTTTTTCTTGGTCTTCCTCTACCTCTAATTATTGGACTATTCTCTATCTCATCTACTCTCCTAACTGGGGTTTCTATAGGTCTCCTCCCCACATGACCAAACCACCTAAGTCTCGATTCTACAATAGGTGCGACTTTCACCTTCTCTCTATATTTGTCATAGCCAGTCCCAAACCCAGAAAAAGAGGAGGGTTGTGTTAGGTAGTTGACAGCTAACGTAAAACTTTGTCGAATCTTTATGACATGGACAATTGATATATTAGATAGGTTGATAAGATTACGTATTAAAAATGATGTGAAGAAATGTGATGTTGATAAGGAAGAGGAAGAGGAAGAGAAAGAAGGTAAAGACCAACTTTAGTTGAAGGTTTTGTTAAAAATCCTTGATCTTAGTTTTGTTCTTGGCCTGTCCACTTTCCACTTCAATGTGACTTGTAAGTTTCAGTTTTGATGAAGATGTAATGTGTTTCTATATCTTGCTTTTTATACAATGCAAGGAGTTATGCAATATAATGGTCTTTATTTAAAGTATCTATGATTTTAAGTTCCAGAAATAAGCCCTATAATTTTTATGATTATTATCAATTGAAAATGTTTTGTATTGTAGGTTTATAACCTATTAGATGTGAAGGCTCATGAACTTATCAAGTATGGATTATGTTGCGTGGGGATGTTGGCTAGTCTTGGTGATTCTTATGCCAAAGAAACTCATGAAAGAATAAGGGTTATGGTGTGTTAATAAGTTTTCTTTGAATTATGAATTATATTCTACATTCAATTTATAGTATATTATTATTTACAAGGCCAATAATGCATAAATCATGGCAAGTTATCAAAATAGCATTACTATATGTGTTCTTTAGTTCTATTCTTTATAGGTTGTAAAAGTGCAATCATAATGCAGTGTCTATTGCTTTTGGTTGTTAAGTAAAAGGGACTAAAGAGCAATGACTAAAGGATTTTATAAAGATTGGCTACATGTTTTCATTCTTTTTAAATGTCACTTGTGAGTGTTTCAAGTATTGATGTGGGTGTTTTTAAGTGTGTACTTTTAAATCTAGTCTTGATGCTTTCTTGTTGCTGGTTGTTGTAAAAATTTTATGAAGCATTTCACTGAAATTCTTTCTTCTCTTATGCATTAAGGCTACTGATTTATTTTGTTCATTGTGATTATTGGTGTCATTTTGCTATTTCAACACAATAAGACCATAACTATTGTGATTACTGCTTTCTCACATACCTATGTCTACATGAATGACTCGTTCATTTTAGTTAGAAAGTAGACGAGGACTAATTTGGCACTTGAAAAAGAAATTCAAGCCAAATATAGAGTGTTATGTTTGTATGCTCAAATCCCTACTTTCTTAGCATATCACTTTTTTGTTGTGATTGTTTTAACAAAAATTCATTCAGGCAATTTGGTATAAAACTTATTGCCCAAGATCAATATAATAAAACCTAAATTGTTAATGATATTGTTAGGATTCATTGGGGCTTATCTATGGTCTAATGCTTAGAATGTGTGATAGTTTTAGATGTCATATTCTATTTTGGAATCATCCAAAATAGAAGATGACATCTAGAAATACAATAATATTCTATTCCAAAATAGAAGATGACATCTAGAAATACAATAATATTCTAAGTATCAAAACTTAAATAGGCCCTACTAAACACCAATAGTATCATTAATAGTTTTATATGGCCTTATTGTGTTGTTTTTGGATAGTATGTTTTATTTCAAACAATCCACTTGTTATGTTATGGGGTTCAACACAATCATAGCAAAAGGTCCATCTAGACTCCTTTTTTTTTTTCATGCCTATGATAATGCCAAATTATTGCTTGTCAATTTGAGGGGTATATATATATGTGATGGTAATGGGAAAAAAAATGGTTAAACCTTAAGAATTAGAGTGGGTCATTTGAAGGGATATCTCTATTGGATTATAGCTATAAATTGCTTTGATATTACTATGAAACTTAATTTTCAATTATCTGACTTGATTCTTTTATCTACCTGAAACTACTTCCATTTGTATGATTAATATTATGCTTGGCAATTATATCATAATTGGTGTTTTATAAATGATAATGAGATTATTTTATGTAATGTGTATAAATAAATTTTAAAAGAACTAAAAACCTTTCAGGTTGTTACCAAATTTTTTTAAAAAAATATTTTTAGCATAGACAATTATCACAGCTGAAGTCCCTTTTACTAGCAACATTATGTCGTTACTAAAACAGGATTTTTAGCTATGACTCATATTGAATATGAGGGACTTCATATGTTGTGCTACCATTGCAGATGCTTCGAACATATGGAAAAAGAATGTTTTGACAAAAAGAAGGACTCTTCTGTTGGTCATGATGCTAATGATCAAGGAAACAATACTGGAAGGCTAGTGGAAGAGCTAATGTTTGGACCTTAGACTATGATAAAAGACTAAATGATTTAGAAACCAATGATAGTTGAAAATAGAGAAGAAGGCCAAGTTAACACAGAAGTAGCCTTAGGGGGAAGAACTTATTTCACAAGATCATAATCTGCATACCAACTAAGGAAGTTAAAGATTCGATATAGGGGAGGTAAATATGGCAATAAACAAAGATATTTCTTCTGTTATAAACCCTTGAAGCACTATAAAAAGCAATTTTATGGGAATTTAAATCAATTCCCATCTTTAGCGGTATTTGTACCATAACAACTTGTTTCCACGTGATTTTAAGAAGCCATCCTATGCAATATCTTAGCAATATGTTTCATGGGAAGTTTTTGGAAATGTAACTAGTGAGCTGCACATGGATTTTGAAGAGAAAAACTAACAACCTAATTTATCCTTTTTGAAAGCTTTGGCTAAGATAGGCTAACTAGATTCTTGAGCTAATGCCAACTCCATGTCCACCTGCGTGTGGTCCATAAAGAAATAACCATAGGTGGATTGAATGCTAACAAGCATTTGTTTTAGGTTAAAGTTGATTTGTTTGGATCAACAAATTCAAGTCCACCTAACAAACTTAGTGGAGAATAGCTTGACATTTTAGTGGTTCTAGAGATGTAGCATCTAAACATGCAAAATGTAAAGGAGGTTTTGACCTTAGGTATACTATTGGACTAAAATGTATCTCCAGTGTCCTCTCTTTTTTATTTTTACCTATGAGTAAGAGCTTATTAGTTTGGAATTGTCAAGGTGACAATAGTATAAGCTTTAAATAGAATACTGACCACGAAAATTTTTATGTGTGTCCGCAAGTGCACGGGTCTGATCAAGTAGTTCAGTGATAAGTAAGAGTATCGTTCCCACGAAGAATGACTTAAATGCAATTAGGCAATGCACAATCTACTTTCATCCACGTTAAGCAACCAATTAAGCAATTCTTGAATTTAGAACTAATTTTAAAATGAAACAATTTTAAGAAAACTTGGTTGGCAGAGAAATTTTAGATAAAGTCCAAGGTTTTGAAATTACCTAGAGTCACTATTCCCTTGATGCTTACTAGAACTTAATTTCTTGTTTAATTGCAATTAATTTTTACCTTGTGGGTTAAGAGATTCAGAAGCTATAACCGTCTGTCAATGTAATTATAGCCCTACTCTCCCCTAAAATCTAAGTGTCCTTAGATTTAGGTTAGAGTGCATTAGGTACTATAATCCTCTACAAACCAATTAAGGCAATTAGGTATATTTCTATCCCAATTACAAATTAGATAATTCTAAACTTAATTTATCCAACTCTTAAGTCTAATGAGAACTCATTTTTCAAGGTCAATTCCAATTATCCAAATTAATTCCAAGAGGTGGCCAATCTCTAAGAAAGCATTAAGCAAGAGAAGGATACACAAGGCTCCAATTATCACAATAAACAAGATAAATAATGATCTAGTTCATATCAGGTTCATAGTGCTCTAGGTAAAAAGGAGTTTAGCTACACATAGCTAAATCTACAGTAAATCCCAATCCAATACATGGAGAAGATGAAAAGAAGCAAAGAAAGCAAACAAAGGAATGATAAAGATGCAGAAAGTGGAGCTCCCCCTTGATTCTTTCTCTTCCTTCACCCCTCCAAGCTTGAAAAGCCTTCAAAGACCACCCAAAATCGCCTCCCTGGACGTTCAGCAATCTTCTTTGCCGCAGAATGTCGAAGCCCTACTACCTGGACTCTTTTTTTTAGCTTGAAAACTAAAACTGTGCGTTTCAGGGCCGATCTTGCTATGGCGAGAAGTGACTCTCGCTATAGTGAGATCTCATATGTTCTCAATTTTTCGCTGTGTTCGCTACTTTCACGCTATAGCGAGTTGCTCCCTGGACTTCCTGTGCAACGCGACTTCGCTATTGCGAAGTGTCTCCTTCGCTATGGCGAATGTGCAATCTCGCTACAGCGAACTCTGTTCTCGCTATAGCGAGAAGACTTGTTCAATCAGCCTTTTCACTTTTTAGCTTCCCTATTTTCTTTTCAACTCTTTCTATACTTTGTTACTTTTCCCTGAAATTGAAATCAATCATAAAATGAGACTCAAACTGATAAAAATGTTACAATTGAAAAACTTTCTTTGTTTTGTTTGATTGAATATATTTTTAACCATATTAATCAAGAGAAAAGAACTTTGCCTCCCTAATTTAGTGTCAAATATAGTTCTTTTGAATCCTAAATTAGGAGGTTATCAAATACCACTATGCTTTCTTGTTGTCATCATGTGAGTATTTTAATTCTTCTTGAAAAGAAGGTGTGTTATTATTGGGTTGCGAACATCCTAGAAGGCTTTGGTTTTAAGGGGCTTATTGTTATTCCAAGCTCTACATATGCAAGTAGGATATGTGTTTGGTGGAAGATGCAAGTAGTTCAATTGTTAAAGAATGAAAAAGAGTCACAACTTTATTATCTATCAGTAATGTTCAAAGGTGAAGATGAATAGCTTCTTACTGTGGTGTATAGAAAATAAAAAATTTATTATGGGATAAATTATAATCTCTAGCTTTGGCCACTTTTCTCCTTCGGTTGGTGATTAGGGATTTCAATAATATTAGGCACAACTCTAAGAAGAAGGGGGTCTTGTTAATGAAAGACAATGTAAGATTTTCTAGAAACATATTAATCGTCACTAAAAATACATCTTGAGTGGTGACTTTCCTAACTTGCTACTAAAAAGTTGCTGCTGAATAACATGGTGCTATTTTATCTTTTTTTTTGGAAGGTTAAAGGAGCTTTACAAGTTGAACAACATATAAAGCTTATGGAATCTCACTAATTGCATTTTTAAGCAGTTAAACAATTATTAACCATGAATGTAGAGTTTGTGGCTTTAGTTTTCGAATTGCTAATTATATATAAATATTAATTTATAAATTCTACAATTGGTTTTCCAATTATTACAATCTATGAAGTTGTTTTAGTAAAATTTTTCTTCTCTTTTAATGTAATTTAATTTGGTTATTGTAATTTTATGCTATAGTATGTTTTTCTTCTCTTTTGGAGTTTATTTAGGTATTATTTGAATTTTATGCTATTCCTTAAGTAACTATTGGTCAATTATAATAAGATATTTAAAAAAATTTTGGACACTTTTAGTGGTGAAATTGGTCATCATTAAAGGAGTTAAAATGTATTTAACGATAACAAATGTCGTCAATGAAGATGGCCTTTTAGTGGCAGCAAAAAGTAATTGCCACTAAATTTATTTTTTCAATGGTGACATCAATCGCCACTAAATGTATTCAATTAGTGGCAACAATCATTTCGCCATTAAAAGTTACTTTTTAATAGCAACTTTCTTGCTAATGATAATGACTTTTTAATGGCAACAAACGTTGTTGCTACTAAAAATTGCTCATCAGTGACAACACTTTATTTAAATAAATTAATGGTCTTTTAATGGCAATATTTATCGACTAAATGCCATTTAGTGATGATGTTAGTAGCACTAGATATTTTTTTTAGTGGTGATCCTTTTATCGTCACTAAAGACTTTTTGTTACACTAGTATTAGTCTTAATGTAACGATGATGGCTTTTATACTTTTAACCCTAACTTGTTGCTGCTGTCAAAAGTGATTTTCTTTTGTATTGTTCTTTAAGAAGAAGAAATTTTATGGCTTCAGTAAGTAAGCACTAAGTAGATGAATGACAAAGACTAAAACACAAGATACTACCATCTCAAGACAATAATACAAAAAAAAAAAAGGCATAGTAAAATTTTCACCTTGTGCGAGGAAGATGAAAGTTAGGAAGATAATTTTAAGATGTCTAAATTTATGGTTAACTTTCACTAAGGAGCATGATAGTGCTCTTTGAACTCCAACTAGAGTCCAATTTGTACAGATCAAGGAAGAGGATTGTTGTGTTTATATTAGACTTGTTAATGACAAGGAGATTTAAGATGTTATTTTTTCTATAGAAGGCCCCAAAGCTCTAGGGGATAGTGGTCATTCGGCTACTTTTTATCAAAAGAATTGGGACATGGTAAGGCCTTAGGTTTGTGAATACATAAGGAGAGTTTTCATGTGACAAGAAGATATTCACCATATTAATAAAACTCTCCTTGTGTTGATACTTAAAATTGAGTCGCTTGAACAACTCACATAAATAAGGCCCATTGTGCTCTATGTTGTCATATACAAATGTATCCTAAAAATTATTGTTAACCACTTGAAACCATTATTTCCAAGTCTAATCTAGTCTTGTCAAGTGAGTTTTGTTCTAAGGCATCACATACAGGATAATATTGTGGTGGCTTAGGAAATCCTTTATCCAAGGAAACGCATGTCAGGTGAAAATGTCTTTTTTGCCATTAAGATTGATCTTGAGAAGGTCAATAATTGTTTGAGATGGAGTTTAAGTAAAGAGATTCATATTCCCCACTAGTTACCTGATGTGATTATGGATTCTATTACTTTGGTTACTCATCAAGTGCAATGGAATAGGGCTAAAATTGATTATCTTTGCCTTATAAGAGGGATCTGTCAGGGGCACCCTATCTCCCTCTATATCTTTAATATGTGTATGGAAAATTTATTGCATATAGTTTATGAAACTATTCTAATGAATTAGTGGAAACTTATTAGAATTGGTAAAGATGGTCCTCAAGTCATTCACCTTATGTTTGCTGATAATCTTATGTTATTTATTGAGGTTTTTGTGGATCAAATCAATTGTACCATGCATTGTTTGGGATGCTTTTGTGACATGTTGATGCATAAAATTAATTTTGATAAATCTAATATCTTTTTATTGAAGAATGTTACCTTGGCCTTGCAAAAAAGATTTCGGAGATCTTAGGTTTTTGTGGACCAATGATATGGATAAATATCTTGGCGTTCCTATTGTTTAAGGGAGATTTTATAGAAAGGATTTTGGTTATGTAACGGTGAAGGTGAAATCTTGTCTTTTAAGACTAAAGATTAATTGTCTTAGCATGGTAGGTAAAGTAATGCTAGCAAAGTTTGTTTTAAGTTCTATTCCTATCTATCTTATGATGGCTGCTAGATTACTTAAGTTGCTATGTACGAATACTAAGTACTTGCAAAGATTTTTCATTTAGAGTTATGATTCAAATACTAAAAAATTTCACTTGGTGAATTGAAATCTATTGTATGAATCAAAAAGGAATTATGGGTTAGGTATCAAGAATTTAAATGTTATGAATGATGGTTGCCTTCTTAAGTTAGGGTGGAAACTTTAGTATAATGAAAAGAGTTTGTGAGTTAGCATCTGCAAACTTAAATATAATAAGTTGTTGCTTGTTATCAATTTTCCTAATTCCAATAAGCATGCTTCTCTGCTCTAGTAGACCTTAAGGTCCATTTGGCACCATCTTAACTTGTTCTTTCTACATGAAGTTAGAAATGGTAGGGGTATTAATTTCTAGGCTAATCGCTGGATTGATACAAATATATTTCTCTATAATAAAATCCTTAAGGAATTAAGGATGACTTAATTAACTGGAAAGTTTTTAACATGGTGACTTATAGTGGTAACTAGGATTGGAACCATTTTCAACATGTAATCTCTAAAGAGTCCTATTTGAAAATCCATGCAATTCCTCCTCTTATTTCCATTGATGATGCTAACTCTTTTAAGTGAGGTGGTGAACCACATAGTGATCATAATGTTCACAATGGCAATTCCCTCATTATGGGTGATTCCTTGGGTAATCCTTCTTCCTTATCCTTCTTCCTCTTGGAAGTTTATCTGGAGTTAGCTGAGCCAAAAAAAATCATAATTGAAGAAATTCAAAAAATTCTATTCATAACATATTATATACTAAGGAGTTGAGAAGGCATTAGAGTAGGGTTGCCACCCATGATTGAAGAAATTCAAAAAATTCTATTCATATCTTATAAGATTGTTCAGTAGCATTGGGAGCATGGAATTCTTTGATATATGGTGAGCATAGATCTTGTTTCTATATAAGCTCTCTCACATCTTGGTTGGCCTTCAATCTTTAAATGATTCACCCACTAAAGTTAATCTTCCATGGCGCATAATCTTTGGTATCAATTATTAGTTCTTATGGAAATAGAGGAATGCTTATGTTTTTAATCATGTAACAATAATCCATCTGAACCTAGCTAGAGTATTCTCAATTTTGCTTATCAAATTATTATTGTGTGTTCCTTAACCTTTAGCATTGATTGGACATTAACTCCAATTGGCAATATATGGTGGTCACCTTCTAAAAGTGGTTGCATTAAGATTAACTATAATAGAGCTAGTAAAAGGAACCTTGGTCTAGCAGGGTGTAATGGTGTCTTAAGGGATTTACATGGTTGCTAACTTTGGGGTTTTTCTAGACATATTAGTTGGGGTGTGTCCATGCAAGCTAAACCTATATAAAATATAGGTTTATATAAGATTAACTTGGACCTTGATTCGAGTAGCTTGGTTATGGCCTTGAATGATGATAACATGATTTTTACTAAACAATGGCCATTGATCAAGCACATTCTAGGCTTGTTAACCAGAAATGAGTGCTTCAAGGTAAGGTATGTCTTCTATGAAGGTAATAGATGCATAAATCTTCTTGGTAATTATATAGTCTTGAGCTTTCTTTGGGAGAAGACATCCCCCTATTTCTTAGTTTGTCATTCATTATTGATTTGTAAGGGGCTTTGTTCCCTTATCTTATGATTTGATTATTTGTTTCTACTTTGTTAGGCTTTTAGCACCTTATGTTTACTAAAAAACATGGTAAGGAAAAATAAAACGACAAGTACAATGACATTTTCATAAAGTGACTTTTTAATTTCTAGTGTCTATGATATTGGTATTAATAGAAACCTTATTCTAAGTGAATATGATAAGTCATAAAACTAGGCCAAAATGCTTGAAGGTAACAATTTTCTTCAATGCAAGTTGAATTTGTCTTGTTGTAAAAAGGTTATTAATTTTGTTACCAATTATGAAACAAACTCTAGTATTTTAAAAACAATATTTTCATAAAGTAACTTTTTTCTTATGTATGTGGTACTAGTATTAATAGAAACCTTATACTAGGTGAATATGATAAGTCATAAAACTACAACCAAAATGCTTGAAGATAATAATTTTCTTCAATGCAAGTTGAATTTGTCTTATTGTAAAAAGGTGATTAATTTTGTTACCAATTATGAAGCAACTTTAGTATTCTTAAAAACAATATTTTCATAAAGTAACTTTTTTTAATATATGTGGTATTGGTATTAATAGAAACCTTATGCTAAGTGAATATAGTAAGTCATAAAACTGCTGCCAAAATGCCTAAAAATAACAATGTTCTTCGATGCAAGTGGAATTTGTCTTATTGTAAAATGGTGACTAATTTTGTTACCAATTATGAAGCAACTTTAATATTCTTAAAAACAATATATAGTATAATTATTTTTAGGTTGCATTAGGTCCTATGAATGTTATCTTAAGTTAACTAAGAATATATTTCCATCCAATCCATGATTATCATTAACTAAATTATACTACACAAATGTGTCTCCATCCACTTCATAAAAGTCTATAGTATGTTAAATATTATAAATGATTTTTTTTATGCAATTTTAATTTCAAGGCAAATTAATCAAAGGCATTAGGAACATAACACATATCCACATAATAATTGAACAAAATGAACTATCAGCGAATTAATAATATTGAAATACAAGAGAATTAAGAGTTAATAACAACACAAAACATCCTAATTAACATTAAATACCTAACTTCTAATTTATTCCTTAGATAGAAAATTATTGCCACTTATGATTTATCATCAAATATAAATGTTCACAAAAAAGAAAGCTGTTTCTACGTTTGCGGGATTTTGAGATTGAAGGGAGTGAGGAACAGGAAACCCTTAAGCTGAAGTTGTTACGCCTTAGAGTTAATAATAATTAGGCCTTAGAAACATGTATGAGTACACTATTATTAAAATTTTAGAATTTTTCCCTAATCAAAACGTATGGGTGAAATTTAAATTTGAATTCATTTTTAATTAAATTATTAATTACTCTTGATGGAAAATTATTGACTTTACAATAATCTACATCAAGCAGTTAGTTACACCCTAACAATATTTTTTAGAAAACGCATATGGGTTTGATTTCTCACTCCTCTTTTTGTTTCAAAAAAAAAAAATTCATTTGTACCATAGAACTACAAAAATAATTTTAGTGTGGTTGCGCTCAAAAAAATTTCTACGGCCACCCTACCTATTAGCCAATGTAATATTCTCTCTCTTTAGTTCACATTTCTTGTTTTCTTGTCTAGACGTTTACTGACTTAATGATTAGAATATACACTGGAGCCACATTTGGGATATGACGTTCTTCGCCGCCATATCCCAAATACCCTTTTCTTCCATTGGTAGCTTAAAAGTCTATTCTTATCCATTACCCACCAAATTTATAAAATCCGTCCCAAGCATAATACCCATTTCTCAAGCAAACAAATCAATCCTCCCTCCTCCTCTTCTTCTTCTTCTTCTTCTTCTTCTTGCCGCTTTAATTTGTTTTCTACTCATCCTTGTCAAAAAATCTAATACAAATTCTGGGGTTTCTCTCAATTTGTCTGATTCGGTTTCTGATGTTGGGAATTGGAGAGAGAAGCTTTAAATTTAAAGAACTTCCAATTCGAATCATCACATATCGTCAGCATCACATCCATCATGATGACCAGAGAAAAGCAGTGACAACCAAAGATATACCAAAAGGGTATCTGGCAATCAAGGTGGGTACTCAAGGCGGAGAGCAAGAGAGAATTGTGGTGCCTGTGAATTATTTGAATCACCCGCTGTTTGCTCAGCTTCTGAAGGAGGCTGAGGAAGAGTATGGGTTTGCCCAAGAGGGAGCCATAACTATCCCATGTCAATTGGAGGAGTTTAGGTACGTTCAAGGTATAATTGATAGGGAAAACTCCCTCCACCATCTCCGTCTTGTTGGCTGCTTTAGGTTTTAATCTCAACAAGAAGATCACAAATGATCGCTAGTTCTTTTCAAATCTCTAGGTTTATATGTGATGTTGTACATTTTTAGGTGGACTTCGCATGTTGTAATTTGCTTTTAGTTTTAGTGTTTTACTCTATGTGGTTAGACTTCACATGTTGTAATTTGCTTTCAGTTTTAGTTTTAGTGTTTTACTCTATTTAGCTTTAATTATTAGTAAATTCAGAAATTAGTTTTAAAAAATAACAATTTTATCACTAGTGATTATAAGTAAATTCAGAAATTTATTCTAAAAAATAACAAATTTATTATCAGTGAGTTTTTGTCAAGTGATTTAGAAATACTATAGAACAAAATGCAACGAGTTCATTATTTTTCGGGAACTATTACAAATCATTCAATTTTTAAGATTAAAGCTAAATACAAATAATGATTTAGGTGTGAAATTTATTTAGTCTACTCTTTTTCATCTAATAACTACTAAACTGCTGATGATGATCACAGAAATTGTCTCGCTTGTAATTGTTATATAGTGGATCACTTTGAGTTACCAGCTTTAAGGGAAAGGAAAATACCAATCAGCTTCTTTTTTCTTCTGTCTTTGAATTTTCTTTTTTCTACTCTCTTTCTTTTGCCTTTCTTTGTTGAGAATTACTACGGGACCGTCCTTACTGGAGCGAGAGAGAGGAATTGGATAAAGTATATACACCAACTTGTGCCAAAAAAAACTAAGATTTTTTTTTCTTGAGATAATGTATTATAATTTGGGGCCCAGAAATGCAAAATATCTTAAACAGATTGGAAAAAGTGCGCTAAAGAATCTTGGGAACAATGCCATAAATCTTTTGTCCCGTTATCCAGTAACCAGTTTTGATTCAGTGAAACAGAAGAATCCTATTTATGGATTTTCTGAACAAGTCAAAGGGTCAGCAAATTCCTTTGGTGGCTGAAAATTGTTAATGATTACTTCATTTAAAAAAAAATTTAGCGGTAATCTTAAGGTTATATTATGTCAAGGATTATTTTCACTTTGAAAACTTAAGTTATTAGTGAAATTTTATTTATTTATTTTATTACAAGATCTAACAAAATTTCAAAAGCTTGTTAAAAATGGATTGTGTGATGTTTTGGCAAGGCTCCTCTCACCCATTTATTAGAGCCGTTAATTATGATTAGTCCAGCCTTAGTTGGGCCTAAGATTACAGAAAACTGGGTCTAAAAGTTCTGTTTCAGAAGTAGAACCAAATTTGATAGTAGGAAAAAAAAATAATAGAATGAAATGGAAAAAAATTGAGTATTTGAGATAAAAAAGAACACTTATGTCTCTATTTTTTAAAAAATAATAAATAACAATAATAAGAATATAATAAATATTTCTTACTTTTCTTAAAACCCATTCCATTCTTTTGCATTGTACAACCTTACCAAACATGGTTAACTTTACTAAGCTATAGATTTTTTTGGTTTAATATACTAATACAATATATTTTGGTGTGGGTATATGTAAAAACATATATAGTTATAAGAGTAAGTTAAGCATTAGTTATAATAGAAGTTAGTTAGTTGGTTTTCTATTATAACTATTGTTGCATATATAAACAGAGACAAAGGCTACAGAAGAAATCAATCAAATAAAAAGGCATTCATTTGTATTCATTTATTCTTTCTTATTTTGTTATTTGCACCGCCTTTGAATCTTTCATGGTATCAGAGCTTTCCAAATGGAAGTTCAGAATCCACCGTTGCAAAAGAGTGAACTCATTGTTTTCAATCATTTAATATCAGTGAAACTTGATTCCAACAATTTTTTGTTATGGAAGCTCTAGATCTTGGCAATGATTAAAGGCTATGAATTAGAATGTTTTCTTGAAGATCCACCAAAAATTTCTATGAAGTTTTGGTCCTAAGATGACAAAAGCAAAGGAAAAATCAATGAAGGATATAAGTTCTAGATAAGACAAGATCAATTGCTCCTTTTTATGGTTACTTTCTTCAATGACAGTATTGCAAGAATAGTTAGATGTAATACAACTTCTCATATATGAAGTCAAGTTCAAACATTCTTTGCCTCATAGAATCAAGCAAAAGTCAAGCAATATAAAGCAATACTTCAAAGTACCAAGAAGGCAAAATTGTCAATGGCAAACTATTTGTTAAAAATCAAAGGTACAGTAGATGCACTTATAACTATAGGCAATCCCATTTCAGAAGTCAAACATATAGAAACAATTTTTGAAGGACTCACCGAGGATTATGAGCTATTTATCACTTCTATGATTACAAGGTTAGATCTATATTCTGTGGTAAACGTTGAATCTTTGCTAATGACTTAAGAAGCATAGTTAGAAAAGTATACACAAATAGTTGATCAAGTAACTGCTGATTTGGTTAATGTCACTTTCAAGAATGGGAGAGGTAATAATTTTAACACTAGAGGTAGCTATATTGGTGGCTTTCAAAGAGGTAGTAGTCGAAATTCTTACTTTAGAAAGGGAGGCAGAGGACAAAATTCTAGAGGTAGAACAAACAATCAACAATGTTAGCTTTGTGGCAAGTTTAGCCATATGATTTCGAAATGTTATTAGAGTTTTGATAATAACTTTCAACTTCAACAGCAATATCCAAGGACTAAAGATATACAGCAAGCTCATTACTCAAAGAATAGTCAATTTGAAGGATCATACTCATAAGATCAATTGAATTCTTATCATAACAAGAAACCAATGGTAGCAACATGTGACTCAGTGTCTGATCCTCACTGGTATCCAGACTCTGGAGCCAGTCATCATCTTACCTTTGATTTAGCTAATCTACAGCAAAAATCTCCATACAATGGTTTAAAGTAAGTCTATGTAGGTGATGGCATAAGTCTAAAAATTAATTTAATAGGCCATTCACATGTCTCGATCCCTTCTTCTCCTTCTCCTTGTATTTTATCTAATCTATTACATGTACCATGTATAACAAAGAACCTCTTAAGCATGTCAAAATTTACTAAAGAGTATCATGTTTTTTTATAATTTCACCTAACTAATTGTTTTGTAAAGTAGGTGGGTACTCAGAAGGTTCTCATGGTAGGGAGAATATATAAAGGTCTCTAAGTCCTTGATCTTAAGATCAGCAATGCTCACATTTTAGATCCTACTCCTTGTTTCAAGTCAATCCATTGAGTCACTCCACAACCTTTAAAATAAGCTTTTGTTGCAATAACTAGCAATGTTGCACTATCTTCTAGCTCTCCTACTGATCCTATCACCTATAAATGCTCTAATGTAAATCTCATCAATGCAAACTCAGTTCATTCAAATGTAAATCTCTGGCACAATAGGCTTGGTCATGTCTCTCTTCCTACTGTCAAAACTATTATAAGCAAGTGTAATTTCCTATTAGTAATAAAGAACCATTTCTAATTTGTAAATCTTATGCTCTTAGTAAAATTCACAAGCTCCCTTTTTCTAGTTCTTCTTTAGCTTACAATCTTCCTCTTGAACTTGTTCATACTAATGTATGGGGCCCCTCTCCAATTCCATCTGAGTTTGGCTATCAATATTATATTCATTTTGATGACTTTTATTAGTTCTCTTGGAATTATCCTTTAACTCATAAATCATAAGCCTTTTCCAAGTTCTTACTTTTTAAAACTCAAGATGAACATCAATTTGGTACAAAGATTAAGATCTTTCAATCTAACTAGGGAGGTGAATACTGATTATTCACCAAATTTTTTACCACTCATGGCATTATTCACATACGAAGTTGTCCCCACGCATATAAATAAAATGTTCTTACTAAAAGGAAGCACATGCACATTATTGAAATGGGCTTATCAATGCTTCTCTTTCTTTTAGCTTATGGGATTATGCCTTTCAAGCTACCTTTTATATTATAAACAGACTACCTATTACTATTTTGAAAAACATATCTCCTTATGAAAAGTTATTTGGGTCCATTCTTGATTATACTTGGCTCAAGGTTTTTGTTACTCATACTTCCCTTATCTTCACCTTTTTCAATCTCACAAATTCAATTTTAAGTCACTTGACCTTTCTTTGTCTTGCTCCACTAGGTCAAATGTTTACTTCCAAGCATGTCATTTTTAATGAAATTTCATTCCCTTATTTCTCAATTTTTGATAAGTCACTTAAACTGTCATCCTCTCACACTTCTATGTCCTGTCCTTCAGCTCATCCACCTTTATCCCATGTGTATAGTTCTATGACTACATGTTTGAATGGCACTGTAGTGCCATTACCTCATTCTTTGTCTAACCATTTTGTTTCTTTTGATTTCTATATTGATTTGACAAAAGCTAACAAATATTTTATAGATTTATCATTGGATCATAATGCTACTATGAATAATGATCTAGTGCCTGCTACTCATGTTGGTGCAAACTTTACTCATTCCATAGTTACCTAATCTCGAGCTAGTATTTTCAAACCTGAAGTTTTCTTGACTGAATCAAAGCCAACTACAATTGATGAAGCCTTAAAAAGTTCAGCATGGAAGCAGGCTATGGAAGAGAAGTACAAAGCCTTGCAAAGAAATAACACTTGGACTAATCGGTACCTTTACCACCTTGTAAAACTATTATCAATTATAAATTGATGTATCAAATTAAACATAATTATGATGGTAGTATAAAAAAATACAAGACCTGTCTAATTGCAAAAGGATTTCATTAAAAAGAGAGTTTGATTACTCAAAAACCTTTAGTCTGATTATGAAATTAGCTACAATTCGGTTGATTTTGTCCTTGGCATTTACTTTTAGTTGTCCCTAAAAGCAAATTGATGTTAATAATGCATTTTTGAATGGTGAATTAAACGAAGTTGTCTATATGCAGCAGCCAAGTGGTTTTGAATATCATAATAAAAGCCTAGTTTGCAAATTTAACAAGACTCTTTATGGTTTAAAGCATGCACCATAGGTTTAGTATGAGAAGCTCACTTTTACACTCAAGAAGTTTAGTTTTCATGGCAACAAGTGTGATAGCTCCTTGTTCACAAAAGTTACCTCTCTATGTTCTTATCTATGTAGATGACATTATCATCACTGGCTCATTGGTTGAAGCTATGTAAAATCCGATAACCAAGTTAAATAATGTCTTTTCTTTAAAATATTTAGGAGACTCGCATTATTTTCTTGGTATTGAAGTCAAGAGAGCTCTTGATGGAACTTTATTACTGTCTCAAGCAAAATATATGAAACATTTGCTTCTAAAAACAAAAATGGCATATTCGAATGGCATTAAAACTCCCATGATTTCTAGTCTACGGTTGTCCAAGTATAACAATGACTATTTCAAAGAGCCACAATTGTATCAATCTATAGTGGGTGGTTTACAATATGTTACTATAACATGGCCTAAGATCGCTTTCCCTATCCATAAGGCTATCAATTTATGCAGAACCCTTTGAATTCTCATTGGTTAGTAGTAAAATGCTTGTTAACGTATCTTAAAGGTTCTTTGTAGCAAGGTCTTCATTTAACAAAGGCTTCCCCTAGTGACCTGCAAGTTAAAGCCTACTGTGATATAGATTGGGCTTCTAATTTGGATGATAGGCGAAGCACCTTAGGCTTTTGTGTGTACCTTGGTCCAAATTTGATTTCTTGGTCATCTAAGAAATAGCATACTATCTCTAGGTCTTCAATAGAAGCTAAATATCATAGTGTGGCTAATGTAGTTGCTGAAGTCACATGGTTACATTCCCTACTTTCTAAATTAAGCTAAAAGCTACCTTCTCCCATCATATACTGTGATAACAGGAGTACTATTCTTATGTTTGCTAATCCAGTTTTGCACGCCAGGACCAAGCACATTGAATTGGATCTACATTTTGTGTGGGACAAAGTTATTAATGGAAAAATTCAACTACTACACATTCCTTCTTGTGATCAAATTGCTGATGGTTTTACAAAAGTCATTTCTAACTCAAAGTTTGGTGATTTCAAAAGTAGTTTAAATATTACTTATTTGGATTATATCAACTACAATAGAGGCCTCAATTTAGAAAAGTTTAGCAATAGAGTTTGTAATTGATGGAAGGTATAAGAGTAAATAAGTTAAGCATTAATTATAACAAAAGTCAGTTAGTTGGCTTTCTATTATAGCTATTGCTTTGTATATAAACAAAGACAAAAGCTACAAAAGAAATAAATCAAACAAAAAGGCATTTGATTCTATTCATTCTTTCTTTCTTATTCTGTTATTTGCATCACTTATGAATCTTTCAATAATGATTTATTGTGAAAGGTGAGAAGAATTAATGAGCTATCCTTTTATGAAAATTATATTTATGTTATATCTATGTGTGTGTGTGTGTGTGTGTGTGTGTGTGTGTGTGTGATTTATTATAAGAGGTAAGAGGAAATAATGAGCTATCCTTTTTTGAAAATTATATTTATGTGAACTTGTTTAGTTTTTGAATTTGAGAAAAATATAAATATTTGAAAAAAAAAGTTGGGCCTAAGGGCCTAGCCTGGTCTGCTTTATTTGTTGCCCTCAAGCTAAACAGGATGAGACCCAAAAGCCTTATTAAAACTGGGATGTCATTTTACTATGCTAGCCCTATTTACTTTTAAGCATTGAAGGAGCAAGCCTTAAAGGTTTAACTCATTTTAATAGTTCTAATAGTTTATTTGGAGATAGCCTTGTTTTTCTCCTAATCTAAATATGTAAGAAAAGAAAAAACAATATGTCTGGAATATACCAATTTTTTTAAAAAGTACTTTTGCATATTTGAGTGTTTTAATTATATTTTGAATGATCTTCGGTAATGCCATATCAGATATTGTTAGATACTAAAGTTTGTTCAAAGATAAGGAAAAATAAAACGAAAAGGAAGATGACGTTTTCGTAGAGTAAGTTTTTTTTATAATGTCTGTTTACTGGTATTAATATTAATCTTAATTATGCTAAGTGAATACGATAAGTCGTAAAACTGCAGCCAGAATGTCAGATGATAACAATTTTCTCAATGCAAGTTGGATTTGTCATATTGTAAAAAGTTGACTAATTTTGTTACCATTTTTTCAATTAAAAATTACAAGATTAAGCTGAAGAACTGAAATCACAAGACTGAATTTATAAGTGTACATACCAAAGAACCGCATCTCCTATGTATAATGCTTGATCAAGATAAACCTCTGCGAGGGATCTAACGGAAATATCCGAGCTGAGCTAAACTTATGCATAATTTCCCAGAGATCAGTATTAATTACTTGTAATGATGGTAGCTTTTGGAAATATTGTTAAGCAAATGATAGTGTATTGTATTTGTGTAGAAAAACTTTCAGAGAAAAGGACATAGGTTCTAGGATGACTTCCTGATCTAATATGAATGAAATTGCTTGTCGAACTGCTTCAAGAAATCCTCGTTGTCGTCCTATTTGTGTTATAGTATGCAAACGCCATTTTCTCAGTGTCTGTCCCGAACTTTACATGGATTAGCACCCTAATATCCTTGTCTTTTCGCGATTTTGGCTCCACCCATATTATGATCGTCCAACCGTTATTATCAGGGCTACCTTGCCGAATAGGTTTGAAGGTAAGTAGAATCTCTCTTCGATTGTACCGACCCTTGCTGAATTTAATTCCATGCAAATAGGGACTGAGCTAAAAGCTGTTGTATCATCCTTGTTGCCATTATTGGAACGGGAGGATTGGAGTACAAGACTAATTGATTTCTCAGGTACCAGATAAGAATAATGATGGAATTTTTCATCCTGATGTAGAGTATCTTTAAGCTATGAGAACTAGATTTGAAGCCAAACCTGGATATCTTTGGGTTGAAAGAAATTCGTCTGAATAGCCAGCGGCGAACCAAACAAACCGCTCTGGCAAATGTACATTGAATAAATAAATGATTTAGAGTTTCCTCTTCAATATGACATAAAGGACTGATTGAGTTCACATTTAGATGATGTTGTCTCCGTATGCCAGCCAAAGGCTGCAAATTTGTAAGCAATTTCCATTCAAACAAAAGAATTCTTAATGGCACTTTAGTCTTCTAATGTTGATCCAAGCTGGAAAAGGGGTAACAATAGGATTTATAGACTTATTAGTTAAAAGTTTGTATCCAGCAGCCACTATGTATTGCCGATTCAGATTACCTGTCCACTTTAGTTTATTAGGTTGATCTGTAATAGAGAATGCTGGTTGAGTAATCTGCTCAATCACCGTTAAAGGATAAAGAAGTTGAAGAGTTGGAATGCTCCAAGTTCCAGTATCATACAATAAAAGGTCCTTTACCATATACAACTGCAGCAAACCAACTTGCACTGGCCACCATATGCAGTTTGTCAGGGATATATTTGCACCATTACCAACTTGCCGACGGAGATTCGAGTCAATGATAAAACTAGCTTTTGAAATCCTTTTCCATGGCCTTGAAAAATTAGAATGAGCATTGAATAATCCAAGACATGTGTCTTCGATAAATTTGGGCTGCATCACCTTCATAAAAAGAGATTTTTAGTCATCATTCAATAATCTCCAGACATGCTTCGACAACAAGGCCATGTTCGTTAGTTGAGTACTTCTAAATCTCAGACCTCCTTTGTTTCGTACGATTACGAAGTTTTTGCCAAGAAAACAAGTGAATTTTGGCTTTTCCAAAATTGAAACCCCAGAGGAAATCAATAATTTTTCTATCAATCTGTTGACAATATGTTTGAGGTAATGCAAGGCAGGATAATGGATAAATTAAAGTAGAATTAAGCACCACGTTGATTAATGTCATCCGCACTGCGTGAGAAAGTAACATACCTTCCATCCTTGTAACTTATGATCTATTTTTTCAACAACATTATGATATATTTGAGTTTTTTATCTTCTAACATCAACCCACATACCCAAATATTTATCCAGCCTTGGTTTATAATGCAAACGAAAAATCCGAGACATAAATTTTTTAAATTTGGGTGGAATATTTGGGCTAAAAATAAACTCTGACTTGGTAGTCTTAATTACCTCGCCTGATAGGGTGTTATGTTGATGTAACATGACCTTTACCATGTTACAGGCCGGAACAAAAGCTTCCGAAAACATACATACATACATACATACATACATACATATATGTATAGTGTCATCCACATACATCAAATGAACGGTGGGTTGATTCTAATACTAGACCACTTCTTTTGATGGTTCGCTTGTGCAATCATTCAAGAAAGAATGTTAAAACAAATGATAAAAAAGAGGAGATAGAGGATCACCTTAACAAACGCCATGTTACGGCTGCAATGGAGTGGTTGGAGATTTAGTTACTAATATTTGATATGATAGCTAATTGTAGAAACACATAGAAAAATCTTTTAATTCCAGTTAACTTGAATGCACACCGACCCCTATAAGACTTCTTATTACCAATTAAGAAGGAACTTTAGTATTCTTAAAAACAATATATATAGTTCTTTTTTTTTTATGACAATACTTATATATATATATATATATATAATTCTTCTGAATTTTAAATCATATATAAATAATCCTCTTTTGACTTTTAAAATTTGACATTAGATCCTTTTAAACTTTTCAATTTATGTAGATAACTTAAGCTATTAGTCAATATGGTAATTTACTAACAAAAAGTGATACATCAAAGTAAATGAATTCTTTAAACTTCATTTTTTTGTATAAATAATCCCCTTGAATTTTGAATTATGTATAAATAGTTCATCTAAATATTGGATTATGTGCAAAAAATCTCATTGATGTATCACATTTTTATCAATAAAATAATGAATTATTTAACAAGTGATTATTTGCACATAATTTCAAGTTGGAGGAATCTATTGTTAAGTTTTAAAGAGTTTTATGTATTTTAGCCTATATATTAATATATAATTATAAATATTGTGCCTGAAATTAAATTATAATTTATCAATAAGCTAAAATTAAATATTTACTTTGTGAATATTTTTTTAGTTTTTAATAATGTTTTTATCAAGTAATTTTACAATTTTTAAATTTACAAAATAAATTATTTTATACTGGTGATAATATATATATAATACTTATTATATTGTATAATAAAATTATAGTTTTCTTTTTGGCTATAGGAGTGGTAAGTTTATCAAATCCTTAAATTTTAAGAAAAAGGAGTATATATTTTTAAAATGAATAGGAATTTTCCAATATAGAATTTTTTGTCTTTTTAAAAAGGAACTCCAAATAGTGAATGCTCAGAAAAAGAGAAATAGGCAAAAATGATTTAGAGGCTTTGTTAAGGACTAGCCCAAATTTTAATTTATTCCCTAGCTAAGAATTATTGCTATTTCTGATTTATCATCAAATATAAATGTTTACAAAAAAAAAAAAGCTGTTTTTATTTCGTAGGGATTTTGAGATTGAAGGGAGTGAGGAACACGAAGCCCCTACACTTGGTTGTTACACGTTAGGGTTAATAATAGAAACTTAGAAACCATGTATGAGTACAGTAATTCTTGAGGATAGGAAATCACAAAACGAAAAAGAGATGACTTGGGGAGAAAGAAAATTATATTGCTCAAGAAATATGAAAATTATAACAATAAAAGTAAGGAGAATTATAATTAAAGATTCAAAATTTAAAAAAAGATTATTTTAAAATACATGTTACCATTGTTTTAGGTAGATTACCATTGAACTAGTTTTAGTTAAAGTCAATGGTAATATATCCTAAAACAATGATAACAAATCTTTTAAAATAATTTTTTTTAGCTTTGAATCTTTAACTATAATTCTTTCATAATTGTATTGATTGTCTTTCTATTTGATGTGATAAAAGTCTCCTATTTATATTCTAAGAATAATAAGTTAATCATAACTTTAACTAAGTTGATATAATCTTTTTAGATAAATTGCATTATTTGGAACAAATTATTAGTAGTAGAACCGCACAATCCAAAGCAACTTATTGTTTCATTATACAAGACAGAGCCATAACTATCCCAGAGTTTAGGCACGTTCAAGGCGTAATTGATGGGAAAAGCTTCTTGCACCATCACCATCTTGTTGGTTGCTTTAGGATTTGATCTCAACAAGATGATCATAGATGATCTCTTGTTCTTTTGTGAAATCTTAGATTTTTATGTGATATTGTAGATTTTTAGATGGACTCCATAGCTTGTAATCTAGTTTTAGTTTTAGCGTTTTACTCTATTTGATTAAACTAAATTGTTAGTTTTAGCGTTTTCCTAAATTGTTAGTTCTATAAAAATTTAGTCCTTAGAAATTAAAAAAATTTAGAAATTAGTTTCTAAAGATAACAAATTTATTGCAAGTGAATTCTTGTCTAATGTGTTAAGAATGCTGGATGAACAAATATATAAAGAGTTTGTAATTTTTTGAAACTGACAAATTTAAATTTTTTTAAAAATTAAAACTAAATAGTTCTAATGATTTATTAGAAATTAAATTTAGTCTAGTGTACTTTGTTTTATCTTGTAAGTACTAATATGCTGATGGTGATGAAAGTAGGAATTTTCTTGCTATTAATATATATATATATAGAGAGAGAGAGAGAGAGAGAGAGAGAGAGAGTTAAGTTATACTATTCAACGCAACTTGTCATTAATAAAATGGTATTATCCAAAGCAACTTATTCTTCAGTGTACAAGATAGACCCATAAGTATCCCTTGCCAAGAAGTTTAGTAGACACATTCAATGTTGGAGAATGTGTGTGTGTGTCAAAAGGGGAAGAGAAAAAGAGGAGTCTCACATTATTCAAATAAGTGAAGGTCCAAAAGTATAAATATTAATATGTGATTATGGAAGAGCAAAATGGGGCTAGGAGGAAAATGGGCTCGTGCGCTCAAAAAATTGGGCCAACACAGTTGAATTCAGTTGAAATATGTCGATTCTCCCCCTGTGTGTGAAAATGTGCGCGGTGTTGGACATTTTTTACTGTTGCCAAAAATTATTTTTTATTGAAAATTAAAAAATAATAATATATTTTTAAATAACCTTCCAGAATACCTACAAGTTTAAGGCTTCGGTTATGAGGTTCATAGTGTACTAATTCGTTTTTGGCTTTTATTATCTGGTTTAATTTTTATTAATCTTCATGTCAGAAACCGCCCAACATTCAGAAACATCCTCATTAATATTATTAAACGTGGTCCAACATCTCACTGCGCTTGTGTCTATAAATACCGAGGTCGAATACCATATTCGATGCAACACAGCTACAAACACATGCAAGTTGTAGGGGTGTACGTGGGCTAGGCCGGGCAAAGTTTTGGCCTTGCCTGATGCCCAACCCGATTTTAAAAGGGCTTCAAAATTGAAGCCCGATGCTCGGCCCCTAGCCTGGCCGGCCTGGCCCAACCCGATTTAATACCGAGCGAGGTTGAGCTAAATCGGGTGACCCGACATTTTTTTTTCATTTATTATAAAAATTGTAAAATAATCTCAAAAAAAGAAAATTTTTATATAAATCTTTATAAAATTATATTTTATCTTTAAAAAATTAAAATTTTGATATAAATCTTTATAAAAAAATATTTTTTTAGACTTAATTAGACAAATATATCTTTTATGGCCAACCTAAATTTATTATTAAAATTATAAAATAATACTTAAAAAAATTTATAAAATTATATTTTATCTTTAAAAAAATTAAAGTTTTGATATAAATATTTATAAATAAATATTTTTTTTAAAAATAAAATTATTTTTTGGGTCGGGCTAGGCCAACATAGCCCTAAAGGTTGGCCCAATACCCGGCCCGCCCTAGCCCTAAATTTTTTAAAAAAAAAAAAATTTATGCCTGACCCAACCCGCCCCGATTTGACCGAGTAAGGCCCACCGGGCCTTCAGGCCCAGTGAACACCCCTAGCGAGCTGTTCTCTTCTCCTCCTCTCTCTTTATCTCTTAATCTTTCTTTCTGCTATTCTGCTTCCCTACAACATCGCAAAAGAATCCCTTCAATCCTAGGGAGTGTCGTCTTATGCTGAAATATCTCTTAAGGACAGTGTCCTTGTACATTGTTTGAATTTATTTTATTCTAACAAATTCCTGATTTGCAAGTAACATTCAAGGCGTAACTGATAGGGAAAACTCTCTACACCATCACCATCAACATGACCATCTTGTTGGATGTTTTAGGATTTGATCTCAGCGAGATGATCATAGATGATCTCTTGTTCTTTTTGAAGTCTCTAGGCTTTTATATGACATTGTAGATTTTTAGATGGACTACGCAGCTTGTAATCTAGTTTTAATTTTAGCGTTTTACTCTATTTAATTAAACTAGCAATTTAATTCCTAGATTATAGGTTCTATATAAATTTAGTCCATAAAAATTAAAAAATTCATGAATTAGATTTTTAAAATAACAAATTTATTGCAAGCGAATTCTTATCAAATGTCCTAGGAATACCGGAAGAACAAATATATAACTAGTTTGTTATTTTTTGAAACTAAGTAATTCAATTTTTTAAAAAATTAAAGCTAAATAAGTCTAATGATTTAATAGAAATTAAAGTTATATCTAGTAAGTATTAATCTACTAATGACAATGACAATAGGAATTTTCTTGCTTGCAATATATATATATATATATATTGTGGATTACTTTGTGTTAGCAGCCTTAATGGAAAGGAAAAATATCAATCATTTTCTTTGTTTTCTGTGTCTTTGATTTTTCTTTTTCTACTTTCTTTCTTCTGCCTTTCTTTGTTGAGGATGACTATTCTGCTAACGTCCTAGTCCGTGGCGAGAGAGAAAGGAATTGAATAAAGTATATAAACCAACTTGGCGCAAAAGAGCAAGATTCTTTTTCCCTTGAGGTAATATATCATAACTTTGGGCCCAGAAATGCAAAATGTTTTGAAGAAATTGGAAAATGTGTGCTAAGGAATCTAATGAAAAATGCCATAAATCTTTTGTATCTGTATCCAGTAACCCGATTATTAATTCAGTGAAACAAAAGAATCTTATTATGGATATACTAAATAAGTCAATAAAGAGCCAACAAATCCCTTTGGTGGCTGAAATGTTAACGATTACTCCATTCGAAAATTTTAAGCGGTAATCTTAAGGTTATATTATGTTAAGGATTATTTTCATTTCGAAAACTTAAGTTGTTAGCGAAATTTTATTTATTTATTTTATTACAAGATGCAACAAAATCTCACATGCTTGTTAAAATGGATTATGTGATGTTTTGGCAAGACACCTCTCGCGTTTATTTACTAGTCCGGTCTTAATTAGGCTTAGGATTACATAAGATTGGGTCAAAAAGTTCTTTCTAAAAAGTGGGATACTGGGATCAAATTTTTTAATCTTGTCTCCCTCTCCCTTTAAAAATTTAGGGTTGTTCATATGGCTTGGGTTAATTTTATTATGTTTTAGATCTTTTTAGTTTAATATACTAATACAATATATTTTGGCATGTGTATAATAATATATATATATATATATATACATTCATACTTGTTGATTAAGAAATAATGATAAATAAACTAAGTTTTTGGTAACAAAATAGTTTATTTTTTATTCTAACAAAATTTTAAATATTTACCAATAAAAAAAAAAAAAAACCTTAGGGGCATAGCTTAAGGCCTGCCTTATTTGGTGCCCTAAGGTCAAATAGGACTAGACTAAAAAACTATTTAAAAATAGGATGTCATTTTACTAACTTAGCCTTATCTATTTTTAAGGATTAAATGATCTAACTCTAAAACTCTAATGCATTTTAACAATTTTACTGGTTTACTTAATTTTATTTGAAGATATCTTGTTTTTCCCCTAATCTAAATGTGTAAGGAAAAAAATAATTATTATGTTGGGAATAATGCCAAAAATTTTTAAAATATTATAAAACTAATGAAAATATAAAAATTCTAACAAGATCTAGAAAGCAAGTTGAGAAGAGATATGAAAAGATCATTTTTATTCACCTGGATTATCATGCTTAGTATATAGTCTCTATACCAAAATGATAAACCTATGAGTTATAGTAACATAAATAAAGAAAATTAGTCTAGATAATTATACAATATGAATTCTTTGGGAGTTAATAGAGCGTATATGTGTGTGTGTGTGTATATATATATCTATCATTAAATATAAGAAGATATCTTAGAGAATCATTTTTTTTGCAGGTTATGGATATAATAATAATTATATCATTTATAACACTTATTCTTAAATGTCCATTAATAAATAATATGCTTTCTCAAAATTTTACTAGGAAAAATCCAATGGAATCACGACTTAATGAAAGAAAAAAAATACAATATTTATAATATAGGATACCTCGTTAAACACCTTACCAAGAAAATCTAATGGGATAAAATCTTGGTTAAGGAAAAAAAAAAAAGTATAACATGTCTTTTAATCTGCCTAATGATAACATCACTTTATGTTCATGAGTTAACACATCTCAATATTATACATCAATTTCTCAAATGTGGTGGTTAGTAATACCCTAGTAGATTAGATCTACCAAATTATCTCATGAATGAATTTGTTGAATATCTGTATCACCACTCTTTTAAAGATCATAAAAAAAAAAAATTGGTGAAATAAGTTTTATTTTATCTCTTTATATATTCCATCATTTTAGCTAAATTGTACATACCACATTATCTTTATAGAATATTATTGAAATCTTTTTCTCTAAAGGCACACCATATATCTTTTAGATATGTTGGATTATTAACCACAACCAAATACACCTTAGATTTGTCTTATGCACTATAATTATTTTTTTATAATTTGATGAATTAGCAACTAAAGTTTGTTCTATACAGTATCGAGATATAGTTGTACCCTTACATGTAAAGAAAGAATCTGTTTGAGACCAAGATTTATGTGGAGTAGATAAATATCCTACATTTACATAATCAATTAATTGTGATCTAAATTCAATTGAATAAAATAACCCTATATTAATAATCTTTTAAAGATATCACAATAAAGGTTTAAGTCCATTCCAATGTATTTTATTGGAGAAAAACTAAATTTTACTAATAAATTTATAGTAAATATAACATCAAGCCATGTACTATTAACAAAATACATTAATATTTATATAGCACTAAGATATGATACTTCAGAATTTGGAAATTCTTTATCATTCTCTTAAAGACAAAAAAAGAGAGTCTTTATTCATGTCTAGCAATCTTTTAATTATTGGGGACACTTAGTGGATATAATGCATCCATATAAAATGATTTTAAGATCTTTTTTGTGTATATTGATAGATAAAGAATAATTCTATTTGTTAAATGCTCGATTTGTAAACTAAGACAAAACTTTATTTTTTTTCAAAAATTTTTATCTCAAATTCTTTCTTTAAATAATTAATTACTTTTAAAAACTTTTTAAGAGTTTTAAATATATTTAAATTATCAACATATGCTGCAATTATAACAAACTCTAATCTATATCTTTTTATAAAAACACATAAGCATATAGGATCATTTTTATAACCTTCATTCAACAAATATTTGCTAAAACAACTATACCACATACACTCAGATTATTTTTATCTATATAAGGGTTTTTGTAAATGTATTGAACAATTTTCTTAGAAATCTTTACATGCTTCTAGCATGTTGAGTTCTTCAAAAATTTTCATGTAAAGTTCATGAAATAATGGACTATATAAATAGGTTGTAACAACATCTATTAATCTATTAAAAATATATATAAAGTTGTTCAAGTATTGCCAAACTAATAATTGTATCTACTATAATAGAAAATGTTTTTTTTATAATTAATGTCAGTCCTTTTATAAAAATCATTGTGCTACAAGATGTGCTTTATATCTGATGACTTCATTTTTCTCTTTTCATTCTCATACAAATACTCATATGTACCTTATTGGCTTTACATCTTCAAGTCTTTAAGACTATAGATCTAAAAGTTTCATATTTTGAAAGTCAATTTAATTGTACTTGAATTGCATTTTTCCATTTCAGACAATCATTTCTTTGTCTACATTTTTGGTATTTTTTTTTTAAGATCCTCATCTTGTTTTATTATTTTAGTAGTAACATTAAGTGAATATTGTTAATAATTGTATCTTATTGATTCTATCTTTTTCCCATAATGATGTAACCAATCGTGATTTTATTATTTTCAAATACTTAAATCTCTTCTAAAGTTTTATAATTAGTTATGTCTTGGATCTCTTTTATAGTACATGCCTCTTCAATATAACCATCTTGGTTGTTTGTTCATTTCTTTTTTTTTTTTTAGGATTTTTATTTTTGAAACTAATTGGTCTATTACGCTTTAGGCAACTTACTTTCATTTCTACTAACATGTTATACCTTTATGTAATAAATAATAAGTTTTAAAGAATAATACTTTACACTAATTTGTTAAATACTCGTGTTGATAACATGTTGTAAAATTAATAAAAATATGAGAAATATAAGAAGAATAAGATAGAAATTTAATAGGAGAAATGAGAAGATAATTTTCATTCATTTGAATCTTCATATTTAGTATATAGCCTCTATTTATAGGTTTTTAACTATAAAGATAAATCTATAAATTATAATAATATAAATAAAAAATTATTTTACATAATTGAACAATATAAATTATTTAAGATTTAGGATATATGTCCTTAAGCATAAGAAGAGATTATAGAAAATTATTTTTTAAGAGTTATGGATATCAACATAATTATATTATTTATAAAAAAAATTTAACATATTTAAGCATGTTAACAAATGTCATGTAAGATATTGTTAGATAGTAAAGTTTGTAAAATAAGATATTGTTAAATATGAAAAGTTAGGATCTTTTCGTGAAGCACCACCTGCAAGTAGGTAAAATGAGGTTTTCCAATGCTTTTGTCTTTTTCCAAGGAACTCCTAATAGCGTATTGTCATGGCCTTGGAACTTTTCTCCCAATCTTCACCCGTGCCGGCCTTCACTTGATCAACTCCATTGATCTTGGCTAAGTCAGTCGAACCCTCAAATAAGCAAGATGAGCAATAAAAAAAGCTAGAGAGAGATTTTGAAGGAAAACACTTGTATTACACAATTTCTAGATGATTTACAAATGAGGATGGTAGAAGTATTTATAGGCCTCCCTTAGGTTCTAGAACTTTTCCACCTCTTTTATGGATTGGCTAAGCCGGCACGGTTGAGAATTGGGAGAAAAGTTCTAAAGGCATGACAGCATGCTCCAAAAAGAAAAATAGGCAAAACTGATTTACAGGTTTCGTTGGACCCAAGGAATGAATTTCTAAAAGGTTAAAAGCCCAAAAGACTCTATGAACTTTAGTTCAAAACTAGCCTAACTTTTAATTTATTCCGTTGCAAGGAAATTATTGCTATTTCTGATTTATCATAATATAAATGTTCACCAAAACAGGAAGCTGTTTTTATTTTGTAGGGATTTTAAGATTCAAGAGACTAAGGAACATGAAGCTCCTAAACTGAGGTTGTTACACCCTAGGGTTAATAATGAGAACTTAGAAACCACATATGAGTACACAAATATTAAACTTTTTATACTTCTTTTTCTAATTAACAGATATGGGTGAATTTTAAATATAAATTATGTTAACTAACTTTAAACATTAATTCATTTTTAATCAAATTGATTAATTACTCTTGATTAAAAAATTATGGACTTTACAACAATCTACATCAAGCAATTACTTACAACCTAACATTTTCTACAAAACGCATATGGGTTCAAGTGCGTATGTATATTATAGTCATGTATGCCCTGTTTTATAAACCTTATTTCCTTCAATCTTTCGATTGCTTCTAATCCTTGACATAGTTGAATTCCCCTTCCCTACCAACATTGTCAGTTAGTCAAATGATGATGATGATGATTTTTATTTTCATTATTGTTTTGTTCATGAAGATTTCTATTCATCCATCTTTATTTGATTTTGCAGAAAAACTAATCTAGCAAAAGCAATAAAATAAAGTCAAAAAACCATCAAGCATATAATTAACTTTATCTTTCTTCAAAATGTGATGGCACTTACGCTCTCCCTTGCTCCACTAGGATGGTATTCCAACTTTTTGACTTCCCTGTTTTTTTGAGTATTCACCATTTATCTTTATCTGCTAGGCATGATTTGCCCACCATAACGTTTGGGGTAAATTTAATTTAAAGAGTGAAGGGTGAGAAATATTAAATAAACTTGTTTTAGAAAATTTATTTAAAAAATAAAATAAGTATAAATAGAGATATAAAAGCAGATCAAGTGAGAGATATGATTTTATACAAGAAGTGAGAGAAAAAAATAACCATTCTTATATCACAAATCTATAATCAGGAATAATATAAAAATAAAAAAGACATTTATTATGCATTTATAATAATTTTTACATTAATCTCATTTATTTATAATCCGAAAGTACCATCTCACTTCTTATGTAAAATCATTCATATTACTTCCCTTTTCCAATATAAACATGTTAAAAAATATTTCTATAGGAATAACTAATGTTGGACCAATGCAGTACACTCCGTATTCTTATATTTATATGGTTAAATTGTAATAAGTTATGTTAAATAATTATGTGATTATATGACTTTAAAGAACAATATAAAATTTTAAAAAACAATTTAAATTACAAAAATGAACTTTAAGAGAAAATAACAATTTTCACCTACATAATAATAATTTATTCTGTTCATTTGGTTAAAAATAATAATTAAACATTATGACGCCTTACAACAGTTTGTAAAGAGTTCGCTATTGTTTTTATATCCATTTATCTCAAAATGAAACAGCTAGCCATATTATATGCACATATACATGTTTATCTATAATTAATTAATTAATTATCATTTTTTCTTATAAATGAGGCACAAAATCTAGGGAATAAGATATGAAAAAATGCACAGGATAAAGATCGAACTTACATACATCAAAATCTCTAGAGTAATTTATTAATTTTTTATAAATTAGATTGATGATATTAAAATTTCTGGATATATATAAATTTTGCTTAAGTAATTCTGGCCACCAGCCAAGATATGGTGATGTCACTATTATCTTGAGTTTGAAAGGAATTTTGCATTTTGAAATTGAAAATTAAGGACAAAAGAAATAGAGATATTCTTTGAAAGAAAATTTTTGAGTTTTTTTTAAATAAAAAAATACAAAATCGGGAGAGTTAGGACAGGAGAAAAGGGGCAGAATAGAAATATTGAGTTCATATACATCAAAATCCTCCAAACACTAATATCTTAAAAAAATCACCTTGTTTTTATCCCAAAAAAATAAAATATCACTTCATTCAGGACTTTTAGATTCGATATGTTTCTATTGATCTGTGACCAGACTACTGGCTGTGCCCTTTCTTTCTAGGGAGAGATTTCCAGTTTAGGGTTATTTTGTTTTTGTTCTAACTAAATTAGCACTCGTGATGTATGGCATGTCACAGTAATTATTAACAATTAATAATAATAGAATTGTCTTAATTTATGTTAAAAGATTACTTCGATTTAAAGCCTTAAAAATATAAATATAATAAAATTATTGAGCAAAATAGAACTATATAAGAATCAGTAAAATATCTTCCATTTCTATTAGAGGTTTTTTAAAATAAGAATACACATATATGTTCAAAAAAAAAAAGTTCAATTCATCAAAAAAAAGAATACACATATACGACTCATCTGGAAAGATTCTTATATACAATCATTAAATATGTATGACTCATATCAAGAGATTCTCAAAGATAATCATTCACCATTTTATGAATAAATTACATAGGTTTTTTTAAAATTTTATTAAAACTATATAGACTTTTTATTTATTTTTAAAATATATACAAATTTTTCTTAAATTTTATTAAAATTATACAATTTTTTTTTCTATTTTCAAAATATACACAAATTTTTTCTAAAATAAAAAAAATAAATTACATTGATATTTTTTAAATTTTGTTAAAATTTATTTATTACATAGATAGTTTTTCTATTTTTAGAATATACACAAATCTCTCTTAAAATAGATAGGAGGTCTATATGATTTACTTTTTATTTCAAAAAAGATTTGTATATATTTTAAAAATAGAAAAGAGATATGTGTAATTTCAAAAAAATCTATAGGAAGTTTATATAATTTATTCTCTATTTCTAAAAAATTTTGTGTATATTTTAAAAATAAAAGAAATATTTGTATAATTTTAGCAAAATTTAAATAACCTTTATATAATTTACTCAATATATTTTTGTTTGGCAGAAGTGTTAAGATCCAGCGATTAAATATTCCAATCAAATCTAGTAGATATAACTTTTAAGAAAAATGTATTTCCTTGACAGATTTGAATTGAATTGAATACTTATACTAAAGTCAGAGTTATGGAGGTTCAAACGAAAGATATTTAGCCTTTGCTGCGGAAAAGAATAAATAGGTAAAGGTAACAGGAAGAATAATTCCAAAGAGAATGAGAATAAGAAAGCTAATTTTTTATTTCTATGGATATTGTATAAATGAGGGGTAATGATATTATTAGAATTATTATGAATAAATCTTATTGAAATTTGAATGCGATGTATAATATTAATCGTGGTTTGGATAACCCAATAGTGAAGGGTTTAGGTTCAACTTTGGGCATGTGAATGAAATAAGAATTAATAGAGATAATTGATGGATAAGCTTGTCCTTGATTAGTTTACTTGCAGGTGTAATTATTGGGTTTAAGAATAGAAGGATTTGATGGAGATATATCGGGAGTGATTAGAGAAGGACACAAGTTTATTAGTTATTTAGTTTAATTGGTAAGCGACTACATTAAGCAATTGGTTAATTAAATGAAAAGCCGTGGTCTTAGTTAATTCAGTTTTCTCACCACGTTTTTCACATCCAAAGGGCGAATGATGTGAGATGGAAAGATTAATAATTTTTAATATACTATCATCTCAACCTAACGTTAAAAAATATACATTTAATTATCTCTTTTGTTTTCTTTCTAGAACTTTTTTTTAATCTAGTTTTTAATTTGACATTCATGACAGATTTAAAAATTTAAAAATTTAAAAAAATTTTGTTTTCTCTTATTTACAAATTTAAAAAATTTTATATTCTGATAATTAAGTTTATTGTAGGCACATAGAGCTTTTAATTTGCAGGCAAAGCCAACAAAAAGTTTCTTTTTTTTTTTTTTGGGAGGGGGCTCTATATTATAATACATAAATTTCTTTTAAAAAAAAAGGTTATAACTATTTACAAATACATAAAAATTATATGAGAATGATCAAATTTGAGTAAAATCTCATTTTTTATCTCTTACAAATATGAGATTACCAAGTATTGATCATACTTGGTAATATTATGATTATAGTTTATGTGGTTGGCAATATTGTAACTATGGTTTATATGGAATTGATAATATTTGATAATATTATAATTATGATTTATTTACTTGATAATATTTTGATTATGATTTGTAGAATCAGTTCATATTTGATAATATTATGATTATTTGGTCATACATGACAATATTGTGATTATGATTTATATGCTTAGTAATGTTGTGATTATAATTTTTGTGGAATTGGTAATATTAGACAATATTATGATTATGATTTATGCAGTTGGCAATGTTTCGATTATGATTTGTAGAATTGGTTTATATTTGGTAATATTATGATTATAAATATTAAATTGGTCATACTTGAAAATATTATGGTTATGGCAATGAAAAAATATAGTTGCTTGGTTTCTTTTTCCAAACTCTAGTGATAATATTTTATAATGTATATATTAAATAATATTTATTTCTTGTAATTTAATTGTTATATATTTCTAGTGACAGTTTATATTTTAATTTAGATATCTAATCAAAGAAATAGGTATCAACCAAATATGGTATATCATTCTTTATCCTCTTCCAATTAAGAAGAAAAACATCAATTAGATTTAAGACTTATCAAGTAACTTATAAAAAATTTTTATTAAATAATATCATAACTACATTTAGCACTTATCTAGTGACTTGTAGAACTTTTGTCTACATAATATTATTATTTTATATACTAAACTTGAATTTTAATTTTAATGATAATATAAATTTAATTTAATTATAGTTTAAAATTTATTTTGGTTGTGATTATTATGTGCAAGTCACTTGGATATGCTTAGGTTTAAGCTTCATAATTATTTGGAAAAAAAAAAACGGTGGTTGCAAGTGCCACTGAATATTATCATGCAAATGTTGCACATTAAGCATTGCGAAATATGTGACAGACTTAGTTGCATTTCCAACACAACCAGTGCCAAGTACACTCATTTTTATAGCAATTGATCAATTGTCACTATGTACTCAATTGCAACAATTATTCCATGGATTGATAACAACCATCACAATTTTTCTCACAATGAACAAAATTGTAGCTATTTCCACAATCATTGCTAATTATTTTAGCAATAGTTTGAGCTATTGCTAAAGCCGATAAAAATTTTCACAAAGCATCTTTTTTTGTTTAGTGACTAGTTTTCTTTTCAAAAAGAATGGATATTATGCAAAAGTTTATTCTTGATATTTACATCTTGTCATTAAAATTAACTTTACGTATAATATATAGTTATAATTTTATTTTTGATATGATAATAAAAGCAAGTAACTAATTTTATTTTTGAAAGAAATGTCTATTATGCAAAAGGTTAGCTTCAATAACAAAGTAAATTAAGGGAAAGATTGTTGTAATATATATCAAATGTCAAAGGAGCTTAATGATGCTTTTGAAACAAAATGAGTATTAGTGTAATTTTGCCAAACCTCAAGAATGATGAATTAATTCAATTTAATTTACTCTATTATAAATAATTACACACATATCATTATATAACACAAACTTTATCCATTACATACATATTTTTGAAGAAAGCACATCTTTTAGGTAAGACGGGGATGGCACTGGTATCCCTCATGAAAAAACAAAACCCCCTGACCCAAATGAGATGGCCCCGTTAATAGGATACTAGAAAGAAAGCTTAAAGAAGCTAGGGATGATTCCCTTAAAAGCCTTGTGCTACCAAAATTTACCATGAGAGACCTTCTTGCCACTTAGTTATCGATTGGTATGAATATCATTACATGGAACACTAGAGGGGTAGGTAATCATGCCTTCTCGCTCTTAGTTAAAGACATTATTGTTTGTCATGCTTTGAGGTTGTTCATCTTGGCAAAACCACACATAAGCAAGAAGGAAGCAAAACAGGTCACTAAAAGGTTAATCTTTGTCATGTCCCTAATGTGGAAACACAACCAACACAACCTATGTCACACCATATATAGCTAGCTATGTATGGTGTGACAACCTACGAGGAGATTTCTTGTATTCGTAAGCCTGAGTAATAGAACAAAGAAACTTCAACATCTAAATTCTTACAGAATGACCCACAACCTATATGTGTGTGTGTGTGTGTGTGTGTGTATACAAATCAAGTCAACAAAAATTCTTTAATTTTCATTAAGCCAAGACAATTTCTCAACATATAGTTTATTGTAAAAAATTCGGCAAAGTCTTCCCTAAATTTTAGACATCCCAAATTTTCTACAACTAGCCAATTGAACTAATCAAGAAAAGAAATCATGGCAATATTAAAGAGAGCTCTACTCTCTCATACAGACAACAAAACAAAAAGAGAATATAATTACAGGGAAAAAGAATACTATCTACTATCTGTGGAGCCATAACTAAGAGTTATATTACAAAAATGAGTGGACAATATAAAACAATTGAGCCCAATAGAACATTGCTAGGCTCACCCTTAGAGACTCTCCTGATTACTTTGATGGAAGAGGAGCATCGTCACTTTAATATCTATAATGATAAATAACAAATGAGCCACGGATCTTAATGGGTAGAGAGTAAAGTATAATATTAAAAAGGGACACATAAGCACAAGGTGTTATTAATATTACTATTATTATTTATATTAATTCGTAATCCTTTGAGTTTAATTTATAAAAATATATGATATAGTATAGACTATGTTTAAATTAATTCATACCTTTATGCTTATATATATATATATATATATATATACTCAATCAATGCCTTATAAAATCAAGCACAAACAATTAATTAAGTATATGAAAATAATAATATTAATAATAACAATGATACTAATAGCGATAATTGTGTTGAAAAATTAAATTTTTCTTTTGGAAATAGAACTGCAGAATATGAATTCAAATATTAGAAATAATAATTAATATATATATATATATATAAATATATGTTATTTATTTATTTATTAATCATAGGAAAGGTCATGCAAAACTCCAAATGTCTAAATTTAACACTTAGCCCATAAAGGATGAGTATCCATATATCTGCATAAATGTGCATAACCATAACACTTAATGAGCATTCCACTCCATACCAATTGAGTACTCAGTCACATATTTCATACTAAAATGTCACAGTGCACTGAGCCTAACAGGATTGCTATTAGCTACTAGCATTCTACACAATCCTATTTATATATATTTATTTATTAAGGTATAATACAAGCATCATTCCTTGTAGATCAAATGGGTTGGTCATATCTCTATCATTTCAACAGTTAAAATTTCACACACACATTTCACTTTTCAGAGTTCCAAATTTCTTATCATCAGCAATTCATCTTCTCATGACCATTGAAAAATATCATTATATACGGCGTATCATGATTTAAGATTTTTGAACATAATCTAGACTTACACAATACGAGAATACATGGATTTCAACAAGAAAAAGAGGGGTTTAAGATAAACGAAATGCAAGGAAACATTGCACGATGCTTTACAATCTACTTACCATGCTTGCAAAAAGAATTTGACCCTAAACCCATGGTTAGCTATTGTTATCTCTTTTATCAAATTTAACAAAAAATAAACAGAGTTACCAAGTCTTCTAACTGAATTATAAAAACTAGCAAACCTCTTGATAGCACAACCACGAAATTACTAAGCATAAAATCATGATTTCAATAACACAATTTATCATTTATGCAAGGGCTACTCCTAAAATAAGGAAATACCGAAAGGAACTCAAGTTTTGCACTTTCACCCTACTACATGGGAAAAACGAATAGTTCAAAAGAAAAAAAAAAAATCAAAGTGCAAAATTTTTTTTTTTTTTGGGATTATTTTAAGGGGCTGAAGCAATGAATAACTAGAGGGAAACCTAGGCTAGATGTTCTTCACCTTTACAGTGCAAAAGAACAAAATACCCCTTGTCTACTATCCAAAACGTGGCTCTGCCCCTTTCCCATGTCACAAACCAAAACCATCACAAAAAAAAGAAAATTGTAATGAGATTTTTAAGATCATGGGGAGGGCAAAGAAGAACGAATTTTGAAGCAAAGAAAATTAAAGAGATTAAGCAACTAACCAACAAAGCAAGAGCTGAAATTTTCTGCCTCACATAACCACAATTCTACATGATTTTTTTGTCATCCAATTGTAGCAATATAACTGAAGGGATGAAGACAATAGCTGAGGCCAAAATCTGTGCTACAAGGAAGAATATTGCTACAGAAACGAAGCCACCATAAAGGACACTGTATCAGCTGAAGAACATAGAGGAAATGATGCTACAGAAGTTTTAGACCTCCATTCCCATGTTACCCTATGTGTTCTAATCCAAAATGTGTTTAAGAAAAGATTTGGATGAAATTATGAATCAGCCCTTACTTGCTTCAAATTTTCCTAAGGTTACTTTGGTAATTGCCATGAGAAAAATATAAAGTAAAGAGAGAAAGAAAAAGGAAAAAAACAACTCAAAACATCCTCAGCCACTCTCGAACCCACAACTTAGAGGAAAATAACCCAACGTTTCACCACTTGGTTGAAGTGCATCTTATGGTTAATTATCTCTTTAATTATTTAAACACTCCCCAAAGTATATATACATATATTTATATTTTATTTTATTATTTCTATTTTCCAATTAGTTTCATATCATTATTTTAATCATAATTTATTGTTCAATCTACTTGTTGAGGTTATTACAGTCTTGATGGGGTGTTTCCATGTCAAGGCGTTCGAGAGATATTTGGATGCTATAGGATAAGTCATTTTGGCAAGTTGATGTGCTATTCTCTCCCTTTTAGGTCATACATTCAAAGGTAAGGCTACAGGGTAGAACATCCTACTATTTTTCAGCAGTTTATGGAAGCCTAAAACTTGGCGGGTGACATGATTTATCGAGCCAAATTTTTAGCTTCTATAATATAGTTAACAACAAACCTTAAATCTGCCTTGGAGACTTCAACGCCATTCTTTCTATGAAAGAGAAAATTGGGGGTATAGTGTTGTATTTCATAAGCATGGAGGATTTAAGGGAATGCTTGATTAGCTGTAATCTTATTGACTTAGGTTGTAGTGGTTCAAAGTTCACATAAGATAATGGATGCATCCAAGAATGTCTTCATTGTGGCATTAGCAACTTGTCCTGGCTAGAGAAGAATGGTGAAATTTCAATCATTATTCTGTAGTTCTTTAAGTTTGACCATCAGCCAATGATGTGTAGAAAACTCAAGCTTACTCACATAAAAGGGAAAGCAATTTAAATTCATGGTAGTTTTGGCTTACTCAAGAGGGATTCACAAATTTAGCCAAAGATAATTGGCAGAATCATGATTCTTAAATCTCTACTTCTCGAAATTTCTCTAAAAAAGCTTCTGAGGGAAATCAATCAATTTTTTGCGAGTATAATTAAAAGGAAAAAGAGGTTGCTCAATTGCACGAAGGGCATTGATAAAAAAACTCACTACGCAAGATAATAAACATTTACATGAGTTACAAGAGGATCTTTTTAAGGAGTATAAAAGAATTATCCTCCAAGAAAAGGTTACTTACTACTAAAGGTCTCACCACAATTGGCTCTAATTTGGTGATAGAAATGCCAAATTCTTCCATGCCTCAACCATGGTGAGATAAAGAAAAAATAAAATTAATGCTCTTAAAGATAATGAGGGTAATCAGGTGTTAGATAAAGAAAGCATGGAAAAAATGGCATTCAATTATTTTAAAAATCTTTTTAGGGTGTCGTGTTTGAGATTTCCCATTTAAAGACCTTTTTTCCCTTCTTAATGCTGAGGTTCTCTTGGAAATTGAAGCTACAATATTTGATGAGGGAATTAAGCAAGTTGTGCTTAACATGAGCCTTTTCAAAGTGCCCAGACCAAAGGGACTCCATGCAATCTTCTTCCAAAACCAATGGGATGTGATGGGTTATTTTGTCTATGATTTTGTCAAAAACTGCTATGAAGATCCATCTAAGATTAAGCAAGTTAATAAGACACTCTTAGTCCTTATCCTAAAAGTTGATAGCCTAAAAAGTTTGAAACAACTTATAGTCATAAGATTTGAGTCTTATATGGACCACCTTATTGCCAAGACTTGAGTCTTATATGGACCACCTTATTGCCCAAATTAGCGCAACTTTGTTCCTGATTACCATAGCTTAGATAATGTGGTCATTGTTTAAGAGGTGATACATACCATGTAGAAAAATGAAGGAAAAAAGGTACAATGGTAATTAAGGTGGATTTAGAAAAGGCCTATAATAGGGTTAATTGGCAATTTCTCCAAGTACTCTTGTAGGCATTGGCTTTTTCAATCTTTTTTCTAATCTTATCATGGACTGTGTTTCTACCTACACAATGAAAGTCATTTAGAATGGAAGGATTTTAGATGGGTTCCAAATGTCAAAAGGTGTACACTAGAACGATCTTCTTTCATCCTATCTCTTTGTGCTATGTATTGAGCAGTTGGGGCACTTGATTGAAGAAGCCGTTAAATAAGGTTTTTAGAAATGTATAAAGACTAAATAGAGATGGCCGCCTTTATCACATCTTTTTTTTATCCAGATGATTTGATCTTATTTAGTGTGGCTTTTACAAATCAATTGGATATTATGATCAAGTGCCTAGACCTTTTCTCGAGGAGTTCTAGTGAAAAATTAGCAATGAGAAGACTATGCTTTTTTGTTCTAGAAATGTTAATTACAATGTTGCCATGTAGTTGAGTTAGCTTTTCAGGTTTCTCTCCTGCCCATGACTTGGAAAAATACCTAAGGATTCCACTTTATCATAGGAAAGTCTTTAAAGACTTGTGTAGACTTTTGTTTGAGAAAATGTAAGCGAAGTTAAGCTCTTTCAAGGCTAAGAGATTGTCCTTAGTTGGTCACATCACTTTCACACAAGTTGTCCTTAATTTTATCCCTATATACTACATACAAACCAACATTCTCCCTTTAAGCATGTGTAAGGTAATGGAGAAAGTTAGCCATTACTTCCTTTGGGAATTAACACCTGACAAAAGACAACACCATCTTATTGCATAAGATCACATCTATGTGTCAAAGATGGAGGGGACTCAGCTTAAGGCACTTAAAAAATGTGAACATTGCCATGCTTTTGAAAATAGGATGGAGGCTTATGGAGAGAAAAGATGACCTGTAAGTAAGAATGGTTTGCTTATAGTATAAGTGTAGTGCTGACATTATCCTTTTTATGTGTTACCACCCTTCCTCTTCAGACTTATGGTGTGGCGTTTGTAAAACCTAAAGGCACATTCAAGAGGGCCTTGGGTGGAATGTTCGTAGGGAAAAGTCCATGAAGTTTAGGTAGAATTGGTGGGTCCTTAGTGAACAACCTTTGTACAACTATCTCATGAAACCAATCCCTGCGAACTAGCTCAAACTCTCTCAAGTGCATATATAAAGAATGACATGCAGGACTGAGAGTTGATTAGTACCCACTAATATCTACTCTAAGATTGCATCGATCCAAGCTCCATTCAATGGGAGCAACAATGACACCATCATTTGGGTGCCTTCTAAGGATAAAATGTTCTCTATTAAGTCCGCTCATGAATTGGTTAGTCCTTTGAAGAATGATCATTCAAGATTTGATTGGAAAAGTATATGGAAAGTCCCCATCCCTTAACATAAAAGATCTTTTATATATATATATATATATATATATATTATTCTCTTTGGTATTACATCATTTGAGAAAATAAAAAAAAAAGTAGGGTTCAAATGTAAATATTACAAATTATTTTGACATTAGTGTTATTCATATAATCATATTTAACTTTGTAAAATTTATTAGTATATAATTTTTTTATGTATTATATGATATTTTAATATACAAGATTAATATATATATAATATATATATATTACTAATTTGATTATAATTTAATTACGATTAGATTAATAAATTATAAATTAATATCTTTACTGATGATTTTAAAAACACTCATGTTTCCAGTACCATATCAATGTGAGAAATTGAGCCACCAAAAATGTACATTTTTTCTTCTTTAAATAAAGTTTAAATTTTAAATATATATTTCACATGATTGTGATATCTAGAATTGTTGATACTCACCAATCACTATTCCCTTTTTTTGGACTACATTCATGTTATAACAAAAAATAATAATTTATTAGATACTATAATGTCAAAAATATTGGCACTAGATGCTTTACTTTTTTAGAATTTTGAAAAAAATGTGTCAGTATCTTGACACACTTTATACTAATTTCAATAATATTGATATATATGAGGTTCTCCTACTAGACTCCTATTTTATTATTATTATTATTATTATTATTATTATTTAGACATATTGGAGTTCCCATTATAACGGGGAATATACCATCTAGTTTCAAAAAATATGATATTTGGTGTCGATATCTTTAAAACGGTAATATATGAATTTTTTATTTTTTATAATAAATTTAAAAAAATTTTGACATACTGTAAATAATTTTACTAATTTTAATAGTTATATTAAAAAAAAGTGAATGCTTCAACTTTTCTTCATTGGGCCGAGGGTGCCCAAACTCGCAGGAAAGGACTTGCCCAGGGTAGCAAGGCCCTTGTGGGCCCCAAATTTGTCGATTGACAAAGATATTCAACTCCATATTTAGTGCAACAGGCTTCAGTGGGACCCATGTCCACGAAAGGGCAGATGAAATGAAAGAAACGGAAAAGGACAAATTTGTCATTGCGTTGCTGATACTTAATGATTCCCTACATTGTTTTCCCCAAAGGCTCTATGTGACTCACCTCCTGTGGGGCCCACTTCTCTATTAGTGACACTGCTGTTTTTGAAAACCATCAGACGGTCAGAAATTGTGTACTCTTGTCTATGATCTGATTAGTGAAACGTTATTTTGGAAGAAATATATATTTATTTATTTATTTTTAAAAAAATATTAGTTTTGTTAAATATTATTTTTCAGACATGTTTTCCATATGGGAAAAAAAAAAGTCCCTATCAAGAATTAAATTTGTCAAAAAAAGTTAAGTGTAATTTTTAAAAAAAAATGAAAAATCTGTGTGATTTTAAAATACTAATATTAAGGAAAATACAACCATAATAAAATCAACTTCTCAAAAATGTTTTTGATAATTAAAAACTTCTCAACTTTCACATTTTTTAAGATGCTGTGTAAGTTTTGAACTTTTGATAATAAATTCTGTTAGTGAAAGAATATTTAGTTTTGTAGATTAAAAATTTTATTTATATCAATAAATATTAATAAGTTAATTTTTAAAAAAGTTCAAACATAATACCGTTAAAAATAATTTTATTTTAAATGGCATTTCATGAGAAAAATGATATTTTTACTTTTTAGGAGTTTGAACCTTTTAGTATTTCGTAGTAATAGGAAGTCACCTCATTAAAAAAAATAAAAAATAAAAAAGAGAATGAGTAAAAAGAGAAGAATTAAATTTCATATATATTTTTACTTTTTTTATATTAGTTTTTCTTTATTTGTCTTTAATATAATGACATATAAAATAAGAAAAGATCTAAATTAATATTTTATTTTTAGGGTTATCAAAAGAGAATTAATTCTAAGAAATAAAGTTAGACTTTTTTAAAATAAAGTAATTAAAAAAATGATCCAGATTCAGTTTATTTGCTAAACATAAACTGTTAAGATTCTCTAATAGATCTGCCCAAGGAAAAAAAAAAATCTCTAATCCATAACAAATATATGGCATTAATATAAACCTTTATAGACTTCATATGAAAAATAAGAACATGTATCTTCTATATTTTTCCATGAAATTTTTTTGCTAAGTTCGGAAAGTGATTGACAAGAATGTAGAACCTACATGTTTATTACAATTTCTAATATTAGAAGTTTTTGATATTCTACTTATATTTTGTATTTATATCCCTAACTTAAAAAACAATTATAAATGAAACTTTAAAGGACTTGTTATGTTAGAAGTAATTAATAAGGATTTTCTAATTTTTTTTAAATGAAACTTTAAAGGACTTGTTACATTTTCGTTTTTAAAGAAAAAAAAAAGAGAGAGAGAGAGAAATAGGCTACACTTATTCTTTCTCTTCTTCTAGTATTATTTTTAAACTTTTCAAAAAAATTATAACTTATTTGCTATGCAAAAAGTTAAGTATAAAAATAAAAATAAAAAATAATTTTAGAAATAAAAATAATTTTAGTACTTTTACTTTTTAATAATTGAATAGAGATTAATAAATAATATTAAATAATAATTATAAAAATAAAATAAAATATTTTATATGAACTTTTCTTTTTCTCTCTACTTTCTCTGACTCTAACAAACATGCCCTTGGACAAAAAGTAAAACTGATCTTTTCCAATTGATATTGATTTTTTTGTTGACAAAATTTGAATTCTGTTAGCATTTTTCAGTACATATTAATATTCCTTCTTGGCATTACTGGAAAAAGAAAAAGAAAATCACAGTCCACAAAACGAGACATATACAAAATAGGCTCTTGTATCTTTTTACATTTAAAGAATCTCATAGAAAGAAGAAAAAAATCATATTTAAGAACTTATATCATATAAAATTTATAATAAAAAATTTTAAAAATTAAAATTATCATTAAGAATCATTATTATTATTAAATTTTAAAAAAATTTATTATTAATTTTAAAAAATTTATTACTGAATATAAACAAAAGTTAATATTTTTTTATATTCAGTAATAAATCATTTAAAATTAATAATAAATTTTTTAAAATTTGATGATCTTTAAAACTAATTTTAATTTTTAAAATTTTTTATTATAAATTTTATATGATATCGATTATTAGGTGCAATTTTTTCAAGAAAGAAAACAAAAGCAATGCGATATGTTGTGTTGATGCCGTTAATGTCTGCCTGGACATGTTCCCCACCTGCTATTGGTTGTCCGTCCAATCTGCCCTTTCTATAATAAGTATTACTGTGAAAAGTTTATTAGATGTTGAATATTTTTATTATTGGACCCTTACTTTTGTTTAGAACTATATTTTATATTGTTTGAAAGATAGTAGTTTTAATGGAAAAATACGAACTCAAGGATAATAACAGCTCCTTGAATATTTTTGGTTTTTATTAAAAGTCCTTATAGATTCTCTAAAATAGTAGGAAGTCAGTGCCATGAGAGAGAGCTGAGGGTTTCATCATGAATTCCAATGATTAGGTTAATGTAAGGTGAAGAAGAGCTAGAGGAAGGAAGATAAGGGAGAGAAGCCAAGAACTCTTACTTTGGTGGCATGTTTGAGTATTTATAAATCAAACGTAATTTGGTAATTTCAATGGATTGGAATTCAAAATTAGATCAATTGATTATTCATTTAAGATGTGATTTTATAATATTTAACTTTTCTTATAAGAAGTTAAATTTTTCACAACAAGACTTTAACGTTTCTTATCAAGTAAGCCCCATCTAAGCCTTCCTTTCATGTCCTCATTGCCACCTATGTGTTTTCTCTGAATCCACTTGTCGTCCATGTCTTACCTCTTCCCTTTGCGCAAAAATTGCACCCTTATTAGGCTTATATAATAATAATTGAATTGAATTCTTGTATGTTTATGAGTTTTAATTAAGTTAAAAATAATTATCATTTTCAACCAATAAGCCTAACTGATGTTATGTACATAGACAATAATATTTTATTAACAATTAAAATTTTTGGTCCAAGATTCTTAGATCAAGTGGTGCTTATTTTTTAATACTTTGGACATAAGCGCGAAGAGAATTTAATGTACCTGAATTCAATTTTTCTTCACTTTCAATTCTTAAGGCATTGTGCTCATTTGTAATAAATAATAATAATTAAGTTGCTTGTAAACTTAATAAATTTAGAATCGAAATTTTAATTTCCAATTATTTAAAGCTTAATATATTAATTAAATTCATTTACTTAATATACAAAAAAAACTAAATTAAAAACTTTAATTATATTATAAAAATATTCTTGAATCAACTTCTACACCTGATACCAAATCTCTTCCGAAATTTTTTTAGTGCAAAAGAAAATTTATAAGAAAGAAAGAAGGACATGGATGAATCCAATAAAACTTAGAGAGAGAGAGAGAGAGAGAGAGAGAGACCCCACCTTCTAATATTTTTATATTTCCCTTCATGATTTTCTCTTGGAGAGAACCCATGTCCGCTTGAACCTTCATGCCAGTCCACGTCATCTCCCAAATCCACAATGATCATCCGAGCCGTTACGAAATAAACACACGCGATGCATCCGATTCCAACCCATCTTCGTATTCCCTATTGATTAGGATTGGTCCCCAAAAGATGCTGATGATCATCAACATCGATCCGTCTGGAATCCCACCTTGTGGAGAAAACTAAGTACCCCTATTCACACGCCTTACACAATCCCACTTTATTTCCATTTGTATCTCTCTCCTCTTCCCCTTGTCCTATATATCCATAGGGTCTTGTGGTTGGTAGGCGTTTCCCGTTTGCTGTGAATCAGCCATGACCAACGCTCCAAGCTTTCTGAGATACCCATCTCCAACCCTCGTTTTCCCTTGTTTTCTTGTGAATTTTCTCGGGAAAAACGCATAAAGTTCGAAGCTTTTTTGTCCCCTTGTCTTTCATTCTGGTTTTGCCGAAATGGGTAGTGGACAGAAGAGTCTGAGGAGCTTCCATAGCCATGGGAAGAAGCAAGAGTTCAGAGACGTCCCAAAAGGGTGCTTGGCAATCAAGGTGGGTCAAGAAGAAGAGAAGTTGCAGAGATTTGTGGTGCCTGTGATATACTTCAATCACCCTCTGTTCTTGCAGCTATTGAAGGAGGCAGAGGAAGAATTTGGGTTTGATCAGAAAGGAACCATAACGATTCCTTGCCACGTGGAGGAGTTTAGGTACGTCCAAGGCATGATCGACAGGGAGAAGTCCTTCCATCACCATCACCACCACCACCACCACCACCACCATCATCACCATATTGGATGCTTTGGGTTCTGATGATTCTGATGAAACCCAGAAGGGATATAAACAAAAAAGAATAGATCTTTACCCAGAAATTAGTAATCTTTTTGGGTTCTTCTTGAAGGTGCTTATTAGCAATTTGGTATTGTAAAATCTTAGTCGTTAGGTTCTTTTTCTTTTTTGATGATGAATTCTGATCAAACCCAGAAAGGAATAAGAAGAAAGAAAAGATCTAGATGACCCAGAGATCAAATCTTTTTGGTTAAATCTTGAAGGTACTGTAAATTTTGAGTGGTTAGGTTCTTTTTCCTTTTGATGATGATGATGGTGAAGACAGAGTGTTGCTTCCATTTCCAATTGTACTTACTTTAATTTGCTGTTTTGTTAAGTAGGAACCGTGATGCAAATTAAAGAGATGCGTTTTCCTTTGCCTTTTTGCTTTTATTATTGAAGGATTTTTCGCCATTTGATAATGGCAGTGGAATATAAAATGGGTAAAAAGTAAACTCTTTTGAAAGGGATAGGATACTGGAAAAGGACAAATTGAGGGTACATAGAGCCAAAACCACATACTTTATGAAGTCAATGAATTCGCCATAGTCAATGGTGAGCAGAACAAGGTACGGTGAACCAGTTAACTCATCAGCATCTACAGAAGCAATGCCGTACACCTCTCTGCCTTCCACTGAATTTATTTCTTGCTCCTTGGTAATCATCAATTTGACCTGCAGTTATTTCCCCTTTTTTTTAAGAAATAATTATTGATTAGAATTATAAAATTAAAATATTTATTTGTAAAGATGGTATATTTTAAAATTATTATAAAAGACTAGAGGACCTAATATTTGAAGTATTATAACAATGACATAAGATTTTATGGTAACAACTTAATATTGTAACTGACAACATTAGTAAAGATTGCGTTGAGCACTAATTTTTAGACAACAATTTTATTTAACTTTGGTGCACCTTGAAATTTAGAATATTAAATTCTTTAATCTTCTAAAATAATTATAAAAAAGGTTTTTTTGACTAAATAACTTGACTTTATAATTATAATCAACATTTTTCCTTTTTTTTTTTTAACTTAGTTATCTCAATGTTATGAGTTCTCCAAAAAAATTGGAAAATGTTTGGAATGTGGGAAGCAAGAAAGGATTATTTAAAATTTCTTCACAAACTTTATCCCTAAAGAATTTTAGTAATCCAAAGCTAAAGAAAGAACAAAAATTCAAATATGAGAGAGAGAGAGAGAGAGATTTTAGGTGGATGTTTAAAATTAAGAATAAATTAATGATTTGGTCTTGAGATATTTTTTTATTTTAATTTAATTTTTAAAGATAAATTTCTTAATCTACTCTTGAGAATTACTTTTTTAATTTAATCATTTGGAATAAAGTCTTTCAATTAAGTCACTTAAACATTTTTTTTTCAATCAAAATAATATTCATTCAACAAAAACAAGATCCTACGTGATCGTTAGCTAATAATATAGGCATGCCCAATTGTCTTTGACGCTTAAAAATGATGCCATTTTTGTATCAATGCCTACAAATGCTTTTTTATGGGACCATTTTAAATAGAGAAAAATATTTGAAGGATTAAATTGAGATGTTTTATTTTTTTTATGATGAAATTAAGAGAAAAGTGATCTCTCAAATACTAAATTGAGAGATTTTATCAATGGAGGATCAAATAATTAATTTGTAATATATTTTTGCATAAATTTGTCGTTTATTAAAATGATTAATCATAATGATTTAGTTTATTGATATTACAATTTTAAAAAATAACGTATAACGTTATAGTTAAAAATACCAAGGATGAGAGGTTTTAGAAAGTTGGTAAAAAAAAATCATTTCTCTTAACTTTTTATAAAACACTCCCAAGCAATATTTTTAAAATCAGACCGATCATCAAATTAGTAAAATCATTGGTTCACAGTTTATTGGTTCAACCGTGGTTGAACTTTAGTCAAATCGGTAATAATTTTATATATATATATAATTTTATATATTAAAAATTTAAGATAATAAATAATAGTAAACAAATATTAATAAATTTTAAAATATATTATGACTAATTGTATATAAAAATAAATCATATATAACATTATTTTTAATTTTTAATTTATTTAAAGTATACTTGCATAATTTTAATAAAAATCATATGAATTTTATTTTTATTTCTCATCTATTATATTAAAATTTTAAATTATAGATAAGATAATAATAATGGTGGTTTAATAAAAAAATATATTATTCATCATGCTAATTGTCAAGATTCTATTTAACTATTAGTTATTTTGATATTTAAAAATAGAACCATGATAAAATATTTTAAAATAGAACCATAATAAAATTTTATATTAAATATTACATATTAGAACTAGAGATGCATACTAACTCAATGATAAGGATGCGCTTACATATCAAGAGAATCCAAATTTGAACTATACCAATATCATTTTTGCTAAATAAATTGCGGATTGGTTCAACCAGTAACTCATCGATTTTTTCAGTTTCACTAATTTTTGACCAATTCTTAACACATTCGGTTCTAAGTAGCAACCGGAATGATAAAATTTCTTTTCTTCTATCAAAACAAACGTATATATTATATAATGTTAGACTCATCCAGGATGAGCTGCATTTAACCAAATAAGTCAATTACTACAAACTTATCCATATAAAATTAAAAAAAAAAGAGTAAATTATTAATTTTGCCTTTAAAAAATAAGTAACTTTTAATTTGGCTTTTCAAAGTGTAACTCTTTTAAAGTAATTTTTTGAATAATTTTTTTTCTAATATTTTTGTTCTTTTGGATACATATACAAAGGGGTATGGACCATCTGGTTCATCTTTGTGGGTCTGAATGAACTGAATCACTGGGATTTCTTTGGAATGAGTAAGAGTTTCTAAGAAAGAGTGAAGCATTAGGAAGATAATAGGTATTAGGTGGTGTTGTGATTTGGAGCGCATTGAATGGGGTTAATGACACAGAAAGAGACAAAACCTATAAGATTTTGTTAAAATTTGACCATTTCAAAAATTCAAATTCTTCACCATTAAATTATTTCGAAATCACTATAAATAAATATTACGAATTTTAAAAATATTTAATAATAAAAAATTTAACTTCTTTAGAAAGCTGAGCTATGTTACGAAGATCTCAAACAAGGAAAAAGGTGTCTGTGGGTGTGTACTGTGTGCATGACTTCCACTGTTGAAAATCTATGATGAAATTTATGATTGATTTAATGTGTCAAAAATTAAATATAAAACAAAAATAGAAAAAATAATTTTAATATTTTTATTTTTAATAATTGAATAATAATTGATAAATAATATTAAATAATAATTAAATAAAAGTTATAAAGACAAAATAAATACTATTATTTTTTTTTCTTTTTCACTTTCCTTAATTATTCTAGATATGTCCAATTAGAAGACTTAATCCCTATTAAAATTAAATTGGTATTTACCAATATTTTTAAAATCAAACCAGACATTAAACTGGTAAATACATTGATTCATTGTTTATTGGTTTAATTGTGGTGGAACCGTAGTCGAATTAGTAGTAATTAATTATATATTTTTTAATTTTATATATTAAAAATCTCATATAATAAATAACTAAAAACAAATACAAATAAAATTTATAAGGTCCAACATGACTTAATATTCAAATCTAAACAAATTAAAATATAATACAACATCCACAACTACAAATTAAATTTAAGTAATTAACTAACAATCAATTATTATAATATTCATTAAGGTTAAATTCACCATATGTCAACTCATTGGCATCTAAAATAGGACAACCACCACGATTATCATTATCATATCCAACTAAAAAATTATCTAATGATTTCTTAATTGATTGATATGTGATATCCACATCTTCAATACCTAATTATATAATAAAGTAAATATAAAATTATGCATAAGAATAATACTTATATAATATCCAAATATTGAAAAAAAAATTATATAAACCTTGTTCTATTGATTGTTCACTAATTATTAGAATTTCATTGTCTTCATAATAAAATCCTCATTTTCAATATCTGTACCATCAAACTTGAGAGCTGCTTCTTCTTCGGCTATCCAAAACTCAACATTGTTGATGGATTCATAATCAATAAGATCATAACTCCTCTTCTTATATGGCGACCTAAAATAAAACATAAAAATATCAAATAGAGATTCAATTATGTTAAAAGAAAAAAATGACAATTATGTACTTGTTCTTCAAACACAAGTTATAATTAACATAAACAAGATCACTTAGCCTTTGATGTTCTAGTCTATTTCTTTTCTTTATATGAATGCGTTTAAAGAAACTCCAATTTCACTCACATCTTGAAAATGAAGATGTTTGGCTAATAATGCGAGTTGTTATATTTTTCAAAGTTGGAGCACCACTCCCATAACATGTCCACCACATATCTACATGTAATTATGTGACTAATTATAGTTAATCTTTTAAAGTATTAAAACAAAGCAAAAAAATCATAAATTGGTGTTTACAAGGCTATATTGTCTTTGTTGTATTGTAAGCTTGGTCTTGACCGAAACTTCCTTCACGGTTACAATACATTTGCACTTCTTCAATAGGTTTTGTAACATTACTACACAAGCTTCTTATATCAAACAAATAAGAAATGCTTTGGATAACCTTATTCTTCTCACAAAATTTTTCATCATAGAAGAAAGTAAAATTCAAGAAGTAAGTTGCTACATGAAGATTACACTTCAAGTGGCTATCCCATCGAGCATTAATAATATCTATGTAAGGTTTGTATAGTTGTTTTCTATTTCTAAACATCTCCTTTATTGCATTCTTTATCCTTTGCATGCTTTCATAAACCTAAAAAAGGTTTTTCATCTGCATCTACAATTCATAGCAATTTGATAATGGGAGGTACAAGTCTCACATAGAAATAACAATCACTCTAAAATTTATTATCTAGTGTGATAGTACTAACAACCTTTATTGCTATAGTTTTGGCCAATTTATGGTTGATGAAGTGTTTATCTACAACTAAAGCTCGTAAACCTTGCTTATGCTCATATAGACTTCTTAATGTGATAAAAAGTAGCAACAAATCGAGTTACTCCTAGATGCACAATCTCTCTCCAACTATCTCTTTTCTTCAGCCATGATAAAAAAGTTATATGATTGTACACAAAGATTATTATCTTTGAAGCTTTTGATACAAGGTTTGTCACATAAGATAAGCTACCAATATCTTTCAAAAAGAGATTTAAACAGTGAGTAGCACAGGGTGACCAATAAATATGCCCACATTTTTAATATATTAACTTGCCAGTTGCTACATAATTAGCTGCACTATCAGACACTACATGAACAATATTAGTAGGCCCAACCCATTTAATAACTTCAAAAAACATTTGAAATAGTGTCTTTGCATCTTTTACCACACTGAGGCATCAAGAGATTTTAACAAATATTAAACTTGGAAAAGAATAAATTGATGCATTAAATCAAATGCAAGAAAAATAAATAAAAAATATTAACAATTAGCCTTTAATAAATATTATACTTGTAGGAGAATAAACTACAATATTTATCAATGTTCTTTGTCTTTGATCAGTCCAACCATCAACCATAATTATACATCTAATTTTTGACCATTTGACTCTATGGCCTTCAACAAGTAATTGATGCTCTTTCTTGCAATCTTGTAATAAATTAACCCTTGCTTCATGAAAGAAAGGGCCCTTAAACCCTGGTTCCATAGTAGCAATTTCATCCACAATATGTTGAAAATAAAGAGAGTTTAATGCATAAAATGAAAATGCAAAAATCATAAAGCCATATAGTAATTACTAGTTTAGCTCTTTGTTGAGTTTCTTTATTAGATAATACACTTTTGACACTTAGTTGAGAACCAAGTGTTATTTTTGGAGCAAAATAATTATCAACTCTAGCATTACTTTTTCTTTTACCCAAAGTAAGTAATTGCCTCTTAGGTGAAGGTAGTTGAACTTTTTCTACTTTTGGTCCACCTTTAATTTTATCACCACATGCTTCATTGAAATCCTCAACTTGCTTCTTTTGTTTCAATTGTTTTAAGAACTCTATCATTCTATGGTGAACATAATGAGAAACCTTTTTGCAAGAGCTTATTTGACCTGATATGCCAGCAAGATGTTGCTTCATTCTATTTATGCCTCCTCTTGTATATATCGATGGACAATGAAGGCAAGTATACACATTGGTTTTTCCCTCTTTCCTAAAAGCAAAATGCTCCTATACATGATCAGTCTTTGAATGCAATGATGTAGAAGAGGCAATTTTTGATTGTTTGTATGATGATTATGCATTACTACTACTAATAGTATTAGGATTGATAACATCCGCATTCGAAGCATTTGGAGTATCCATGTCTTTAATATACAGTGCAAAAAGAAAAAAAATAGTGTAACATAATAATATGGAGGTTTCTATAAGAGGTTCTTATAGAAGAAGCACAAAAATCATGTATACATATTTATGGGGATTTCATCCCTAATGTGATGGGTAGTAGTAAGGTAAGATTTTAAAGTTGATGGGAATAGCAAATTGGAAGAAAGGAATTAATTGGGGCTATGATTAAAGTCACTAGTGATGATTGAAAATGATATACAAGCATTGGGTTTAAGATTGCCCTTGAAAGCCTTGCATATATACTTCGCCAAATTTTTATAATCTTGTAGCCACAAGAAAACAAAGACCAAAACATAATCTTGTAGCCAAATTTTTCATTGTTTTTTCTGCTTTTTTTAGCATACAAATGTGGGTGATCAATTAACAAAATTAATGTCAATATGCATCATAATGCAAAAGCTTTAGTTAAGAACTATATCAACATGCACCACAATTAAAACTTCTCCCTCTATTATTATCAACAACTTAATATTACAAGCTAATGCCTTAGCAAGGAGATATCAATATGCATCATAATGTAAAAATATATGCAACAATTTAATTAGCAAGATCATTAAGAAAAATAATTGATGAATGAAGAAGCTTCAGCTATGGAATAAGGACATGTTTGAAAAATATTAACATTCCAGTTTTTTGTTGAATATGAAATGCTCTACTGCATCCCAATTCATATTATTCTATCATTCATAAAAAATTGAAAATAGTTGATGAATGAAGAAGTTGTGGAGGTAACGGGATGATACATCGATGGAGCTCGCAAGTTGCAGCGATGGAGCTTACAAATTGCAGCAATGGAGGTTATGGGATGAAGACGGTGCAATGATGGAGGAACTCATGAGGATGGGACGAAGATGATGTGGAGATGGAAACGTTACAAGAAGTTGGGGGAAAAACACGAAGAAGATGCCACGGCAAGGGGAGGAGAATGCAGTCCATAATCGCGAATTGCAGGAGATTGAAAAGCCTAACCCTAAACGCACGTTTTGTTACTTGATTCAAAGGGCTTTTATGAAATTAAGAAAAAACATTTGGTCCAAAACGACGTCGTTTTGGACCAAAACATAATAATAATAATAATAATAATAATAATAATAATAATAATAATTCTAGTACACCATCCAAACTGATGAACCAATTGGTTTTATTGGTTTTTCACTGGTTCTTTGGTATTATGATTTTATGAGTTCAACAGACCATACTAGCGACCAATTCTCGGTTCAACCAGTAGAACCAATCGATCTAATTCGGTTTTCATTACAAAGTTATTTACCCTCTAAATAAAGAATTATTTTTATTTAGTTTTATTTTTAGAAGAATTATAAATAAACACCCAAAGTTTATAAAAAAATTATTTTGCAGGACCTATTATTATTATTTTATAATAGACTATCACTTACTTTAATTAAAACTAGTAGTACCTAATGATAACAAGTTCTCCAAAAATAATTTTTTAATTCTAAATCTTTATTTGTAATTCTTTTTCTACTTTTAAGCATCTCTTGTTGTCCAACTCAGACACTTTTATTGCACAACACATGCGCTACACATCAAAGATTTATTTTGGTCCCTCCTTTCCTTAGACCAAAGGTCCAAGTAGGGGACAATTTTTTGGACCTTTTTTAAATTGAATTTAATTTCATCTGATGAGGTTATTATTCAAGAAGATCAATGTTTTTCATTCACTTTTATATTTGGCACTATTAATTGTTTCAACCTTGAAAGTTGAAAGGGCAGAGACAGCAATGTGGAGTGTGGACCACTCTATGAGGAGTTAACTAACTAAACAATTTAACATTGTAATGAAGTGAGTATAAGTTATGTTATTTAATATTGTAATATGTGTTTCAGATTTTTTTAAGATATTTTCATTAGCAAGTTTAAAGATAATAAACTTTTATAAAATAAATATAAAAATTCATTTGCTGCTAAAAAAGTCAGAATGTTTAATTACAATATTTTTATTACATAATTGATTATAAGTAATTAAATGGATGAACGAATCCACCAGTATACATATTTTTGTCAAGAAAGTAAATGCATGATTTTTCGCAATTCAAGTTTTTTGCAGAGAATGTTGAAAAATTATCATCTATTAATTATGATTACATTTTTATTTATATTGGCATCTTAATGTTAAAAAAAATTACATCACATTCTACGTCATAAAAAATATTACAATTAGATTATATATATATATATATATATATAAAGATTGTCTCAGCCTAAATCTTAAATTAAAAAAAGAAAAAGAAAAAACAAATATGACATTTCTGTGAAATATTTTTAATAGCACAGAATGTGATGTTATAAATTTTTTTAATAATATTAAGATAGAAAAGCCGCACTAGGACTTGTCCAGAGAGCAGGTATTCCTTATTTTAAGAAATACATATTTATGAATTTTATAAAATAAAAATGATTTGGGAGAGTAAAAATGAATGATTATTAATGCCTTTATCTCACTGTTTTGTTGTTGTTACAGCCTACACGTACAGCGGATGCTGATCTGGAAAAAAATTCTGGAGTCAATCAACAATTATAACTTTTATTCTTATTAATCATAGTCAAAAAAGTTAGATTGAACTAATCAGTTAAATTGAAAAATTAATTAATTAGTTATGATTCATTAACCCTGGAAATTAATTGAACAAAAAATCAATAAAAAATTATCAAATTAATAAAAAATTATGGAGCTTGTAATTTAATTGTAAAAATAGTATTTATATTATTATTTTTAAGTGAAAATTACATTTTGAAATTTGAAATTATTTTAAAAATTTTTATGATAAAATTTTTTAAATAATATAAAAAATTATAATTTAAGATCTTAAGTTAAAATTTTGATTTATGATTCTTTAAAATAATTTTAAAATTTAAGATTTTTAATATAAATATATTTAATTTAAAAATTTAAAATATAATATTCCTTGCTTTCAATGCTCACCCTAGCATAGTTGGTAGGAGGTAAAGGTCAAAGGAAGGTGATTATTAATTTGTCAAGCAATTTATATTTCCATTGGGAGATCTAATCATTGAAGGCTTTTTCATGCGTTATATGGCTTTATTGTATGGAACCAGATATTAAAAATTGACGGAAAAACTATAATAAGATAAAAGTTTAAAGACATGAATTTAAGTAAAATTCTTTGAATATTTATCAACAAAAATATAACAAATAGAGAATATTTTTTTAAAAAAAATCATTTATTTATCTAATTTTTACTTCCAATTGCAACATCTTCTCTAAGTTTTTTAAAAATGGCAATCAATCCTCTAATTCAGATTGGCTTCTACATTTTGTTGTAAATTATGGTAATTCTGTGATGACTAATTTCACTTCACCCATATTTCAATTTTCTAGAATCATCGTGCTTTATTAATTGGCATCAATTTAATGAGCTTTTAAGTTTGCAGCATTTGACACGGATAAATTGATTGGAGGAGGTGAAGAGGATAAAAATAATATTAAATAATAGGGATATTTTAATAATTGTATATACTTGAAATTTTTAAATTTAAATGATGGGATAATTACTGTAACAGGATTGATAAATTAAGAGGTTGACTGTAATTTTTTTATTGAGAAGAATTTATAATTAAAAGCAAATATTAAGATGAATAAATACAGTCTTTTTAAAACATTCAATTATGTAGTGTTATACTTTTATTAAAAAACTTGATAACAAATTTTTAATAATTATTCCGAAGTTTTCACCAAATTTAAAATGTAATTAAGTAGATTTTTTTTGGTTCAATCAACTACTATAGATTTTTTGGGTCTATAGCTAGATTGGATAAGATCATCAATTTTCAATTTCAAGCTTAGACTTATCCTTGGATTTCTAGTCCAAGTTATCATATTCGTTCCAAAGTTCCATGATTTCGTTACTACCTTGATCTCTTCTTGACTATTTGAAATGTGTCACTCTCAGGCACAGGCCTCTTTCTCTTGGGCAAGTTGGATTTAGCTTTACTTCAAATGATAACAGAAAAATGAGATTAAAGTTAAATTAAAATAGTCCTTTCTTATGAAATATATTGACCTTTCCTAAATAAAATCCAAAGATATTTATATATTAGGGAAAATTATACTTTTAATCTCTAGAGTTTCTTTTATTTTTTAATTTAATTTCCTATAGTTTGAAAATTTATAATTAAGTCCATACAGTTGACAAAAATTTTAATTTAGTTCCTACTTTATAATTCTATTAGTATTCTATTAATTTTATTAATATAATTAACTATGTATTATTTTGACATTCTGAATATATATAATTTATGCTATCAAAAGATGTAAAAATGTAAATAATAAAGTAAAATTAACTCACATATATAACAAGGTATTTATAAAAATAGAATGACAATGATTAAATTAAAAATTATTTAAATTATAGAGACCTAATTATAAATTTTTAAACTATAAGGACCAAATTAAAAAGTGAATAAAATTATAAGGATCAAAAGTATAATTTTTCATATATATTATATACAATACCTTATGTTTTAATTTGAACACAATATGAAGTCCACTTGTTTTATAAAGAAACTAAGAAATATTATAATTTAAAATATAAAATTAAAATTTTGTATTCTAAAATTTTTTAAAATAATTTCAAATTTTAAAAATTTTTAATATAAATATCTTCAACTTAAATTATTCTTTTTCTCAGTAAATTAAGATGCACCCACCAAACCCCACTTAAGTGCTTTTGTGTGCCATTATTCCACAAAGCGCAGTATTAGGACATTCTCAAACTTTTGTTTATTCCAAGTAGGTTTGTCCACATACACTTATTCCATGTTCTTTCTTCAGCAGACATGCACGCTTGGTGGTCTTTAGATGAAAAGATGGACTATTACAAGCAGCCATTGACTACACTTCCTTCTTTACGTAGGTTCAACTAATCTGGTAAATGTACTAGTTTTATTCTAAGGTCTGCATGCTAGCGTTCGCCATTATTTTCTTTCAAATAATTCACTAGGTCATATTCTTTCTAGAATGAAGGGAGAGCACGACTTTCAATTTCAAGTTTGAATCTTTGATCAATAAACTTGACTAATTTTTCCTTCGATGGCTTTACCTTAATTTTTTAAAAAATTTGTTTACTGTTGATTATTGCCATATATTTACAGTACACATTGAGAACACTCTTTCTTTTCACACGCACACACAGTACTTGAGCTATTTTTAAATGGTTTGAGAGCACTTTCTTTTATCATGTGTGCTATCCATTTAATATAAAATAATTATGTAAATAATATTTCATAATAAAATATAAACGATATGAAAAATAGTGTAGAAACGACATACAAATAATAGCTCCTGAAAAAATTAAAGACAGACAATAAATTCCAAATAAACTAACTGAACCATTATTATTTATCTATATATTTATTAATTTCCTTATTTTTTAAATAGCTTTTTTAATGAATTTTTATAAGAAACACTGTGAAAGAGATGTAGCATATGATTGACAAAATCATTTAATAAGTATTTTTTATCAATATTTGGGATGCAATTTGTGTTTGACAAATCTTTAAATAAAGTGTTCTTTTTTATTAAACTATTTAAAAGGGTAAACATTTAAGAAGATAGGCAAAAAAATTAAAAATAATTATGATAATTAATGATTGAGTGAGGGTATTTTCTTTTAAAATAATTTTATATTTCTGCTTCCAAGAAGAAACTTTAATTTTTTATTTTCTACCCACAACAGAAAATTTAGTTTTGCTATGACTTAGAAATAATTTATTTATTTTTTTAAACAGTTTAGTCAAACAACATAATATACCAAAATAAGTTTATGTTTTTTTTAAAACAAAGTTTCTCTCTCCACAAACTTGGCCATATAAAAAAATTAAAAACTTTATGTAACTAAAAGGATTATATCTATATTTAAGCCAATTTTCACAATGCATTTGACATAGGAAAAAAAAATATTTTTTCAAATAAAGAGACCTATGTTTTATCTTTTTAGCATCATGCTTACCTCAATTGATATCGTACAAGTCAACTGTAGCCTGTAGCTAATATATTATTATTGCCATTGGCCTCAAAAGTATAGCTGGGGTCCTATCTAAAGATTTCAATTATCACTAACACTACGTTTGGATGGGAAATTATCAGAGAGAAAAGAAAAGAGGGGGAAAAACTTCATTTTCCCCCGTTTGGCTCGAGCAGAAAATAGAAGAGAGGAGAGAGTCAGTAGAAAAAAGTATCGTGGGATCTACGCAAAAACTTTCTCCTCAAATATGGAGAAATTACGAGGAGAAAACACCTCAACAACAATTTTTGTCATTTATTTTTTAAAACTACCCTTCGCTACTCTCAAGAAAAACCAAGGTCAGCCACCCTCAAAAAAATATAACAAAAAAATATAACTTCGAACGATTGGTTAAGGGATATACAATTGGAAGAGAAAACGTTAAAATATTAAATATAAAGGAGAAAAAAATTTTAAGCCAGTGAACATAGAACTAACAAAAATAAAACATAAAATAAATAAATAAAAGTTAGAATAACATATCTAATTTTTAAGAAAAAATGCTAAGACGTTTTAAGACAAAAAAAAATCTAAAAAAAAGAAAAAAAAAACTAAAAGAAAAAAAAAATGAACCCTTGTGAGTCCAACAAATCAAATAGTCGGACAGGTCCGACTCTATTGTAGTCGGACATGTGTCCAATTGCATAACAGTCAGACCATGGGTCTGACCCACATTTTGGTCGAATGCTTGTTCGACTGTCGAGCAGTCAGACAACTCAGTCTGACTACCCAGCAGTCGGACCGGATTTTTGACTGTAGGGTAGTCAGACCGTCCAATTGCTTTGCATTCGGACCTCTTCTTTTTTTTTTTCTTTTTTTTCTTTTCCTTTTTGTCCCTTTGTTACGCAATGAATGAATTTATTTTTTTCATTTTATTTTTCTAGGACGCTTTGTTTCTTAATTAAACCTATTGCTATTTCGAGTAATTTTTATATATAAATACTATTATATTTGTATTTTATATAATATAATAAATATTAAATATTCATTTAATTAATAAAAATAATTACTTTTTACATTTTAAATATATTAAATTTAGAGTTTTCAACACACAATAACATTGAAATAAATATACATAATTTTGTTTTAAAATCAAAGGATAATTAACATACTTTTAAAGATATTTTTTTTTGTTAAAAATATAATATATTAGAATGTAAAGATTTATTTCAATGTTATTTATTGTGTTGAAAAATTAAATTTAATATAATTAAAATTCAAGAAGTAATTATTTACTATTAATTAAATGAATATTTAATACTTATCACATTATATAAAATATAAATATAATGATATTTATATCAAAATATATATAATTTACTTTTATTTTTCGTAAAATAAATAATGTCCTATTTTTTTATTTATTTTTTGAGTTTCATGCATATCCATATTCATGTGTTTTGTATTGTATTGTTGATGGAAAAAAGAAAAGTCATTGCGAGTTATATTCGAGGATAAAATTATCTAAAAGAACAGTTACAAACTTTTTCTTTCCCCCATCTCCCCGCGTCTCATCCAAAAAAGGAAAGAGAACTTTCTTTTTCCACCCTTCTCTCTCTCTCTGCCCACTTTTCTTTTTCTTCATTTTTTTTTTCTCTCCCATCCAAACGAAGCATAAAACTAAAATTGCACGTGAGTCAAATCAAATGACTGAAGTTTAATTTAATAAGAATGATGCCGATGAAATTAAAGCAATCTGTCAAAGCACAATAATGCATTGAAGATAAGCTCAAGAAAGCAAGATTTGTATGATTAATGTATTTCAGTCCTCCCCCTGGGAAAATGATGAGGGCTGGCACTTGTGCTCTGTACCCAGGCCTACACTGGAATGAATGATTAACACGTTATTTCGCCAGTACATCCTCGTCAGTTTAAGAGAAGATTTGTTAAAGAGAAAAAGTGACGAGAAATGACACTTGATAGAATCAACTGGGTCCCACGTCATATCTTTCTTTTCTTTTTTTCTCTTGCATAATTCTCTTTTAAACTTAAGAGAATTCATGTCCTATTATCTCACTTCAGATCCTTTTTTTTTTTCCCAATTCTCTTTTAAACTGAAGATAGTTCACGCCCTATTATCTCGCTGTATTCTAGTACAAAACAGATTTCCTACTACACAATAGAGACATGCAAAAGAAACACACACACACAAAAACTGGGATGGCCTCCCTTTTTTTTTTGGGGGGGGGGGGAGGGGCAGCACCGCAAAAGAAGATCCCCGTATGGCAAGGGATTCGGGTGCATTGTAGTGTGCTTAAATTAGCCAAATTTCAGAACATCAAACACCAACTTTGTGTTTTTTTTTTTATGGCACAAAAGGTTTGCCATTAATGGCTGTGGAAACTCTTGCACACTCCTGGCGGGCTGATGGGACCAGTATGGTTGAATATCACATAAGAACATAATAGAAAGGAAGGAAGGCATCCACACTAGGGTGCCTCTAGGGACACTGTGTCCCCCAACCAAATTTGCAGCCTTCTGTTCTTAGCAGAGATAGCTGGTGGAGTGGACCAACGAGTTTTTCATGCTGCATTAATAGTGAGCAGAAACAGCCATAACAAACTCACTGTTGGTTGTTACATATTAATCAAAATGTGATTAGGGTTTCCAGAAAGTTTTACGTTGGCTCCATCTAAAAACATAATTAGACCAAATTATGTAAGCATATCAAATGTGAGTTTTATTAACAAGTATATTTGATATGCTTACATTCTTTTATGATTAGTTTGGTATATATATCTTTTGTCAATGGAGTCCACTTAAGAATGTTTTTCAAGTTTATGTGAAATTTTTAGATAAATCTAATACATAAAAAATAGATAAACTAACTGAATCATTAATAAACATGAAAGTAGGTAACAACAAGCTTAGAATTAGTGATACTGAAGTTACCTTTAAAGATGAAGAATCTGAATTTGAATTCTAGTTGAAACCAAATTAACCAAGAAAAAAAAAATGCATGTCATAGATAATCTAAATGAAAAATAAAACATTCATAAATAGCTTGATGTATTTATTTTTTTTTTTATTGACCAAATCTACTAAAAGTATTTATAGGTTTATATTGTTACCTTAATAGATTCTTCTAGAAATGGATTACTCAAAATGTTCCTAAAAAATGCGTAACAAGCATAACTAATAGGACTGAGCAAATATTAGTCTGTTAATCAGGGATGAAAAGGGCATGTGTTGCTAAAAGCTGCATAAGTACCATAATCTTTCAAAGAAAAGAAAAAACTAATTTCCTATCGACAAGGGCAAAAAACCATAGGGGATACTAATTTCTTTAATTTGACTATATATAATCCTTTTAAGGCTTTTAAAAATCAATGAATAATCGTGGGCCTCAAACCCATAGAAACATATCATCGACAAAAATGGGGTAAGGGCAAGAATATTGAAACATATTGACTCAGCTTGCTAACACTTTCCTTTGTATACATTCTTATCCCCAGCCAAGAAGAAAACTGAAAAATTTAAATCTATCTTCTCAGTTTAAAACTGTGTCTTATGTTTGAACTTTGTAGTGTCACACCATGCAAAAACTTTGTATACCAAATAAACTAAGTCTTCCATTACTAGTTCATATCCAATGTCTGAGAATTGAATAAGCCGAAGGACCAAGGTTCAACTCCTAAAGCCACTTAATCTCGCTGATTCTTGAACTGATATGGCTCGGTTACCCTCTCTCAAAATTCTCAAATGCAGTGGAGGCAATATGCTCTCATATATCAAGAGCCTCCAACTGATATGCTAATTGAAGCTACACAACTCTTCAAAATCCATCTTTCTAATAGGCAAATGGTTCCATCTATACAATCATTCAAGAAAGAAACTGAATTTTGTTATGAATTAATCAACACAAGGAGTCAAGATATTTTAGTGATTATAATAAAATTATTCATATGCTTTCACCTAATATGTTAAGCTTTTGGATTGAAATACCATTCACATAGTATTAGAGCTTTTATGACGGTCAAGAGTTTGATTCTTGCACCCTTACTTCAATTAAAAATTAAGTTTTAGCACAAGGCACGGTGGGCTTATGTTTGTCCTACACTTCAAGTCCAAAGAGCTTTGCGTGAAAGGATGTGTCAGACATAAAATTATTCATGGACTTTCACTAAATAGTTTAAACTTTTGGACTGAAATGATCATTGATATGGTATCCAAGGCTCTATGACTAAGTAGCTAAGAGTTTAATCCTTCTTGCCAATCACTTAATAGTCTCAATACAAGGTATGATCAGTTGAAATGGTCCTTCACAAGATATAAAACAACTTTTACATTAAATGTTAAAAGAAGAAGCAGAAGTCCAGGAGATATAAGAACCTTCTCACAGAGATGGTTTTAACGCAGATGATTTTTTTTCACAAGTACAACTTTGCACTTAGCAGTCAAATTCTTAACGATTGGTTCATTTTCGTAACTGCAGATCTATGAACTTATACAAAATTTAGCACATGCAAGGGCATATCAACAATCAAATGAGCCTTGGATATTTTCTCTATAAATTTAATAATAATTCCTCACCATTTGTATGATATCAAGGACCCTTGACTCCCTCATGGCATTGGTTGAATCACTTACAAGAGCCTGCAGAATTCAATTTGAAACTGAATAAAAAAGGGAGACAAGAATTTCTTAGAGAACAACAACAAACTACTTCAATAAAATGACAAAACTTAGGGGCAGCTTTTAGATGCTTGTTATCACTTATCAAATTCTCTGTTCTTCAATAAAAACATAAATATTTTTGACAACCCAAGACATACACAAACACACAAGAATTCCACTTTATTGATGATATCAAGAGTGGAAGATTTTACTAGTGAAGCAGTAATAACTATTTTGGATTTGTCAAGGGAAATTTACCCATTATTTGGTTCCAACAATCTGAATTAAGCTTTAAGATACACCAACTCATCCTTATCAAGGCCTTTGGAAGGGCCTGGATTACAAACGTGACAAATATGGGCTAGAATCTGGCAGAGAAAGGAAATCCAAGACAATCCTCTAAATTTAGTATTACTTAATATAATGTGTTAGAAAACTCTATTTGAAACTCATGAGCACACCACTAACATTCAACAAATAGTTTAAAAATACATAACGCATTTTAATGGCCATCTTATAGCAGTTCTCACTTCTCACACCAAAATATCACAATTAGTCAATTCGCAGCTTCAAGAATAAAATAACTTAACGAAAGAAGAAGGATCATATATCTGTAGAGAAGATAACAAAGAAAGAACTGCATAGAAAAATTGAGTAAAATATGTACTTAAGAAAAAGGGCAAAAGTTAGACGTTTGCTATCAAATTCTCTAATAAAAACATAACATGTGAAATAAATCTTTTGAAAAACTCGATAATTAGTGCTAAACTGTAAAAATAATTCAAATATCATGTTTTTACTCGAAAATCTAATCGGAAATGGAATGTGATCTTCTGTAATGATGCACCATACATTTAAGAGAAAGAGTGACACGAAAGAGTGAAAGTATATATGGGATCTACATCCTCTCTTTCCACCCACTCCTTGTTTTCTCTATATCTCTCTCCAAATGTACACTGAGCATTTATTAGTTAAAAACAGAGGATCCATATCAAATAGCAAACACTTAAAAAGTGTACTTAAGTTTTGTCATAAGAAAAAACATATACATCACATAGTAGACATCCATGAGAAAGATAATAACAGGAAGGAAGAACAAGATTAAGAAAGAAAAACAAACATGAATACATTTAAGGAAATGAAATAAGTTGTAGCTGTGCATCTCTAGTGCTGGCCGTTTGAATGGTGTGGCATGAAGATAAGACTTCACTAACTTGTAAATAAATATATCTAAAAAGGATTTGGATGGCTTTCATCCCTCAACTAGGCGAGCTGCATTTACACAAGTGTGCAGATATTAATTTTAAAAATTTGATTAAAAACTGTCATTACCATTATCTACATCTATAATTAATAAAACCAAGTGATGTGTCATTAAAGATAGGCAATATAATGCTATTTACCAACGAGCAACTTCTTCTCACTAAGTGGGGCCAGCTACATGAATCAAACGATGTCATAAAGTTTTATCATGAGTTATGTTTTTAAACAAACCATTTAAGTCTAAATATCTTTTAATGATTTTGCTTATCGTTTTCTTGGTCTCTTTTTACCTCTAAGTATTGGACTACTCTCTATATTATCTACTCTCGTTATTAGGATTTCTATAAATATTCTCCACACATGCTCAAATCATATAAGGCGCAATTCTACAATCTTTTCCACAATAAGTGCGACCTTAACTTTCTTTTTAATATATTTATTTCTAATTCTATCTTGTTTAGTGTGTTTACTTATCCAATGCAACATTCTCATCTCTATAACATTAAATTTATTCTCTTATTAGTTTTTTATTATCCAACACGCAGTTGACAACCAATCTTCTACTTTGATGTAAATCATTTTGTAACTGGTCCTGAGCCTAAAAAAAAAAATAAAGGTTGTGTTAGGCAATCGACAATCAATATAAAAATTTGTTAAATCTTTTTGTCATGGATCATCGATTATGTTAATATAATGCTATTCAAGGTTGGAAAATTTTTAGTCTTATAAGGCAATTGCATAGATTAAGGAAACAATTTCAATGTGCTAATTTTAGCTTCGTTCCAATAATAGCCTTAGAAGATGATGAAATAGTTCAAGGTATAAGCAAAACATACTTTTAAAAATGAAATCATTCTTGTTTTAACATTCACGTTATTTTTGTTATAAGATAGAAAATATCACAAGGAGATCAAGCTGTAATGGAGCAAACCACAGAGGGGGTTAAAGGACACTTTCAACCCAACAGGATAAATTATAATTTACCTTTTATTTCATACAAAATAATTGTGTTAAGCAGATATGATGACTTGCTTAGAGCTTGTACAGAAGTCAATCTTTTTCTGTAGTTCTTGTTTTAGAGCCTTTTTACAAAGTCCTTGGCCTCTGCAGATACAGAAGACTATGTTAGGTCATCAAAGTTAAGGTCAGCACTGAACAGAAAATTTCAGATTCTGCTCTTGCCCAGAATGGTCGACTTCCACATAATAAGATATAGGTGATAACACCAATACTCAATATATCTGCTTCCACACTATATGACATGTGAAGGCCTCAGGCACAACATAATATGCACTCCCCACTATGTCATTCAGTCATTCATCTGAAGATAAATACACATAAAGAGAAAAATTACAAGGGATGCTTATATCTAGGGTTTTACGGTTATGAGTGTCCTTAAATTTTGCCCAAAACTAAATCCTTTCTCCAGGAGATCTTATGGGCACACTCCCTCAGATCAACATGGTACACTTAAGATTGAGTGAGTTTGACATTTTGGTTCTCAAAAGATACACCTTTTCTTAATTTGGTCCCCCAAAGTTTGAACATCTCATTTCAGTTCTGCACAGAGTATTTTGACTGCAATATTGTCCTCATGTTTAGACCATTAATAGATAATTCACAATTTGGTGCTCTCTATTAACAAGATTAATGTGAGAATGATATTGAAGACAAAATACTCTTTAGAGGATTGAAATGACATGTTTAAACTTTGGGGGACCAAATTGAGGTTTATGTGTCTTTGGAGGACCAAAATATTAATTCACTCTTTAGAATTTTACTTCTCAAGTGCTTCTTATCAGCATTGAACCCAAGTTGACAACAAGAGATACTATCTCCTCTTACCAACTGAACATACCCCTTTAGGTATAAGGGAGATTGGGAAATGACATGCACTGGACAAGATGCAGAAACAGATATACTAAAAAAGCAAGTTAATAAATTTGCAAGGGGCAGGGAAACATATTGTAAGAAGAAAAAAATAACATGTCTAATGTATTAGCCCTGCAAACATGAATAGCTCTCAACAGTACTTCACTTTAAGAACACTATGCAAAGGGAAGCAACATTGATAAGGTGAATATTTATTAGCAAGTTGCCCATCTGTTTTAATAACAAACGAAAAAAGATTGTTTTGCAAGGATAACAAAAAGGAAAAGAGTTAGGTGTTTGCTATGAAGTTCTCCAATAAAATTTGACATGTAGGTGACTTTTTTTTTTTTTGGGGAACAATAATGTGGTGCTAATATGTTTTTGAAAGAAAAAAAACTCCATATGTTATGTTTATATTGAAGAACTTGATAACAAACAGTAAAGAAACTTTATCCAAGTTGTGTCCTAATAAAAATCGCACATGACTCTAATCATTACCTGATCTGATAAAATCAGATAAACCGAAATCAATGAGCTTCATATCAGCATCTTCACTTCTTGAAGTGAAAAGGAAATTCTGTGCAAGCAAACCAGAACAAATGATCAGCAACATTCTTCATGTTCTTCTATAATTATATATGCATACACGAGATTAAGAAGAAACTAGATGTTAATATTACAAATTTACAAATTACTACAGGGATGAAGATTTGAACTGTGAACCTCAGGTTTCAGGTCATGGTGCACAACACCTTGAAGATAACAAAAAGCAACTACACTTAAAATCTGCAAAACTTTAACCATGGTACCCTCCTCTATATGCTTTCCACCCCTAAAATAGAAGAGAACATTCTTCAATCAAATTAGGAGATTACATATTTAATTAGTTGAAAATCACAAGTATAACCAAAAGAAAATAAAGCTATCCTTGACAAAATTCTGTCAACAAGCTCCCCATCTTTACATAATCTGATAAGAAACTAAAATCCTGAAAAGGTCAATATATAATATGATACTACAATTAGAAGATGCATGATTCTCACAATTTAACTATAGTTTAGCAAATATCCACCATCAAAATCCATGTTGAGCACATACTTTAATTATTATATCATGAATATGAAAGGTGTAGTTGAACTCATTCAAACCTTTTGAAAGGGAAAAAGGCTTGAAGGAAAAAGAATAAAAATTGAGAAACTGGAAATATTTGCAGATACTAATAGTATAGAATATAAAGAGTGAATGACTATATTGCTCCCTGAAAGATATCACTGTCATCAATTTAACTCTTCAAAGTTAAATATCATCATCTTAGCCCTCATGTTTCTAAAAGTATATCAAATAGATCCCGGTATCAACTCTCTTAACTAAATGTTAACAAAGTTGTCTGCATGGACCAGCCTATGCTCCAGTTGAAACCTCATGGATGACTTGGCAATCCTTTTGGCTTTTTTGCCCAAAAACAGAGGGACCAGCTTATCGCCACCAAAACATTGTGTTTCAAAGCATTTGGGAATGAAATCCTTAAGTCACATGATAATGCACATGGCACAAAAATGCTGGATGTGTTGCTAAGGTAGTAAATAATGTTTCAACTGGGCAGATGTTAGGCTAAGTAGACAAATCTATTAACATTTAGTTAATAGAGCTAATATTAAGGTCTATTTGATGTACTTTGAAAACATTATGACTAAGATTATGGTGATTAATTTTCGAGGACCAAATTAATGACAGTGATAGCAAGGAACTAATATGATAGTTTACTTTAGTATAAAATGCCAATAGCCTTTCTGTAGCTTTAACTATAAGAGATGTCTAATTGACAATAGTAAAGAAAACATAAAAAGATACAGTCACCTTGTAGTGAGACTTTCAATTCTATGTAACCATATATATAGTAATGAAAACAAGATAAAAAGTCATACTCCATATTCATGTACGTATATTATTGGCATCCTTACAAGCATCATGAAATTTGACAAGATTTTTATGGCCAGATAAAGCTTTTAAATTTTCATATCTTCACCTCTCAACGAACAGCTTCAGTAACTATTGCCTTTGTCATCTGCCAAATAAATCTTATTGTGACAGAGAAAAGAGTTTAATTGACATACTAAGCAAATTACCAATTCAATGAACATGCATAGAACAAATAAGCTGTCACTCAAGAATAAATTAATTATTGCAATATCCTGCAATTCTAAGACATGTTTAACTTAAAAGCTATATGGTATAGAAAATTCGGAGGCTTGCTCTAAATCGTCCCCACAATTTTGTTATTCTAAATCATCTTTAATCACCTCCACAACTAATTTTAAGGTAAAGATTAACCTGTTAGGTCAAACAAAGAAGCCATCCTTTACAATTGCTGGTTAACAACGATAGTCTTTCAAGTATCATTCTATACTTTCAGACATGTTTAGTGAGGAAGTGGAACCTCAAGCAAAGAAAAGACAGAAAGCTGTCTTAGAACCATATCTGCTCGCTGCCAACTGCAACATACTTCACAAAATCATATGTGGAGGATTTGAATCAACTAAATTTATCAAGGTGTAAATTTCGTAGAGAGAGACGCAATGTGTATAGGACTCACATTTAATATTATATGTGGGATATACTGATCAAGTGGTAGACCCCATATATTGTGTCCCTCTCTTTAATTTGACACAGTTAATTTCCTTAAAAAATTTAGAAGATCGAGGATCCCAATCCTTAAGATTATGGGCTATATATCATTTACAAGGACAAATTTCAAACCCTCAATATGGCAGAAAATTTGCCAATCGATTTTTCTATCATTTTCTAGTTTGATCATCACAAGGAAAGAAGTGGGAAAAAATAATGCTTAACTACAGGACAATTACCATGCTCCAATACCCAGAATCTCATAAATTCTTGGAAATCAATTAAACCGAAACTGACACTGAAGGTCCAAAAATATCAACCTGAGGAATCCAAATTCCGTGAGAACCCAACATAATGAGAATCAACAACATATATAACGTTCCCGCAATACACCAATATTCGATATTTTAAACTGAAAATAACAGCCAGACATCAGAAACTAAATTGTAACAAAATTAGCGAACTAGAATTTAAGGCACTATCGTACCTTGACCTTCGAGATGATCTTAACTGCTAGAACCTGGTCTTTGAGGTCGCCCTAGTTACCTGTGGCAGATTGAGTATGACCAAAATGACCTCTCCCCACTTCCTTCAACTCACACTTAGCTCCAGAGTTCTTACTATACCCAAAGCAACGTGCTTGATCTGACATCACGCAGGAGCGGACTCACCAGGGGCTGATGCTCGCGGACCGCGCCGGCGTGTTTACACCGACGGCAACCGGCTGCTGCCACCGCCGGACGGCAACGGGGAATGTGGACAGTCACCAGCACAGCAATGGCGGTGGTTGCATTGGCATGGCATCGTTTTCCGGCGAGCGGTTGGTCTTGCCATGGCACTGGCCCATGGGTCAAGGTTACTCCGGCGCTGTATTTGATCAGGACTTGATCAAAGTCCCTGACAGCCGAGAAGACTCTATGTGGATCTGACTCTCACCGGAAATTTATACCTCAGATAGATTTACCTTCGACCAGAAAACAATAAAGCGAGAGAATTTCAGTCAGACGGAGGGAGACTGAGACAGTTACAGGGGAAGCAAGAAAGCTCCGTTGCTAGACGGGGGTGAAGGGAATTGGGACCTGGATCCTCCGGGCCATTGATTTGGGCCGTCATTATTGGATTTAAATAGTTTAAATTTAATATATTTTTTTATTTTTCTAATATTAATCATTTTTAAAATTTATGATTAAAATATTATTATTATTTATTTCCTGTATCTTTTTTAAAAAATAAAAATAAAAATAATATTAAATTTGGGAGACCTATATCAATGCACACACGTTTGCGCTTTTTTTGAATACGCAAAGAATTTATGCACGAGAAAAATTATATACCCAACTTCATAGGTATAAAATTAAGATCTAATAAAAATAAATAAATTACAAAGGAGCCTTTGATTTACATAAATAATATTGTAATAAAATTTATTGATTTATAATTTTAAAAGATCTAACCCTTTAAAATATACCTGTATTTGAACTTTTAAAATTTTTTTTTATTAATTTTATTTATTTTCATAAAAATATTTTCAATGATTATTTTATTTTTTATCTTTTAAAATTTTAAACCTTAAATTATAAATTCTATATTTTAAAAAACATATGAAACAATCATTACAAATTTTTCATGAAAGTAAATAATAAATTTAAAATATAAAAACACTCTTAAAATTAAAATGATAAATATATTTTAAAGGGTAATTTCATCTACTCTTCAAAATTAGATCATATTAATTTTTTTCTCCATTAATTTCTTGTCAATTTAAAAAAAGAAAGAAAGAAGATCTAAAAGAGAGAGAGAAAAAGAAAAGAGAGTATACGGTGGGCAAGGTTTAGAGGTAAAATTTTTAGTACTATCTTTGTGATATTAATCTTGGTTGAAAAAATTAACATTGGCAAAGGGATAAAAAAGAAATAAAAAATAACATTGCTTAATATCAAATCCACATTCTAAGGCATGTAAATTCACTTGACTACCAATTGTACGAGAAGCAAATCCTTTAAAGTAAGATATACATAAAGTGCTTCTGTGATGGACGACGTGACATAAGTTGAATCATTGATTGAAGCAACTACTAGAATGAAGTTTGAAAATAAAACAACTAAACACAGCTGACCTTCTTCATCCATCCATGCCACTGCACTTCCAAACTCTAGTTCGAAAACCTTTATTCTCCTTTTCTATAGCTCTAAGATTCGACCATGGCTTTAACCAATGAAGGTAATAGTCGAAACGCGAGGCTATTATTAGTAGCAACCACTGTTGTTGATATTGTCTTCACCAAAGGTAATAGCAGAAGAAAGGCAATGTTGAAAGCTTACCAATGTTGCTGTACTACACATATACACACTACTCTGTCTTCAAATTTAACTCTACCAATTGAATTAAGCATTTGCTTTGTAAGAGACAATTGCCATTTTGAGATATTAAAGCTATGTGTGAAGGTACTTTGCTGAGTGAGACTGGGCTTACGCATCTTCAATGGTATTTTTCCATTATTGGTAGCCTGTTGGCTTTGTAAGAGTAATCAAACTAATCCATATTCCATATATATCTTTTATTGGGCTACTCAAGTTTTAATTGACATTTGAATGAACAAATAAATTTTAAGTAAAAGGTATGAAAGTAAATAAATTTGAATTAATTCATACATTCGCACACCAATATGGTATACATTTGACGCTTGGAAAGTTTGCCATTCAACAAAAGTTTGCAATATCAAGTCTATAATGGAAAACTACTTCTTTCCCCTTCCTTCCATTTTCTTCTTCTCATTCTAGGTAGGTGAAAAATTATAGTTCACTCTTTCACCTATTCATCCCTTTTTAATCCCACAATCTTTGATTTAAACTAAATATATGGAGTTTGGATGATTCAATACCTTCAAGTTCCACCATTGCCTTTTTGAAACCTTCAATGGTCAAAGCTATGGCCAAATCTTAGAGGTTTTCAAACCAGAATTTAGAAGTATAATGCATAGATGGATGAGGAAGCTCAATTGTGTTTAGTTACTTTATTTTCAAACTTCATTCTAGTTATAGTTTCAATCAATGATTCAACTTATGCCATGTTACTTATTGTAGAGACACTTTATGCCTATCTTACTTTAAAGGATTTGCTTCTAGCACAATTAATAGTCAAGTGAATTTATATGCCTAGGAATGTGGGTTTAATATTGCCCTTTTGATCCCTTTCACAGTGTTAATTTTTACAACACAATTGTCAATTTAAAAAGAGAAAAAGAGAAGATTTGAGAAAAAGAGAGAGAGAGCGAGAGAGAAGACAGTATATGGTGAGTTAGGTTTGAACATAAAATTTTTAATATTATTTTTGTGATATTAGCCTTGGTTGAAAAAATTAACATTAGGAAAGGAATAAAAGTACAATGAATAGTAACATTGCCTAATATCAAACCCACATTCTAAAGCAAGTAAATTCACTTGACTACCAATTGTGCTAAACTTTTGTTATTTTTTCATATAGATGTAGTGTTGGTTTCTTAACCTGTCATATTTGTGGCAAACCTAAAACTACTATTCACGCCTTCTATGATTGCAAACCTACAAGTAAGGTTTGGTATGATCTTTTTTCCTCATATAAAAGATTGCTCTTTTTCATTTACTCCCTTATGGCTTGGCTAGCATCTAACTTACAAGATGTCTCTCACTTAAATGGAGGCCTTCCTTAGGACTTGACTTTAGGCACTAGGTGTTGAATGCTTTGGAAAGGTGTAATATTTTAATCTTTTTTTAATATTAATCCTAATGTTTGCTACTCTTTTATAAGAGAAAGGTTAAAGTGGTTTATAATATGTGACGATGGGCTTCAAAGGAAAGTTGGATAAAAATCAATTGTGGTGGAGTTAGTAAAAGGAATCCAAGTATGGCAAGTTATGGAGAAATTTCTAAGACTCTTAGGGGTGTTGGCTTGGAGGCCTTTTTAGGAATATTAGTCAGTGCTATTCTATATAAGTCAAGGAAAGGGCATTTATACTAGTTTTTAATTTGCTTAGAATCTTGATTTTCATAAAGTTCACCTTGATTTAGACTCAAATAACTTGATAATCACTCTAAACAACAAATATGATGTTTTGGCTCCTATATGGTTCTTGTCAAAGCTTTCATGGAATGGATCTAGACTATTAAATTTTCATATATTTTTCTGTGAAGTAAATAGATGCACTTACATCTTTACCAATTGTAACTTGGATATCTCTTTGCGGTCACATTAATGATTCTCTATTTCTCCATGCCTTAACTTAACTTTTCTTTCTAATGGCATGGGGACATATTTGTCATGCAACATATAGTTTCTTTTTTGGTTTGGTTTGGACTTCTACATCTTTTCACTTTACCAAATAACAAAATAAAATGAAAAATTATAAAGCACCCAAATTATTCTAAACCTCTCAATTTAGAGTGGTTTGAAATTTGGATTTAAGAATGGGCAAAATACCAAGACATAGATACTTGCAAAATTTAATTATTTGGATCTAAATATGAAGATAAAAATGGGTATAGGTTTTTTTTTTTTTGGGAGCAGTTTTTGGGGTTTAAATAGTATGATATTCACCTTATTTTTAACTTATGATATATTTATCTATATATGTTAATCAATTTAATATATTAAAAATAATTTAAAAAATCCAAAAGGCATTATGTAAATTTGAATATATTGATGGTTGTTTGAGACATTTTATTTTGTTGTGATTTTACATAACTAAATTCAAGTGAACAAGTCTCAACTTGAGACATTCTAAAATTCCTTAGGATAGGGGATGGGTTTAAATAAGTAAATGGGTCTCGTTTTGGGGATTTAAAAGTCAAATGGAAAAGGGGACAAGTTTAAATTTGTTACCCATTAAAGTATGAGTCCAAGAATGAGAAAGATATACTTCAACAAATATGAGAATAAAAATTATAATGATGTACCAGTGATAATCTCTAATTCAGGTGTGTCATAGATTAAAAATAAAATGAGTTACAAATTATCCAAATCCATCCCATCCTATTAGATTTTAATGGTTGGATGCTCAAATCATACCTCCCACTCCATTTTGCTCTTATATCATCCTTCCAAATTTCTAATTAAGCTTGACGTATAAAAATAATTATCCTTATACTATTTAGGCTATATACAATATTTGAAATTTAAATTTTATCTGTTTAACATATTTAAACATTTTATAAATAAATTTTCAAATGTTGAAAGATTAAAATTTTCACAAATATTTTATGAAAAAATATTGAAATATTTAAAATCCAAGATTTTTAGATTGTAGGTGAGTAAATTACCCTTTTATTTTTAAAGAGATGTTTTAATTACATAGTCTTACTTTTTATTATAAAAATATACATAAATTTTTAAAGTTAAAATATGACCAAAATACTTTTAACAACAATATTAATTTTTTTATTAAACACATAACTTATTAAAAAATATAATTTAAAAATTTTATTATGTTAATTGTTTTGTATTGAAAAATATAAATTTATTTTATTTTACATAAAAAATTAAAAATTTTTATATTGGTTAAATATATATTTAATATTTATTATATTATATAAATAATAAATTTAAAGATATTTAGTTAAAAAAATATAATTATAGTTGATGAAAGTTCAATGAAGAGCTATACTTCAATTTCGGATAAAAAAGAATATAGATTTTTAACATAAAAACAATAATGTAATTTAGAAATATTACAAGAGAGTATAATTTGAATTTTTTTTACATACACCTAGTGCACAGTATATCAGGTATGGTCAGAATTTAATTTATATAAATAAAACTTATATACAATAAAAATGAGTTTTATTTATAAAATAAATTTTAAATGTTAAATGCATAAATGACGTGAGTAAGAATTGCTTGTATACTTTGTCCTTCGTTGTTCAAAAATTTGAACTCGTACAAGTTTAGTGTCTAGCCATTATCAACCTTGGTCTTCATAATTGTGTTCCACTGAATTGATAAGGTAGAGTGAAATAATTCTTTGACCAATTGAGAATTCTGGCCTTCAATATTTCATGGGCACATAGATCTCATTATTTGCTAAACACCAATATAATAAAAATTGAACGGAATTGATCAATTTAATAAAAAAATTGGTGAAATGGACCATAATCTGATCCGGAGAAAGCTGACAATTAAGAATTTCAAAAATCAATTAACAAAACAACTTCAATCAATCTTAAACCTTGTCCCTTACGCCTTTTATGAAGAAGGATTGCCACTTCACCTATGCAAATTTATATGCATATATATGCACATATAAATTATTACTTTCAAAATTTGTAAATGTAACTCATGGTTTCAAACCTTGAACTTGTGGAATATAAAAAATGCTGTGACCAATCTATCATTTTAAGTACATGGGAGATAAATGCAAAATTTTATATCTACGATTCAATTGCGATCAAATCATTGTACCTTTGCCGGTTCATAAGCAACCCAATTTTAAAAACATTGCTAAACCCACTTGATCACTGACTCTCATGCTCCGTATTTCTCCTTGTCTTCGAGCTCGTTCTCTGTGTCTCTCTCCTCCTCACGAGCCGACCCTGGATTTTTCTGTCACCCACCGTTTTACTGTCTTTACTCGCATCTTCATCCAACACAAACAAAAGCAAAGCATAGATTTATTCGGTTTTACCGGCATAATATCCCATTCCAATATTCATAAATCCTTTCCCTCCCAACCAAACTTAACCTCTTCGTCTTGTCCCCTCTCACATTCCCTCGAAATTTCATTCCTTTTGCCCCCTTCATTCCACGATCCCTCTCTCATTCAGATCCTTTTAAATCGAATCAATCATTGCTTGCCAGTCAATTAACCCCATGTCTCGGCTATTTCGATCTAAATCTGGGGAATTCGTAGGTCGCACCCAGTTCAACCCATCTACTCCGAGTCCATTTTTCTGCAATTTCAAAAAGCAGGACGAAGAAGAAGAAGAATTAGACAGCGATGATGATTCGAGAAACCCCATCTCAAAAGCAGGTGTAGCATATAATAATCAATCACATCTTGCCATATTAGATACTGTGGTGGCGGCGCTGGAAAAGTCGCTTGTAACTTGTCGAGTAGAGAAGGAGGATGATTCTTCCTTGGATATCAGCTGGCCAACGGAGGTTCGCTACCTTTCACACGGCAGCATCGATGGCTTAATGGGTTTCTGGGTTTGCCCTCCGAGCTCGAGCCAGAGGTACCCAGAAGGGTCCCTAGCGTCAGGTAAAGCCATTGCTTAGAATTCTTCGTAACTGTTCATAGAACAAGATATTAGATTTTAATTTCCTCAGAATTAGATGCAGTTGGTTTATATATTTATTCAATTAATGAACCAAGCAAACTAAGGGCTTAAATTAGGCATGCAAATTTGTGCCTTTTTCAAATGCAGTTGAATTGTTTGATAAATTGCGTCAACCTGTGTGTTATGAAACGGAGGAGATAAATTTGGTGTCCCTTTGTGAGATGATGATTCAGCGTGAAGGTGCTTCTTAGATCCCCGTCTCATTACTGCCCACTCCCTAAAAAAAAAAAAAAGGGAAAAAGAAGAAGAAGAAGAAGAAGATCACCTTCTCATTGTTAATTCCAAAATCAGAACCAAGGTTTTGACTTGAGTTTTAAATTTCATCAATGACGCCATTAACAGTGTATGAGCCTTTCTAAAAAATGTATTTTGGCTTGAGCACTTGGTTAAAATCAGTTTACACTGTTTAAATTTCATCAAAGTCGCCCTTAACAGTTTAAACTGTAAATTGATTCAAATCAAAGTCATACCAGTACAATGCTGATAGGCTGATGGGAGAGGAACATGTTCACATCTTTGAGATATTAATTGGCTGATATTACCTACTCTGGTGTTTGTGTGTGTGTGTGTATATATATATATATATATATATATGGTCAAATAAGTATTTTGATCCTTTAAATTTATTTAGACCTCATTTGATCTGCTGTATAAAGGTAAATATGATAATATAACCTAATACAATCCATACTTGTACATTATTTGATATGCATTACAAATTGTAAAAGCTTATACTATTAAAACTTTCTATATGATTATCACTGTACAACACTATTCATTTAAGAGGAAAGGGATAAGTTATGTTAATAAATCTTGTATTTTTTTTAATAATAAAAGGTGTTTTTATCATCAATTGTTAATATATTGTCATATTATTATCATTATTACCATTACCACTATTTTGTCACCACCACTCCCATGACTACCATCATTTTGCCGCAAGTACTACCACCATTGTTGCTATTACCACCACTAGTGCTATGTTACCACCCCACCACTGCTGTCATTGTTGGTGCCATCACCATCACTACCACCTCCATGAACACCACCACCACCGGCATCAACATCACACTCATTGCCACTGCCTCTGCCGTGTCAACATCACCACTATAGTCGTTATTGTAACTGCCATCATCACCACTATTACTTTCAACACTACCACCACCACTTCCTCCATCTTGCTATCACTGCCATTATCATTGTTGTACTACTGCCAGCACTACCATAATACTTTCACCACTGCCATTATTGCCATTATCATGTTATGACATGAGAATAATATAATTTATATTTGTAAAATACTATTTTCATCTTATCTGCAAACACATTATTATATAATCCTATAAGTTATACATTGGTCCAATAAACACGTGATGGCATAGAAGATCTATATGGTGAATAGTTTATATAATACTATCAAGTGCTACTTAGACTATCAAGCTCTATCTTATCCAGTGCACGAAGCTGGGCCTTATTGTTTGGTATTTTAATTTTACTTTGTGCCAAGCTAGTCTTTTAACTTTTAATCCGTATCATTTGTATTCTAAACCAATAGCTTCATTAACAAACGTATCTAATAGTGTTGATCAGGCATTCTACGTGTTTATTACCTAAGTAGACAAAGGTGAGAATTTAGGATACATATGATATGAACTAAAATGACTAATTTGGCACAAAGCAAATTTAAGGGATCATATGAAAATAATAAATAAATTTATGAGACTAAAATATGAATTTAGGATACATATGATACAAACTAAAACTTGAATGACTAATTTGGTACAAAACAATTTTAAGAGACCAAATCAAGATAATAAATAAATTTACTGCACTAAAAATACGAAATCCCCCCCTCCCCCTTTTTTCTGTGTTTGGATTTGCAGGTGCAAGCCAATACAATTTATAAAGGGTTCTTAATTGGTCTTGTGGTGTTTGTTGTGAATCTTTTCTTTTTCTATCCCCCACTCGTTAGGTAGGGAATTCAGTTGCAGTGAGAGGGAAGGAAGGGAATAGCTGGGAGCCAATTGGTTTGCCTTTCAACTATCTGTCTCTCTATTTGGCATTAGTTCTTATATTACTTTGGTATCATTCAGTGCGAAAGTATTTGGAGTTTCTGCAGAGTTGATGGAATGCTCTTACGATGACGGGGGGAACTGTGTCCCAACAGTTCTGCTGATAATGCAAACGCAACTGTATTCAGAGGGAGGCCTTAAAGTATGTTCTGTTTGAGTGAGCAATTAGTTATTGGAATCATTTAGCTTGTTCTTCATAAATATTACTTTTGAGGTTTAATCTAACGCTTTCCATTTCTGTAGGGAGAAGGAATATTCCGAATTAATGCTGAGAGTAGCCAAGAAGAGTTTATCCGTGATCAGCTAAACAAAGGTGTGGTACCACATGGAATCGATGTTCATTGTTTATCTGGTTTGATAAGGGTACCTACTAATTAATATGCTTAATTTAATTGTTCGGACAACTTAGGTAAAGTTCCTTTGGTGCTATTTATAGATTCTCAAATAAAAGTAAAATAATATGGTTATTTTTTACTAGTCACCATCACACTATTGATTCTTTAAAAGAAGTTTTTTTACATGTCATGTTTCTATTAAACAACCTGATAAAAAACAACTCCTTAAAATTGCCTTGCTCTACTGTGTTCGAAACCTAGAATTAATAGAAGTCAACCCATTTTTTTTTTCACCTTAGATCTCATGTTTAAATGATGGCATTGTTAATTGTTCCTTTAAGCATTTGAACAAATCTTGTCTCTGGAATCTTTACTGAGTCTTTAATTTATGCGTGCTATCTGTAAATTATTTGGAAAGACATCTCAGACGCGACTATGTCTGAGATAGAATTAATAGAAGTTAACTCACTTGATTTTCACCTTCGGTTCTTTTGTTTTACCAATGGCACTGTTAATTGTTCCTTTAAGCATTTTGAATGGGAGCATTACTAAGTCTTTAACTTATGTGTACTATCTGTAAATTACTTGGAAGGGCATCTGAGACATAGCCTTGATTTATTTTTCTGATCAGAAAAATGTGTGTGTGCAAGAAGAGTTTGAAATTTTATTTGAATTGAGAAGCTCTTAAGAATACAATTCGAAGGAAATCTTCTTGAAATTGGATATCTCAAGATAATCTATACCTCAATTTATTATGCAATGTAGGACAATATAGAAGAAATAGAGGAAAAGAGGTTGGGGGGTGGGGAAGGAAAATCAAGGAGATATAGAAAAAAAGGAGCAGATGTATAGAGAAATAAAGGGAGAAGGGGAAGAGAGATGGCTAACAAGCCAAGATAATTTTATTAATAATCAATAAAAAACTATCTACCTTAATTATTGAAAGCTTTATATCAAGTTTAGGAGATAACTTAAGATAATATTAAATCTTAATTTTAACAAAAGATAATTAATGCTATTTAAAATAAAACGAAGTAATTTAAATATTAGTTCTTAATTTTAATAAAATATTATCTTTTATATTTATCTTTAATTCCTAATTTACAAATAATTAGTAATATCTCTTCTATTTTTTTTTTTTTTTTTTCATTTTTCATCATTCTTCCCTGGCTAAAAAAAAACTCAACTTCAGGTTTAGAAGTTAGAAGTGTGAAACCAACAGGAGTATCCATCTTAGAGGGTTATGAAAGACATCGGGCAATGGCAATAAAATTGTTAGCATAAGTAGCTTTGGGCAACTCAATTGAACCTGAATGTGATTTCTTGTAGCTTGAAAATTAACTTTCAAATGCTATTTGATAGCCTCATGATCTTCACATTTTAAATCTATTTCCAACTGCACTTCTGAATCCATGATGTTACTGTCATGGTCAATGTCTGATCAGTAATCGAGCAGTTCTATAATGATATTATTGGGCTTTTCCAAGATAACTTCTTTGATTATATTGTGATCTTGAAGACATTCTTTTTTTTCCTTTAGGTCTTCCAACTTTTTGCGAAGTGATTTGTTTACTTAATAAGTTAAGAGCACTTATTAGCTCCTCAAAACAATGATCAAGCTAATCAAAATGATGGTCAAACCTTCCTTGAAGATATTGTCCACTTTGGATCCTATGGGTTTGTTGTTCATGCCATGTTTTGAGGCAATGAGTTTTTGCTAAAAAAGGCTTACCTTAGCAATTTGTGAAGCCAAAATTTTAGTAAAAGTACCCTTAAATGATCCCAAATAGTAATCACTACAACTTAGGTGTGGAAAACAAGGTGTGAATGGGTTGAAAATTCAAATTTAGAGTGTTTGGCATGTGGGGCGCATGGGTCCCATGTGCAAGGAGTCTCATTAGTACATGCAATGGTTTCAGGGACAAGTTGATTTGCGCTTCCAACATGTATTCACTCGCTTGATTCAGAGACTAGAGAGGTGAGATCTAGCTCGAATAGATGTTTGTTTGTTTGTTTGTTTTAGTTGGTCAAGGATCTGGCAAATCTTAGGCACTGGAGGCATGATTGGATCAAGGGAGCCTTGTTTTGATGCCACTTGATGTAAGATAATATAGAAGTAATAGAGAAAAAAGAGGAGAGAGAAGGAAAAGGAGGAGATATAGAAGAAAGAGGAAAGATGTAGAGAGTAATAAAGGAAAATGGAGGAGGGAGGAAGAGAGACAACTAACAAGGCAAAATAATTTTAATAATACTTAATCAAAAGCTAGCTATCCTCATTACTAAGGACATTATATAGAGCCTAAAAGATAACTTCTAATAATTTAAAATAAAGCTAATATCAAATCTTAATTTTAACAAGAGATAAATAAGCTGACTGATTAAACTAAAATAAAGTAATTTAAATATTAATCATTAATTCTTATCCTAGTAAAATATTATTTTTTATATTTATCTTTAATCTCTTATTAATAATATTTCTCCTATTCTCTTTTCATTCTCCATCATTACACTTTCTTATGATCAACTCAATACAATTGCATTAAAGGGTTAATTGTTATCGTTAATGATGATAGTATATCCTAAAACTTTTAATGTTTTTCTTTTCTTTGCCCATTTTTGAGCTTCCCTTTCATGCCTTATAGGCTTGGTTCAGAGCTCTTCCAACAGGAGTGCCTGATTCTCTCATCTTTGAATGGGTAGTGAATTATAACACATAAGAGGATTGTACTAATCTAGTGGAGTTAGTTCCTCCAATAGAAGCTGCACTGCTCCATTTGACCATCAATTCGATAGCAGATGTTGTGGAACATGAAGAATTCAACAAGATGAACACACAAAATATCGCTATGGTTTTTGCACCCAACATAACATAGGTTAGTTTACAACAATAATAATGCATTTTCCTATTAGGTGAGATCAAGTACATACATCTAACGCTATAAATTCTATTATAAATTATGTTTTAAGACAAACAATTTAACTTTAAATCCCTTTTAATGGTTTCACTTATAATTTTTTTTGATCTCCCTTTACCTTTAACCATTGGACCATTATCCTTATTGGGAGTTTTATAGGTCTTCTCTATACATACCCAAACAATCTAAAATGTGATTCTACAATTTTTTTTACAATATGTGGATATTCACTTTCTCTCTAATGCATTCATTTTTAATTTTATTTTTTTAATTTGTCTCGTTATTTAACGCAATATTCTTATCTTTGCATTATTGTGTTTATTTTCTTGTTAACTTTTTATTACCTAACATTCAATCTTATATAACATTGCAATTCTTATAATTGTGTGGTAAAATTTACTTTTAAATTTGAGTGGTATTTTTCTATCACAAATAATATTCAAAACACTTTCATTTTATCCATATTGTTTGAATCTTATATTTTATATCTTCTTCTATTTTCTTGTCATGTTGTGTGATGGATTTAAGATATTTAAATCATATAACTTGTATTATAATATGTTCTCCAAAGTTTACTTTTATGCTAGAATTAGTACACTTCTTACTAAACTTACATTTTATATACTTTGTTTTATTTTTACTTAAATAGACTCCATGTGCTTCCAAAGTTAGTTTTCATGTCTCTAACTTTTTATTTATTTTCTTTCTCAACTCTTTAACTAGTACTATATCATCAGTAAAAAACATGTATTGTGACACCAGTTTTTGGATATGTTTAATGAGCACATCCAAAACTAAAGTAAAAAGATAAAAGCTCAAAATTGACATTGATGCAAACTAATGGTTATCGAAAATTTTTTTGTAGACGCACTTTTTGTTTTCACACCAGTTGTAACCTCATCATACGTATTTTGAATTGTTCGAATATAAATAATACGAATTTATTTTTTTTCCAAAACTTTTCACAAAACCTATCTTGATACCCTATCGTATGTCTTCTTTAAATCAATAAATAGTATGTGTAAGTTTTTTTTATTCTTTTGATATTTGTTTATCAATCTTTGCATCAAGTATATTGCTTTCATGATTGATTTTGTTAACATAAAATCAAATTGATTTTCTGTAATGTGAATCTCTTACCTTAATTTTCGCTCAATTACCTTCTCTCATAATTTCATAATGTGGGTTATAAGCTTAATTTTTTTATAATTTGCATAATTTTGTATATCTTGTTTGTTCTTAGAAATAGAGATTAAAATATTTCTCTTCTACTCGTTTGGTATTCTCTTAGATTTCATAATTTCGTTAAACAATTTTGTGAGTCAATTTATGCCTTTCACTCATAAACTCCTTTATACCTTAATATATTATTTGGTTTAACTACTTTGTTATTTTTCATCTTGTTTAATATTTCTTTTGCTATTGACTCTCGAATCCGATAATAAAAAGTATAATTTTGGTATTCTTCTTTAATGTCTAGTTTATTCAAGTGCAATGAGATCTCATGTTTTTTATTAAATAACATATGAAAATAACCATTCCACTTTTTTTTGATCTCTTATTTTGTGATTAAGATTTTCCTTTTTTTATTCTTAATGTATTTTATTTGGTCCATGTTTTTTATCTTTTTTTTAAAACTATTTTTAGCTGCTATTTTTTTTTTACAACTTTAATACCTAAGGATTTGTATAGTTCATCAAATACCTTAATTTCCACTTCGTTCACCATCTTTTTAGTATCTTTCTTAATTATCTTTTTTTTTTTTTTCAATTTTCATCACTATTACTTAAAGACTACACTTTATAACACTATCTTTTAATTTTAACTTTATTTTGTACACTTGCATCTCACTACCAAGATTCTTTATTCTTAAGTCTAAAACCTCTTGATTTGCCGAATATTTCTTTTACTATCTTTCTAATCTCTTTAGTCATCTCATCTCACATATGGTTAACACTTTCTTGTACTTTCTAGGACATTTTCTCTAAAATCCTTCTTTGTAAGTTTTTTTCTTTACTCCCTCCAATTGATACCACTTGATCTTTGACATTCTGTCACACCCACTTTATGACCATGCGGCATTTGAAAAATTTAAAAATTTGATTTCAAAAATGAAAATCGAATCAAATAGTAGAGTTGCTACCAAATTTTTATTTTCTAAAAGATAAAACTTTGAAAAAATATTTTTGTAAAAAAAATGATTTGCGAACTAAAAATGGATTCGATAGTGATTGTGAGTGGAGAAGATGTTAAGTGCTTCTAAAAAATGGTTATGCTAAGTTAATTATATAAAATTAATATGATCTTAATCATATTTTAATTATCCTAACAATCATATTTAGAAAATAGCATAAAGAAAAATAATTAAGAAAAGGAAATAAAAAGTAAGAAAATGTTTATTTACAAGGATGAATGCTTACGTATCCTATAAAAAAAAATTAAAGTCCATGTAGTTCAATTTAAGTAGAAAGTAACTTTAGTTTGTTGTTTTTCTTTTTGGGTAAAAAGAGAAAGAAAGTAGAAATTATTTAGATTTTAGCAAATAAAATAGCTTTGAAGTTAGTTTGTATGTTTTCTTTTGATAAAAAAAATGGGAGGGAGTGATGGCGTTTCCAATTCTCGGCAGGGCTGAATTTCCAATGACTTTTTTTCCTTAGGCGAGACCTAATGTGGGCTCCCCTGAAGGGTGTTAAGGCACCACGGTCAATTGCTCAGGCAAGTCACCATACCATAAGTGGTGGGGTATCTCCCCACGATCAGGTGTCACCAAGCAAGACTTTAGCGACAATGAGAGGGATTGAACCTGCAATCCAAAGGTTGCGAGAACGACCCTTATGCCATTTGCGCCAACCTGCATTGGTGTTAGTTTGTATGTTTTAATTTGTAAAGAACTGAATTATTTTCACTTCTTTATTCTTTTCTTTTTAATTTTTTTAATATATATATATATATATATTATATTGTGATTTCTTTGATATTTTTGCACTTTTTATATTTTTTAATTTTTTAAATTTTATTGATTTTTTATTTAATTAAAAAGAAAATTTCTATCTCTTCCTTTCTTTCTTTTGAATTTTTTAATTTAATTTTTGGAATGACATTTTTTTTAAGTAAAAATGATATATTTTTCCTTTTCCTTTTAATTTTATTTGCTTTTTGTTTTATTATTTTGTTTTTTTTGCTTTTGTATGTTTTTTTTGTTTTGTTTTTGTTTTTTTAAAGAATTAAACTTGTAAAATTTAAGACATAGACATTCAAAAATTAATTTTTATTTTATTTTTATTTTTTGTTTTAAAGGATTGACATTGAACATTAACATCATTTTCATTTTTTTTAGCCTAACTTTTGAACTTTTAAAGCATGTAATTTTTCTTCTTTTTCCTTTTTTCATTTTAAAGAAAATGCAAAAGAACTTTTTTTTTTTGGTTCTCAATTTTTATATTAAAACTTCTCTCTTGTTTTTATTTGAAAAGGATATCTTTTCATTTTTTGAGAACTATTTTATTATTATTATTATTATTATTTTTGAGAATCCTTTTATGAATTTTTTTTGAATATATATTTTGATGTCAAACCTAATTTGGTATGGGCCATTAGAACCTAAAATTTATTCATATGCAATTATAAAGCCTAATAAGGACCAAGGAGGCTTATTGCTATACATGACCTTTAAGTTGACTCTTATATGCTTGAGGGGAAACAAAATCTCACATGGCTACTCTAAAAGTAAAATAGGTAATAAAATATAAAATAAAAATATTTACGAGTAAACAGTAATTTGTGAGAGTGGGTGCATGGTGTTTAATAAGATGACTATATTATATCAAACACATTATATTAGCTTGCATGAATTAAAAGAAGAGAAGAACTAATGGGACTTCTTGTCTTCCTACCATTGAACCTTTTTGTAGAGCTCCCTTCTCACTTTATTCCACTAACTCAAGGGCCTCACGCACAACAGCATCCAAAAAATTGTTAGCTCACATGAAAATGAATATATTTTCTATAAAGAATTTATTAGTAAATTCCTTAGTGCCTCATAAATACACCAATGGGTAGAGAGGGCTCATATTAGGATGATGCACTCAAGTGTTACTTCTCAACAGGGATAAAGGTTAGTTATTGTTAACCTCTAACCAAACAAACTAAGTCATTAACTACAATTCATTCTCAATCATATGGCAAAATACTTAAAATTTGTCAAAAAAAACATTTAGCACAAACAAGCCATGATTTTCCTCGAACTTAGCTGAAGCCAAAAACACTTTATTTGACTCTAATGTAATAACACATTTAAGATAGCCAGTACCACAGCAAAATTTTTGCCCGTTCAAAGTGCTTAACAAGAAAAATTGGGTGCAAACATTGTTAATGAGAGGGAGAATCACACATACATATGGACTATTATCTATCAGAAACAAGAAATGGTAGAGACGGTGAAATTTCAAGTTCAACATGAAATGGAAACTAATGATATGGGATGGAGGGAATCATTAAATAACTAAAGGAATAGACACTCCCCGAAAGAAATTCACTAGAAAATATCTAAAATTTTATAATTAATCACCTACTAAGGTACAATTAGGCATGAAATCACACTGAATGCATGAATTAGGCAAGATAAGAAGAATTAACCTAAAAGTAATGGAATCAAAAAATTTACACAAAATGAATACAATTCTAAAGAATTAGCCAAAAAAGTCATCAAATCCAAAATTTGGCCAAAATCATAAAAATAATCTAAAAAGTTCTAATTAGCCAAAACCAATTATTAAAATCACTAAGAATGAGAGATAAAAATGATAAAAATATAGGAATTATTAATGGTGCACACTTTGTAAACCCAAATGGATGGCTGGGTTGGGTTTCAAGAATTTGAGTATATTGAATCAAGCTTATATTGCTAAGGTTGCTTGGAAGTTGTCTTTTTAAGTCGTCAAATCTATAGGCAAAAGTTCTTTATAAATATTCGACCTCTAGAAGTAGGCTTGGTGATTTTTTTTTTTAATTATATGACTTTCCACTCTAGCATTTTAGTTGCCAATAGTGTGAGTTTATTGAGGAAGGGTCTATTTGGCAAATTATGGATAGTTAATGACTAGGTTCTTCCATGATGCATGAGTGGAGCTTCAGTTATGTCTTGCTTATGTTTGCACTAGTGCTATAGGTAATAATTTGTCTTGGAAAAATTACATTTAAAGACCCAAACTTTTCAAAGTTTATAATAAAAGATCTTAAAAACTAAAATTATTTTTAATGACTAAGGATTTAATTTTTGTGGTGACTAGATGAAAATACCCTTAGCTTTTGGGTACAAGATTCATTATAGGGAGAAGATTTTTTAGGCTTTCCATTTCTTATAATCCTCAAAAGGGTGTGATTGAAGAAAATCTTAGCACTAAACAAGGATATATGGTTGTTCTTGGCAATGATGTACACAAGGATGAAGGATTTGATACGAATGAAAGTAGTAAAAGTTTGAGACGAGTGATGGTTGATAGATGGGTGACAAAGGTAGAAGGAGTAGAAGGAAATAAATAGTACATGAAATAGTACAAAATTATATGAGAGATCATAACTTTGTTTCTATGATGGTAGAAAAAAGTAAAATAAAAAAATAAGAGCACATTTATGCAATGCAAATAATTATCACTTAAACTTAGTAATGTTACTGTGACTTTTTATAACATTACCATAAGGTTTTAGAAAACTCACCATCAAACCTTCATGAAATTTGGCCCTTCTTAAAACCATGTTTTAGGAGAGTTACTTTTTGAAAAGTTACTAGCCTAGATGTGGGGAAGTTATTGTTAATTTGTAAGACCATTACTTTGATGGTTTAGAAAGGTTATTATAAGTAATGTTACTAGCCAATTTTAGAAACTCACAACCTTATAGCCTAAATGTAGGATAGTTATTATTAAGTTTTAGAACCATTATTATTAAGTTTTAAGAAAGTTATTAGACCAACAATTTAGCAACTTGGCATTAACTAAAAGTTACTTTCCTTAAATCGAACATGATAATAATGGTCTTAAAACTTAAAAATAACTTTCCCATTGCTGGTCTAATATCTTTCCTTAAATCAAACTTGATAGTAACTTTCTTATTGCTGGTTTGATAACTATCCTTAAATGTAATAGTAACTTTCTTAAATCTTGATCGTAACAATCTTAAAAATTAATAGTAATTGTTTTACATTTGGACTACAAAGTTGTGAGTTTCTAAAACTTGAAGTAACTTTATTTAAATCTAATAGTAACATTCCCAACCATTGATAATAACATTCTTTAAACTTAATAGTAACTTTTTTGGGCTATTAACTATCCTACAGCATCTAGGCTAGTAACTTTCCTAAAACATGATTTTAGGAAAGAAGAGTCAAATTTCATGGACAAGATCTGGTGGTAAATTCTCTAAAATCTCATGGTAACGTTATTAAAAGTCACCTATAATGTTACTAAACTTAAACGTTAATTATTTGCATTGCACAAATATGTTTCTATTTTCTAATTTTACTTTGTTCGACTGTTACAAAAATAAAAGTTTAGTCTCTCATATAATTTTGGCACCACTTCATATACTATTTATCTCCTCCTACTCCTTCTACCTTTGCCCCCATTTGCTGATTAGAACCCATCTTAAACCCTTACTACCTTTACCCACATCAGATCTTTCATCCCTATCATTGTCGAGAACAACCAAAAACCCTTATTTGCCATTGAGATTTTCTTCAATTGCACTCTTTAGAAATGGAAAGCCTCAATAATCTTCTCCCTAAAACAAAGTTTATACTAAAAAAGCTAAGGACATTTTTATTTAGTCACCACAAAAATTAGATCCTCAATCCTTGAAAATAATTTTCATTTTTAAAGCCCTTTATTATAAATTTTGAAAAGTTTGATTGATTGGGTTAATCGTTTGGGGGTTTAGGATTTTATCAAAATTACCTTTTTGCTCCCAATTTCTTTTTCTGAGAAATTCCTTGCTATTGTAACCCCTCACCCAAGTCTTGATATGGATATAAGATCGTGGAGTGGTGAGTCATCAGGTCCCTTTAGTGTGAAGAGTGCATACTCCATGTTGTCTGGCTTTTCTCTTTGCCCTGCTGCTTCAAAATGGGACCTGGTGTGGAAATGGAAGGGCCTGAGAGAATTCGCTGTTTTATCTGGCTTGTCCTTCACGATAGACTTCTCACGAACCTGAGGAGGAGTAGATCGTCCAACTGTAGTCCGACTTGCTTGTGGTGTCATGGTAGGGTGGAAGATGAGCTCCATAATCTTTGTGATTGTTAGCATGCCTCTATTATTTGGTCTTGCTAGTTGAACCTTCGATTAGAGCCCATTTCTTTTCGTGAAACCTCCAGGACTGGGTGCTATAGAATCTCTTTAATAATCTGGATGTTTCGGGCAATGTTTCTTGGGCGTCAATTTGGGGCTTCGGTCTATGGTCCTTATAGAGGTGGAGGAACAATGCATTTTTTATGATGATTTCCAGAGACCCAGTAATCCTGTCGATGTTATTTTAAAGCTTAGAGAAGACTTCTCTTCAAAGAGCTTACCTGCTCCCTCTATGGCTCGGGCCTCGGCATGTTTAACATCGCTGGTTTTGCGTCATCTTGCTCAAGGGGTGACTAAGCTTAACATTGATGGCTCAGTGGCCATATCCAATGAGAGAGCTGGGTGTGGGGTTGTGCTTAGAAATGAGAAAGGCAAATGGATAGCTGGCTTTAATAAAAGACTTATTTGTTCTCGATCTTCAATGTGGTGTTATGGGGTATAATGGGGGGACTTGTTCTTGCATGGGAGAGAGTTTGCAAACACGTGGTCGTGGAGTCAGATTACCCTATGCGTGGTGGATCTTGTTGGAAATTCCCTGGTCAGGTGTAGATCGAGCAATCAAGTGCTCACAAACATCCTCCTTTAACCTTTTGCTGAAACAAGATTGCGAAGTTATTGTTTCCTATGTGAATAGGAAGGCAAATGGCGTTGTTGACATTCTTGCTAACTGAAGGGCTTCGCAGGATGGTACTTTGCAGATTTGGGCAGCACCTCCTATTTGTGTCATTAAGCAGTTGCTTATTGATGACGCTGGGATTCATAAACCCTTAATTGTGGCTTCCTTTTAGCCCTTTTTCTGTTGGCTTCGGCCTCTTGCTTGTTACCCCAAAAAAAAAAAAAAGAGAATTCTTTTCATATTTTTTGTTTTCAAAAATTCCATCCAAGACCTTAAAATATGTGGGGAAATTGAAATTATAATAAGAACACTAATTTTTTGTTGGGTCTTGTTTTGAATTTTCACTTATTTTAAGATTTTTTCAATGAATTTTTTAAAAGTATTGTAACAAAAAAGCAAATAGAGTTTAACAAAATTATATGATAAACGTTTTTATTAATTTCATTTATGTTTGGTAAATCTTTTAACAAAAATCTTTCTTAACCGTCAAACTACTAAAAATAAATTTGTAATAAATATTAGTTAAACAGATAAATTATTTAAATAATAATTTTGGTTAATTTTAATTGTTTTTAATTTTTTAATTAAAATGAAAATAATTCACTATAAACATATAAAACAATTTAATCACACACACACATTTAGACAAAAGTATAGTTTTGGTCCTTTAATTTAGCATTAAATTTTAATTTTGTCCTTTAAATTTGTTCGGTATTACTTTAGTCACTTGACTTTCAAAATGCAATTAGAAATTTTCTTATCCCTAACATTATTAATATATTTAATAGAAAACGCTGACTTGGTATCATCTAAAATTTTCATGCCAAACTAATAACTAAACTGTCTAGATCTAAATGCATTGCTTTTATTTGTTAATTGATGCTAATATCTTCTCGTGGCACAAACACTCGAGCTCTTTTTAGGGATTTCAACTGTTATATAGTTTGTAATATAAAGTAAGATATTAAGTCTCACATTGGATAGGAAAAAAGTTATTTAAAGGTATATAAAGATAAGCCTATTTAATATATCCAAAATAATATATATATATATATATTAATAATTAATATATATATATTAAACTTGGATTTAGGCTCTGAAAAAAATGAAGTCTAGTAGTCTTAATTTAATTATTTTAAAATTTAAATTTAAAATTAAATAAAGGGATGTGTCGCTTAAACTGGGCATCTATTGATGGAAAATAGACATGTCTGTTAGTAAAAAACATATATGTCTATTAAATAACAACAGTTAAAAGAGAATATGTATGTTTATTAAAAGAGAATAAAAATGTTTGTTGATAAAATAAGTAGACATGACTATTGAAAGATGACTGTTCAAAATCTATAAATAACTTTTTTTCAAATCAAAAGTGTTAAATTCTTTTGAGTGTTTTCTCGAAAGCTTTGTTGTATCTTGAAAAAACATTATCTATAAATCTGCATATATATATATATATATGCAATTACTCTTTAAAGATAATAAATTTTCATGCCTCAAAACTTATTTCTAATTTTCTATTCTTATTATTTTTCTAACAATTTTAAAGAGTGATTACCATAGAAAATCTAAAAGAGTTCATCAAACTTGATCGATTTGATGGTATTAGTTTCACTCATTGGAAAAATAAGATGGTGTTCCTTTTGACTACTTTAAAGATTTATTATGTTTTGGGTCCTTTATTGCCTACACTGCTAGATCCCACTGAGAATGATTTTGACAGAATCAAAACATAAAGAAAGAAGCATAAAGAAGGTGAGTTGATGTGCCATGGACATATTCTAAACACACTAACTGGTCACTTGTATGATTTGTACTCTAACTTGAAGACTCCAACAAAAATTTGGGCTGCCTTAAAGACTACTTATCAAACTGAAAAAGAGGTATAGACAAATTCTTAGCACTACAATATTTTGAATTCAAAATATTTGATTCGAAACTTATTACGAATTAAGTTCATGAATTACAAGTCTTAGTTTCAAAACTAAGAGATTTTGATGTTAAAATTCTTGATGTATTGCAAATTGGTGCAATTCTTTTTAAATTGCCTACTTCCTGAAATAATTATAGAAAGAAAGTTTTGCATTTTACTGACAAATTAACCCTAGATCAATTTTAAACACATCTTTAGATTGAGATTAAAACTCACGTTTGCGATGCACAATTTTCAATCTCAATTTCCATGGTTAATTTTGTTAGTAATAACAAATTTAGCAAAGGATCTAGTGGTAGAAACAATAGTCTATAAGTGAACAAGAAATCTCTTAACAAGAAGAGAAAGAATTTACATTGTTTCCATTATGGAAAATAATGCCATTTGATCTGTGATTGCAAATTTAGAAAGGCAAGAATTAATTTTAAAATTGAAATTTCTGAGAAAGCAAATATGGTAGAGAGTTCTATTCGAGACATGATAGCAATAATTTATACACTTTAAATTGGAATGGTCACGGAATTGAATATGGTTAGTTCAACAACAAAAGATCCTAATTGGTGGCCAGATTCTAGAGCCACTATCCATGTTTGCAATAACAAAAATTTATTCAAGACTTATATAGAAGTAAAAGAACTTGAGAAGGTTCTAATGGGTAATCATGTTACAGCCAAAGTGTTAGGAAAAGGGTCTGTGGAGATCAACTTCATGTCTGGACAGAAATTGACTTTGCTGAATGTGTTTCATGTATCAAAAATTCCAAAGAACTTATTGTCTTCCAGTTTGCTATCTAAGAAAGGTTTCAAGATTGTAATTGAATCTGATCATGTAATAGTCTCTAATAATAATATATTAGCAAGAAAAAGGATACAATTGTAATGACATGTTTAAACTGAGTATCAATGCAATAAATATGATTTTTACTTATATTATTAAGTCTGATTATGTTTTGTGGCATGCTAGATTAGGACATCTGAACTTTAGCTCATTAAAATATATGTTAAAAAATGGTTATATTGCTTGCAAACATCAAAATATAAAAAAATGTGAGATCTGTCTACAAGCAAAAATGACAAAAATGTATTTTCCTAAAGTTGAAAGAAATATAGAATTATTAAATTTAGTTCATTTTGACATATGTTAATTAAATGGAGAATTAACTAGGGGTGGTAGAAGGTATTTTATTATTTTCATTGATGACTATTCTAGATTCATTTTAATTTATTTTTCTTAGAACTAAAGATGAAACCTTTTAGAAATTTAAAGAATATAAGCCAATTGTAGAAAATCAAACGTATAGGAAGATGAAGATTTTACGTAGAGATAGAGGTAGAGAATATTTTCCTATGGAGTTTGATAAATTTTGTGAAGAGCATGGTGTGATACGTCAAAGAAGTGCCCTTTACAAACCATAACAGAATGGACTGGTTGAGAGGAAAAATAGGACTTTAGTTGAGATGGTAAATGCTATGTTGTTGAATGCACGCTTACCACATAGTTGATGGGGTGAAACTTTATTAACTACATGTCATATATTGACTAGAGTGCCTTCAAAAAGTATGAATGTGTCACCTTATGAACTTTGAAATAATAGAAAGCCAAATTTAAATTATTTCAAAGTGTAGGGGTGTATTTCATATTATAAAGTTCCTGATTTTCATAAATCAAAACTAGGCCTTAGAGGGATCAAAAGTGTCTCTATAGGATATGCACAAAATTCAAAAGCATATGGATTTTCAGATTTATAGTTTAATGTGATTGTAGAATCTATACATGTTGAATTCATTGAAAATAAATTTATTCATAATTCGAATGATTAATTTTGTTACTAAGAAACAGAAAAGTGATAGCACCTAACTAAAAGTTAGAAAGAGTCAGAGGGTTAAGAAAGAAAAACATCTTGGTTCAAACTTTATTTCTTTACAATCAATAATGTTTTTAGTTAAAGGAGATAGATCTAACATTTGTAATAAGATGCCATCTTATTGAACATTAAAAATGATCTAAAAACATTTCAAGAAGTTATGTCTTCTAGAGATGTAACTTTTGGAAAGAGGCCATAAATAATAAAATGGATTCAATTATGTCTAATAATATATGGGTCTTAGTTGATTTACCTCTTGGTTCAAAACCTAAAGGTTGTAAATAGGTATTTAGATAAAAGTATAATACAGATGGATCTATTTAAACTTTCAAAGTAAGGTTAGTAGCTAAAGGTTTGACACAAAAAGAAAGCATTAATTATTTTGTTACATATGCACATGTGGCAAGAATAACATCCATTAGAGTGCTATTATCTTTAACCTTAATATATAATTTGTATTTACATCAAATAGATGTTAAAATAGTTTTCTTAAATGGAGACTTAAGTGAAGAAATTTATATACAACCTAAAGGTTTTGTGCTCTCTGAAAATGAAAACAAAGTTTGCAAACTAATAAAATCCCTTTATAGTTTGAAATAAATACCAAAGCAATGGCATGAAAAATTTGATAATACTATTTTGTCAAATAGATTTATTCATAATCATGTAAATAAATGTATTTACTCTAAATTCACAAAAGAGTATGGTATTATTATTTGTTTATATGTTGATAACATGTTAATTTTTTATACGAATGTGCTTGGTATCTCTGAAACTAAGAAGTATTTAACTTCAGTTTTTAAAATGAAAGATTTGAATGAAGTGGATACAATTTTAGGTATAAAAGTAAAGAGGGAAAATAAAGGAGTGACTTTGACATAGTCACATTATATAAGCAAAGTGCTAAAAAAACTCAGTCATTTAGAAATAAAAGGAGTTTAATACTCCTTATGATACTAGTGTCAAGTTGATTGAAAATTTTAGGAGAGCAATAATACAATTAGAGTATGCAAGTGCAATGGGTAGTATGATGTATGCAATGCATTGTACTAGACCTTATATAGCATTTACTATTTGTAAACTTTCAAAATTTACTAGTAATCCAAGCAATGATCATTGGAAAGTAATTGCTAAAGTGCTTGAATATTTGAAAAGAACAAAAAACTTAGAAATTCATTATAGTGGATTTCCTCCAATGTTAGAAGGTTATTCAAATGCAAGTACAATAACAAGTGTAAATGATAATAAGTCCACAACAGGGTAGATATTCATCTTAGGTCGGGGTGCTGTCAGTTGAGCTTCTAAAAAGCAAACTTGCATTTTCCATTCTATTATGGAATCTAAACTTATAATATTAGCAGCTGCTAGAAAAGAAGTAGAATGGCTAAGAAACTTGTTATTGGATATAAAGTTATGACCACAAGTTATGCCAGCCATTTCCATATCTTGTGATAGTGAGACTACAGTGTGTGTAGCCCACAACAAGGTGTATAATGGGAAATCAAGACATATAAGAGTGTTAATAACAAATGGAATTATGACAATGGTAGTCTATGTAAGATCAAGTAAGAATTTGGCTGATCTTCTTATCAAAACATTATCAAGAGATCTAGTATGACAAACTCGTGAAGAAATAAGGCTTAAACCCTTAAAACAAAAAACTAATAATGGAAAACCAACTTTGAGTTAGTATATATTCTAATAATACAAGTTCAATGGATAACAATAAGTTACTATGTATTGAACAAGCACTAAACTCCTTGGTAAAGCTTTATAGTAGAGTATGTTGTACAAACAATTACAAGAGAAGTTCATGGAGTTAAAAATGTTTGAAGCAACAAGCATATAAAACAAACTCCATAGTACATACTATTATTAGAGGAGGTTGACAAAGATTTTGACAAAGTTGTTAAATGTCTAAAGTAACAGGGATATAATGACAAGTTTTACTTATATGAATATTGAATGGTGTCGCTTCAAACAAGATTTAAGGGGTTGATCTTATAAATATTTGTGAAATTAGGATTAGCACATGACTATAAAAGTGCTAAAGCAAAATGCCAAAAGTTCTTAGTATTTAATAATATCTTGTGCGTGATTCTTTAGGTTTTAATATAAGGAGTTATGGTTCAAATCTTAAGATACCAATAACTTCGTTAAAATCCCAATCAAATTTCTCATGCCATTACTTTGGTGCTTGTTTTAGACCATAAAGGAATTTTATCAATTTGCAAACTTTGTTTCATTTTTAGGGAGCATAAAACCTTCAGGTTATTACATATAAATATCTTCACTTAGGTCTTCATTTAAGAAAACTGTTTTAATATCTGTTTGATGTACATACAAATTATATATTGAGGTTAAAGATAATAATACTCTAATAGATGCTATTTTTGTCACAAGTGCATCCGTATCAAAATAATCAATACCTTCTTTTATACAAAACTTTTCGCTACTAACCTTACTTTGAAAGTTTGAATATATCCATCTGTATCATACTTTCATCTAAATACCTATTTACAGCCTATAGGTTTTGAATCAAAAGATAAATCAACTAAGACTCATGTATTATTAGACATAATTGAATCCATTTCATCATTTATGGCCTCTTTCTAAAAAGTTGTATCTTTAGAAGACATAGCTTCTTGAAATGTTTTGGGATCATTTTCAATGTTCAATAAGATGGCTATCTTATTACAAATGTTGGATTTATCTCCTTCAATTAAAAACACTATTGATTGTCAAGAAATAAAGTCTGAACCAAGATGTATTTCTTTCCTAACCCTTTGACTCTTTCTAAGTTCTAGTTCAGTGCTATCACTTTTCTGTTTGTTAGTAGTAACATTAGAATGTGACATCTTATATGCATCAATATTATTTTGGTCTTGTTTAGACAAAAATTGATCATTAGAATTATAAATAAATTTATCTTCAATGAATTCAATATGTATATATTCTATGATAAGTCCCTAAATTATCATGATTTTCTTAATATTCTATGGAATTTATCATATGAATATTGATTTTAGTTTATATCTTTAATATATAAAATTAATAAAATTTAGTTAAGCTAATATTTAGTAAATTTTGATTTTATTTCTTTATTTTTGAGTTAATTTTTATATTTTTGTATTACTTAAGTATAAATTGTGTTTTGTGTTTTTATCTAAATTTTTAGGTTGTTAATTTGTTTAACATTAGTTAGAAGATTATAAATAGTAATTAGATGAATTTAAAAAAAAAGAAAAAGAAAAAGAAAAAGAAGAAGATTATGCTTAAAACAGCTGCTAAAAAAATGCAACACCACGGCAACAAATGTAAGCGTTGTAGCTCCCAGAGAAATAGCACTTAAAAGTGCCATGACGTAAAATTCAGCATCGTGGCGCTCTTAACCATTGCAAATAAAAATTTAGTAGCACTGCAGCGCTCCACAACACAACTCAAAAAAAAATGTAAAATGCATGTTTTTTAGCTATGTCGCCATTCTGAAGGTTTTGGGGAAGAGAAAGAAAGGTTTGGAGCTTCAATTTCCATGAAAGAAGCTTGGGTTTAAAGAAGCTTCACCGATTAAATTAATTTTTCTCTTCTTCTCTTGCTTTTCCTGTATTTCTTTGCCCATTTAGTTTATGCTCTGCTCTTAATATTGCTATTTCGTATAATTATAAGCTAAACTTATCGATTTGGGATTGTGATAAATTATAACTTGTAATATGATGTAATTACCCTATTTATTTACTATTAATAGTATGATTTAATTACTTAATCTTTGTGTTTCATGCTTCTAAGTGTGTGGAAACTATTAGATGATTTTGGTAACCTAAATGAATTTGGAAAAAGGATTTAGGACTTGACCATAGATTGAATAGTGTAGGTTCAAGAAATTTACAATATTGAGTGGATTGGATTTGTTTGTAGGATAGGAATATACCTACTGGTATCACATAGTCATATTAGGACTTATTCTTAATTAAGCCTTTAAGTTAATTACATAAGGAATTATGAATTGGTTAGGGAAATGTCTATATGTAATTCAGAAGATGCTTATAGGTAAATTAGAGTCCTAAGCTATTAATAACATTAAGAGCAAGATGAGAAGAGGTAATTAGTTCATATGAAATGCTAAGAAAAGTCAATCCCAAATCATTTTACTTTCCAATTTCATCTAAAGTGGTGTCTCTCTTTTATTTTTTATTTTTATATCTTTAGTTTAGTTTAATTTTATATCACCTTTTATTGTTGGCTTGATTTATATTAAGGTGTGTAATTTTAGTATTTAGCAATTATCTTAGTGACAAATTATCATGAGAATGATACTCTATTCATCAATCTATTACTGTTGCGATACGTATACTTGCGTGTATGCTTTAAAAAAAAAAAAGCAACAAGTTTTTGGCACCGTTGCTGGGAATTTGTTTACTAAGTTTTTGCTAATATTAATACCAAGCTCACTCAATTTGAACTCAAGCTTTGTTTATTTTGTTTTTGTTGTTTTTTATTTTAAATCTTTTAGTTTGTGTTTTGTTTTTGCATTGGAGCTGTTAATACTTGTGTTCAATTTTTTTTTAATATTTTTGTTTTAAATTATAGATTACCCTTGGATAACAAATAGGGCAATTAGTGAGTATAAATTTGACATCATGACCAAATTGACAGCTCAAATGGCAGAAATGATTAAGTACTATATGGACAAGTAAGATGACATAATTAGAAACTTGGAAATTCAAATAAGCAAACTTGCCAATGTCATCTATAATGGCTCATAAGAAAGTATTCTAAGTGATATGGTAATCACTCCTCAAATAAAAAGGTGAAAAAAATTATAATGGAATTCATTTGAGGAGTGAAGAAGAGTAGTCAGAGGGTTATGTGCAATGTGAGTAAGGCTAGAAGACCAAAAGGTGATCTTCCAAATGGCCATAGTAGAAGATTCTTTTGATGAATTAGAAAAAATGTTGCAATGAGAAGAAAGTAGAAAATGTGATTCTAAGCAATCTCTTGATGAGTCATCCCCTAAAGTCTTTGGTTTTTGCTAAAGAAAGTCAAGAAGATTTTATAGAGTGTCTGAAATATTTAGAAACTCCCAAAATTGTTAAAGAAAAATTAAATACCAAGCTTCTTATTATGTCAGCCAAAGCATGTTTTTCTGAAAACCATTGGGTGAGGAATCACATGTTATCAATTGGAAAGAACACCCATTCCTACTAAAGCTTACTTGTCTAAGGAAGAAAGGGAGCAAGGCAACTATAGTTTTTTACACCTATGATTAGATTTTGATGTAAAGTCAGGCTGAAGACTATAAAATAAGCACTTCTTGAGAGGCAACCCATGCATAACTAAATAATATATATATATATATATAAGAGTAAAACAAAAAGATAAATAAATTTATTTTTGTTATTTTTCTAACCCTTGACTTTCTTTCTTTCAGAGTCCACTGGCATTAAATCTTTAAGATTATTGTTAGTTGAAGTTAGGAAGAAGAGCTGAGTAGCTAAAGCATGCAATTCAGGGAGTAATTTCAAATCAATTTTACATTCTTTTTATTGGGTTCATAATTGTGTTTAGTGTGCTTACATGTTAAATATTATTCCTTTTGTATGCTCTTCTTTCTTAATTTTATTTTTTTGTGCTATTGTGAATGAGTATAATTGTTGCTGCATAACTTGAGAAATTTATTGGGAGCAATCAACTTTAAATTTTGTTATGAATTTCATTTGACATGTTTGGTTAGATGTCTTGTCTTAAGCATAAAAAATTTAGAACCAATTGAATTCATTTATTGTATAATTTTCACATGTTTATAATCAATGCTTTGTTTTGCTACACATGTTTGTAACCTAGCTTTGCAAATTTATTGGGAATACATCTGATTGAATTTTTGCATGAAATTTGTACAAGAATTTTCCTTTGCTTGTCTAGTTTCTAAAAAAAATTGGTTCATATAATTTGGAGTTCAGATGGATTATTTATTTGCATTTGAATACATATTGCTATATTTTGACAAGCTGCTAGAATTTGCTATATGCTATGTCACTTTTTGAATTTTATGGGACTAATTGTGTGGTTGTTAACATGCAAATTTGGCTTGTTCATATTTATTATTGTGTGTGAAGATGTTCTCAAAAAAATTCATGAGGTTATTTAGACGTTTGCTGTGTGGATTCCACCAGAATGTCATTACAACTTTGTTTTAGCATAAATTTTGCACTTGCTTTGTTTAATAATGTTTTGGTTCTATACTAGTTAAATTGACCAATATTAGTTTTGGTTATATTTTTAGATTGAAATTGAAAGAATCATTTGATGAAAAGGTGATTTATGTTATTGCCTTATAGTTTGGAGGATCTTGAAGTAAACAAAGAGCAAAGCATATTAAGGGAGTTTCCTTGATCCTTTACTACTCTTATGTTGTGTCATATTTTGAACATTAAGGACAATGTTCATTTTAAGTTTAAAGATAGGGAATCCAAATTGAAAATTTGAATTCTGTTGCTTTTAATTGTTTATATTTTTTTGCAAAATTTCATTGAAAAACTCCTTATTTTTCAAAAATTTTAAGCTTAAGTTTTGCCTACCTATCATGTATTTATTTTTTAGTTGATGTTAGATACTATTGAGGACATCAATTTCTTGATAGTGTATAAATGATAAGAAATGCCTATTGTAACAACCGGGAAAAGGGAAAAGGAAAAGAAAGAAGAAAGTTGAGAATTTTTGAAACTCAAAAAATTCCCTAAGTCTGCTCGCAATAGAGAGAAATGGTCTCGCTGTAGCGAGAGTGCCTTCTCGCAATAGCGAACGTGATTCTAGCTATAGCGAGTGCTGGCATTCCATACAAAAATTAGGGGGTAGCTCGCTGTAGCGTACGCCATAGCGAAAGTGGGGGTCTGGAACTAACGCGAGTTCACCATAGCGAAGGTCAAATCTCGCCATAGCGAAGGGAACTGATACAAGCTCGCCGTAGCGAAGGTTACACCTCGCCATAGTGAAAGGAATTAACACGAGCTCGCTATAGCGAAGGTTAATTTTCGCCGTAGCGAGGGTCAGTCCGGAAGAGAGTAAAAGGCGAGAATTAGACACCTTTAAATGCTCCAACTCATTCTTTCTCTCATATTTGCCCTAGACTTCGACCCAAGGAGAGAAAAGAGGCGTGGAGAGTGATAGAAACCAAGAGAAGGAGGAAGAGTAAGGGAAAGGTAAGCAAGTTCCTCTTATTTCTTCTTAGAATTCTGATATCCTCTCTTTGCCTTCTCTTTCTACGGTTTTGTTTGTGAGATTAGTGAGGTTTTGAGCATGGGTCAGAAGAGGGAAAAGTGGAAAACACCTTTGAATCTCTTTGTTTTCCTTGAATATGTTGTTTTCACTACCATGAGAGCTTGAGAGAGAGGAAGAATTGATGGCATTCTAAAGAGAGAGAGAGAACCTCTAGGTTCTAGTATGTTAGGAGGGTTGCTCTGAAGATTACATTCAAAGAGAGTAATTCCATGCTCTTGATTGTGTCTAGGCTCAAGTGAAGCACCTCCATCAAGGTGTGATTGTGAACTTAAGAAGGGAGAAGAGGAATTGAAAGGAAAAGCTAGTGTTGGCTAATAATGTAGCTCTCTTTCCACTCTTTCTTGTTGCATTCTTAGATGTAATAGTCATTGTATGTTTATGTATATGCTTATTGTATGGAATATGCCATATGCTATTGCTTTGATGCATTGATGCCAATGTGCTTGTGTGTTGGATTGTGAGAATTGCTTGGGTGAGGTAGTGTCGAAAGTCCCTTGAGATGGGTGAGGTAAAGCCGAAAGTCCTTTGAGATGGGTGAGACAAGGCCAAAAGTCTCATAATCGAGTGAGGCCAAGTCAAAAGTCCCTAAACTCGGGTGAGACCATCCAAAAGTCCCTAAACTCGGGTGAGATTAGACTAAAAGTCCCTAGAGCCCATTTTTGGCATTGTTGTGATTTCCATAGCATGTACAACGTGTGTTGGATGTTTGAGAATGGCTAAATGCTTATTCACATGCCTTGACTTGTTATATGCCTTGATTGTTTACTTGAATGAGTGTATGAGCTACTGAGATTCCCTGAATCTCACCTCTTCCCCTCCCAACTTAACATGCTAGGTGGAGCTCAAGGAGAACCGAGTGCACACCAAGGAGCCTAGAAGCATGTGTAGTTAGATATTAACTTATTTTGGTTATTTTGATGTAAAGTGGTGCCACAATAAATATGCGCCCACTATTTTTGAGATATAAATGTTGTAACAAGTGTAAATGCATGGATATATGACATACAAACTATGTAGAGAGCCAAATTAATGGAAATGAGAGTTTTGCCCCTTTTGTTGAATGAATGTGATAATGTATTTTTGGTCGTAGCATAGTGAGTTTGGAATGTATGATGATGTGAACCACATGGACATGTTATATAGACTGTTTTTATGCTTTTAAACTTTTCTATGAGTGGCTAGAACATGTGAGAGGTCATTTTGACCCATTTTGAACCTTTTGGGTGCCAAAACCGATAAATTTGTGAGCTCCGTCAAAGTATGACCAGATGAGCTCCTCTTACCGTGAAATTTGGCATGCCTCTAGAGTTTGTAGAGAGCTTCTTGAGAAGCTAAAGTGGGTAATATTCGGAGGTCTAGAGAATATTTGGCGAATTGTTAAAATTGGAAAAATTTGGTAGTTTGGTCATATACTGTTTCTATAGGTCAGAAACGAAATCCATGTCATACATAGAGCAAACGTTGGCCAACTGTCATGAAATTTTACACACATAAACTAGAAAATCACAGTGACCTGTACCAACTGGAATCACCTAAATCGGAGGTCTGTAGAGAGAGATTGAACCTTCTGAAATTCTGTATCAGCATCAGGGAGCTCACCTGACCTCCGTTACTGTTCCATCGGTTTTCGGGGTGTAGGGGCTACTGAACTGATCTGGACTTATTTTTCTCCTCTAGTAGACATCTGTAGCTTTCCAAATTGGTATACTGTGCCCAGATAGGATTTTTGTGGATTTAGTTACGAATTTTCGAAGTTCATGACAGTAAGCTGCGTCAGAAACAGGGACAGCCGGACCTTTGTCTGATTTTCGATGTCAAACATGGTCCAAACGTTGAGATTATGATTGGGAATTATTTTTAGTGTAAAGTTAACACTTAGAGCTTTCTAGGAAGGCAAAGTTTACTAGATTCCCATTTTTCTATAATTACTTATAATTTTCCAAAGTTAGAGCCAAAATATGACTTTTTGGCACAAGTGAGAAAAATGCATTTTTCTGGTTTTTGGCTCCATACCCGTGGCTTATGGCTTGTTTTATGCTATGTATGAGTTGTATAAGTGGAGTGTGAGTAGAGAATGGGAATGATGGGTTCACAGGACTCACGGGGCAGAAGATGAGTGTATGAAACCCTGTTTTCATAGTATGAAAATGCCACGGATTGGTATTAGTTCTTTGAAAATTATATGGAACCGACCCTAGAGGGAGGCTAGATAGCGGTAGTAGTTTATGGTGTTACATCTATTAATGCAATTTATGGATGAAATTGATTGCTAATGGCGATGTTTTTCTCATTCATTGATATTTTTTTTGTACACTTACACCATACTTAGAATAATTATTAGTTTTAAATAATGTATGTGAGTTAGGCTATATGATTAATTTTAAACCTAAGACTTTCGAACTTGCTTTATAGTCTCTTAAGGCAAAATCTTAAGCTTTGTATAATCTATTAAAGCAATTTAGGCATTCATTGGTTATGTTTGAGATTTTAAACCTGCTTTTTTTTTTTTTCAAAATACATCACTAGTATCTCATTGAGTCTTATGTGAAATATGTATATTATTGCATGAAATTTCTTCTTTTTAACCACATTAATGACCTTTAGCTCGAAAAACAATGTTCTTACCCTTTTTCAAGAAGATAATTAACATTTGATATTATGTGAACAAGAAGCATTATGGGTGAAATAAGGTATAATATGGGTTTGATATAACATCTGGTTTCTTCATAAACACATAACACTCATCGGATATAAAAGGAAGTCCCCTAGAAAAAATGATTTGAAGTTAAATAAAATTAAAATGAAATTTTAAATAATGAAAAATGAGAATACAAGGTTCAAGATGTCCAAAAATTCGAGCCAGATGAGCTAAAAAAATTTGTGAAAGAAGTGAGGCATTTTTGTAATTTCTGAAAAATTTAAAAAAATTCATAGGAGGGCTTTTTAAATAAGAAATTTGAGCTTTTTGGGGTTTTTGGAGGCTCTGAAAACCATGGGAACCCCCAAAATAGTTGAAACCCCTCTGATAAGCAATTTCGACTGTCAGTTGACCAAAATTTTAATCGAATGGTTTGGAATAGTTTTAAATCCAAATTGAGTGATTCCAAAGCCAATTTATAAGATTGAGAGTTTAAATATTATGATGGAAGATACGGATTTTGAAAAGTAGTTGAAATGAGCCTAAAATAAAAAAGTTAATAAAAAGGATTAAAATCATAATATTTTATGGAACTTATCATATAAATATTTATTTTATTTTATATATTTAATAATAAATTAATAAAATTTAGTTAAGCTAATATTTAGTAAATTTTGGTTTTATTTCTTTATTTTTGAGTTAATTTTTGTATTTTTGTATTACTTAAGTATAAATTGTATTTTGTGTTTTTATCTAAATTTTTAGGTTGTTAATTTGTTTAACATTTGTTAGTATATTATAAATAGTAATTAGATGAATTTTATGTTTTTGTAGGATTAAAATTATAAAGAAACATGTTTAGAAGTCTTGGAATGCAAAGTAACAGTAGTTGAAAAGATTTGCTGAAATGTGATTAAAAAGAAAAAGGAAAAAAAAAAGAGAAGAAGAAAAATAAAAAGAGAAGATGACGTTCAAAACTGCGACAAATGTAAGCGCTACGGCTCTTAGAGAAATAGAATGTAAAAGTGACATAGTGTAAAATTCTGTGCCATGGCCCTCTTTACCGTTGCAAATAAAAATTTAGTTGCACTGAGGCGCCCTGCAATGCAGTTCAAGAAAAATGTAGAACACACCATTTTTTAACAATATTTTTTAGGGTTTTAAAGGGTTTTTAGCACTTCTTCGAAAGGAGGCCGCCATTCTAAAGGTTGTGGGAAAGAGAAAAAAGGGTTTAGAGCTTCAATTGCCATGAAAGAAGCTTGGATTTGAGGAAGATTTACTGATTAAACCAGTTTTTCTATTCTTCCTCTGCTTTCCTTGTATTTCTTTGCCCATTTAGTTTATGCTTTACTCTTAATGTTGATATTTCTTGTAGTTATAAGCTAAACTTGTTGATTTGGGATTATAATAAACTCTCACTCGTAATATAATGTAATTACTATATTTATTTATAATTAATAGTATGATTTAATTATTCAATTCTTGTGTTTCATGCTTCTAAGTGTGTGAAAACCAATAGACGATTTGGGTAACCTAAATGAACTTAGAATGTAAGATAGGAATATACCTGCTAGACTCACATAGCCATATTATAACCTATTCTTGATTAAGCCTCTAAATTAATTGCATAAGAAATTATGGGTTGGTTAGAGCAATACCTATATATAATTCAAAAGATAATTATAGATAAATTAAAGCCCTAAGCTATTAATGATATTAAGAATAAGATGAGGAGAGGTAATTAGTTTATATAAAATGTTAGAGAAAGTCATAATCCTAAATCATTTAGCTTTCCAATTTCATATAGAATAGTGTCTCTTTTTCATTTTTATTTTTTATTTTTATGTCTTTAGTTTAGTTTAATTTCATATCACCTTTTATTGTTGGCTATTTAGATTAACGTGCACAATTTTAGTATTTAGCAATTATTTTAGTGACAAATCCTTATGGGAATAACACTCTATTCATCACTTTATCATTGTTGCGATATGTATACTTGCGTCTACACTTTAAAAAAAAAAAAGCAACATTTTACAATCATATTATATTGTAAATCTAAAAGTTTATATGCTTTTGAATTTTGCGCATATCCTACAAAGATACTTCTGATCCTTCTAGGACCTAGTTTTATTTTATGATGATCAGGAACTTTATAAAATGAAATACACCCCTCACACTTTGAAATAATTTAAATTTGGCTTTCTATTATTCCAAAGTTCATAAGGTGACACATTCGTATTTTTTGAAGGCACTCTATTCAATATATGATATGCAATTAATAAAGCTTTACCCCATAAACTGTGGTAAGTGTGCATTCAACAACATAACATCGACTATGTCAACTAAAGTTTTATTTTTCCTTTTAGTCAATCCATTCTGTTGTGGTGTGTAAAGGTACTTCTTTGATGTATCACACCATGCTCTTCACAAAATTTATCAAACTCCATAGAAAAACATTCTTCACCTCTATCACTATGTAAAATCTTTATTTTCCTATTCTTTTGATTTTCTACAATTGACTTATATTCTTTAAATTTCTAAAAGATTTCATCTTTAGTTCTTAGCAAATAAACTAAAGTGAATCTAGAATAGCCATCTATGAAAGTAATAAAATATCTTCTACCACCCCTAATTAATTGTCCACTTAATTCACATATATCATAATGAACTAAATCTAATAATTTTGTATTTCTTTCAACTTTAGGAAAAGGCTTTTTTGTCATTTTTGCTTGTATACAAATTTCACATTTTTCTATATTTTGATGTTTGCAAGTAATATAACCATTTTTTGACATATTTTAATGAGCCAAAGTTCAGATGTCCTAATCTAGCATGTGACAAAGCATAATCAAACTTAATAACATAAGCAGAAATCATATTTATTGCATTGATACTCAATTTAAACATATCATTATAGTTGTATGAAATATACCATTCTTAGAGACTATTACATGATTAGATTCAATTACAATCTTGAAATCCTTCTTAGATAGCAAACTGGCAGACAATTAGTTCTTTTGAATTTCTGGCACATGAAACACATTCAACAAAGTCAATTTATGTCCAGACGTGAAGTTAATCTCCATAAACCTTTTTCCTAACACTTTGGCTGTGACACGGATGCCCATTAGAACCTTCTCAGGTTTTTTCACTTCTATATAATCTTGAATAAATTTTTATTATTGCAAACATAAACAGTGGCTCCAAAATCTAGCCACCAATTAGGGTCTTTTATTGTTGAACTAGCCATGTTCAATTTTGTAACCATTCCAATTTGAAGTGTAGAAATCATTGCTATCATATCTTGAACATAATTCTCCATCACATTTGCTTTCTCAGAATTTTCAATTTTAAAATTAATTATTGTCCTTTTAATTTGCATTCACGGATCAAATGGCCTTGTTTTCCACAATGGAAATAATATAAATTCTTTCTCTTCTTGTTAGGAGATTTTTGTTTACTTTTAGACCATTGTTTCTACCACTAGATCCTTTTTCAAATTTGTTATTACTAACAAAATTAACCATAGATTTTGAGATTGAAAACTGTGCATCACAAGCACGAGTTTCAGTTTCAATATGAAGATGTGTTTGGAATTGCTCTAGGGTTAATTTGTTAGTAGAATGCAATACTTTCTTTTTATAATCATTCTAGGAAGTAGGTAATTTAGAAAGAATTGCACCAATTTGCAATGCATAAGGAATTTTCATATCAAGATTTCTTAGTTTTGAAATTAAGACTTGTAATTCATGAACTTGATCTATAATAAGTTTCGAATCAAATATTTTGAATTCAAAATATTATAGTGTGAAGAATTTTTCTGTACCTCTTTTTTCATTTTGATATGTAATCTCTAAGGTAGCCTAAACATCCTTTGGAGTTTTCAAGTTGAAGTACAAATCAAACTAGCGATCAATTGATGTGTTCAGAATGTGTCCAAGGCAGATCAACTCTTCTTCTTCACACTTCTTTCTTTATGTTTTGATTTCATCAGAATCATTCTTAGTGGGGTCTAGCAGTGTAGGCAATAAAGGATCCAAAATGTAATAAATCTTTAAAGCAGTCAAAAGGAACACCATCTTATCTTTCCAACTAGTGAAATTAGTGCCATCGAATTAATCAAGTTTGATGAACTCTTTTGGATTTTCCATGGTAATCACTCTTTTAGATTGATCAACTTCTTATTTTGCGTTTAATTATTTTGTTCATTGGCTAATTGGGAAGAAACGAAAGCCAAGGAAAAAAAAGGAAGCATAAAAGGAATGGCTCTAGCAACAAGGTGTTGTTGATCATTTGAATTCTGGTTTTGCTAATTGTATTGATTTTCAAGATGTTTAGTGTGGCCCTGGAATTGGGTGTCTAAATTTGAAAATTTACATTGTTGGTTACTAAGTGTTGATCTGACCCCTAAGATGAAGGATATGGTTTGAAACCTTTAGTGTCGCATTTGCAAACCCATGAATTCATTGAAATGCAATTTCTCAATCGTTGACAATCTCCTTTGTGTTTCGGTGCCCCAACACCTAATCTACCATGGAACTTATAGATAGATTAATTTTGGATGACGTAAACCAACTATGGAACTAAAAACATCAGGCGCAAAGACACTACATTTTAGATTGGAACACTGCAAGTAGATTTAGAAGATTTAATTATTTTACATGTAGGATTAATAGGATGTTGACACTTGTAGTGATTTGGCATAAAAATTTTAGAAAATGACTCGAAGTTAATATTTTCCATTAAGCAAACTACTCACGTTAGAGTTGAGGAAATATTTTATTGGATTTTAAAAGTTATGGAATTAAAATGAAATTACATAAATTTAAGAGACAAAACTAAAACCTAATACAAAATTAAAAAACTAGAAGTACACTTTTGCCTTTTTGTATGTGTGCGCGCATACGGGTATGTGTGAGTGTATGTACGCGCGCGTGTGTGTGTGAAAGACATTGATGATGAGTGCTTGGTGTCAACAAAGAGAAAGATGGGAAAAGGGGAGATCTAGGTCATTAATTAGATATGGGATAATTTTGTAATAAATAATTTTGAGTGACGGCATTTTTGTCCAAAAAAAATTTCTTATATTTCTATTTCTTTTTTTGAGGGCATACTCCAACTTTTTTCACAACAAAAAATATTGTTTTAATAAAATAAACTTCTTTTTTTAATTCCCAAAAGTAAGGCCAAAAAAATTCTAAATGTAAATGGTGTCAAACAAGATATAAAAGAATTAGTTCAATTAATAAAAAAAAGATACTTTCTCTCTTATTAATTTCAGTGCAATGTAAGAGTAAAATCTTAAATATACTAAAAATGATATGAAAAAGTATCTTTAGGATTATCTAAAACCTAAAATAAACCTCTCTCTCTCTCTCTCTCTCTCACACACACACACACACACCCAGCGAGAGAGAGAGAGAGAGAGAGAGACCTTTTTCTAAATTATGTACAAACTTATGAGTGATACAAAGTCACATTCAGTATGTGATGGGTGTAAGTTAGATTCTTTGCTCTTGAAAAACAAGAGCATGTTGTGCTGTTATTTTATAAGAGTGTTTGGAAAATAAAGATTTGATCTGGATATCCAGATCTTGTTATTTTTTTTATTTTATAGAAAGTAGAAAGTAGAATTAAGAATAGTCTTAAAAAATAATGGTTAATGATAAAAAAAATAAAAAATTAATAATAATAAGATTTGGATTATCTTTAAATAGTTAAATACTGAACAATCTGATATTGAATTGCTAATGGATAATGTTGAAATATACTATTATATGTATTATCAACGTATAAAAGATGGTGAATGATACATTGCATTGAGGACAAGCTTTGTTCAATTATCAATTCACGTATAGGGTTATACTAATGGCACATTGCATAGGCCCTCATTTTAACTGTACCCCATGAGAAGTGCAATTTAACAACAATGCATTGAAGTATAGGGAGGGCGCGCCGCGCCCACACCGAACTAGACGTTTTCCTACATTATGTACGAACTCATGAGTAATACAAGGCCACGTCCAATAAGTGATGGCTAATGTTGAAATATATTATTATATTTATTATCAATTCTTGTATAAAAAGATGAATGATACATTGCATTGAGGACAAGCCTTGTCCAATTATCAATTCACGTCACATATAGGGTTGTACTAATGTTGCATTGCAGACGCCCTCAAATTAATTGTACCCCATGAAAAGTGCAATTTAACAACAATGGATTGAAGTATAGGGAGGGCCCATAGGGTATTAATGATAGCTGCTCAACTATATATTAAAAACAAACAAACAAACAAACAAACAAAAAAACCGCAAACAAGGGGATATGTATATGGATTGACGATTAATTATTTAACTAAGATGGGACCCTTTTTTATATTCAATCTCCGTCCGAAAGTGATATATTAGGAAAGGACTAAATGAATTTAAGAATATATACGTCACCAAAAAAAATCAAGAATAAATATAGTATCACTATAAAAAATAACAGTGGTAATAATAAATGCTCGAAGCTGGAATATTTATGCTAGGTGAAAACAAGTTCCCAACCTATATATAGTTGTAAGGGTTCCATTGGCCACAATTGATGGAAAAAAGATTCTCTCCCATGCCTCTTTTTTTCTTACCTCTCCTGTAAGATTTGGACTATTCAGATTTTAATTTAAATGGTTTAAATTTTTTTTTTAATTTTTCTAAGTTTAAACAATATTTTTTTAAAAGTTTACAATTAAAAAAATAATTTTATTTTGTATTTTACTCTTTTTAAAATAATTATTTTTTTAAAAATACAATAAAAAATAATTAAATTTGGACCGTCCAAATTTCTGATACTGAAAAGAACATGGGAAAGGATCCAAATCCCAATTGATGACTCATTTACGAGCTATTATATAGAGATATCATTTCCTTGAGTCTCAAAATACACACTATTTTGTAGCATGTTGACAGGTCTATTATTTATTCCGAATTAAAGAAATAATAATAAGAGGGGAAAAATAAAATTGGATATTATAATCAGAAGTAAAGGAAAATATTCACAAGAATTATGCGGAGTTATAGATTCACATAAAAGTGGCAGTAATATTCTGGAGAAGACAAGAGAATGGAGGCTTAAAAATGTCGAATATTATTTCTATAAAAAACATGTCGAATATTATCATTGTTTGAGAAGAGAATGAAAGATCATAGTGGCGAAGCCAAGAAGCATGTTAAGCGGGTTGAAGTTGATATAATTTCTTTTATAAATATTACTCTTTGTATTTTATATTGATTATTAGGATAATAGGTTGAAATTTTAATTCATTTTTTAGGTCTAATATCATCTAAATTAATTTTAATTTATTGTTGTTAAAAATTAAATTTATGATATTTATATAAGATTGTTACTTTGATGTCATTTTTTTTCAAAATGGTTCTATCCTATTCAAAAAATTATATTTTTATAGTCCATTATTTAAATAAAATGTTATAAACTGAAATTACAAATTTACCTTCTTAATGATCATAAGTTAGCAACTTAATTAGCATTTAAGACTAAAGTTACTCAATTGGCTTTTTAAATTTCAAATTGAACTTAAAATTTACCTCAATAAATTAAAGATTGAAGATTGAAAGTGTAAGTACCATACTTTAAAAACTCACACCCAAAGAGAAAAAAAAAAGATAAAATAAGGAAAACAAGAAATAACAACAATAACAAGAGCAATATTAAAGTTTTTTTTGTGGGAGTTATATATATATAAGATAGGTGTTGATTTAGTGGATTCAAATTTAAAATATCAAAAAAAAAAATTGCCCAATATATGAGTGATGTTAGTATGTTCAAATTTTTAAAAAATATGGGATATACATCAAAACTCAAACCACATACATACAAACTTCAAAAAATTGAAAGGGGAGGAGTGAATCGAACGTGGCTCAAGAGGAGGCTGTGCGGGACTCAGAAGATCTGAAATCAGCATGATGTGTATAATATTTTTTAATAAAAAAAATGTGTATAATATTTTTTGGGGATGAATCATAATTTGCATGAAGATGAAATGGACGTGAGGCGACTAGTGATAGATATATATATATGTACATATATCTAAATGGATTTTGCATCATATATAGCATAGTGATGTCTGGAGAATTGAACACGACGGGCCATATATATGCTTGGAGCTTCAACTTATGCTAAATCGGGTTATGTGTCACTATTTTTGAGCTTGCAAGCAAGATATTATTATGGAAATTTTGGCAGAAAAAATTACACCCATACTTCACTTCTTTTTTCAGATGTTATTGGTAATTTAATGTTTCAATATCACATATATAATTTTCTATTAGACCAATATATATTTTTCTAATAATAATTTTTTTTAATTTTTTTCCTATTTTTAAGTAATTAGTTAAGGTAGGGGGAAGAAATTAATTTAAACATGAATTATATGTATTATCATAAGCATGAGTATTTCATCTTAGATCTTTCTCCGGCTTCACTTCTCTGATCTTGTTTTGCTCTTAAGAAAATGAATATAGCCGCATCAATATTTCTCGATATATTATAAATTTATAACATTCTCATAACCTTTAAGTTATTTTTTAAGTGGTCCTTAGTATCATAGTGATAAGTGAGGAAAACGATAATCACTGTTCGTTTTATAAATGAATATAATTGCTACTCTAGTCATTTCAAAGAAAAAAGACCAAAAACTGCGCGCGCGCGCGGGTGTAAAAGGGATTAATAATCACTCTACTATTGAGTTAAAGCAAGAGGCTCCGATACTCGGGTTGGTATAATTTTCCGAAAAAGGTTTAGCTAGCTGGTTGAAATGACTTGGTTGTGGTACCGAACTTGGAAATCAATTTTTAGTCTTTATTTTATAAGTAAAATGATGAGATGGGACACAACTTTTTTTAAGAAGGTCCCTTAAACTCTAAACATAGCTAAGCCTTGGGTAATAGTTTCGAACGTGTGTATGTGACAGAGGCAAAGAGTTTGTAAATAAAAAATATTTGTCAGATTTGATAATTAAGAACTGTACAAAATTATGAATGGATTGACAATAGAAAGGTATTAAAAGAAATTAATTAGAACTTTACTGACAGATAATTGGAAAGCAGTAATTAAATTACACGAAAAGTAATAAACAAAGTTGTAAATAAAGTTTTAAACAAAGTAGGTAAATTGCTAAAAATGTAAAGAAGCTATAATGTAGGTTTGTGGTGAGATTTCTATGTGTCCTGCATAGTACCCCTTGCTCAATTTGTAACTCTCTTGGTGGCTATACACATCCTTTACTTGGCTATGTCCCTTCCCTTCATGTTCTTATTTGCATAGTAACCTAATAGTGCTGAAGATCGTGATGCCTAACTGCTCTTAGAGGTCATATACTTGGTAGATTCATGCTTTTCTATTTTATTAGCATTCTATTGTATGGAACGTGGGTCTTCAACTAATGGTCGGAGTCTTTAAGTAGCACCTTGGTCAATTGCTACCTCTCAGCTAATTTCCTTCTACTGATCTCTTCAGCGGGACTAATTGTTAGTTGTTACCAACAACTTACAATTTTGGTGCTAACATATAGATAATAGGATCAAATATAGTAAATAAATTATTGAAAAATAAAGCATATAAAAGTTTTGAATAAAAAATATATTGAATAATATTCAAACTGCTTATATTGAACTCAACTTACAATAGCTTCTAAAATAACTTTGTTAAGATACAAAACTTTGGATTGCAAATTTCTCACCAATAAATTACAAGAGAAATAAACACTCAATTTGACGCACACCCTCCATTACAAATACAAGCATAACAAGGAAAAGAGAATTAAGTTCAATGAGGGTTCAGCGAGAAAACACTAAAGAATAAGGCCTTCACTATGTATACTGATAAACACATATTTTATCTATTTTTATCCTCCTAAACTTAGACATTTTAATGTCCAAATATGGCTTTAGGGCTTTAATTAGATAAGATTTTAATTTAGTAGCCATTTCTACACTTTAGAAATTAAATTGTAAAATGAATGATTTTAATGCATACTTTTCTTTTAAATAATTGTGTGAATTTTTCCTACTTAGTTTTTATGCAGATTTTGGGCAATGGAATTTAAAGGAGGAAATTTATTTGAAGAAGAAAAGGGCGTTGGAATGAAGGAAGAAGCTCACACTTTAAACATGGGTCAGCCACCACACTAACACATCCACGTTGATACACCTCTGATCCAAGTAGCTTACATCTACACAAACAAACATGTGGGAGGCAGTGTGTGATTCATTAAGGTGCAGAACACGATTGAACAGAGGAGAAGGAAGCAGGCTACGTGCATGTGAGCAGAATGAATGAAGGGCTTAAACAAGAAGAAGCTGTGCTGCAGAAATAGAGGAAAACACGAAGCAACATGAGCAGAACAAAGCACTATACACACACATGCAGAGGCTGAACTCGAGCAGCTGAAATGAGGAAATCTGGGCGCAAAGGGAGAAGAAAATCACGTGGAGAATGGCTAGACAGCAGCTGCAGAACGACGAAGAAGCAGAAGAGAAATGAGCTGGAGCTTTTGAGCAGAAATAAAAACACACATGCAGCAGAGGACAGCAGCTGTAGCTGGACGAAGCAGAATCAAGCAAAGCAACACGAAGAAGAAAGCTACGTCTGGGCAGAACACGCTGAAGCACCAGTTACAGGCTACAAAAGAAGCTGAACTCGAGGGCTGTGCTAAATGAAAAGCAGCAATGTGGAACTCGACGTAAACATGAATGAAGAGCCACGCTTGAGCAAAACGTGGATTGCTACGCAGAACTACAAAGCACGAGGAATATGTAGCAGGAGAAACTCCAGCAAATGAATGAGAATTAAATGAACCAGCTGCAGCGTGGGAGAAGACGTAGCTCACGTGGATGATTAATATATTCAATGGGGCCCACATGCACATAAGCAAAGAAGAATGAAGACTTCGGGTAAGGGGCTGGTGAAGAGCTGCACGTGAAAAATAAAAAATCCACGTGAGAGGAGGCAGCACACATTAGATCAGCTTTCATTCATTTTCACGACGCTGATTCACGCCTTTGATATACATCATTCGCCCATTCTCCCCAGGACGTCATTGTCTCCATTCACCCCAAACCCTAGCCGTCATTCGTCCATCCCTCTCGCCTCCATATCACCCACAGCCCATTCTCTCGCCTCCTTCGACTCCATCCCCTAGGCCTCCACATCCATTCACTCACGCCTCCATTCATCCATCTCTCCATCTCCATTCCACGCCAACATGAAGATCTAATTCATCCTTGAGGCTAGCAAGGGAGGAAGCTCTTGAGTAGAAGCTTGAATCCTTGGGGATGAACAATAAATTCTGGCTAAGATTTTCTTATTTTTCCTACACTTTTTCTTATTCTGTACAATCTCGGTTGAGTTGTATTTGATTTGGAATTTGTGTAATTAATTAGTGGCTGGTTAGACACTGATTAGGAAACCTTTTTGTTGATTAATTGGTTGGATTTGAATTTGATTTTTCATTATTCTCTCTAATCTCCCATGTATGCCACGAAGGTTTTCGATGAATTGCATGAGTGAGATTTTGTGCTTGATTGTTTGATTTGAGAATTCCTTAGTGTTTAGTTGGTTAATTAAACATTTTTGGATGATGAATCATAAGATAATTAATTAGTTAATCAATCAAATTGGATGTTCATTGATCTTAAAGACAAGAGTTAACGGTTTAATGCGGGATTGAGGTCTTAATTCAACATTAGATTATTAATCTCTTGAATCTTGAATGGTTATTCAAGATCATTTGCTAATGAACATAATTAGGAATTCTTAGGCCATAATTAATCACAATTGGAATAGGATAAGGATAGTGGATACCAAGAGATGATTCCTAAGCTAGTCACAAGCCCATCATTCATCACAATTTATCCAATTAGGTAGACATTAGGAAATTTGTTTAAATTCAGTTTAGGATAGTTTAATTCAACCAAAACCCCCAAAACTAGATAGTTCTAGGATCTTAGAACACTTAGAGAACCTAATTGAACATTGAATTCCAATTCCAAGGGAGATGACCTAGGTTGTGCCACTTGCTATATTTTTAGATCAACCTAGTTTTATTTTGATATACCATTTGCTAAGTAGGAAGGAAATTTTCCCCTCCCTCATCCCTCGCTACCATTAATAGCAAGGACAAATCCCCTATCAATTTGATTGCTATTTTTTATTAATTCCCTCGCTATTTGGTGAGGGTTCGTATTGTGAGGGAGTATGCCTTATTATGTAGCAAGGTAATTGCAGGGGAGTATTTCTCCCTATATAGCGAGTTAATTTTCTCATTTTTCCTTCACTAAGCCCTCATTAGAGGAAAAAGATTGCTTAAAAAGATACTCAAACTCCTCTACTTTCTCAATGATACTAAATGGATTAATAAATGTTCCCAACTTTGATTTAATCTTCCCAAATTTTAAACTAAAATGATAGTGTGTAAAATAGGCTATATTTCACAATATTGAATGGCATTTTGGTTGGTATGAATATCCACATTGTTTGTGATCATGACGTGCTACCTATTGAATGCAATTTCATTTTAGTTTAAAACTTGGGAAGAGTCAATGGAAATTTGGAATATGTAGCAATCCACTCTCCATTGATGAAAAAGAAAAGAATTTGAATCTCTCCTTATGCAATATGATGTGGGTGTCTTTTAAGGATGTACTTGGAAGCCAAGGCCCAACCTTTATTAGTTCTTTAAGGACTTGAGTTTTTCCAAAGAGTGATTATCCTATGTTAAGAATGGTTGCTCATATCAGCATTGAAATTTTACCATATTTCTAATAGTATTTTGAGGATGTATTTTGAAGAAAGCAACAACCTTTTTGCTTCCTTAAGCTCATCCTTGAAACTCAAACTATTCCATCAAATCGAAGTTGGGATATATTAAAATTGTTTCTGCTTCATGAATGACATCCTTGAAATACTCAATACATAGGACAACACTTAATAGGACAACAATCATATTTTAAATACTATTTCAAAGTTTTAAACTAAAATAAGAATGAGTTATTTTGACTATACATTGACAATCTTTAATGACATTCTTGTTCATTAAAATTGTACAAATGTAATGTTCTTTGATGAATACTATAATTTTATAAGAGAACACATCATTGACGCAATTACAATAGATGATAATATTGTTAAAAATCATAAATGTGTAACTCAAAAAACACAATCTAATTTTGGTTCAAAACTTGGGATTAGTATCCTATTAATTGTTGTCCTATGCATTAAATATTTTAAGGATATGCTTCAAAAAATGAAAACCATTTTAATATTCCCACCTTTGATTTAATGAATTGATTTTAATTTTGAGAATATATTTCAGGAAACCAAAATGATGTTACTTTCTCCAAAGTACATAATCAAAATATTATCAAGGATGGTGATTCCAATGTTTATGAGCATCAATCTTAGAGGCAGTACAATCACTCTTGCAGAAAAGACTTAGGTCCCTAGAAAACCAATATTGGGGCTTGAATTTCCCTAAGAGTGATTTTGTCTGCATGACTTATTTTATTTTCTTGTTATGAGCTATTTGATGTCAATTGAGTGTTTGTTTGTAGTTCTATATTAAGATTATGACTTATTTTATTATTTTATTTTATTTTATTTGTTGCTTTCTTAGAATTTACTAAGAAGTGAAACCACACAACAAACTTATAGCAGGCAAATTCTCAATATCTCCACCATAGTCCATCTATGTATATTAATTACCATAATAATCGAGCAATCATAAGTATTAGCTTCCTTATTCAAATTTTTATCAGGTTAAATTCATTAACGGTCATACTCATCTACTGTTCTTAAGTCGAAATATTAAAATCAATATCGTGTGTGTCAATGTCTTGTCTAAGTTATATTTTATTAATTCATAAGTATATATACATGTCTCAATAAAATATTCATTTTGCTTCTTTAATCTTAATCAATTCACCCTTTTTCATTATTTTGTAATTCACAACCAAAAATAAGAATGTAATCAAGCAATCAAAGAATCAGTAGTCTGCACCGTCCATGTGATATTAATTGTAATTGTTTTGAAATAATTTAATATATAATAAAGGTAATGCTCTCATATTTATGTACATTTTCTTTCTTTTTGGTTATTCAATAAGTTAATAGGATCTCGATGCTAAAAGCGACCCATGCCAGATTATTCAACGCTTCTTTTCTGTATGCATGTTTTCAATTGTAGTTAATGTCGCTCGTATGCTTGCGTTTGCCTATGCGTAAGAAGGAGAAAATGATTGGAAACTAAATAATTGAGAGTGGCTCCCTCGTGTTCGTTAAGTGCATCGATACATTTGACACGTGATATCGTTTCATGATACCACGTATCTAGTTAATTAGCAGATTGATTAGCAGCAATTCTAGTAAATCTATTGAGAAATTAAAATACAAGAATTGAGATGTTGCCTCCTCTGCCCATAGAAGTGGGAGATTAGAATTTAAAATGGATTGGGAGCATCATGATATTAAATTAGGGCCGAGCTCCAGGTTGAAAAAAATTGGAAGAAAGGGAGAGAGAAAGTCCAAAATCCCTTTGAGTAACTTGTACGAATTTAAAAGTTTGAAAGATATATTGCAAAATTTTAAAGTTGAAAAGATAAATTATACAAGCTTCTTAAATTAAGAAAATTTTGCGAATTTTAGTCTTAAAAGTTTATATGTGTGTGTGTGTGTGTGTGTGTGTGTGTGTGTGTGTGTGTGTTTATATGTATATATATATATATATATATATATAATTTTTAATTAGGTCTAAAACATTTTCTCCTAAAGAGAACAAGAATTTTTATCACCATGGATCCTCTATAATCACAGCATGTCTCTAGAGGCTGCAATCATCTCAAAATGGGATATATTTCAATTTTTTTAAATTTTAGATCTTAAATAATAAGTGTGAAAATAAAAATTAAAATTTGAGGATAAAAATTATAACTTACAATTAAAATTTTTAAAATATAATTTTTTCCTCACGATTATAATTTTTATTTTTTCAGTACTAATTTTTATTTTTAAACTTACATTTTGAAACTTAAAACTAAAAAAAAAAACCTATTTTAAAGAGACAGCACCCTCTAAAGTCATAAACTTAACTATAAATGATCCATCAATTTTTATTAAGATCTGATATATGGTGAAGTTCACAATTTTTATTTCCAGTGGATATATTTAGGTAATTTTTATATTGCAAGCTTTATTACAGTAATGAAACAATATGAACACAACGGCACGTGAATAACACATTGTTTACCGTCAATTTTGGATTCTACTTCTTGTTTTTCTAATAAAAAAACTTTGTTGTTTACTTTCTTATTGACTGACTTGAGGTTACAATCATAAAAAATTTGGGTGAATGATGACAACATTTAAACCTCGAAATTCAAAAAAGTTTCAACTTTATCAACTGCGGGGGGCTTCAATTCCACTACCTTCATCATTCTCATAATTATTCATCTCATGACTTCAAACAAGATCAAATTATCAATTTATTTTTTTTAATATACACTGAAATGCCCACCTTATAAATTTACACACAAATGTTAACATTTAATCACACATAATATACTTATAACACTCACATTAAATATTTTACCTTTTACTATTTGATCTAAAGAAATTACACGTGAGATATTTATTTCTATCACTGGCCGTTGAGATTTCTCTTAATGCGATTTGGAACTTCAACTGCCCGTAGCAATATCACTAGCTGAGGGCATGTCCCCCACGTGTTAAAAAGCTATATTAAAATAATACCGTGATTATAATGGAATATTATATTAAACAAAGTAAGGCAGTAACACGAAGCAATCTATAAGTCGTTGGTTGCAAAATCAATAGGAACTCAGCATAAGACTAGAATATAATAACCAACCATAAAATATATTAAATTAGTGGGATCATTATCCTATTATTACACATGTTTTCGTATGTCTTACGCTAACCAATATTATAAGATTATTAGAGTGGGTATATAAAGCGACATTACAAAAGCATAAGCACAACATATTTTAATCCATTAATAAATGGCTTTAAGTTGTTATTAAGATTAATATTATCGTAGTTTAATATTATACTTTGTACGATGTTACATCCCTCATCTAAAAAACTTTGGAGTGGAAATGAAACTTACAAAAGTTCAAAGCTTTTTTTGGGCTAGATTTTGTCTGATCTCTTACTGAGACATGCATTACGTACAAATTATTTAGTGTTCGGTATATAAAAAGCAAGAATTATTGCTCTTCTGACTTCATAAAAAAATAAAAATAAACCGTCCATGCAATTGTCACATAATTAAAGAAGAAATAAGATATATATGCAGTGCAATGTCTTTTGTTACTTTTATTTATAAATTAAAATAGAATATTATCTATTAATTCAAGAACTTCTGAAAATAATAACATTTAATTAATATTTAAAAAATCTCTTTTAATTAATGTTCAATTTCACCCAAAAAAAAATTGTAATCTTTTTTAACTTTTTTTAATACGTGGAAGGATTTAAATCCTTAACGTTAATTACTCATTTTCGTTTTAATTTTACCACTTCAACTACCCTCTAGTGACTTCATTTTTGGCATTAGATTATAAATAAAATTGACGGGTTATTACTGTAAAAACAAAATTATAACTCCGATTGATATAACTAAGCTATGAAGTTTCTTTTTTTTTTTTTCAAGAAGATAATCCAAATTATCTTATTAACTTCACCCACCCAGCTGCCATAACCTTATCAACTACGTCCTTGTTAGTGTTTCAAAACTTTCTCCAACCTTTACCCAGTGTCGTTTTCCCTAAAAGAAAAGAAAAGAAAAGAAAAAACTGAGCCTGCAACTGCAATTTTTGATATTTGGATGCTCTACTGCATAACACAGTATGCTGCATAGATCTGGTGTTTTAAATAAAGGAGCCGTGCCATTTAATTTTTTTTTTTAAAAACCTTTTTTCTTAAACTCGCAGTAGGAAATCCTCGCGCTAATTGTTGTCTCTTACACGCTCAGATACACATCTCCGCATTTTATCTTGTTCACTTTTTTTTGTATTAAATATTGTGGATCGCCAATTGTATATGACAAATTTTGTGCCAACGAAGCAGGGTAAAAAGAATTTAAGCACGTGGAAGGATTAAGCCTAAATTCACGTACCTCCACTTTTACTAATTGCAGATTGTGATTTTGATGTAGTCATTCGTTTGTATGTATATGAAAGTGGCCCCCCTCTGCACCGTTCTGTAATAGTGTGACCCTTTGGCAGTGTGTTTAGATCTTGTGGGGAGACCACAACACCATATAGATAAGGCTGGTTGAATATTATCCCCATATTATTTGATATATTATTAAATGTCCTTTTTTTTAAAATTATTTTTATATGTAAGAAATATCAGCCTTCTCTTTTCATCTCTGAACATGCTCACTCGAACTTATGTTGAATATTTAGGTTGGAGAGATATATTTTTTAGATTTTATCCAAGTTAAATTCAACCAAACTTAAATTGCGAAAGTGAGATACTATTTTTGTAATCAATTAAACTCTTTTTTCTTTTTTTTTTTTAATATTTTTCTTTCTGATTACATATATAGGCATAACTTGAGAAAGAGAGAATATGGAAATAATGAGAAATACATTTAAGAATTGAGTTTTATTGGCTTCTGCTAAATATTTCAACTTAAGAATAATCAAATTATATTAACCTTCACTGTGTTTCTCTAAATTACTGTAACATATTCTCTTGTTTCAGAAAATTACAAAGAAATCTCACCCTTCCAATTTTCATCGTATTTAATAATAACCTCGATTATAACTTTTAATTTTTTTTTTGGGGGATTATTTCAATGTATACAATCTTTTGTATAAGTAAAAGTATAATTAGGTTTAAATACATTTTTGGTTTATCTAATTTCATAAAAATTATAATTTGGTCTTCCTAGTTTAGAAGCAAGTAATATTACTCTCTTAGCTTCTAAAATGATCCAATTTTATTTTTCTCTAATATGTTCATCGTATCAAATAAATAAGTGATGTTTATATGATACAGCGCAACATGTGAAAAAGATAAGAAAATCACAAGCAAAGTTTGAAAGAAAATTCAAAAATTATATTATTCAAAGTCTACCAACAAAATGTCAAAGAAGGTCTTTATATGAAGCCCTAAAAAAAATATAAAATAAAACTACATTGGAAATACATGTAAAATAAGAAAGTAATTAAAAAGCCCAAAAATCAACAAAAATAAATAAATTCATGTCTAAAACTGGACCCATTCGGGCTGCGTTCTCTTGGCCTCACATTGGGTTCTAAATAAGTTTTTTGAATTGGTATAATAATTTCTGAAATTCGGAATTGGCTAAAACTTACGCCTTTCAGAAGCGAAGTTGCTTATTTAAACTTAAATTTTTTATAATCAGACTGGTCTACATACTTGTCTATAACATGCTCCATATCATTATATCAACAAACTATTCAGTTTTACATTAAATTTTAGATGAACAATTATATAATAGTAAGGCAAAATTGAATTGTCTTTAAAAAAGAAAAGAAAAACATTATTTACTTTTGACTGGAGGAACCAAATTAAGATTTTTATGATATTATAGGAATAAAAGAATGTTTAAGTCATAAAAATATGTTTGTTTGACTTGCGCATCCGTTAGAAGGTAAAAAGTGCGAGTGAACAAGCGTAGCGAGAAATTTCGTCTTATCACAAGATGATTAGACTTTTAGAGCTGAAAGGCAGCTTGTTTCATTTTGCTCAACAGTTTACTTGAAGATATTCCATTCAGAAGTTTCTTGCCTAACAACAATCAATTGACTTATCAAGTTCATTGCAATATATATAAGCCTTTTGAAAATCTAATCTCAGAGCTATGATTAATTATTGAAGTTGTATTTAATTTTGGGAAATCACTGTCATTCTCTAAACAATAACTGTCATTGGAATTCACCGTTTCACTTCTCATATTCAAATATTGATGCCATAACAATGAATTAATGTCCGAGTGGGTTGGGCTTTGGATTTGAATATTGATTATTAATTTTAATGTGGCCGCTAAACCATTTATAATGGGATTGTCTAATTTGTTATTCAATTTGGCATCGTATTCTCAATGAGTGTTGATTTTATGTTCACAAAAACATATGTTTTTAATTATGATATAATTAATTAATTAATATATAAAATAATTTATTAAATATTACTTAAAATATTAACTTATTTAGTAATTAATAATTCTTATAAAAATATAATTTGATTTTTGCCTAATTAATAACTATGATTATAATAATAAATTTAATAAAATAATTAAAATATTATTTTATATTTAAATTGGAATTTTAACTTTGAATTCATCTCTCTCTCTCTCTCTCTCTCTCTCACAAGGGTATTGTTAGATCAGTGTGCGTTTGTCAATCAATATTAGGTCCTTTGTTGGATAATTTTAAGAGCGCATTTCCACATTAGTATATTGTATTTAAGAAAATAAAAAAAAAATTAAATGTTAGCCTGAAAGTTTGAACTCAAATATTAAAGATAGATAGCATATCTCTTTGACCACTATATCAACCTCTTCAAATTTTTACATTTGTAATGATATCACAAATATACCCCCGTGCTTTAAAGACCAAAAAAATATCGAATCAATTTATTTAGTCAATTATAAGTAAAGTAAATTATATTAATCTCTTCTAAAATTTGATTAATTTACACCTATACCTCTCTTGCTTAAAACATGTAGTAAAATTTTCTTAATATTTGATATATATTGCAAAAACTTCTCCTATTATTTATCTTTCCATCAATAAAATTAATTTTTAACACAATATGAGCCTATAATTTTGTTCTTAATATAACAATAAAGACAAGTATATAAGTTGATTTTAAGTTCTAACATGTGACTATAATTTTTTTTAATACAGTAATAAAAGTGGCTAAATAATTTTATTTTTGGAAGAAACACATATTTTATAGAAAATTAATTTTATTGATAGAAAGTAAACTAGAAAGAAGAATTTTGCAATTATATTAAATGTTAAGAGAATCAAATGATGTTTTTAAAATAAGAGAGATATTATGTGATTAGAACTCAAAGAAAGTTAGTGTATTTACTGTTATAAAAAAATATGTAAACATATTCAATTTATTTTTCAATCAAACATATTTATATATATTTATTTATAATTAATTTGATCTATTATTTTTATAGAAACATACTCAAAAGTCGAGTAAATCAATAATTTGGTCATAAAATTGTGATTCATAGTTTGTTTTAATCCTAAAAATTAATAAGTGCATGGCTTAGTCATAAAAAATAATAAATTGATATATTAATTCTTAAAGTATTAATATATAATCAATTTATCATTTTAAAGAGTTAACTTGTACTCTTGTTATGACCAAAATTAAATAAATTTAGCAAAAGTAAAAGTATTGTCTTTCATAAATAAAGTTATAACTAAAATGGTTATTTTAATATTATCAATTAGAGTATCAATCACAGGTATTGATTTTATTCCAACTATATATTCAAATGTATTAAATTCAAAATATTTGTATCCAAGCGTTGTTCGTACAAAGATTAGTGAAAAAGTGAGATGCAGCAAAAGGTAAAGTAGAAAATTTTGAAATATCCTATCAAATTTTCTTTAAATTTAGAGTAAACTTGTTTTATGAACTTTGTTAAAAGTATATTAACCTTTTCTTTATTTTTAAATTATATGCAAAGTTTTTTTAAAAATAAAAAGTTACCTAGACTAAATTTAATTTTAAAACTTTTTAATCTCTATTTTATTTTTTTAATTTAAAAAATATGTATTTAAATTATTGGATGATATTTTAATAAAAAATTTTAAGACTTTTATATTCACAAAGAGTGAAGAATGTTGCACTGTGTACATTCATTTTTTTTTGGATTGCACGAATTTTTGTGCAACAGATTCTTCTAATTAGATTCAAGTGTAAATTAATTTTTTATTTTAAAAGAATTTTGTGTATATTTAAAAATATATAAATAAATTCATATAATTTCAAAAAAAATGTAAAAAATCTGTATAATTTATTCTTAAATTTAATAAGTAAAATTTATTATTCAAATAAATCTTATATATTTAATTGAGATTTATATTTAAGTAAATTTTATAAATTCTTTGTCCAAATTTTTTTAAAATTAATCTTGAGAAAAAAAATTTAAAAAAATCAAATTAAAAGAATTCATGGGCCCCACATACCACCTATGGTAGTGGCACCATTTTTCCTCGCCCGCTTTCCCTTCACGTGGTGGTGGCGCCCAACAGTGAGCCCGTAGTTAAACTATTCTGCTGATTTGGACTCCATTTCCTCCTTCTTACTATTTCTTCCCATTTCCCACCAACACTTTGGCCCCACCTCCTCCCATAACCCCAACCCCTTATACTTATCACCCCAACTCTCCCCTTTCCCCTCCCATGTTTCAACTTCCATTTTTCTCTTTCCTCACTGTTTGTCCGTACAACATAAAATCAATTTCTCTCTCTCTCTCTCTCTCTATTAACCCTCCGCTTCTCCCACACTCCACTTCAGGCTTTAGCTCTCTCTCTCTCTCTCTCTCAACATAATCTAACAACTTCTTCTTCTCCTAGTTCTTCCCATGGAGGACTTGCTCATCTCTCCTTCTTCCTCGTCTTCTCTGGTCTCTCTCTCTCAGCCCCAGGAAAACCCACCATCCCTTCAGCAAAAGCTTCAATTTTTTCTTCAAACCCAGCCTCACTCCTGGCTCTACGCCATTTTCTGGCAAACCTCCCACGACGACAATGGCCGCCTCTTCTTGTCCTGGGCTCACGGCCATTTCCAAGGCTCCAAACGACCCGTCTCTTCTGAGCGAAGGAAGTTCATCAAAGGTCTCGGAACTCTCATCGACGACAACCTCAACGACTCCGAATGGTTCTACGTCATGTCCTTGACTCGCAGTTTCTCCCTTGCCGATTCCTCATCCTCCTCCCTCCCGGCCAAGGCATTCACCTCCGGTTCTCCGCTTTGGTTAAATATTACTGAGCACGAGCTTCAGTTTTACAATTGTGAGAGAGCAAAAGAAGCTTCCATGCACGGGATTCGAACCCTGATCTGTATTCCCACCAATCACGGAGTTCTCGAAATGGGTTCCTTCGAAATCATCGCAGAAAACTGGGATCTTGTCCAACAAGCCAAAACTCTGTACGGCTCGTCGGATCTCACCCCAAACATCCCACCCAATAATAAACAACCCACCTCAGTTCAATTCTTCGACGTCGAAGAGAACATTTCCTTCGCCGACATCGGCATTATCCCCGACGTACGGGAAAAAGAAGAAGCAGAAGACAATTACTGTGACAAATTTCCAAAGAAAGATTCCGGTCCCAAGTTCCAGCCGTACGTGGATTCCGAGCATTCGCATTCGGATTCGGATTGTCCGATAATTGAAAAAACAACGCCCAAGAAGAGAGGGAGAAAGCCTGGCCTGGGCCGCGAGACGCCGTTGAACCACGTGGAGGCGGAGCGGCAGCGGCGCGAGAAGTTGAACCACCGGTTCTACGCGCTACGCGCGGTGGTCCCGCACGTGTCGAGAATGGACAAGGCTTCGCTGTTATCAGACGCAGTGGCTTACATCAACGAGCTCAAAGCCAGGATCGAGGAACTGGAGTCGCAGCTTCAAAGGGAGCCTGCGAATAACAATAGTTGTAAGAAGGTGAAGTTGGAAACGACGGAAACGGTGGAGTCCACGGTGGACCAATCGGGCCCCAACGGCCCGGGCTGTGGGCTGGGGCTTGGGCCGGGTGGGCTGGAGGTGGATGTTAGGATTATAGGGCCTGATGCTATGGTTAGGGTTCAGTCGGAGAGCAAGAACCACCCTGGAGCGAGGCTGATGGGTGCGTTGCGTGATTTGGAGCTTCAGGTGCACCATGCGAGCATGTCATGCGTCAATGAGATTATGCTTCAAGACGTCGTCGTTAAGATCCCTCGAGGCTTGAGAAGCGACGAGGGTATGATTAAATCTGCTATTCTCAGAAGATTGGATCAGTAGATTTAATTCCCAGATCTCTTAATTCGCTAGATGTTCATAGTTCTTTTTCTTTTTAATTTAATTTCTATGTACGTTTTGTAATAATAATATCCTTTTTCCTGGTTCCTTAGTTCGCAGTCTCTGTAATTATATATCAGAAATGTAGGAAGAAATCTGAGAAGCTTATCTATTAACAGTTGGAGTAAACTACTCATAAATAACCGTTTTTTACTTCGGAAGTTTTTAAAACATTAATATATAATCTTATCATGAATTTTTTAACTATCAATTTAATATAACACTTAGCTATACTAATGAATTTTTAAAAATTTTAAGAATCAAACAAAGATAATATCTTCTATATATGGACACATCCATATTTCATAGACTTAAATAATAAATATTTACTCATATGTTTGAGTAAAAAAAGATAGAATCATATAAATTATATATATATATTGCTTCATATAAACTTTTCTGGTTCATATAGAAGCCTTTATGGTTATTCACGTATTTGTGAGCTCTTACCAAAACTGAGAGAGTCAATATTTAAATAAATATAATTTTATTATAGTTAAATTTTTTAAACTATGTATAATAAATACAAATTAGTAAATTTATATAAACTGAATATATAAAAAATATATTTATTTTATACAACACAGATTTGGTGTCATCTCATGTAGGGGTGAGCAAACTTATTTCGGCCCGATTATATATTTTTAAACATATTTTATAAATTAAAATAAGATCAGATCGGAATAATATTTCGGGTCGAGACGGGTTTTGGGATAACCTCTTGGTCCTATCGAACCCGACTCGGCCCGAGGTCTATATATATATATATATATATTTATTTATATATAAAAATATATGAATTAAATTGAAAATAATTTTTTTATGTTCTTTTTATAATTTTAACCAAAATTTTTAAACATATTTTATAAATTATAAATAATTAGAGGGGTCAAAATTTATGTTAGGGCTTTTCTAAATGTAATTATCATATGCATGTAAGAAAAATAAAATTAAAAAATACATATTTTTTTAAGTTTTAATTATTATATTTGTATTTTTTTTTTATTTTTTTCATTGAATTCATATTTTTTTATATCTATTGCATAAATTTTAAAAATATATATTAAAAAAATAATTATATACCTAAAATAATTGAATAAATATAAAAATATAAATTTTTAAAATTAAAACTTGTTCTTAAAAAATTTTAAAAAAAATTGGCCTGTGGTCCAATTGTCTCCACCCGACCAGAGACAACTTTTTTGTTCCAAAATTAAAATCAAACCAAGATTTAGGTTGAAACAAATCGCGATCCGTTCTGACTCATGTCCACCCCTAACCTCATGTGAGTTTGATGAGGTAGAATTTTGCTCCGCCCAAGATAAGCTTAAAGATGTTGGAGAAAAGGGAAGAAATTAAAGGGAAATATATATAATTTAATAAGGGTAATTTAATTTATTATTATTTTAAAAAAATTGTTGAAGTTGTGATATAATATCATTATCATCAGCAGCGTCTAGAACCTCCACGTACTGCGCAGCCACAAGAAAAAGGGCATTAGAAACATGTGAGAAAATTATGCATATGAATGGCAACTTTAACGTTGTCGTGCAAATGCGGTAAGTGAATGTCGTTTCACACTTAATTTGTTTAGAGAAGAGGGGATGAAGAGATAATTACGAAAATGGAACTAGAGATAAGATGTCTTGTTAGCTATAGAGCCTTTCAAGGACAAAACGAGAATGGAAAGAATCTTGAAAATAAAGTGGGACATGTTTTATTATGTTAGTACTATGTTGGGTTCTGTGTATCTGATGTAGCATGTGATTGGGAGTGACAAGCAGCTGGCTAAACGCCACACTCGCAAGTCATTTCAATGGGTTAGTTTGCATATGGGGAATCCTGCACCGCTCAATAATTTTAAAATTTAAGTAATTATCTTAAACTTTGTAATAAATAATCTTTTATAATTATATACCTACATCATAAAATATCATCCACCATAAACGAGTCAGTTTTTTAAAAGAAGTTAAACAAATTCTTTATACACTTTTCCGAACTCAGTAGCTTACTGACAAATTTCTCCAATACACGTTGCACTGGTTTTAGAGTTTTAATTCATCATTCATGACCTGCAAATAGACTCGTCAAATTATGGTCCCTACTGTCACTTTTGTTTTTGATATAACTATGTCTTGTAATTAATTAAATTATGTAAATTAATTAATTATTTTTCATTACAATAATTAAATTAATATTTTTGTCTCATCAAATTAATGTCCATAATCAAAATTCGGGTCCTTATTTACTAATTTAGATATAAAACTTAGGTTCGTTGAAGGATAATTCATTGTCTTTGGATTTTAATTTCTCTTAATCAAATTCCATGGTGTAAGGGTGAATACGAGCCAAGTCGGTCGGGTTTGTCCTCTGTCTCGTCCAGGCATGGCTTATTTACATATCAGGTCAGATTTCATTGGGCTTATTTATTTATTTAAATTTTAAAAGAATTTAAAATTTTGAATATTCATATCTTTATAATTATTTAATTATTTTAGATATATAATCACTTATTTTGATATATTTTTGCAATATTTATGTAATGAAAATCTTAAAAAAAATGAATCTAAAAAAATTTAAAAGAAAATATAAGCATAAAAGAAAAAATTTTAAAAAATTATAACTCAGAATATGGTGATTCATTTGAGACTTTTTTATTTTGGGTAATTTTTTGAAAGGGGAAGTAACGCAAATTGCCAAAGGCATTTTGTCTGTTTATTTTTTTAAAAAATATATGTTTATTATTTTAATTTAAAATTTTTTTTTTTCAATTACAAATTATACATTTTTTATCTCAGCCTTCTTTATTCTAAATGTGACAATTATGCTCAAAAAAGGATTAATAGAGGCATTGATCCCTTGAATATTTATAGTTTGTAATATATATATATATATATATATATAATTTTTGGCCAAAATTACAAAATAGCCTCTAAAAATAAAATTTTTATTTAAGTATCTGTAAAATTATATATTGACCTTGAAAAAAATTAACTTTTTATATAAGTTTTTTTTAATTATCATTATACATGGTTAGACCAGACTAGATAGTATAACCAACTTGATGCTCGAGCCAATTTAACAAGTTTTTTTCTTTTTATTTTTTTGGGTCAAACTATACCAAACACACTAAATTAGCTGAGGCAATGTACACCCTTATACAGCATGATATCTTAGGTGCACGCACAAGAACATATATGTAAGTGGCAAGTTATTTAACACAATTGTTTTTTACCAAAATATTCAAAAATCCTGCTATGTATTAACTATGATAGTCATTTGACGATAAATTGTTTATTATATATATATATATATATAATAAACAAATATGTGATATGTCATCAAATATATTATCATTTGTTTGAATCTTATTTATATTAATCTCTTAAGACCAAGTAGTTAAGAATTTTTTTTTTGGGTGAGTATATGATAATTTATTTAAAAAAATTAATTAAAATTCGCAGAAACTAAATCGAATATACCTGAATTGACAAGTCATAACTCTTAACCTCTATAGCCAGACAAGTGGATGGTAACCCTTCAGGTATAGGTCTCCAGAGCTACATCTGTATCAGATATATTAGTGGTCCTGCTGGTCCAAACACCACAAGGGGAAATATATTGTATTTCATTGATCTTTACGGAGGATCTTAACTTTTGAGTCATTGTTAAAGTTAGAACATCAGAAAGAAAATATATTAATTTGAAAATAAGACTTAAAATAACCCTGCTTTTATTCATAACCTACTCAAACCCCAAATTTTTTTTAATTAGAAAAAGAACAATAAAAATTATGTAATTAAGATCACGTAAATTATCACATGCTCGAAATTATAGATTTTATGCAAAGGGGGAATGAACCCGCAGTTACATGCATCCCTCCATCCGAAAACCATTGAAATATTTTTGCCCCCATCAATGTAGCATACCTGTATTTCTGGCCTTACACATAAATAATTAAATGCTTTGAACATAGCACATTTTACGTTTTGTACATAAAGTCAAGTATATAAAGCACGTGGATATATATATATATATATATATATATATATAGATTGATTTGGCACATGAAACACGATACGTACCAAATGATTTTGAACTTCATAACTTATTTAGGTGTAATAGTAAGCTACACCAAATGATGGCATAATCATGATTCAAATTGCGTAAAGATACAGAGCAATAGTACAATTATTGATGAACTGCTAATTAAAAATCTGTCCCTATGATGTTTATTTATCCTACGATTCAGTGATTTGAAAGGCATCACTCATTAATGCGAAGATTGCTCTCCTCCATCTTCAGTAGACTTTTCATAAAGTAATTTTGTTTTAACCGTTAAATGAATTTCAAAGTTTTTATGTTAAAATTTTAATTCCTAATTTAATTAGTAAAATATTAAAATGAAAAAAAAAATTGAAGTAAATATTCTATTAGTGAATAACTTATTTTGGAAGACTCTGGAGAATAATCTGTCTTCTCCACTCAAAAGCAGCCGGCCAATAATCAAACTGCTAAATCAATAATATCAATTTGAACTGTTATTTTATGCACCCTAATGATGAAGGGGTATGAGATCATCTCTTGCTATAATTTCAACCAAAGGGGGTCAGCAAATTTTCAAAGAATCAGGCCAAGTTTGAATTCATGCACGAATGGATCTTGAGAAGATTAGATGTCTACCTAATTAAGCAAGCTCATATCTAGTTACTATTGGCTTAAGAGGAATTAATAATGGTTTAAGTTTCTAGTTATTCTTCCCAGTGCAAGGTGATCAACTTCCTGTTATTCAAAGAAACAGAAACACCATAAAACAAGGCATCTCCAATATGTCAAAATTAATCGCCTAAGATTAATTAAGTCAAGAGTTAAAAATGTCAATTAGTCCAAGTAGAATCTCCCTATTAATTTGGATAGTAATAGGTTCGGTTTGATTCAATTTTAAATCAAAACCAAATTGAATCAAATAATTTTATTTTCAACAATATGGGACTATATGGTTTTGTGTAATTCATTTGGTTTAAGTTTGGTTTGATGTAGTTCAAACTTATCATGACACTTTATCTAACTCTATATTTTCAAAAATTTTAGATTTACATGTATTTTCTCTACATTTATAAGGCTAAAACCATCAAATAGTTTTAAGAAGTTTAAAAATATAATTTTATACTAAATGATCAATCCCAAATTCCTACTCAATGGAAAAAAAAATTTACATAAGACTTTGGTTCAATTAAAATTGAATCAAATCATTAAAAACTAATAACTGAACCGATATAGTTAATTTTGACATGTTAAAAATTGAACCAAACTAATTTATTTTATTTTTCATTAATTTAGTTTAATTTCGTTTAATTTAATTAATTGGTTCAGTTCAATTTTAAAGATGGCTACTCTTAATCACCAATTGCAGAGTATGTCAATTTTTTTGGTATCACGTACTGTCAAGAATATTTTTGAACTTGGCCTAAACTTATATCATCAAATAGTCTTAAAAGCGTAAGATGTAATTCCTCACACCCTCTTGGTGCATTTAAATTTGTACTCTCACGTTACTGTCTAAAAGAATTGAACTCATGTAGTTAATATTAAAAGCATATATTATCATCAATTTGGATCAGTTGGGGCTTGAGCAACTTTCAAATACCAAGGGTCTCTGACCCAATACATATATATATATATATATATATATATATATATATATATATATATATTCCCTTATCAATGAGTTAGCTCTATGAATAGCATATGTCAATTAAGCATCACCATATGAACATAGAAATCAATGAGCATAACATATGTATGATATGCCAATAATATCCCATAATTACATCTTTTCGCACACACATATAGAGCCCCATACTAATAGATATATAATTGTTTACAAGGACGGATCTAGGATTAATTTTGGGGGCAAAAATTAAAAAAATTAACATGTTCATATCTATAAAATAGATATTGGTTTAATAATTAGCAACATCATCGATACATAGAGTAACTCTTATTTAATATAAAAAGATGCATATATATTGCTGGACCAAGATTTCACTCATCCCTTGTATTTAAGCAATGCCCTTGCTACTACAATGAATTTTTTTCCTTTATTGAGAGGAATGTTCTTGACCAAGGAAAAAATATATATTATTTTGTTTTTTGGGAATGCAATCCTAGTATATTGACCCAACCAACAAATCAATAACAACTTTTTATGCTCTGTATACCCAATTTAAAACCATTACCCTATCAAACCCCCCCCCCCCCCCAAAAAAAAGAATATCCTTAAATTTTATATAAATTAACTGTTGTGCAGAGGTTAAAAGATAGGAGAGGATCGAGTATGTGTAAAGACTAACTACAAAAAATAGAGATTACATAACAGTGAAGCATCCCTTTTTGCTAATGATTATATAATAGTTACAAAAGTATGGGACCGCCAATGTTTTTTCTTTTTCTTTTTTTCTTGTGGGGGGGGGGGGGGGGGGTGGGTCTGTCTATTGTATTCTAGTTATATTAATTATATATTTAGATACTATTTGGTCTTATCATAATCTTATATTTATTCAGATTTTTAAAAACTTAACTACTATTTTTGCAATGAGTTAATTAACCATGGTCTATGCTTCAAAATCTGTCATCACAAAACTTTAAAATACAATAAAAATTGAGCAGAATAGTTAGGGAATGTTGTCTCACCTTTTCATGTTTGATGCTTAGAGTAGCCGCAAAATGTAAAATCTTAGCTTATCCTTTAAGACTGTTTATTAAATACGTAAAATCTTAGCTTATCCTTTAAGGCTGTTTGTTAAATACGTCGACTTAAAAATTTAAAAAAAATTAATGAAAATTAGAAAACAAATAAAATTTAAGAAAGACGCGAACTGTTATGTGAATATAAAATTATCAAGTCAAAACTCATGAAAAATCAAAAGATAGTCAAATTTTGAGTTTTAGATAGAAATGCTAATTATGATATAATTAACATGGAAAATTCGAGGGCTCAGATAGATAAATAACCATTTGAGCATAATAGATTAATATGAGTCGGTTCACTTGACAAAAAGAATTTGATAAAAGTTACACATTCCAAAGTGGATCTGAACCAAGCTAAAAAGAAATATTGAATATTTTCTTAATGTTTTAAACTTAAGCACCCGTTTGGTAATCCTTAGGTAAAGGAATTATCTTTACATAACTTTTGTATAATATTTATTATATCTTTGATATTATTACTTAATAATATTTTATTTTTTTAATAAAGATACAACAATTAGTTTTATATTTAAAATTACTTTTTTCAATCCCTTCTGTAATTTTATATATATATATATATATATATATATATATATTACGTTCTATGTAGCAAATTGCCCTTAGTATTGAAGTAATATATATTATATCAATTTGTACACCCAAAAAGAAATCAAGAAAATATCGTCACAAAGTACGATTTGTAAACGATGAATAATGAGATTTTAATTTTAATTTCTCATGTATGATCGAAAATACACCAAACAAAGGAACCTTTAATTCAAAAAAGGATTAAAAAATACGAGATCAAAAGAAAATTATTGAAGATATAAATAGAAATATAGTAAATTTAACTTAAGGAATTGACCTAATAATAAGCACGAGCATATATGTGATAAGAATTTGTTCTTTAAAAAAAAAACATTTTTCGTTAAAAAAAAAGATACAATTATTCATCTGTAAAGGTGGATTAATTTGCTCATGTGATATATGTTAGTAGTCATACTCATAACGAATGCTCCATGTCTCCATTACCTCAAAGCTTCGTAATCAAAAGCGCTGATACTATTTGAACTGTATTTTTACACTAACAGGGAGGGCTTCGTTGTATCATATCTCTTGGTATGACATCGCAATCAAAGTCAATCAAAACCTTGTCACTACTTTTTCAATGAATCATATCAAATGTTTGATTTTCCTTGTTTGATGGATGATTAGATAGGTACATTGGTAAAGGAATAATAATTGATGCTTCTTGTTTTTCCTTCTTCTGGGAGGGGAGTAGTAGTTAAACTCGTAATTTAAAGCAACAGAAGGACAATAGAATGTATTAAATAAGACATTTTATTAATGAACCTAGAGGCCGATTGCCTGCATAAGGAAAAAGGAGATTTGGAGGTAATTTTGTTATATTGCTTATTATGTTGTTGTTATTAGTATTTAATAATATTTGTCTTTTTTATTAATTTTTTTAATATAGAGGTATGAGGGGCATTTGTTATATATTTTATTCACATTTATATTTTTTCTATTTTTATATTTAACAATTCTGCATACTAAACAATTTGTTAATGTGTCATTTTAAAGAGAGTTGTTAGACCTTGCAACTGTACTGTTCTTGAATTATTGTCAAATTGCTTGGAGGGTTCCAGGGTGAATTCCTTTCTCTATTAAGTGGAATCAATTAATTTGTCATCAATTACAAGGCTCAAGAGGTATTAAAGACACATAATAAGATTTAAGTAACATTTTTTAAATATTTATTATTAATTTTTATAATTAAAACATAACATGTGTAAGATTTTTTCTTAAGATCCGATCATATATTGTTGTGTTATAATTTTTTTATAGTTTTATTGAGGATTTTAATATTAAATACACCTAAAAAATAATTCCTAAATTTTATTTAATTAGGATAATATGTGTAAGTATAATTTTTTATATATTTGTTATTAAATTTTTTTAATAGAATTATGATACATTGACGAAATATTTTTTTTAAAAAAAAAAAGAGTAAAGAATATGCTACATAGTTATAGAAAAAATCAATATATATATATATATATATATATATATATATTAAGATGATGTTAAATGTATATAGGATAAAGCATAAGTAACTTTCTTTTAAGTGTTTATTATCAGATTGTTTAAGAAAAATAAAATATAACAACTTAGCATCACATTATTATTGCACCTATAAAATTATGCCACATTTCATTGAAGAATCCAATAATAAACGCTCAAGAATTGCAAATCTTTCTTAAGTAAGCAACGCCTACTAGGTCATCTATAATTACCACTCTCACAAAAAGGGTATACAACTTTAATGTGTTGGAACCCCTAGTCTGGTGTCACAAAATCATTCGTAAGTGTGGTTTATAAATAACGTAATTTGTTATCAATTACTCCAATAAAAATATAATATGTGAAAAATTTTAAAACTCAACACCACTTTATTATTGTGTATATAAGTTTAAGTCACATGTCGTTGAAAAATCTAATAACAAACATTTATAATTACACTTACAAAATAAGTATACAACTGTATGGAGGCCCTTGAATCTTTATGGTGACAAACTTATTTATAAGTGTTATCCACAAGTGATGCTCTAGATACTGCCTAAATTTTTTTCTTAACAAATATTTAAATAATTGGGTGTAGGATTTTCTTTTCTTAAGATTACAGTACTCAAAATGAAAGAGAAGATCTTGGGGTTTAAGGAAACAATACCATTCGTCCCAATGGACTTTGGACAGGCCCAAAATTATTTAACTGTTTTTAATATCATTTAAAAATCAAATTACAATCTAACATTAAAATTTAACATTAACTTAACTTTTATTTTTATATTAAAAATAAAATTCTAATTTCATATTATAAAAGATATTGAATTTATTGATACAAAATGAATTAAAAGAAAAGTTTTTGTAATTTATGTCATATGTTAGGAAAATTAAATGATATTTTTAAAGTTAAAAAAAGATTAAATATAATTTAGTCATATCTCAAAAGAAGATAATATAATTTCCACATATATCTTTATACACAAACTTGATCACATTGTTGCAGCAAACTGATTATTTTGTCATGAAATAAGATTAGAAATTTTAAATATATTAAGAATACCCTTTGTTTTAATTAAGCTTACCGCTTGCTTGATCACGTGTATGCATTCTCCAAAAACCCTTTAAATCAGTAAGTAAAGAATTTATGGTGTGTTTGGTTGTGTGATGTAAAAGTAAAAAGAATATAAAATATGAATAAATGAGATAAAAAATAATTTTTATACTTCTACCTTTAAAAAGATATTCTGATAGTTAAAATGACAATTTGATAAATAAAGTAAAAAAAATAAAGATATAACAAACATTATACAAATTATGTAAAAGAAATGCATTCACCTTTCAGTATAGCAAACAAAGCTTTACTTTTAAGCAAAACCAAAAAAAAATCACTAACCATAATAACAAAAAAAAAATCATAATCCCACCATCGTCTCATCTCATCTGACTGTTCTCATTGTGCATGTTATTAGGGGTGAACATGAACTGAGTCAAATTTTGACCTAACTTAATGTCCAACTTAATTTTAATTAAAACTCGTTACCTAAACTTTGGCCTAGCCCGATTCAGTGTTGGGCTGCCTAATTTTTTTTTCTTTTGATATTTATTGTAAGAATTATAAAATAATTATAAAAAAATTTTATAAATCCTTATATAATTATTTTACATATAATATTTAAGCTAAACCAAGCCACTGTAACCCTTAAAGCCAACCTAATGCCTAATCTAACCTAGTCTTATGACCCAATCTAACCTTATTTTTTCCTTCTTTTGGCCCAACCAAGGCTCACTGAGCCTCAAGACCTAGTGTTCACCCTTATATATCACTACCCTACACTAATTCTGATAATCACATCACTAAAGGGACCATTTGGTAGCTTTAAAAAAATCTTTGTTTTTTTGGCATAATATTTATTAATAATTTTTTTCTATTCATTAATCAATAACATTTATTATTTTTTAAAATAAAAACACATTTTTTTTATTTTCTATTTCCTATTTATTCCTCACAAATCTGTGTGCCAATCAACTCTAAAAGTTATCAACTTTCTTTTCTTTTTTTAGGTTTAAGGAAAAAAAAAACTCTAAAGTCAAAATCTTATACTTTATTTGGTTAAAAGATATAATGATAAATGAAATGTAAAATATAAAGACAAAATAAATGAAATAAAAAATAACTATTTTAACCCTCTTTTTAGAAAAATAATTTGATAAATAAAATAATAAATATAAAAATATAATAGACATTACACAAATTATGTAAAAAAATTATATTTATATTACTGTAAACCAAACGGAATCTTAGAAGAGAATGAATAAATTGTATGAATAAAAATCAAACATTTGACATCAGACTCCCATTAAACTGGCGTTTTCACTACATTAAAAACGCCAACAAAATTTAACTCACGGTTTAATGTCCATCATCTTCATAAAAAACAAGAAACCACACGCTCAACACCACCCAAGAAACCCCCCTCCCCTTTACCAGGTTCAGAACAACTAATGTACAAGAGCTCCTTAAGCACCAGCTCAACAATTCCATTTTCTCTTCAGATTGCTCCTGAAGTGCAAGTTCTAGACCAAATAAAAAAAGGAGGCTGAACTAAATTTTGACTGCAAGTTCATCCGGCAAGAGTTCTTATAAATATACAAACATAAGGAAGCAAAATTCTAGACAATCAGCATGCAATTCAAGTAAACACAAATGTGAAGGACAAGGTAGTACAAACTTCCAACTCTTCCCCTTCCAGTTGATGCGAACTCGGCTGCATGCCGAGACCCTAACAACACGTCACCTACCTAATCAGTTAAACACAATCTCTTTGTCCTTTGCTTGACCTATGGAAGATCATAAAATCACAACGGTCAAACCTTGAGGAGAAACCTATAGTATCATCGACAATCACAGTAATCTTATAGAATGCTACATGATGATAGCATGTCACTTAGCCTCTTCTGACCCCTTCAGATTAAGATGATTCTCCATCACCCCCGGTGTTATGCCCAGCAGCTGAGCTGCCCTGGCCGTTGCCACCAGCTGTCCCTGGCTCAGACACTTCTTGCTTGTTTCCTCCGCGTAGGTCATTTGGACCAGAAGTTGAAGGTGGGCCACCACTGCTGCCACCTACAAGAGCAGCCTCGTGCATTGGATGCATGCCATTATTTATTCCCCCAGGTCTCATTCCCATTTGCCCTTGGATTGCCTGTGGGTGTAGCTGCTGCTGTTGTGGATCCTGCATTTGATGTGGGTTACCAAATTGCAATGGCATCTTCGGGGGAAAGATACCTTGTTGCTGAGCCATTGCGGCGGCCTGAGGGTGTTGCATATAGTATCCTGGCTGCATTGCTGGATGTGGGGCCATCTGCGACAGTTCAAACAAAGCAACCAAACCGAGGTTAGCAGTAACTGATAGACTACCAAAGGACTAGCTATTAGGGATGTTCAAAACTAATCACTAATCTACACCGATCACACCAAACCAAACGGCCAAAAAGCCAATTAACATCAGTTGGAAACTTTTGGTTAGAGAATAAGCCAAAGTAAATCAAACCGAATTCAATGGTTAGGTTGAGTTACTGCAGAAAAAATGAATAGGTCCAATATTTTTAGTGAACAGATTGATTTGGTTAGGATGCAAAAACTGATCAAACCAAACCGATGACCACCCTTACTAGCTATGCTCAATTTTAACCTGTGGAGGCATGGTTGGTGTTTGTGGCTGAGCATCAGCAATTGCGGCTAAATACATTAAATTCTTTTGAAGCTGAGCTTGGTACCTGGGACACCAAAATATCAGACGACCAGTACATGAAACCATGCTAGATACATGCATACACACAGAGAATAATTAAAATTATAGTCAATAATATTACATTCAATTATAAATAACATAGTCATATAACATACAAAAGCAAGCAATATGATAGTTGTCTCACTTAAAAAATTCTAGCTTATAAAAATTGAAACAACAACGAATGCTTTATAGAGCAGCTTTACTAATTTCAATCCACACTGTTCTTTCATAGACATCACAGAACCTGCCTGTTAAGATTAAAAATGAAAAAAGCACCCAAAAAAAAAAAAAGAAAGAAAAAGGGAAAACTTGAACTCACTAGATATAAGATATCCCCATTTTTTATACGATGACAAAATCTTGATATAAAAAATTTTGTTAGGAGGCTTAGGCCAGAGCTCCCGTCAGATAAAGCTCCTAAAATCTATAATTAGACGGATATAAATTATGTTTTGGCTCAGGGAAGAATGAGATACTGTGCTTACCACAAACATAGCACTAAAAAAAATTAAGACTAAGTCAGTGAGAATAAAAAACGTGCAGTCACAATCAAGAAGTCACTTACTGGGCACATTCAGCAAGTTTTCCAAGATTTTGATTGTCCAATATTGCCAGAATCAGCTTCTTGTTCTCATCAAGATACTGCATCGTGTGTCACATTAGGAAATTCAAATTATGCAAATTCACTGCCTATTTGGGCATAATCATGTCATCTCGATGGTTTCAAGCAATAATTATCGTGACAAGCAGAAACAAAGAAGATATAGTTAATGAAGGGAAAGGGGGGAAAAAACTTTAAGTAACTTCAAGTTCTAACCTATCAATTGACCCGACAAATATGGAACAAATGAATGATTTCACAACAGCTATCTTTACAGAAAAAGTGTTTAGCAACCATCTTCATATTTGGAAGCTTAGTTTACCATCACATCCTATCCCTTCATCAGGCATGATAAAACTCAATTATTTGCAGCAACCAAACAATAAGTGAAAAGATTTAAACCCCCAAGAAAACAATGTCACCCATCTTTTCAACTAACAAATCAGTCAAATATCTGCCTTTTTATGCTAAGTGTAAAACCATTTCCATTGATCATAGACAACCCCTGCACAAGGGTGTCCTACAGCAAGAAACTTTAAAAAATACGAGAAATTCCATGATAATTGAAAAATCAATACCACATCACAGATCTACCATTTCATGAACTACAATTGATAAGAAATTAATCTTTCCAAAGAACAACAGAAAAAATGATAAACCTAGGTTGCAAATAAAGAGGAAAAGAAAATTTTGCCAGTAGCCCTCCATGCCACTAGATCCGATTATCACTGGCTAAGGATACATCTTACCTGCATCTCCTTTGTTCACAATAAACTAAATGAACATAGATGCTCTGCATAATGTCACAAGGTAGAGCAAGACACATCCAAGTCAGACATTGCGAAACAACAAGGCAGCCTAAGACAAGGTTCACCAGATATGATATTATAACACACACGCACGCACGCACGCACACGTACACGTATTTGAAGTTTGATTATAGAGCTTAAATACACTAATCTGATTTTCAAAGATCTCGAAATGTATATACTTCTAACTGATATATTAACAGAGAATAAATGAATTAGAATTGTGACGTCAAATAGATGCACCTGTTGTGCCCTTTTCCTTTTCTTTATTTGGTGTACAAGAGATTCACTAATTGACAAAAACCACTCTTATCACAAACCTCCTGAACGGAATTGTATCTCCAAGATCATTTATATAAAATTCATTATTTCATCTACTAGAGTATATGCACCAGTTACTTGTTCAAAACCATCCCTTAGAGTCATCTGTCCATCAGTTTCAGACTCACGTTCTGATACTTAGCTCTTATCATGAAGAATTTAAGTAAAAATGCACATTAAAAATTACTCCAAAACAGGGAACTCTCACAGTAAATTTCAGTTTGCCCTCATGTGATTTTGCCCAAAATCAGCCCCCCCCCCCCAACAAAAAGAAAAGGTTTAAAGTATCTCAATCAACTCCCTTGTGGGCATCATGGACGGATCTGGGATTTAATTATTGGGGGCAAAAATTAATAAAAATTAACATGTTTATATATAAAAACTTTAGACTAAAAAGTATTTATGTAACGTACTTTATTATAGTTTACCGAAATTGAGCATAACACTTTTTTATGTCATAAAATTCATCAATAATTGAATCATCTTGTAAAAAAGGATGAAAATTGGAAGGAAAAATTATACTTTTGGTCCATACAAATTCACTTAATTTTCAACTCAGTCCCCATATTTTAAAAATTTGTAACTGAGTCCTTATAGTTTAAATAATTTTTAATTTAGTCCATCCCAGTATACTTTTTACAATATACTATCTAGCTACTTTGAATATGCATGATTTAAATTAATTCCATCAAGTTACTTCAGTTGCATCAAATGCCATATATGTAAGTTAATTTAACTTCCTTATTTACTTTTACCACTTGGTATAAACAATACATATTCAATTTGTTAAGATAGCATATTTGGTTATATCAGCAAAATTTAACTGAATACTAAATTTAACAATAGGAAATAAATTTAAAAAAAAAGTTAAGTTATAAGGATCCAATTACAAATTTTATATTATAAGAACCAAATTAAAAATTGAGTGAAACTATAACACCAAAAGAATAATTTAAACAAATTTCAGTAAGAGTCTTAAGTTGAATCATCTTTTGAAAAAAAAAAAAGCCTGAACCTGAAGTGTTGTTACAAGCAAACAAAACACAGATAGCTAATGGTAATTTGGGTTGGCCATCAGATAAACACACAACAGCTATGAAAGAGTCAGTGACACCAACATTATGCAATGCAAGACAGTGACCTATCTCTTTCAATAGTGGGGGGGCAAGGGTGAGAGGCAAGCAAACCTCACCCCCCCCCCCCCCCCCAAAAAAAGAGCCCCCCTGTGCATCCATCACTGGTGGGTATTTAACCACCCCGTGATATTTTACAACCAAATTTTAATAAAAATAATCGTGAATGTTAGAACAATGAACTGTTTCATTGTTAAATGTCCATTTCACTAACATATTGAACACTTTCACATTGTTATGAGGCTATTGCTAGGATTAAGTGGACATTTACAATTTCAAAATATCAATTTAATCCCAATAGTAGCAATAAAGTAGTATTAAATTGTTGCTGGTATAATTGAAACATCCAACAATGATATTGTTTATTATTTTAATATTCATCCGATCATTTATGTTAAAATTAAGATCGAGAATATCAGAAGCTAGTTAGGTGATAATTGAAGAAACCGCATGGGATTAGATGACAAACTTAAAGACAAACTGATTTTGGACCAATCCACATGTTACAAAAACTACAATCCACATGAACCCACAAAACATTATCATTAGTTCATTACCATAATAGATCATGAAGACTTCTAAGCTGGGTATACCTCCCAGCTGTCGTTGCAGGAAACTTACGAAGTTATGAAGGGAATGGTAGGACTATAACAGAAGTAAAAAGGATACCTTCTGAATCTGCTCGGTAGTTATGTTTGTAGGAGGAAATGAAGGCATCATAGGAATCATTTGTGGTGTCTGTTGCATCTTCTGCCCTAGTTATTTGCACTGAAATTTACAGGAACAAAAACCCTAATTTTACCAATTAATACCCCAAACCCAAATGCAAATACGTTGAGATGGGTAAATAAAACGACAAAAAGAAGAGAAAAGACAATAACTTTAGAGAAAAGATACCTGGGTAGGAAGTAGGTGAGTGTGGGAAAGATTACTGGGATAGGATTCTCAGGATCCTTCGGATGTTGACGAGGTTTCTGGAATTTCAAGACAAGCAAAACAATAAAAATGATCAAATATATTATTTATGGTACTTCACTGGAAAAATTTCACCAAACCAAATCAACTTACTAGATTCCGGGTGCTTCGGGTCGTTGCCAACTCCAGAGACCGAGTTCAACAACCGCTTTATAGAACCCCTGTCCTCGTATTCTCCTGTCTGAGTCCGATGGTTGCTTCGTTTGAGCCCGGTTCGGACTACGGTTTCTTGTACCGTAGCACAACGTATGGATAATTGAACGAATGAGAATTCTTTTATTAGATTCGATTAATTTATTTTATATTACATTATAGGAATCGAATCATGATATTATCCATGTTCTTATTCCACTCTTAGCACTTGAGCTAACCCAAGTGGTATTAGATTTTATTAATGATCCCTCGGAGATAATGAAAGCTACCCAATTCAAAAATATAGAATAAAATATTTGGGTTAACAATCCAGACTTGACCCTTGTTTAGTACATTGAATGTTAATATAAAAATGAATAATAATTATCATATTTCAACTTAAAAAATAAAGTAATTTATAATAATAATAACAAAAATATTACGTTTATTTTTTTTTTTCTATCATCCTACCAAACGGCTTTTAGTTAAATTTGAATTCCATTAATCAATTTTTGTAAATTTTGGTAAAGAGTAATGCTTGTGTGTACCACAGTGTTGGAATAGACCGACGAAAGTATGTTTCTGAAATTATAATGACGGATAGTTATTACTCAATAATTATTAAATATAAAATAATATTTTATTATGTAATTATTTAAAATATTAACTTATTTAATAATTAACCATTTTAAAAATTAATTTAATTGTTATATAATTAATAAATAAAATATAATAATAAATTTATTAAAATAAGTAAAATATTATTATATATTTAATAATTATTGCACCAGCGAATGTGATATTTTAAAAAAATATAATATAATTACTCAGTCAAATAAATAGCTTCACATTCAAACAACTTGAAAGGAAAGCATATAATAAAATATTTAGCCCAAAAAAATATTAAGAATAAGCTTTGTATCAAATTATTTTTTAGCGATAATTTTCTTTTGAAAACTTAATATTACATTGTTAATTCAAAAAAAATCAACGTGTGACAATTTAATTACATATTATAACAATATTATTTAAAATTTATACTTTTTAATACATGGTAATACTCTAAACTAAACCTAGAAATTATAGATTCTTGAGATCCATTCACACTTTTGATGGCAGTATCACAATTATGACTCCAAAAAGATTGGGGTTTTTTTCTTTTTATCATAAAGGAAATACAAATTCTTAAAAATAAGAAGTGAAAAAAGGGTAGGGATAAGGATGAAACCTACATGTATACAAATTTTTTGACACTTATATTAATAAAAAAAAATATCACTTAAACTAAAATTCTTGGACCAGGAAAAAAACGAATTTAATAGAAGAAAATAGTGTTTTTTTTCAATAAATTTTAACAATGAATTGGAGAGAAAAAAAGAGGATTGTATAGTATTAATAACTACCTTTAATTTAGGACTGTTGATGAACGCATAAATTTGGACAGAGAATGAGTCTAGGTAGTTAATTAATTGAAATGGATCTTTTAAAGTTTTCTTTCTTCTAAAGTGTTGAAGTATCTCACATTTTCTTTTAACATGTACTTTTTTTATTTATAAAACTTTACCTTCTTTGTCTCTTGTTTCAAAAAGATCATTTAAGATTTTCGCTTTAGAAATCCTGATTCACTGTTTGATAATTATGATATTATTTCAGTTAATAATAGTAATTTTAAAAAAATTCAAATTCACCAAAAAAAACTTAAAAATATGAGTTATTTATATTTAATTTATTTATTGACTTTTTTCACTCAAAATCACTGTTAGAACACTTGAACTTGGGGGAAAAGAATGCAAAATATGATTCTTTTCTCTTTTTTTTAATTGAAATGAAAAAATTAACGTTTAACAATATTTAAATAAAACAAGTTTTTATTTTCAAAATGTTCATAAATAAAATATTCGATTTCTCATTATTAATGGGCATCAAATATCTTCCTTTAATTGCATTCTAAAAGAGAGAAAATAATAATAATAATAATAATAATAATAATAATAATAATAATAATAATAATAATAAAACCATTACTTAAGCATTAAAAAAATTATACGATTAACAATTACAAAAATAAGCGAATATGTTACTAAAAACATGGGAAAAAATATACTATCGTCAAGAAGTTTTTAAATTAAATATAAAATTTGACTTTCTTGTCAATAAATAAAACTTTAAATCGAGCAAAACTACGTTTGATAAGATGTTAATAAAGGTATGTAAAAAAAAAACAATTAAATAACACCTATAAACACATAATAAAATTATAAATAACATTATACTATAAATTACATTACATTCCATTATCCCAACATTTCCTAAGTTGTTTAGTTGTCCATTTGTAAAACTAAAGTGAGACTACTATTAAAAAAAAACTAAAGTGAGACCTCCGCAGGGGTACTCTTTTTTGCCTTTTTCCTCCCTTTTGAGCCATAAAACTATCAAAAAGATGATGATTAATGAACTTTCTTGCAAACAAGGAAACATAACTTTTGGTGAAATATATGTTTTAATTATTTAGTTTTTGAATTTTAAAAACATATAACTTCATTTTTAAAATTTTTTATTTAATACTTATTCATCTTTACTAATATATATTTTAAGAGTTAATGAATAATAAATTTAACAGTTTTAAAAACTAGAATGTATATTTTTTAAGATTTAAAAAGCACATAATTATAACATTTTTTTAAAGGACTTTTCAATTATAGACATTTATAATATATGCATTGTTTGGTTTGAGAATTTTAAAAGTCTGAGCAAAGGATAGGTGCTCTCCTTGTTTGGTATGAAAAAATTAAAAAGGAGGGGTCCCCTCCCCTCCTCTCCAAAAGTAGGATTTTTGGAGGGGAAAAAAACTTGTGTTTAATTTTGACTAAATTACTCCCAATATAATTTTAATATCCCACTTTTGCTTTCATTAAAAATATAATATAGATTTTATTTTTTTTAGTGGGATTCAAGATAATATTTTATGAAAATAAAAAATATTTTTTGAATAGAAATCAAGAAAAATTATTTTCTATAATAGAAAGCAAGAAAAAGCCTTTTTTATAAAAAAATATTTTAAAAACAAAAAAAATTAATTCTAAGATCATAAGAGTATAATTATCTATTTAATTTTATCTCCTCTCTCCTTCCCTCTTTAACTAAATAAGGTTTCATTAAAATTTATCTCCTCTCCTTTCTTTCAGATTAACCAAACAAGGTATCGTTAAAACTCTTTTTCTCCTCTCCCTTCCATTAAAATCTCTCTCCTCCCCTTCCCTCTCTTTGATTGAACCAAACACTATATTAGAGATTAAATAATGAAAGCATGTGTTTCAAGTTTCAACCACAAGAAAAAAGAACTAAAATTCTTTTAGGTTAAAGTGTATTATAAGAAAAAGTGACATAATAAATATAAGGGTAATAGATGTGGGGTTGATACAGATAAATTACATTGAAACTTCATTCATTATGTTGGCTTTTAGATATAGAAGGATCTACTCATTAAAAGAATACATTTTCTCAATGAGATGTTAGAAAAGAATGGAATGAAGTAGGAAAAATAAATAAATAAATAAATAAATAAGTAGGTAAATTAGAAAATAACATATTTTTATTTTTATTTAAAAAAATAGTAAAAAGAAACAAATATTACAAAAACTTTTATCATCCCCGGTTGATTTACTTGCTGGTACCAAATGGGGCATTTGGGTGATGGGTTGCGATTTGGACCCGACCCGAATGAAGGTTGCCTTCCCTGCGAGTTTCCCTCTCAGAAGTCCAGATTTTGGTCTCACACTCACCCCATCAACTTCTGATCAAAGTCATCCAAATTCCGAACACAGAAAACCTCAATCCTGGCTTCGGATATCTGGAGACGCCTATTTCCGGCACGAACAAGAAGACCCTTCGCAGTGCCAAGCATCCCCCGTGTTGGAATTGGCCGACGAACTAATCCCATCGCCGGCATGGATTTTAACCTCTTCAAGTTGTGCTCTGGCCTCAGAGTTCTTGGCTACTTCATGATCCTATTGTTCGCCGCTATCGTTGCGGTTACTTACTACGCCGTCGTTTTCGCCACCTGGGGCCCCCTCTTGTTCCATGGTGGAGTCTCCTCGTTCTTGGCAATTGCAATAATCACAGCATTCCACATCCTGGTGCGTTTGCCAAAATCATGTTTTGTTGATGAAAAATTGGATCGTTTGACATTTTGGTCTGAGATTGCAAAGTGGGAGTGGAAATTGATGGTTGCATGTAGAAAGAAGGGGTTTTGTTTTTAGTCGTGCCCTGCTATTAGAAAATTGAGATGCTACGGTGCTGAATTTTCTTTGGGTATTGTTACTGCTCTTCTGTCATTAGCAGGGTGTAAAACTTTAAACTTCTATCATTAGTGGAAACTGGAAATTATATTTGTATATAATCATTCACTGAGTAAGGACTAAGTTGCAGCTATTCTTAGTATGACAGAATTCTCTACCGAGAATGCTTGATACATGAATCATTTTTTAAATAGCAATGTGATATGAGAGAATGAATGCAGGTACAATGATGTACGAATATTTGACTAGATCTATGGTTTCAACTTTATTTGGGGCATTAGATGTGTCGTGGATTTCGTTTATACAGTTCACCATAGAGAAGTCCATATCTCCTATGTACAAGTAAAATGAAGTTAAGGCTATTCAATTTCATTTGTAACATAATAATCACTTCCACTTGTTTTGGGTACTTTATTTACACTGCTGCTGCTGATGTGTGTGCGCATTTTCAATTTGCAGCTTATACTGTTAACCTGGTGCTACTTTATGGTAGTATTCAATGATCCTGGTTCTGTCCCTGAAAATTGGAGACTTCTATCAGAGGAGGAGAGTTTAGAAGCTGGTATTCCTACAACGTCGTCAAATCTTGTTGCACCTGAGACTTCAGCTTCTGCATGGTCTTCTTCTGATGGATTGGAAAGAAGACGAGAAACTGGATACTGTAGTCGATGCCAAAATGGCAAGCCACCACGTTGCCATCATTGCTCAATTTGTATGTGACTTCAGTGTCTCAAATTCTATTTTCTGATATTGCTTGACAGCTTCTCTATGCATACTTCTTGCTCTGAATTTTATATATATTCCCTATTTTTAGTGAATGAGTTATTATTTATCTCAATGATAACTTAAGGTAATATAATGGAAGATAAAACCATCTTAGTTCTTCTTTTCACATTTCTGTAGGCCAAAGATGTGTTCTTAAGATGGATCATCATTGTATTTGGGTGGTGAATTGTGTTGGGGCACGTAACTACAAGTTTTTTCTTCTCTTTTTGGTAAATATTATTCCTTTGTTCTTCCCAATTGCTACTTGTGGCTAGGTGAAATTTTAAGAGATATCTATGGTTTCCATTTTCGTCTCCTGTTTTTATTTGTTTAATTCACATTCATGGAATTGGGTTTCTTGGCACCTTATGAGATGAAGTTTAGTAACCTTGGCTCCCACTTCTGTTAATGTTGGGTATATTATATGTTCTTTGGAGGTTTTGGGAGTTTATTAATAGAACATTGGAGCTGCCACCCGTTAGTCAAGAAAACCAAGGGAGCATGCAGTGTACATGGATTTGGTTCTGTTTGGACGTTGAGTAAGCAAAAGAATATGCAAGTTTCTTTGATATAGGGGTTAATGAAGTTTTAAGTTTGATAAACCGAGATAGAGTTTTGAAAATTTAATTCTGGATACATTTGTCTGTGTATTCTAAGAATGTAATTATTATTATTATTATTATTATTGCATTTATACAATGTGGTTAATTGATGTTTTATTTGCATATTAGTGTCCAGGAAAAACAAATGTTAAGCAGATAGTTCTTGTCTTTTTTTTTTCCAATAAATAAACTAGAAGGTAAGATTTTATACTGTATAATATGATCATAAGTTATTTATTACCAATCTGTTACTTGATAGAAGCAAACGTAGAACTTCTCACCAACCAAAGACTTGCTGTTTTTTATTTTAATTTCAGTACCTTATTCATTACTGCTACGTCAATTTTTTTATTAAAATAACCAGCAAGGATTAAATATTTAAATAGAACTTCCATCCTGTGTTCTTTCGAGTATCTGGGAAGTGGTCATTTTTATTTTAAGCAGCATTCAAAGTTAGAGATTATAGTAATTCAGATATTACTGCTAGATGTCTGAGAAGTGAGAACAATTTTATTTGACTACTAATTATAAACAGCAAGCACATACCAGTAGTTTTTTGTTAAAAGAAATAGAAAAAAAAAATCTGAAAATAGCGGAAGTGCACATCATAAGATGAAAAGGGAAGGCAGTTCAGGGGGGGATGGGAAAGGGATAAGTGACAACTTTCTGGTCTTGACACATTGTTATCCCTGATTTTCATTACTCTTTTTTTCCCTCCACTGATAGCTTTATACATTCCTTGAGACAACGCTGGATTGTCTGGCTTTAGTACCTAGTTTTATCAGATTCTTTGGAGGAGCCAGGAATCATTCATTATCTCTGGGGAGCTTTGCCATCGTCTTTTTGGCTTCTAGTAAGTAGTTTGCTCGTATTAATCAAGTTCATCTCACTGGTTAGTTCTGCACTGTCATCATTGCTGATGCCTCTTACATATTGTGTGCCTTGATGCAGTTCTTAATTTAGCCTTTGCACTGAGTCTTCTTTGTTTCGTAGTTATGCACTTGTCTCTTCTGTTAAGCAACACAACTTCAGTAGAGGTAATCAATCCAATCTATTTTCTTTTTACCCTGGTTGAATTGGTATTGGTATATGATCATGTTGTCCGCAGACATGCTCTCACGTGCAAACAAATATTGATAACTCTTGGCTGAAGCCTGTTATAATCCTCTCTCTTGACTTCTGTAACAATAGGCCTTGCTACTTTTAAACTAAGACAGAAGAATCATGATTCCATTTGCCAGAGAATTATTCATTAACCTTAACTATGAATGATGAACACGTGGCTTGCTAACTATTAGATGACTTTAGAATGTATTCTGATCTCATTAATCTAAGACAGCAGAATCATGATACCAATCACGAGAGGACTATTCATTAACCTTAGCGATGGTTCATAATCCTGTCTCTTGATGCTTATTGCTTAAGCTCTCCATTAAAAATCATCTGAGAAGTTTTATTTCGTAGGTTTATGAGAAGAAAAAAGGAGTCAGATGGAGGTATGACCTGGGTAGGAAGAAGAATTTTGAACAGGTATTTTCTATTGGACATGCTTTCCTGGTTCTCACACAAAAAGGGTAATTATATGGACTGAAGACTTCAATTTCCAATTTGTTTGTGCTTATAAACTGCAAGATGACCTTGTTCAGTTTTACTTGCCCCCAAAAAATTGGAGAATAAAATGAAACTAGTTTGAAATCATACTACGAATTTTTCAGGAAAACTTTTATTTTTCTTTTTGCAAAGACCAAAATGTCTTTCTCATTAACGTGATGCTTTTTATGGAATTTAACGAAAAGAAATAGAATTCTTCTCCGCTGAGGGACTGCTCTCATACAAAATCAAGTTATAACACTATAACAGTCTCATGATCTCCAGATAAACTAATTTTTCATGAATACATCTATTTCAAACAAAACTTAAGTAACGATTCTTAAGGTGTTCGCAATAAAGGGCGGAGGCAAGGGTGAACCAATGGGGCCTTGCCCCCATTGCCATTTTGTAAAATATTACTATACATGTAAAAGTTTTGATAAAAGTTAAGTATCCCACCACCGCCCCCCCCCCCCCCCAAAAAAAAAGTTTACATATAACTCCCTGTAAAATTATATATGGCTTTTCAATCTTTTTGTTTATTTTCTTTTCGTCCCTTATTTTATTCTTCCACTACATATGGTATTTACTCTTTCTTTTTATTAAGATATATTTTTCTCTTTTAATATTTAATGTTTTTCCACTTGTATTTTTGCATTTGTCTTATAATCTATTTTATCACTCAAATTTGATTAACTGCTTTACTTTGCCATTTTTATCAAATTATCAATAAACTTTATCTATTTTTTACTTGAAATTATTCATATATATCATAGAAAAATAATCAATGAGATCAACTAGATGAAATGAGATATATTTTAGAAATATGTCAATTTTTATATCATAAGCGGCAATATTGCTCAAACTATCAAACCAATGCACACTATAACATGTTTTATAATTAATTTTAAAATTTTAAAATAATATGTTCTCTTTTTTATACCATAAAAGCATTAATTTAATTTCTTTCATATAGTATGTATGTATTGTAAATAGTTAATAATTTTTCCTTAAGATATTATGTATTATATCCTAGTGTCCCCCCCCCCCCCCCCCTCTTCTCCTTTCCCCCTCCCTCAGAAAATTTTTTTTTTCTGCCTTAGCCTTTGCTGTTGAGGTTCTCCATAAAGATATAACATGTAAAGAAACTTTTTCTTGAAATAGTCTATCATTTGTTTTTGTGCAATAGGTAATATTCACTGGTCAAATTTCTGTCAGAAAACTTGATAAATATCTCAAAAATTACATCTAAGTTTTGTCCAAATATTTAGTCATGACTGATTATTATCCACTTCGCTTCTTTCCTTTTCAAGGTTTTTGGCACAAAGAAGGCTCTATGGTTGCTTCCTTTGATTTCAAAGGAAGATTTGGACAACATACCAGCACTTAGGGGCCTCGAATTCCCCACACGTTCAGATGTTGAGGCATGAGGCATAGTGAACCCCATAGGTTTTGTCGTTCAAACCTGTCTGGAACAAATGATGCCTTTTTGTGCTTTGTTATGCACTTATGCTTGCAAGGTCAGGCATAAAAATAATGTTGCTTTGTGCTTATGTAAATTTGGTATTATTCTTGCTATTATTTTGTATTATTATCAGTTTAAATGGATGCCATTTAAAGCTGAGCTTCATGTAATTTTGTTTCCAAAGAACAAAATTCTGTCCAAGTATTTAACCAGTCAGTCATTGGATTGTTCTAGCGAAGTTGTCTTTCGTCTAGGATAGATAGATTGTCATGATCAACCTGCTTTCTATTAAATTGCCAAATGCAAGGCTTGGGATAGTTGAAAATGGGGTGGAAAATATATACTGTTGGATTAATAGTTGTTATCAAGAATGCCATCTCTTTAAAATTTAGTGTTAATTCAAACTTGTTTTTTGTCTCATCAATTAACTTAAAAATTAACATATAATATATGTTTTAAATATAAAAAAGAATTTAACTACTTGATCATATACTATTACTGATTTAAATTTTATAAAATTTTACATTAAATATCAATATTGTAGTTATTTATAATTTAATTATTGAATTAACAAAATTATATCTTATATAATAAAATATTTTTTAAAAAAATTATAAAACTGTCAATTTGTTATCAATGTTATTTGATAATTCTTATTCTTTTATTTGATGTTACGTTTGGTATGGGAGAATAATTTTTGTGAGAATGGAAATGGAAGTTTATTTGAGAATGAATTTTGATAAAATAAAATCTCGAAAATTGTAAATAAATTTGATATGTTATAAAAAAATAATAGAGATTTTATTCTAATTTTATGTTTGGTTGGATAAAAACTATGAAAGAATAAAAAGAAGAGTTAATCAATCATAATATTTTCAAAATATTTATTTTTTTCATTTTAATCTGTTAACATTTTAAAAAAAACTCATAAATAAAAAATGTACAATTTTTTTATAATTTTAATTTGTATAAAATATTGTTTTAATTACTCTTATAAAATAATTCAGTATTTGGCATGGAACCCAAGTCATTTCAAGAAAGCCTTTCCATTCCAATGGAATGTCAATCACTTTTATTTTGAGGGAATTAAGTAAATTAAAAAATGAGAACAAAATAATTAATCTGCCAATCAAACATAGGAGTAGGAAAATTTCTTTTCCATTCCAAATCCAACGCTAGAAACTATCGGCAACGAAACGGGGCATAAATTTTTATCTCTCTCTTCACCAAGCAGAATTTAACATGATGGAGGCAAGAAACTCATTTTATTATATTATCCAATGCTTAATATTGATATAGTTCTAATGAATTAAATCACTTTTCCCCAAGACGCACAAAAAGGAGAAGGGTGAGGAAAGGGGAATAATATGTTACCAATGCTAGTATTAGTGGATAGAAAATCAGGATTTTTTTTTTCCTTTTTTGGTTCTTTTATGATGTTCAAAAACATTTTATTTAATTTCACACTAAGCACATGAATTATTATTTAATTAAATGTTCTCTGGTTCAATCAATCATATGATTAAAATGCACACTAAATTATGCAATCCACGTTGTCCACTCGACTGTCTCGTTGGCACTTCTTGCTGGATATAGAATTATAGGTCTCCTTTTCTCCAAAAAAAAAAAAAAAAAGAATTATAGGTCTCCCAAAGGCTGCGGCTGCTAACTACCACACCCTAGTTGATATGCCTAAGGCATGGCCTATTTAATGTAATTAAATTTAATTTGACTAAAACCTTCATTTGTTTCTCCACATGGCAACTTTTTATTTATGGAGTGAATTACGCAAATTATCTATAAACTTTATTGAAATTATATAATTTTTATTTTCTAAAAATATATTTTTTTTAAAATAAGAAACTACTTTACATTTTAATCTAATTTTAAATTTTTAGACTAGAATACTTTTTATTTAAATTTTTTAAAGTAAAAAAATATATATTTAAATTAATATAGATAATTTTAGTCATAAAATTAAAAATTAAACTAAAGTATAAAATAACTTTTACTTATTTTTAAAATATGAAAAATATATATGTGTAATTTAAAAAAATAAAAAAATTGTATAATTTACTCTTTTTTTAAAATTTAAAATTGTAATCACTTTTTTTAACATGTTCTGATGAATTTGTGAAATGATCAAATGAAGAGCTGATTCTTTTGTAGGGCTAATTTATATAAATTTTTCTATTTCATACATGTGAGTGAAGGCATTTTAAAAGTAAAATATTCTTTATAAAAAATAATTATAGGGTTTTTTATTTTTAAATAAACATATGTGATAAAACTAAATTTATTTTTATTAAAATACTTTTATATCTATAATTATTATAATTGTGTTTCTATTTTGAAGGGATAAAAAGTAATAAACAAGCAAGCAATGTGCAGAAGGAATTGATAGCTATTTTTTGTTTTTATTTTTTTGTTATAATCTTGTTCTTATGTTCAATTTTGTTAATTTTTAATACATTGTTGAATCTGATTACCAATGACTTTTTAATCCAATAATAATTACAAAAATCAACAAAATATAAAATAAGAAAAAGAAATATAATAATCAAATCCTTTTTTACTTTATTTTCTGATTTTGTTTAATGATTCTTTTTTCTTCAAAATAAAAATTCAACCATATAAATAATTTGGTCAACATAAATTTAGTTGTAACGCTTCTTTTTAATTTTAAAAAGATGTCTGTGTATATTTTTGTAATAAAATCATATAATCAAGTCGCTAGAAAAAGAAAAGTAATTATAAAAAAAAAAAAAAGAAACACCTTTAAAGAATTTCATTAAACTTGTGTGAAATGGCATTTACGTCTTTTCATGGAAACTTCTATCCTATTAGCTGTCTGGATCTAGACACAGTTCAAATTTCCAATCATGTCTTGAAATTTATATATAAGAAAAATTATAATTAAGCATCTCAAATTAAAAATATTTATATTAAAAAATTTTAAATTTTAAAATTATTTTAAAAGATTTTAAAATTAAAAATTTTAACTTAAAATTATAAATTATAATTTTTTGTACATTTTAAAAGTTTTGTCTTAAAATTCTTTAAGATAATTTTAAAATTTAAAATCTTTTAATATTAATATCTTTAATTTTGAGTGTTAAATTATAATTTTTTCTTATATAATCATAAAAATTTATTTTAATCAATTTTTAAACAATAAAGAAAACTCAAAATTTTCACAAACAAAGTCCTTTACTGATTAATAACAAATTGATTATTGGAAAGCAGACGTCATGTATTGGAATAAACTAGAAAAGAATCATCAGGGATTAGAAGAATACTTTATCTTCAAAAGTTAGTAGATTCCAAGTAACCTTCTGTATTTATATCATTCGTGAATGTGCCTGGTCAATTCTAATTGGATAGTATAATCTAGGGAAGGCAACATCTCTGACTTCCCCTCATTTCCCATTACTCCCATAATTTCTGTGGTCCACATTCTCATACATCTACCTCCTTACCCAACTTTTCCATCACAAAAAATAAAAAATAAATTAAAAAAATTCACAGTAACATTGGAAGATCCGGCCCCAGATATCAACTTCCCTTGTTCTGTTCTGAAATTAGTATTATTATTTGTATAGTTATCAACAACAAGAGAGGCAAAAAGTTGAGTGAATACTTCGAATTTGATGGAGTGCTCCTTCCCTAAATTTAAAGGAAATTTCCTAGATCACTGAAAGTCAATTTGATGAATATTTAATTCTCTGATAGCTTTTAGTTTTAAAAAATGTGCAAATTAAATTTTGAAAATAACAAATTTATTATGTATGTGTTTTTTTTTCTTTTTAATAAGGAAAACAGTCTTGAGAATTCAGAATGAGAAAAGCAGATGGGATTCTCTCTTTCTTAACTTGAGCAACACTGGAGCAGAGATAGAGGATTTAGATTGAATCTGGATTCTATGTACATTTTTTAATCTTGATTGTCCATTTTTTTAATTTTAATATTTTTTATTTAAAAAAAATAGAACACAAAATAAAAATAATTTTTTAACCTTTACTGGACAAACAGAAATTGAAAGACTATCTTTATTTTATTTTTATCTTTTTTTTAAAAAAAATTATTAAAATAAAAAATAGACGGTTGAGAGAAAAAAAATATGGACATTTTAGATTGCATAGGGAGCCCTATTGAATTTGAATCCTCAATCTCTGCTACTTAACCTGAGCAGCACACTATGCTGTTTAAGTTGAGCAACAGAGAATTTTTATACTGAGAAGCATGTTATGTTTCTTAAGTTGAGTAACAGAAAACTGAGAAAAAAGGCAGAGTAAGGAACAAACTTAGTATATCATATTATCCAACACTTATGATTAGAGAAAGTGTTATTTGAATCAAACATTTTTGGAAATTACAGACTAGACGTTTTGCTAATTAATTCAGAACCACAAAAGAATCGATATGCAAAAGTTTATTATTCTTTAAGATTAAAACTATAGGTGCTCAACAATTTGGGAGCCATTTCTTAGTTTACTGGTTTGATGAATTATAGAACATGAAAAAGTAACAATGGAAAAGTGAAGAGTTGAACACTATTAAGGTTTGTGAATTGTTTGAGACAAAAGTGCCAAAAGGGATACTTTAATTTCTAAATGGTATCATCTTCATTTCAGTTCATTCGTATTTGTATATTTTCCAGTATAGCAGAATTCAAAAGACACAGAATATCGAGGCACTCCTCTTTGAAAGAAGCAGAACAAAACCAGAAAACTTATTCAGATCAGCCTATGTGCAGGGAGAAAAAAAAAAACAGAAGCTTACTTCTTTGACTATCTCTTTAGATCAGTGACTTCTTCTTCTTCTTCTTCTTTCTTGGAAACACTTGGGTCGGAAACGATTAAAGAAATTCCAACAATGAGTGGTGTGAGAAACAGAATGAGGCCAAAAGGCACCATCCAAAGTTCTCTGTTTGTAGGATGATACTTGTAAATCCACCATCCAAGCACAAAGCTTCCTACGATGCTTACCAAAAACGATGACAAGAAAATCAACATCAAGTATGGCTTTACTTTCATCTGGGTTTCCTTATTGCAATCTATATTTTCACCTCCATCATCTGATGATCCCATGCCCTGAAATTGAATATTAAACAAAACCCACTTCTTATTTCCTAAACAAGAGTATAAAACAAAATCCCCATATGATATGAATAAGAATTGATACAGGAAAACTTGCCGGAAAGCCTTATGGGAATTTGATCGAACAGTTGGTAGGCGTGGTTAAACAGCTGAGAGTGGTGTATCGACGAAGGAAACACAGGAGGGAGCTAAGAGTCATACAAGCAAGTTCTATTTTCTAAGCAATACTCATGGTGGGGTGTGCTCTTTGATCAAAGTTCTTCGGTAAGGCGTATATTATTATCAAAAGAGTAAATGATTACGTATTTTGACACATTCTAAAGTTCTATTCATTTTATTTGCTAGTTTGTATCTGATTAATTAATACCCATATTATATATTTTTTCCACTTGACAGATCAGAAAATTATCTATAGGTCGGTTTTTAATCATATGAAAAGAAAAGAAAAAAGAAAATGGGAAAAGCAAATGAAAAGAAGCTGGAAACTGCTCAATAAAGAAACGGTGGTCTGATGAAGATATTTCTATTTTTTTGTACTTATTATTGTTGTTGATTTTATTTCTCTTCTTGGACCAAGTTGTTATTTTTAATTTCTTAAACTCTTCAATATAACCCTTCTAGATAAGAATAAATTTGATCAATTATATATATATATATATATATAGAGAGAGAGAGAGAGAGAGAGAGAGAGAGAGAGAGAGAGAGAGAGAGAGAGAGAGAGAGAGAGGGAGGGAGGGGAGGTTAAATTATTATTTTAGTTCTTAATTTTATTTAAAATTTTAGATTGGTCTCATGATGAGCAAAATATTCATACCTCATGTATACCTATAAAATTTATTTGTTTGGATCTAGACATAGAGAATTTTATAAGTATTTTAAGAGTTTGAATCTTGATAGTATGATATCCACCTCACTGTAAATTTTTGGTGTATATTTATTTATTAATATTTACAAATATATTTATATATATTAATCAATATCATGTATTATAAAAGAGTTTTAAAAAAAATTACCATCCAAATAGAATTATATAAATTTTAAATTATATCCATTGTTGCTTGAGACATTTTATTTTTTATTGTAACTTTATATGATCAAATTTTATATAAATGAGTCTCAATTTGAGAAAAATTTACTCATTATAAAAACATTATCTAAATTATATTATATCATTTATTTTGTTTTATAAGTGCTCTCCGTCCATTTAGACATGGTTGAAATAGCTTTAATTGTCCCAAGATGGCATGTCACGTAATTATAACTCTTTTAAGGTCATTTTAATAACATTTGAGTTGACAGATTTGATGACTGATATTTTTGAAACCACAAAAATAAATTAAATTCAAAAAACTATTCTGGCATATTTAAAACTTAAAATTATGCAACCAAACTATTAATTTTACCAAAAAAAATTTGTACCACCTATGCACAAGAATAATAGCTTAGATCTCTAACTAATCACATATTAACTCATGAAATGTAAATAGGAAAATTTAATTATTTAAAATATATGACACAACAAAATAAAATAGACCCAAAACCTCTTATCAATGTAAGATATAACTGAGAGTGTTTTTGGTTGTGAGAATTAAATATAATGAAAAAAATAAAAAATAATGTTATAATGCATAAAATTTGTTTAGTATATTAAAAAAATAAAAATATTGCCATATTTTTCATTTGGTTAAATGTAGATAAAGAGGGAATAATTATCAAAAAGACTAAAATATCTTTAATAGATAAATATAATAATAAATATGTAATTTCTAATATTACCCCTGCAACTATAGAGCTCATTTCAGTTTACAGCGATGTTTTCCTTCTTAAAATAGGATGATTTTGGTTTCCTCCATATGCAAGAAAGTAAGCTTTCCATGAAAAAAATGTTATTACTTTTCCTACAACCAAACACACAGTACTGTTGGGATGTGAGCTGATTTTTTATTCTTTAAGATGATATTCTTACAACCAAACACAGCCTAAGTGGTCATTTTTTGAATGGTATGCTTCTTTTCTCTTTCGTAGAACACAGTGTAAGGAGCCAAGCAAAAAGGTATATCTATGTGAAACCTGAAAAGAACACTAAAAAAATATATTACGACTTTCTAATGGACACAACTTCCATCTACGTTCATTTACTTCTTTATCGGCTTCACCAACTTCAACGTTAGAGCTTAGGTTTGAAACTTAATTAATGGGAAGCACGTTTGCAGCATGACACTATTCATTTTTTTAAATGTATTTGAATATTATTAAGCGCAGAACTTGGAAGTTTTTTTTTTTTTAAATCATAGGAATTATTATTTTTAATAGTTTAATAATTTTATTTTTTTAAGTAACGTATGCTGTGTAAAAAAATAGTTTCATTTGTAAAAAGTAAATTAGAGAAAAAAATTTTACATCAACTGTTCGAAAAAATGACTAATAATTTTAAAATAAAAAGAATATCAAATGTAATTTAATTAAAAATATTGTTTAAAAGTTGGAAGAAAAAAAAAAGACTGTTTTAAAACATGTTTATATCGTTCACCAAAAAACCAAAAGGTTGTATCGTAGTTTTAAAAAACAAGAAGAAACAAGTTTTTCAAAAATAGAGACATCAGCCGTTCTCATTATCCGTCACCGACCAATCTGCCTCTGATTATGTGTGTGTTTGGATTGATGGTGAGTAAAATTGGTTTTCCAAATCTTGATTTTGTAGAATTGATTTTGTGTAAAAGTGAGTTTACATGAACGTGATTTATGTTTGGAAAGTTTAGGTGAAAAGTGATTTTGGTAGAATTGATTTTGTTTGGATATTATATAGCAGAATCACTTTTAAGTGTAAAATTACCAAAAATGATAGTCATATTACTTTATTTGATTTATTCTTATAATATTACCTTTTTTTAAATAACATTTTACAAATGATATAGCATAATATTTTTTTTTATTTTTTAAATAACATTTCACAAATGATATAGCATAATATATCTACTTGGTCTGGATTTAATCATGAGTCGAGTTCCTTTAAAAATGAGTTAAACTCATAAAAAATTTTACAAAAATTTTGAGCTTGGCTTGTATTGTTCACTATATAATTGGGTTGGATTCGACTCAGTTAAAAATAGGTTAAGCCCTGTCCAATTTAAAAAAAAAAATTAGTTATTTATTTTATTTTATCTTTTTTAATTTTAAATGCTAGATATCTCTATTTTATTACTTGTTAAGTTTAATTTTTTGTTTTAAATACAAAATAATTAAAAAAAAGATATTGCATGAAATTTAAATAACTTGGAGTACATATAAGACAATAAAATTTTTTAAAATGATAATTTTTTAATAATATTATTGATTAATAACTTATTTTATTTGAATTATAATTTATTTTTAATAATATATTATGCAATATAGTAAAAGAAAAAAATAACAATTCTATGTATTATATAATTTCTTTTACTTATACTTGCAATTATAAATAATTTTTAAATAATATTATTTATTAATAATATATACAAAATAATTATAATACATATCAGGTTTAAGCTCAGATTTGGTAGAGCTTTAAAAAGAATCTAAATTTCACTTACTTTATATTTAAATTTTTTTAAAATAGGTCTATTTTTTATCAAAATTATTTTTTGAGCTTATATTTATTTATTGTAAACTGAATCTATCAAGTTAGACGAATTTTTTAACCTATAATCAAGTCTACCGGCTAGGCTTATACGTCCAAGATTATAGTAATTTACGGTTATGCATCTCCTTTGACGCCAAAAAGCCAATTTGGTTTCATTGAAGCTGTTAACTCCATCCTATCCTACTGTAGTAGAAAAAAAAGCTTGCGATTCCATTTGTGACTTTCAATGGTTGCCATCGACGCGCGTATATATAATAGATGGGCATGAACTCATTTCTCTCTCCATCTTCTCTGTAGTTCTTCATAGATGGGCATGAACTCATAGCAATACATCGAGGTCGCTGACTCTGATTCCGTGTTTCTTATATGGCGTACCATAACCATCACCTCTCCCAAGACCTCCCCCTCCACCATTTCACAGAGCAATCTCATCATCAGCAGCAGTAGCAACAACAACAGCAGAACCAGGCTCTAACGTTTGTCAACGAAAAGTCAAGGAAGAAGCCAGTTGAGAAAAAACACCAGAAACGCGTCGGTAAAAAGCAAGTGCAAAATGCTTTAAGAAAACGTGATTTTCATGCTCTCCGAACCACGGTGCGGCAGGTCGAACGTGTATCCAAACATAATTCAAATGGACTTTTTCTCTGCAAACTTTGGTTTTGGCCAAAACGCAGATAACTCAACATGTTTCCAAACGCAGGCTATATCTGTAAATTGCAGACTATAATCCAACGAGTAGTTCTACACAATAATTAAAATATTTGTCTTTCTGAGATAACTTTGTGATCTTCAGAACTCCAACATGGGAAGAAATTCATGATGCTCAATAGATTTCATCAAGGGTCAGTGTGAGTGTTAATAGGACTCCATCAAGAACAAACTTGTTCTTAGGAAAAAAAAATTCAAAATAATTTTTTTAATTTCAAAAATTATTGTTAAAAGCAATTCTGCAAAACTATTTTGATGGACAAAAATCCAAAAAATACATTGAAAAATGCTCAAAACCCAGCACTGTTGGATAGTCACTTAACAATAGTGTAATTGGTTTTTACATGCTTGTAATTTGATATCTTAATATTATATTCATAGAAAACTTATATCAAATGACATAATCTGATGGATTTGTGCCAATTAACTCATTTTAAGCGTGCCAAAGTCAAACCTTTTACATGTAACCTTAAAATCCTTTGTCCTTATTTTCTTTCGTGGCATGGTGTCTCTTCCTGACGTCTCACCGCTGGCATTGGATAATTGAAAGACGGCGGAGGAAGCTGATTTGCTCAACGTAGCACCAAGAAGACTAATGAGTTTGGACCAAGGCTTCATAGCAGAGACTCTTCAGGAACAAAATGACAATGATGTTAAAATATGAAAGATTAAAATCTAGATGGAATCTCATATAATATGGTAGCTTATGAATATAGATTCTTATTTTAAAAAAATAGCAATACATCAAGATAGATAGAAAAGTAAGTATTACAACCCACAATATTAAATAGATTTCAAGGTAGGTTAAAATTATATTTTATCATACAACCTAATTCTAGTTAGCATAAATAAGATAATTAACTTTAAACGAATTATGAGTTGGGTTCTTATTCCCTAAACAAATTTATAGATAGCTCATCTATTATAAATTATACATAAATTTGCTAAGCGAATCAATTTGCTTTCATAGTAGTTGTTATTAAATTAATTATTATAATATTAATAAAATATAATCTATTAATTAGTCTAATAATTAATTAATATTAATTTATAATAATAAATAAATTAATATTTTCAACAATTTCTTACATGGATATCATTAATTAATTATTAAATATAACAAGAATAGATCAACTCACAAAGAAATACTAATAATATCAAATAATTAATATATACACTGTAAGAAAAAATTCAGAAATGAAATTGGACAAACCAAGAACATTGAATTTGATAGAGAAACCAATGCCAAAATGCTAAATAGGGTTCCAACTTTGGATAAAATGGAATATCAAAAGAAATATGTTCAAAATTATATGAACTAACCAAAACAAAGGTACTCCTAAAAAATATAACTCATGCTCCCACTAAGCCAATGCATTAACAAAGATTTCATAACACTCAAAAATCACATGTATGTCAATAAAACTGTAACAAATAAGTCTATGGTTAATGTTGGAAATTGTGTCCTAAGCTAATCATTGTATTATGAACATTATATTTCATTAAGAAAAAAAAAAGAATTTTTCTTTTATTACATTTATTATATTGTTTGCATGTTTACTATAATAATAATATTTTTGAATAAATCATATTGATTATCCTAAATATCTCCAATCAATCATTTTTGTAGGAACAATGATGAGTTAAGGTTAGTATGATTTTGATTGATGATTATATGTTAATCATGTATGAAGATATGAATCAAAATCATAGGCATTTGTTAGAAAATAGTGTGTTGGATCGACCCGTCATGAGATACCTACATAGATCAAGTCATAAATGTATCTTATATATAACTGTGTCACTAAACTCTTAGACCTGAGATCACTATAAATTCTTACATGAGAAACATTATGCTTTGACATAGTCAAAAGTCACCTTTAACCGAATAATCATAAAAACTGTGATCGAGTATAGTAGAATCCATGTAGAAAAAGATGAGTGATCAAAATAGAATTTGTCCCTCTCATTAGTAAAGATATATCTCTAAGCCACTCAATGAGTGAAACTGAGAGATGCATAGCTATTATTGGATGAAAGGATTTTTCATTTATTCTGTCAGTCTACTCAGAGATCGAGAAAGCCACGGTCGAGTAAAATGAGGATGACATTTCAATACCTCATACTTGACTTAGATATCGTGTGACGAAAGAGTTATGATAAGGTTATATGATAGGTTACATCGAATCATTAATCCTCATATGATTTGGATAGCCACAATGTCTTGCTAAAGGCCACTTTTAACTTGTGGGTAGAATAGCGTTATTAACCCATTGCCAACGTCATATGGGTCTACAGGGTCGCACATGAGAACAGACCAACTTGAACTAAAATGTTCAGATTTATTAAACCTTAAAATGTGTCTAGATTCAATGAATGTAATGTTCAATTTAAGGTAAAAGAATTTTATAAATATATTTGATATATATATATTTATAAAATTTGAAATATATATATTTGATATATTGTATATTTCGAAATATATATATCATCTAATTAATTTGAATGAGTTATTTTAAATTTGATTCTATATGATAGATTTAAATTTAAACTAATGTAATAATTTGAATTTAATTTATGTGATAAGTTAAATTTAAATTTGGTTCTAGATTTAGATTAAGTTATTAGTTTAAATTTATTTTATAAGATAGATTTAAATTTAAACTAATCTATTTAATTATAATTTGAATTAATTTAAATAATGTATTTAAATTAATCATATCTATCCTAAAACTCTAATATAACACACCTCTATAAATAGAAAGGCTGGGGTTTTGTAGGATTATGATGACATTTTTTTTAGAGTCGCCTCCCACCTTAGAAAGAGCAAGCATACAGATGCATAGAGAGAAAAAGATAAAAATGTCTTCTCTTCTCAAACATACAGACGTTCATCTTTAATGGCGCTAACATGTCGTTTGAGTTGTAGTGACCATTCATGTGGATACTGGTAGAGGGAACTGGTTTGAAGTGTCAGTTCCTAAGATCCAACGATAGAAAGAGAGCTTGAGAAATCATGCAGCAAAGGTAAAATTTTGTAACTTTACTCTATTTAAATAACATTGATAGATTCAAGGGAGGGATTCGATTTTTTTTATTTATTTTTCACTGTGTGTGTCCCAAGAATCCCAACAGTTAATAAATCGACTTAATATATTAACTATAAAACATATATAATTTGAGTTTAAGAATCACAAATTTTCTCTCCAAAGAAACAAGAACTTAATATCAAAATTTAGTACACTTGAAATTCTTATGATTTTAAGAGAAGCATATAACAGAATTATTATAGCAACTAAATGGTTAAAATCCAAAATATGCATTTAGTAACACACATAATAGAAATTAGTTTTATTGACCATGTAGCGAAAATGGCCCCACAATAAACAAAATATTTTACAACCAAAATAAAGGCAACTGTAAGCTCGTTAAATATCATGAGATGTATACAGAAGTTGAGGCAACTATTAGTGTCTATATGACACTTTTCACAGAACAACTCTTCCAAGATATTAAAAGATATAAATAAAAGTAAATTTCAAGACATCTACACAAATTGTATAATTTGAATCCAATAAAGCCAATAATTACAAGTAGATCATATCTACTTTAACTTAAAAAGTGATCATAAATACCTTATAGGTTTCAAATGAATTTTTTTTAAGTAGCTTTCTAAAAGAATTCTAAATAGGATTATTTAAGTATCTACCAAGTACACTATTTACAAAAGTTATGTTCAAATGAGTGCACACTTAAACAAATGTAAAGTTGCCAATAGCAAAAGCAAAAAATGAAATACTTTATATTTTAGTCCTCTTTATGCAATGTTCAGGATACTAAAATTTAGATAACTTATTACCTATCTTAACAAGTGTACTATAAAAGCAACAAGATGGCAAATTTAATTTCTTAGACACTAAGAAGTTCCTTGAGGCAAACTCGAAATATCACGAGGCTTACCTCAATGGATTTGTATCCCAATAACATAAAAGGACTCAACAAGATTTTCATGTTTAATTTCTTAAGATACATTGATCTGAAGTACTTATAGCAAAATCATGAGAGGTTACAACCTCATCATACTTCAGATAGTAATACTTAAAAGTTTGTTTCAACCAATAAATGGATCATTTGATCTACACACTAAATGCTCTTTTTATGATTTTATGAAATTCATCTTGTTGAATCTTAGACAAGTTTTAACATAAAAAGCAATCTAGACATTCCTATGGTGGTATCTTAAAATAAAATTCAACTAATGCCATAATCTTTTTAAGAGTGTTTTTAATAGACATGTGTAAGAAGTTACATATAACCAAATTCTTCTTCTTGATTATGGCCATTTCAATCAATCTAACCTTAAATTTTATAATATCTCTAGTAGCCCCATAGTAAGTTTTAAATACCCATTTAACCAATGACTTTACAGCTAATTATTAACTTTTTAAATTTCCATGTCACTAATGCAGTAGAAGAAATAGGACTTACTTTAGCTATCATTAAGAACATTAAATATTATTGAGTCTTTTTCCTTCTTTTTTAAAAGAGTCACATTAGCATAAAAAGTGAAGGTAACAAACACCATTCACACAAAATCCTACTAAGTGAAGGGTAAAAAATTATATAAAATGTACTTGCTTCTACTTAACTTTGATAAGAAATATTCAACGATATTTCACTAAACTAAAGGAATATATCAAGGCAATAGAAATTATTTATCATGCTAAAATACTTCATTGATTCTTAAATGAGATTTACTAGTGTATAAAATTATAATATTATCTTACTTTTTTAGTCTCATAAGCCTTAATATATTTCAATTAATTACTCAAATAAGACATCAAATAGAATGTCTGTCTAAAAACTCAACTTATAAGTATGTGCTACGGGTTCCATATAGAGTTCTCACAAAAAAATAATTGCATGAGGTAGTAACTAGAATAATAGCAATGTAGGAAAACATGAATTATGTATATAGTATAATTATAAACAAATGTTTCCTTCAAGATCCAACTAATGCAATTACACATACAAAAATGTTATTTATTATGATTCCACCTAAAGGTCCTAGATCATAATAAATCGAGAGAACTTAATAAGCATATCAAAGATAACAAAACTAATATCTCTAATATTTTTGTATTGATAGGATACAAGAAATATTAAGATATTAAGTAAAATATACCATAAAACAAACTTAATTGATTGACAATGTCATAAATTAAAATATCTTTGATACAAAAGCTTCACACAATTAGTCCCTTGATATTTAAAAAATTTATCATTTATCGTAATCTATATATTATTAAAATTATACTAAATAATGTTATACCAATAAGGTATGTTAATTAATCATATAATATATCCCATGTAATCTAATAACCAAAGTTAAAAGACATTATATTTCACATAACAATTTTGTGATTAGCTTCATGATATATAGAGGCATAGTTATTACATAAAATTGGTTTACATTAATGATATGTTCATTCTCATTTTTGAGTGGCATATGATAATTCAAAGATGTGCATCTAACCATATGATGGTATCAATCACAAATGTGTCTAAAATAATTAGATAATATGAGAGTCTTTTTTATGAATATCATCTAAGAACATTTTAAGAAATAGGACTAAGTACATTTTAAAACATAATTATAATATTCAAGTATTAACCATAGGCAAGTTATTAACAAAAGAAAATATCTCTTGCCATAACAAAAAATTTCTTCTTAGCCATAAAATTTAAAATAATGGAGCTCTCAACATTAAAGGCAAATATTCAATATTCAAAGTTAAATATAATTTATATAATTTATTAAAAAAGAATATATTTTTACTATAAATGGTTTATGCCTTTCATAAAATTTCACAATTTAATTGTGAACTAAAATATTATAAGACACTTAACACTAAATACACGAAAAATTACACAATTATAATTTTATATGTCCCTTTTGTTCTTATAAATATAGATTAAAGTACTTTTTTCTACTTGTAGAGCATTTTTTTAAACTTTATAATCTCGTTAAAAAATTTTATAAGGTAACTTATATCTTTTATTCTTAATTCCTTCCATATCTCAATAGGTATATTATCCGGTCCAATTGTTTTACTATTTTCTATCATCTTTAATGCTTTTTTTTTTTATCTCTAACTTTCGAATCCTATAATAAAAAGTATAATTTTAGTTCAATGTCTAGTATATCCAAATATGAAGTGATACTATATCCTTCATTAAATAGCCTGTGACCCTTTCATCTTTCTTTAATATCTTATTCTGTGACCAAGACTTTTCATTTTTTATCCTTAATCATTTCACTTGATTCATATCTCTTGTTTTTCTTTCTCTATTTTTATCAAGCTTGTAAATACTTATTTTCCTAACTTTATTGCCTAAAAATTAGTTTAACCCATCAAGTGCCATAACTTTTACTTCGCTCGTTGCCTTCTTATTTCTTTATTAGCTACCTTTTTTTTTTTTCAATTTTTATCACATTTACACAAAGATCATACTTTACAACACTTCTTTTTAACCTTGGCCTTATTTTGCATGCTTGCATCCCACTACTCATATTTTTTATCTTTAGGTCAAAAGCCTCTTAATACATCGAGTATCTCTTTTAATATCTTTATAATCTCTTCAATCATCTCGCCTTACATATCCTTAACATTTCTTGATACCATCAAAGACCCTTCCTCCAAAATTCTTTCTCGCAAACTCTTTTATGAAGAATTGCTATCACTTGATCCTTGGCACTTTATCTTGACCTTTGCTCTTCTTTTAACTCAAACATCCATAAATTAATATATACTTTATATGTAATAATAAAACATTATTTATTATAAATCCCAAACTAATCCAACAATTAAAAAATCATATTTTCTATAATTGTTAAAATAAGTTTGGTCTGTATTAGGCTATATAACTCATGAAAAGTTCCATTTTAAATTACACAAATATTAATTTACTAAAAAAAAATACAATGCTTTTCACAAGGGCAGTGCAATATTTTGTTATTTTATATACAATATGATTTAAATAAATATATAAAATAATATCATAATTTTATTTAAAAAACTATGAATAATATTTTTGTATAAATTATTTTATCTATTAGTTTAAAAATTCATAAATTATAAATTTATGTTTAGTTTAATCATAAGATAATTGATAATTGCTCATTAATATAAAATAATTTTTAAAATATTCATAATTGCATTTTGTTGGTTCAAGATATAGTTCCAAACTTAAAGTAACAAAGTATTATTTTTAGTTTTTAAAAAATATTTTTAGTATTATTTTATCCCTTTATCTAAGTCATATTACATAAAAATAGTAAAATATTAATTATTAGCAAGTGCATGCATCTCAAAAATAGTTCATAGCATCGAATTCTATGTAGCACCGTACTTTTTAAATTTAGCTTCTTGAACCACTTAGCTTAAACGAGTTGATGCAGTGAAAATATTTTTTTAAAATGGATAAAATGCATTTTATTACCCTATTGTTTAATTTGCTTATACTTATATTTTGTGATTTAAAAGTTGACATTTGAGCTATTTATTGTTTAGTTATTAGCACGCCGCTACTATATGATTTTCTTAATATTTTTTTTTCAAATTTTGTCTTACATTTTTAATTTTCTTACAAAATTCATAATCTCGTATACATGGAAGACCAAAATTTCTCTATCAACTATTTAGAATCTAAAATTCAATATATGTAACACAATGTTCTCAAATTTTATCCTTAAACAAGACCCCTAATCTTGACCTCAAATTTTGCCCTAAATTTGTACTTTCCTTATGAAATTCTAATTTTTTATTCATTAAAGATAAAAAAAATGTTTATTGACCAATTAAAATCTCAAATTTGACATCTACAATACAACACAATACAATTTTTTAAACAAATTTTAATCCTTAAATAAAATTTTCAATTTTTGTTGCAGGTTTGGAGTTCACAGATAAAAACAAATTAAAAAAAAAAAAGAATGAAAAAGATAGCTAGTGACATGATGGTGGTCTTATTTCCCTTGAATGGGTACGTGACTCAAGGAGAGAATGGGCTTGGGAAATGGGAATGTGGCAAGAAAAAATCAATAAGAACGTCAATTCTTAGCTGCACTCATTGATTCACTGATAATGAAACTTTTTTGGACTAGGTCCCATAGTTTTTACCTTTTCTATTGAAGGAGTTGCACATTAAAAAATGTGCGTTCTTTTGTAGTTATTTATTTTGTGCATTCTTGATATATCTATTGCTTGGAATATTTTTTGTTTGCTCGTATTAACTTCTCATAATTTCTTTCAAGTGAGGATAAGATTAATTTTGCCCATTATTATCCTACTTGTACACAAGCTTTCCCAATAAGTGGTATCGGATTAGGGTTCTTTACCTACATGTTTGGCTTGATTAAAAGATGGAGTCCAATTATAGTAAAATGATCAATTTGAATGATACACATTATTATAAATGAAAACAAAAGATGAGAAATATACTATTTGTAAAAAGCTATATTTACCTATGTTTTCTAATGAAAAAATTTTATTTGTGGGCTCAAATTAATTTTTTTTTTTTTGTTTTCTAAAATACGAATTGGCTAGTGGTCTATTGAAATATTATAAACCCAATTTTAATAAGTAATCATATGATGATTAGACCTAACACACATTTTAATTTAAATTTAGTTTGTGGTTAAAAGTGTAAACCATTAGGTTTTACTAAAACTCGTGATGAGAAAACTTAGTAAGATACTATTTGAAGCAATGTTAAGTATCCTCTTTGACTTTAGTTTGTGATTAACACCGCTATTTGATCTAAAGTCATAAAGAGAAAAATCTAGTATATCGTATACCAAATCTAATAGTCAAAGGAAAAGTTAGATAATTTTTACAAATATCAATTTTAATTTAGTGTTCTAAAATATCATATATGTCAATTCGTTGTTTTCATAGTATCTAGATTTGAAATTTTAATATGAATACTTATACTAAGAAACTCGAGTCTAAAATTGAAGAAGAATATGTCTTTGAGCATGAGATGGTTTGAGGCTTTATTCGACAATGGACGGACAATAATATTTTGAATCACATTTCTAATTAGTCAAGTCATGACCTAAATTCTAGGCCATGATTAGCACCTAGATCAAGCCAATCAAGATTAGCCTAGCCTAGCAAGCCTGACAACTCATTCAAAGTACATGCCTTTATACATACATACATACATATATATATATATATATATATACACTTATAAGCAAATCAGAGGTTGTTGAAAATTCAGTAACACCTCTCCTACAAATTGGACAACCCAACTCTGCAAATCCAACATAACCCAATACATTACATTTCAAAAATTCACTAATATCTTATACTTTTGAATTCTTACCATAATACAGTATGTATATAAGTTTTTCAAAATATAATCAAATACCATTACAATGGTCATTATATGATCTACAAAAGAAGCATAACATCCACATGAGTCAAAATAATGTATCACCTAATAGCCAATGCATCTTGGAATCCCTACACAAACCAATTGACTAAAATAACATACTATTTGTATCTGGGAGACACATAAATCCCAAAACACTTCAATTTACTTTATTCTGATATGAAATATAATAAAGAAAATAAGTAAGTCTACCACTGACTTAGTGAAGGTATGTACAACAAAGCAAATGGAAAAGAAAACAAGAAAGAAGTTTAGAGTCTTTATATATATATATATATATAAAGACAACAATTCAATTGTATTACAAGCTATTAATAAAAGTGTAATTTAAAATTCAATAAAAAAATATATGGAGTGGGTCTCATAAGAAAGAACTATAATCAACCTTAAGTGCTGCTACACATAATTTAATATTACAATTAGTGCTACCATATAATATCACAATATCACTACTATCACTGAGTGCTGTCACATGGTGTGCATTTCACAATGTAACCAATGTAGTTATTAATAAGTGCCACCACATAGTGATTATTCATTATCTTAATTATATGTATCTAGGTTATTATCCCTTTTAACGGTTACGTGGTTCTAACCAAATTCTCATCCAAAATTTTGAAATAAAATCATTTAAATAAATTAAACATCAACAAATAAGTAAATAGATAAATAAATATTAGATCAAGTAAAAGAAGTAATTTAGATAAATTAAAATAATGAATCAATAAATTTATATAATAAAATTATAAATAAAAGTCATTTCTTATCTCTCCAACATAATAACCATGTGTATATATATATATATACTTTCATACGTATATTATGACTCATATACAGTTTAAAATGCAAGATTTGTTTCCTCGACAATGCGAATAAGGCAAATCATAAAATGTAAAGTTTGTACTAGCAACATATAAACATAGAGTAGAACAGACTATTTCTTTACTATCTATATACTCACCTGTGGGGGCTGATTGTAACACCATACTTCTAGGACTCAATTCATGCAATTCCCATGCCTCATCTTATGTTTGTTCGATGGAAATAATCTAGTGGCATAGGGAGTTATGAATTAAAATGCATTTCTCTACGGGTAAAATTTTTCTTTCGGAGTCCCGTGGGTCATATGAATGTATCTATCATATTCTCATACTTAAATACATGAATATAGCTCATTTCCATCATCAAATTTGGTCTACAACTCGTGGAAAGCAAAGGAACACATTAAATTCATGTTTGCATTTTCGTCCAGAATTTCCTCTTTTCTGTCACAAACTTTGGAAAATCATAACTAAATCTAGAAAAATTGAAATCATGTGTTCTTTGTCATTCTGGAAAGCTCAGGATGTCTAATTCACAATAAAAATACGTCCAAGTCACAAAATTCATTACACAGGACGTTTGACATCCAAAAAGCTACAGACTCACTGGCTGCCTGGGCTGTGATTCAGGTTACTGATGCAAATTTCTGAAATTCATAACTAATTCTACAAAAATCGAAATCACACACATTCAGTCATTCTGGAAAGCTACAAATGTTACATTGACATAAAAATAAGTCCAGAATAAAACAGAAAGGTTTAGACATCTGGAACTGATGAAACAGTGATTGAGCTCTGGAGATGCCACTGTTACTGACAGCAAACTTAGAAAATTCATAACTCTCTGCTCGGACCTCCAAATGAAGTGATCTTGGTGGCTACAGAAAGCTTATGCCCTCTAGTTTATTCATATAAAATTTCATAAGCATTGGACACCATTTGGCCATCGAGTGACACGAAAATCAAATCTGCCAGTATGAACAGTGCACATACCAGAAACCATGGAAAATTCCAATTTTGAAAATTCATCAAATATTCTCTAGGTTTCCGAAAATTACGATCTTTAGCTTCCCAGAAAGCTCTTAATGAGACCTAATTGTATGCCAAATTTTAGGGCAAGACTAACTCATTTGGCTAAAAAGTAACATAGAGTTCCATTATGGTCAATTTTGGCTCCATATTGAGTACCAAAATTGCCAAATGGATTTCCCTTGGTCTTGGCACCTTTTGGGCAAGTTTAAAAGCTTATTTGAGACTTGTGTGAGCTGCCCAAATGGTCCCAAACCTCATGCATCTCATTTTGACCATTCAACCCACACTTATACACATAACCACCAAACTTTACATTCTCATACCATGGCATTTCATACTCAAAACATGTGCTAATGGTCATACATCATTTCCATACATCTAAACATCATATAATATCATTTTTACATTTGTCCAAGGGGTCATAGACTATTTACAATAATCATATACATCATGAAGTCTCCTTATGAATCAAAAGACCAAAAATCAAGCATAAGGATGGCAATCTTCTTTCTTCAAGGTGGTTGGCTCCTATTGCCATGTCCACTTGGTCCACATAGCATATTAGGACATTTAAGAGGAGGGAGTGAGATTCAAGAATCTCAATAGCTCATCTCCCATTCCATCACACATAATATGTGCAAGCAAGTTTCACAAATGCATGCATGGAGAAAGTAGAAATCATAGGCATTTTAAAAGCAACCTTGGCATGTGAATCAATCATACAAGACATTCAAGAGCTTACTAAGTGTTTGGATTGGCCTCACACTTCTCCTCGTGGATTTTGGATTTGCCTCACCCATTCTTTGAGCACTTTGGGCTCAACCATACTCTTGGGAGCCCACTTTGCTTTTGGGAGACTCTTTACTTTGTCTCAACCAAGCTCAAGGGTTCTTGGCTCCTCCTCACCCAAGGGAAGAGTTCTTGGCCTCTCCACACTCAAGCAAACTCATACAAATATCATGGATTCATTTAAAACATAACATGGCATCAAGGATCATGACATGTAAAGGCATGCTAGCATACTTTTCAAAGCTTGAAAATACACATACAAGCATTCTAAAACAAGCTAAACACACATCCATGCATGAGAGAAGGTGGAGAGAGCTACCTTGTATACAAACACACACTTTTTCCTTAGCTTTCAAGCCTCCTCTTTTAGCCACACACCCATAAGTTGGTGGAGATAATTTCACTTGGCCTATACACAAATTACGGGGGCCAATTAAGTTCATGAAATAATTTCTAGGGCTATGCAACTTGCTTAAACCCTAGATTACTCTACAATCCTCATTATGGTCCATAAAGGCACCTAATGAAGCAACACCCCTCAAATGATTTCTAGGCCTTATTCTTTCTTTTCAAATATGATTCTTGACTCCTTTTAAGCCTCTTGGAGTCATCACATAATTAAAACAAAGGGCCTAACATTATATTGCTTCCTTAGGTCACAATATGGAACCTAAAGCACCAACTCATTCTCTAAGCTTCCTAAATTTTTCCCAAGGTTTCTCCTCACATTCATTCATCATGTATGACTCAAAAATGGGCTTGAAACAATTTAAAACTTTCCCTAACTATGCCATCCCTACTTGGCCGAAAGTTATAGCATAAATGGGATTTCATGGCTTCTTGATTTTTCCTTGATGGGGGAACCATTTAGGGAGGTTGTTAAGAGTTGTAGGAGGTCAAGGAAACACTTAAACAATCAAGGGAACTTATAGATTAAATCAGTTTTTACAATCCCCTTAAGTGCTCTACACTTTTCCAACTTTTAGGTTCATGACTTTCCATGGGATTTTGTTAATTTTATGGAGGAAGAGACATATGGGGGACCTCTTAGGGATCTTAGGAGCACATTTAAACATTCATTTAAGCCTAAGAACATTTATATAAAATCAGATTTGCAAGGGAGCATTTGGATCCCTAATGATTCCATTTTGTTTCCTAATGCTCCTTTCTTGATTCTATTGGTTCATTCTTAATCCTTGCCATCTAAAACCCCTAATCCCTCCATAAATTAGACAGAAAATAGCCTCTAAGAATTGGGCTCATGGTGGTCAAATTCGTGCAAGAGGAAGGGGGAGGGAGAAACTACCAAAGAATGGAAGTTTTACCTTGTTTTCTTGCTTCCTTTGGCTTGTTCTTCCACTTGGTTGGCTTATTCCCTCAATTTTCGAAATTCCCTTCTCTGTTCTGCCCCAAAAACAGCACCAAACTCTCCATTAAAACCATAGAAAGAAAGCTTGAGAGGAGAGGAGCAAAGTCCAAGAAGGAAGGATATGGAATGTCTTAAAGTTTCTTACCTTTTTCTTGAATTTCTTCCTCCAAAATCCTCCTCCTCTTGTGCGCCTAAGGAGCTGGAGTTCTCCTCTGAACATGGACAGAAGCAAGTCGGTTTAGAGAGGGCAAAGCAGAACGTGGCATATAAAGAAGAAGAAAGAAGCTTCCTTTAACTCTTTAATGCCAATTTTGCCCTTCGTTCTTAGCATTTTCGTTTCTCCTTCGTTTTAGCTCCTTTTTGAGAATTGTCTTTTCCATCATAACAAAGAGGTTCTCAATTTAACAAAATGCCTTTGGAATCACTCAAATCGGAGCTAAAACCGTCCTGAACGAATCGGTCAAAGTTCGGGTGAACCGACATCGGAAAGAGTACACCGGAGGGGCTTTACTGGTCCCGGGGCTTCCCATGGTTTTTGGGGCCTCTGAGAACCCTGGGCAACTCAAAATTTCCATTTAAAAAGCCCTCCTAGGTGCTTTTCCAAAATTACACATATTTACGAAAATGCCACTGGCCTTTCAGCAAATTTTTCGAATCGCTCCGACCCCGGTTTCTGGGCAACTCAAGGCTCAAATCCTCATTTTTTATTATTTAAAATTTTATCTAAATTTTATTTGGCCTTGAATCACTCATCTCAGGGGACTTACTTTGAAAATGTGCCCATTTCTATCGTTTAATGAAAACGGGACATTACACTGATCGTAGAAGTTCTAAATTCCTAAAATTTTGACAAGATTTCCCAATTGAATGAATAGTCTTAATATCACCTATAATTACATTAAGTATAAAAATATCACTTTAATTCCCCAAATGGCTTCTAATACATTCAAAATAATTTATTTCACTATCTAGCATCTAAACCCATAATTATAACTTAAATTTTCTAATATTACTATTAATCCTAAACTTGTATTTCATAAATTAACTACCATAATTTAATTTTAACTTCTAAAATATAGTTTGAGCTTAGAATATATTCTAAGAAGCTTAAATAAGAGAGTTCAAAGCACCAATTCATACCTTAATGGTTTAAATAAAAAAAAAAACCTTGATTTTAAAGCTTCACCCAAGACCAAAATGAAGAACCAATCTGCAACTTAGGATATGGGTCACCATTGGCATTAAAATGGAGAAAAAATGAAAGCTACAACCAAGAAGAAAGCAACCCACACACAAGGAAGGAGGAAGGATGAAAATGGAGCAAAAATGGAGCTTACCATCCATGGATTCCTCCTCACGTAGTAGCCATGACCTTCTAGCTTTGGGTCATCGTAATAAGAAGATGGGAGAGGCATTACACAGTAAGGCATAGCTGATGAGCAAGGAGTAATGAAAAAAAAACAAGAAAAGAAAAAGAAGGAGGGCTACATTTTCAAAAGCTACAAGAAGAGAAGAAGAAGCTTTCGAAGAAAGAGAAAAAGAAGAATGGGGGGAAGGGTTTTGGGTCAAATGAGGAGTAATAAGGAAGGAAAATATATTATAAAGGGAAAACGGAGAAATTACCAAAAGAAAAAAACACTTAAGGTATTTCTAGTGTAATTTATTTAAGATTGATGGAAAATTATCTTTACATGTCTAAAAATAAAAATAAGGACCCCACAATTATCTAAAGTTTTTATGTTAATAAATTTTAAAATTTTGAGACATGTAAATATTTGAATAGGTATAAAATAGATGCAAAATAGCTCCTTAAGATAATTTTAAAGCTATAAAATTATCCTTAAAATTATCCAAATTTTATATTTATCCAAAAAATAATCTTGTCTAATTTAGTTAATTATTTTACTATTATTATTTTAATTTGGATTATTACAAGTCAAACACTAAAACTTTTTAGAATAAGCTTGAATCCTTGTATGCTTCAAAATTTGACAAGAATAAATTATTTATGCATAATAGGCTATGAATTTGAGGCACAAGAAGGGTAGTTCTATTTCTAATCACTTAAATCAATTTCAATGGTTCTTTGACCAATTGTTCGACATAGGTGTTAAATTTGAAGATGAGATTTTGGTACGTTGATTGCTTAATAATTTACCTAATTCATGAAAAAAAATTTATGTCTTTGACAAGTACTACTCCTGGTGTTATTGTATATATGGATTTTATGAAAACCACCATCTTAAATAAAGAATTGAGACTAGAAAACCTCAAGAGACATCAACTTCACAATCTAATATTCTAGTTATTGAAAACGAAGGAGAAGCAAGGAGATGGATCAAGAAGAAACTGGCTAAAGTAAGAATATAAGCAAATCAAGGTCCAAGTACAAAAATATTGAGTATCATTATTATTGTTAGCACTAAAGCATGCAAGAGTTTCTTTGGATGTAGAAGTTTATGCAAGAACTTATGTATACATAGAAGAGGTATATTTCGTATTATGATAATTTAAGTGCTACCCATCTAGGTGAGAATACAACTTTCTATGGTAGATCTAAGCATATTGATATACAATATGTGAAATTCTAGACTTTAAGTTGCTTGAGTTTGAGAATATTTATAGGAATGATAATTGTTCTAACATGTTGAAGAAGTCTCTATCAAGAGAGAAGTTTGAAGTTTATCGTTTCACTAATAGTTTGGCAGATGCCTCCACTTGAGTCAAACGAAGAGTTTGTTGTAGGTCTTCCTCAAATGAAGCCTACTAGTTAAAAAAAAAAAAAAAGAATAAGAAAAAGAAAACAAAAGAAGGAGGAAGATAGCAAGTAATGTGATGGTGATCTTATTTCCTTTAAGTGAGCATGTGATCCAATAAGAAAATGGGTGTGGGAAATGTCAATGTAGTAAGAGAAAATTAAAATGGGTTTTTTTTTTTTTCCTATTGTTCTCATACGTATGAGCAACATCATAAAATAAGAAAGATGAGGAGAATTTGCTCGCCTTGTGTTTTTTATCGGAGGGTCAATTTTGCTCTAATCTATATAAAATTTTAATATGTTATTCTTGGCACTATAAGCTTTCTATCTATGCAGTCATATTTGCTTTTCTCTTTTCTATTAGTCAGATTGCTATACTTGTACTCTTAGTTCTTTGTATTGTTACTTTGGTAATTTTTCACTTTTTTGTTTGTTAGTAAGGGATAGGTTGAGTTTTTAGTGATTGCTAAAGACTTTTAGTTGTCCTGCTTAATATGTTGATAGTGAAATTTTTTTGGACCAAGTTCCATTGTGTTTAGCTTTCACATTGAAGGGGGGTTTTCACATTAAAAGTTATGTATTTTCTTGTGATTATTTATTTTGTGCATTCATAATATATCTATTAGTTGGAATATTTTTTGCTTGATGGTATTAGTTCCTCATAAGTTCTTTTAAGCAAAGAAATGATTAATTTTACCTATTATTGTTCTACTTCTACACATCCTTTCCTAACAATTTTATCTCAAATTTCTAATTTCTTTATGAAAATTCTAATTTTATATGCAATTAATGGATCAAAATTCCTTCCTTTGCTAATCAAATTTCCAAATTTGATGCGCATAACACAATATATTTTTCCAAAATTTGCTTCCAAACAAAATCTTTAATTTTATCCAAATTCTAAATTTCTCTACAAAATCTCTAATTTGGTACATGGTAAAGGCTGAAATCCCTTACTTAGCCAATTGAAATCTCTAATTTCATTAAAAAATTATTAGTAAATTCAAACAAAGGAATTTTAGGGTTCCGTGACTTGTACATGCCAATTTTCATGAGAGAGATAATAGAATATAACTACTAGATATTAATATATTAATAATTTAAACCATATGCTACTTGAACGCCAATTTTATTAAATATATTTATTAATTATTGTGTTTATATTTTTTAAATATAAAAATGGTGTCATTTTTAGCTTAAAATTATTAATTTTCATTAAAAATAAAAAATAATGTAATACGAGCCAAAAATAGACCATCTAATAGCCCATTTTTGGCCGCTGTAGCTTGTTTATTGAAGAGTGTAAGGATTAATTTGTTTAATTACAAAACTTCACAAAGCGATTCTAAATTTTTATTTCTTGACTACTTAAAAAAAAGTGAAAAAAGAGATTGTATTAATTAATGATAGCTTGATAATATTAAGATACTCGTTTTCCTCTCTTTTCCCCAAAAAGAAAGAAAACATAAAAACCTCGTGTTTGAAATTTCACTTTTTTAGAAGTAGTTTTTAACTCCCTTACACCATTAAACCACAAATGAACCAATTAATATTTCTTGGTCAATCACAAGCTTGCTGTTTAAAAAATAAAGTACACATACCTCTCTTCAATTTTATTTAAAAAGTATACAAATCTCTCATCTGTTTTAATAAAATACATAAATTTTATCTGAAATAAAAATTTATTAAGAGTGAAGAAAAGTTGAAGAAACATAAATTAGCAATAGAAGCTCTTCTTCTCATTCCAACTATTAACTCTAAATGCACATTTTCTTTGTTGCTCAGCCACACACTTGGCAATTAGCTTAGTCTTCCACTTGGTTTTTGATTTCAGTAATTAATTAGTAGACACACGGTTTTGATTGCTTGGCCTATCCAAAAGCAGGCAACCAATGGAATTTTACCAAACTAATAATTTCTCATTCATGCTTGATTAGCAATCTTATTTGACTTCACCAAAAGGTGATCCTATGTTACTAATCAAGTCATAAAATTAGTCAAGGCTTTTTTTAATTAATAAATTACACAAATTATCTTTAAATTTTGTTGAAAATATATAGATTTTTTCTATTTTAAAAATATACATTTTTTTATTGAAATAAAAAATTGTAATATATTTTAGTTAAATTTTAAATGTTTTACTTAAAACATTCTTCATTAATATATATATATATATAACTAAAACACTTTCTTTTAGATCCAACAACTAAGAAGAGTGAATTTGATGACAAGGAAATCTAATTCTTGTAAAAAAAAAAAATACTCAACATGTATTTAGATTAATGGCAATTGGATAGGAAATTATGAGTTATATAAAGATGGGAAAAACAAATTATTTAGGCCAGGTGAAGTGGTGAGAAACCTCTTCTGTCTGGTGTTGAGGTCTTCATTAAGCACTTTGAGACTACAGGTTCTAAAGGCCATGATGATGGTTTGAATGTCTTGCCAAATAGTTTTGAGCGAAGGATTCATGAGAGAGGCTATTCTTTTGTGAAAGAAGAGGATTTGTAGGTCTAGCTGATGGTGATGCGACGAGATGTCTCTTGTTATAAGCTAGTTGAGTAATTCTCTGATTATGCAGCTTGTTTGGTAAGAGTTTTGTAAACATAATTCATTACATAGCTTTTCGTATAATATATATTCTTGATATTATTATTTAATTTTTTTTTTTTTTTACATTTTTAAATAAGAGCATGAGTTATTTTTTTTTCCTTAAAATTACTTTTTTTTTTATTTCTTTTGTAAATGCATTCTTTTTACATTTTATGTATATTAATTCTAAGTTTGTTACTGTTTTACCATACCATTCCATTGGATAGTGATGAATATTTGATGAGTACTTGACTTCTTTAGGATGGTTCTAAGGTTTTTTTTGGATAAAAAGTTATATTTAAAAAATCAAGTTTTATAAAATTTATAATAAAAAATTTTAAAAATTAAAATTAATCCTAAAGACTAAAGTGATTATCAAATTTTAAGGGACTTACTATTACAATTTAAAAAAATTACTATATAATTGAAAATTTATAATTTAAATAATTTTTATAGTAACTTTTTAAAAATTTAATAATAACTTTTTTAAACCTTAATAATAAGTTCAAATAATTTTAATTAGTGGGAATAATTTCAAATTTTAATGTCTTTTGTTGTAAATTTTGTAAAAATTAAGTCCTAAAATATACTTTTTTCGTTTTTTTGGGTCATTGATTCTAAATGTTAAATCACATGGGGAAAAAATGGTTTTTGGTGTTTTTAAGAGGTTGAATCACGAGCAAAAATACAAGAAGGAAAAACGTGTGAGCAAAGTGCAGTTTACTCAAGTAGCCCACTTGTGAGAGTGTTCTTGGTATGGCCCAAAGGCCTAGTTGATTTTTCTCGGTCTAAACTCAGAACATGATCCACATGACTTTACAATTTTTTTTTTTTTTAAGAAAACTACCCCAAATTTAAAATGTTGGATTTTCTTTTTCACATGCTTCATGTGAAATTACATTTGAATTAGAACCACATGCACAAACTTTTTATTAAAAAAATAGTAACTCTAAATTTAATATAAAGAACTCCGTGAATTTATTAAATTCAAATGCAGTTACATCAATAATTTATAAAAAATATATATGAAACTAGGGTGTGCCCTGTGCTATTCAGTACTTTTAAATTCTCGTTCAAAAAATATTTTATTATTCTTCTAAAGCATGAATACCTCAAAATATAAATGCATTATTTATAATAAAAATAATTATGACTTTTGTTTTTATCTAAAAAAATTATATTAAACACTAAAAAATAAGTTGACATGTACATTAATAATATTTATCTTTCACATTTTTATATCTTTATTTATAATTAATTATATATATATATATATTAAAATCTAATTAAACAAATGAATTGTAAGAGAAGGATGGGCCCATAGGAAAGCAAAATATCTTGAGGCAAGTGGACGTATTAAAAATCATAAGAAAGAATATGCCATAATGCGATTCAGTGGATGTTGAAGAAAGCGAAAAATGCATGAATATGGTCAAATTGGATCTCTAATTTTTTTCTCTCCATTAATGTTTCTGTCAATTTCAGTGGGTCTTATCTGAGTGTGATCTAATGCAGTAATGCTGCGTATTTAAAAAGATAATATAAAAAATAAAAATATGTATAAAATTTATATTTATTTCACTTAATTTTAATTTTTTAATTTTATTTCTTTCATATACATTTCGTACATTTTTTTATTGAATATAAAAAAAATCAAATTTGGTTTCACCCATCTTTCTTTTAAAATTAGCAAAAAGTTGATTAAGAAAAAAAAAAATCAAGAGATTCTCAAATTTAAAATATGTCACGTGCAGTGCATGCTCTCGTCAATAATGCAGCAGGTGCAGTCTTACTATTCTACCCTTAAACCAAACAATAATTGAGCATTTAATGATGTAAAGGCCTTCATTACATGCAGTCCAAATGATATGATACGCTTTCACTGATTGCCTGGTCCACACTCCTAATTACATAACTACCCTCCAATACTTGTTGAGAATTTAAAATTTAAAATTGAATTTACATGAAAAATTACTAAAATCATTTCTCACTCAATGCTTTGAACACCAATCTTTGTTGTTCTAAATTATTAAATGTTGATAATTTAATTTATTATGGCCTTCAAGCACTACAAATTAAGTGCTTAATTCTTCACTGCTATATTTAAATTTTCAGTTTTATCCAGCACTCCCTGAGGACGTTATGTTAATTAAGAGAATGAAAACAAACGATATTCAACTACAAATTTACCATAAGTTTTTATTGTAGTAATATCTCAAGAAAATAACATTTAAAAACATTATATTATCTCAACTCTTAGTTGATGAAAAAGTTAATATTTTTTATTAATTTAAATTTTATTTATTTAACAAAATATTATGAAAATAAAATATAAATGTACCAAATTAATACTAATGCATCGTCAAAATAGTCTAACAAAAACAATTAAATTGAATAAAATTTAAATATCCTTGACTAATTAAACCAAATCAATAATTTTGATTAATGAAAACTTTTAGAATGGTGAATTGATTCCCGTCATTTAGCCTAGTTTAACAGAGGGATTAAGAAAAATTCATTAAATAATTTATTTGGTGTACATTTTGTATGATTAGAGAAAAAATTTATTTTTATTTTATAAGTATGTAAATTAAGAAATTATTATATTTAATTTATGTAAAATTTATTATACTTTTGTTATTATTATTATTTTATTCTAATACTATTTTTATGTAAGGACATGAGGATTATTATTATTTATTTATTATTCTTAATATTTTTATTTAATTAAATATATCAAATATAATTATTTTAATCTATTCGTATCATTATTTTTTTAACTTTTATACTTAATAATTATTGGTTTGGCAGCATAGTAGGTAACGCGTAATATCTTAGTGAGTCCAATATATCGAGTAGGATATTAATTTTTGGAAATTTGGCCAAACATGGTTGTAATAAATCATGAAATTAATTGGATATTTTTTTGCTATTTTCGGAAAAATAAAATTGCAACTAAATCAAATACATCAAGTCAAAGTTGTAACTGAATATTCAAATATGGGAAAAGGGTTTTTTGGGAAGACAGTATTAGTTCACAAAGAAAATGCATAATAATTACAAAACACATGGTTGAGCATTTCTTGTATGTATCCATTTGAAACCGAAACAAATGCAGAATAGATAGTGGGACCCGCGTCATCCTCCTGGCCCCACACGCTTCAAGCACGCCCTTATCTTCTTCACCCATTCATCATTTTCTTCTTTCGTCCTCCTCCTCTCCACGCAGATTTATAGTTTTCCCGTTTCACAAAAAACAAAATCTTCAGTTTCGAGCCTCATTTCATTTCAGCTCCATAACTATCACCAGCATTCAAACCCAGTTCAAAAAAATCAGAACTTGAAAGCAAAAATGAGCATGAAGGCAGCGAAACCTCGGACCCGTGTGGGGAAATACGAGCTGGGGAAAACCATTGGCGAGGGTAGCTTTGCGAAGGTCAAGTTTGCGAGAAACGTTGAGACAGGGCAAAGCGTCGCCATCAAAATCCTCGACCGTAACCATGTGCTTCGACACAAGATGATGGAACAGGTAGCTGCAGTCAGTATTTAGAATTGAAGCATCATCATGATTTAATTTGTCTCCTTCACTCCTTTCCTTTCGTTTGAGGTTGTTTCCTGATGACCCCACATGGGTTTGAGTGCCTATTGCGCTATTAATGATGCTCCAGACGAGTGGTGACTTAAATTTCTCGGGCTTTTGCCTGCAATTTTTGTGTGTTTTGAAGAGCTTGTCATTATTTATATGTGGTGACCTTGTCTATTGATTTTCTCTGTATTATTGTGTTTACGTAGGACCTGTATATAATATCTTGTGACTTTTTTTTTTCTTTTTTTTTTTGTCATAGAAGTGATAAAAAAATGAAACTTGTTCTTTATTCTTGGCAGCTGAAGAGAGAAATTTCTGCGATGAAGCTGATCAAACATCCGAATGTTATTAATATATTTGAGGTACCATGCATATTCAGATTCTCTTTTTATTTATTTATTTATTTAACTTGAAACAGAGAAAGTGTTTTCTTATTTTAAGGTAACATGCGTTTTTCCAATTCTCAATTATTATTATTATTATTTTTTTGAATTGACTTGAATCAAAGAAAGTGTTTTCTTTGAGAACTGTTGATAATTTCAGTCATATATTATTAGTAAAGCCCAAAAAAGTTCAACCTCTTGAGAGGTAGAGCCATCATAGCATTAACCGTATTGGTATACTGATCAGATTCGAAGTGCTTAAATGCGAAAAGTCTCTGCTTTCTAGGAAAATGCTTCTTTCTGAACTCTTTTTGACATATATAAAGGTTCATGTATACCAAAGAGCTATAAATTTTGAAGGTCATTTGTGGTTTACAAGCACTTTAGAGCTAAGCTAACTCACGAAGCATTCGCATTTAATGATATGATGGAGAACGCATTGATGCCAAAGTAAGCATACTTTCGTGTCTGTGTGTGTACAATGTGAATTTATTTAAACCTTTTTCTATTTTTTTAATTTTGACACGTGCAAGTGCTAAATCTCTTACTCCTTTTTGTATAAGAAACTTAATCTCACGGGTTTGCATAGTCACATCTTCATCTTAGAATAGGTTTATGTTAGAATGTATGATTACAAACAGTGAAAACTACATTCTTGGGTTAAAATAGTGGATGAAAATTTCATTTTCTATTCTACAAATGCATTTCGTTTAGCATTTCTAACTCAATATATGTCTTTTGTTTAAGTATAGGTGATGGCAAGTAAAACAAAGATTTACATTGTCTTGGAGTTTGTTGGTGGGGGAGAACTATTTGACAAAATAGTAAGTTACTCTTTTTTCTTAATATATTTCTCTCTTTGATACTATTTTCCTTTCCTTCCTTTGCCTTTTCCTTTTGAGGGAGGGGACGTTAAACCATACTCAGTTCTTTCTTAAAGTACATTGACGTCTTGTGGTGATGATCTAGCATCTGTCTGCTGCTAAAGATTTGCTTTATTGCCTCTTTGATTTCTAGGCTAACAATGGGAGACTTAAGGAGAGTGAAGCAAGGCAATATTTCCAACAACTTATTAATGCCGTTGATTACTGCCATAGTAGAGGCGTCTTTCACAGAGACTTGAAGGTCTGTAAACTTCCTTAGTCCCTTTATTTATTTATTTATTCTTATCATAGGTTTATACATTTATTCAGTAATAATTTACTTTTGTTCTGTATATTTCTAATAAAATAAAGACTCAGACTCATCCTCAATGTATTTTGCAGCCTGAGAATCTTCTTCTGGACTCAAATGGTGTTCTTAAAGTTTCAGATTTTGGATTGAGTATATACTCACAGCAAGTAAGTATTTATGTGCTACATGATTGGCACATGCTTCTTGCTTTTGTCCTTTTGATTAAGCGCATTTGCTTGAAGTTTTAAGTGTTATAAACATCCCTTGTTAGTTGTTACTGATACTATGAAAATTCTTTCTAGTTTTACACTATATTTATGCCTTGGGTATCTGGCAACCTATCAATGAGGCCCAGCTCTATCAGATTATACAGCATGCGATTTATTAGTTCATGGACCAACCAGTGTCAACTATTGCTGATTGACTTGACATAGTTACGAGTTTGATTTCATTGTCCTCAAAAAATTTGAAGTCAGACTGGACTGTTTTGAGATGTTATCTCCTTTAACTCTTTCAGCTTTTGATAAAGTGAGCTGCTCCATAGCTATTAGCTAGTTGCACTTGGTGTTTGCAAAAACTTAGGACTCATGTTAATGTCAATGGTGAAAGGGTGTTATTTATGTAATGGAATTAAAAGCTTTTTAGGTTGAGTAAAAGAAACACTCCTATTCAGATTCTCTTATCATGCAGGATGATGCATTGCTACGCACTGCTTGTGGAACCCCAAATTATGTTGCTCCTGAGGTACCTAGTTTATGTCTTTGTTTATGTGATGGGAGACTACATAAGTCCCTCCAACTGTTGTGAGTGTTTTCTCATGTGCCATCTGCATCAGGTGCTTAATGGCAAAGGTTATGACGGTTCAGCATCTGATATCTGGTCATGTGGTGTCATTCTCTTTGTTCTGATGGCTGGGTACTTGCCTTTTGATGAGCCAAATCATATGGCTTTGTATAAGAAAGTAAGTTGTTTCTGATTATGACTATTGAGAATCAACAGTGAAAGATAAGTTGTTTATGTCATTATGGAAGGAAAAATCAATAATTCTAGTATATTTTAGATTGGCAAGGCTGAATTCTCATGCCCATCATGGTTTCCGCCAGAAGCAAAGAAACTGCTGAAGCGTATTCTTGATCCAAACCCTCTCACAGTGAGTTCTGAAATCCTTCTAGCTCTTTCATCTATTCTTTTTCCTACTTTACTTAAGCCTTTACTCTCATGTATGTCTGATTCCGTCCTTAGTCCTCTTGTTTGCCCCTAAATATCTTTTATATGGTTCAAAAATGTCCGTTGGAAGCGTGAATTTTTCTTTCTAAACATTAGGTTGCTTATTGCAGAGGATAAAAATTCCTGAACTCTTAGAAGATGAATGGTTCAAGAACGGATACAAGCCAGCATATTTTGAAGAGGAAGAGGGTGTAAATGTAGATGATGTAGCTGCTGCCTTCAATGATTCTAAGGTATTTGGTTTTTAGCAAAGTCTGTTCAACTTCTGTATTCTAATGTTTTCTTAACTAACTCCTGACATGGACATTGTTCTACAAATAACTCAGTATAGAGCAACTGGAGCAATCCTAGTTTTAAAATCTTTTTGATTTGAAAGCCAATGTATTTTGGTTTGTTCTCCTGGTATTCTGACTTAAAGAAACCAAAAAAAAAAAAGAGTATAATTTGAGAAGAGTTTGTGGAAGCTCTTCTATATGTATAATTATACAATAACATACATTTACTTTTTTTGTAGGAAAATCTTGTGACAGAAAGAAAAGAAAAACCTGTCTCCATGAATGCTTTTGAGCTCATTTCTAGGTCAGAGATTTTCAATCTTGACAGTTTGTTTGAGAAGGAGATGGTGAGTGAAAATTAGACTGTGCCTTCATCATTTTATTCAATTCAAAGGTTTGTTCAAATTACAAGTCACAAAAAATTTCACTTATCCCTGTAGTTATAAGTAGTGAACTATGAAGATATTTCTTTTCTACCAATTTTGATTGAGTATGTTCATTAAAAACCTAATCTGAATTCACTCTAGCAGTTTATTCCTTGGGGAAGATGTATAACCAAATGTTGATAATGAGATGTATTTATTCTTTCTGGTTAATAATGCTTGTTTTTCTCTTATATTTTAAATCAATGTTATAGGGTCTTGTGAAGCGGGAAACCCGATTTACTTCACAGCGTCCTGCACATGAAATTATGTCTAAAATTGAGGAAGCTGCCAAACCACTGGGATTTAACGTTCACAAGCGAAACTATAAGGTAATAATTTATCTCTTTGCTTCGATTATGCACATTAACTATTTGCCACAAGGTTTTTAAAATGTGAGGAATTTTAGTCAAGAAGGGGAAACACTATTTATGCTGTAGGGTACCCAACCTTATGTAGATTTAAATCTTGCAGATGAAGCTTCAAGGTGACAAGAGCGGAAGGAAGGGGCACCTCTCTGTGGCTACTGAGGTACTGAGTCATTCCTTTAAGATTATAAGCATTTTTCTATGTACTAGTCACAAGGCAACAAAGGGTTCTAACTTTCTTCACTAATCAAACTAATTACTGAGATGGACTCCTAAATTACATGTTTCTGGTCTTGTGTACGTTGACCTGACTTATGAATGTGAGCTATAGAATTTGCTTATTAGTGAAAGTGACAGGAATTTGTGTTATATAAACAGAAAACCAAGACAGTGATTAAAGTTGTATTGTTTTGAATGCACACTAGATTGTCATAGTAGTTCTTTGATCAAATTCAAGCACTAAAAAATGTATTGTCTTACCTCGTAGTATCTTGACTGTTGAAAAAAACCTTAAATGGGATGTAGCACATAAATATCATACATGTGAATTGGAGCCTTCTAATTACTTAACAACTAACACTGTCTAATCCAGGAAGGGGATTTCAGGCAAAGCCAAAGAATGCCCCTAACAGTAATTTAAAAAAAAAAATCATGATGCAATATGTAGTCATCAGTCTCTTCCAATTTATTTGGTTCTCACTTGAGATGATTGGTATGATTGATTGCCTTTGGCTTCAGGTTTTCGAAGTGGCTCCCTCATTGCACATGGTGGAGCTACGGAAGACAGGGGGTGACACACTGGAGTTTCACAAGGCATGTGAAATTTGAAAATTCATTCTAGTTTTAAGTTTAGTTTCTGACACAAGAAAAGAAACCTATTACTATTCATAGCAGAATATCTGCAGCCCAAATGTAACTCATTTGAGCTTCTTACTACTACTGCTAAACTATAGGATGTTCTGCATTTACTTAATTTCTTTGGTAGAATCAATTTTTCCAGTTCTTTGCTTTTGCCTCTTTTCCTCTATATATCAGCTGGAAAGAGTAAAGACATATATTGCAGGATCTGTGTTTAGCTGTTGATTGACACACCACCCTATTCTTTATTTATATGCAGTTCTACAAAAACTTTTCGTCAGGTTTGCAAGACGTAGTGTGGCACCCTGAAGGAAAAACTGAAGATAAAAGTGAAGAAAAACTTGAACGATCAAGGTACCACCTTCCCCAAACTGTTTGTGCTATAAAGAGCATATATTGACCCACTTTTCTTTTTTCGGGCACATGATGGCACACAGGATTGAATTTAAGACCACCTGCAAATTACCTCAATCCCTTGCCAAGTATCCACAGCTAGTGGTTTCATATCGGTGCACTTTACTACTAGACTTTATCACAGGATAGGTCACATAACCTCCCCCAAACCCCCCCCCCCCCCCCCTCCAAAAAAAAAATTTGGGCCTCAAAGTTTCGGCTTGAATTAAATTTGGGCTGAGCTTTATTTTTGTTTCTGAAAAACCCAAACTGGATGAAGCGAAGCCTGGTCTGTGATGAGCTCTTTTTACCACTCTATGTCCACCTATGCTGTGGGGAGAGCAATCATATTGGGTTCATTTCTTCATTTTCATTCTCCTTAATTTGTATTGCAGGTAGATAGTGTATGCACTTATTGTGGTTTCCAGAAGGCATGAGTACTTGGCCAAGGCTGGAGCATGTGTCGATTGGAATAGTCTAATTTGATGTTTGATAGGAGAAACAGTACAGCCCACAAAATTGGGCCATATTGTTCCATTCATAGTGGACATTTCAACTTTTCTAAAATTTATTAGCTTAATCCAGTGTGGATACCCTTTGCAGATAGATACTGCCCAGGAGACTGAAGAAGAAAGTTTTGGTTGCTCTTCTGATTAATGAATGTATAGGTATTTGCACAGAAGTTTATGTAAATTGTTCATGTACCATTTTCATTGTTTCACTTTTGCAAAACATCTAGAAAATGATCTAAAGAAACTAGTGACTTTTTTTTTTTAAAAAAATTAGGGTATAGTATTAAGGAAAACCATATTGACAAATTTGAAAAAATTGGTATGAAGATTGTTTAATGTTGCTTGAGAATCACTTGAAGGAGCATTTTGCTAACTCTACTTTCTTATTAACAAAGTTGTCAATGCCTTAAAACTTGACCCAATAAAAAATAAAAATTGTTATCAAGTCATGAGTTATTAGTTCAATCACGTAGACCAATGATTTACTATGGAGATTTTCAGTAAAGATCTCCCAAACATATATCATCCTAACTTGTGTTTTTTGGATTTATTATATTTATTGATGTGCAATTATAAAGAAAAAGAAGTCAAATTTGAAATTTTTTGTTATAAACATTGCAAAGAAGATATTTAATTAAGTCAGTTACCACATACCGCTACCACTTGCGTGTGTGGTATATAAACGCAGGATATTTATGTAGCTGATGTGACAAATTACCGATGATCAGGTATTACTACAACCTCTTTAATTTGAGTTGGTGGGAAGCAATATTTTAATGTTTGACAACAATATCTCAGTTTCCAAGTCCTACGTGCAAGACTGATTGAATTGGATTTTCTTCCAGTAACTATGGGAGAAATGAATTCCATGTCTTTTGTTATTTCTTATTGTAAATAATCATTCAAGCTTGTTGATATCTTAGTTTTGAAACTTTTTCCTAATACAAATTAATCTTTCAGATTTGATATTTTTCTTAAGTCAACAATTCGTGGTTTCCCTTGATCGTAACAATCAACCTTAGCTGAAGACACGTATATAAGGCTATCAAAACATCAATTCTAATATATAGGAACTTTTTAGCGCTGCCTTATTGGGTGTGAGGGAAAACAAGGGGTGGGTCATGTGATCAGAATTATTTATTGTGAAGTGCTAAAATGAGCTAATCATGTTGAAGAAATTTAGACTATTCAATAGATCTAACGAAAGACAGCATGTCATGTCGATGACCAATTATAGAAGCATAGCATTCCAATTTTTTTTTTTTGTCCCCAAGTTTTGCGGATTAAATTCGAACTGTCCAAGCCAGCAATGCTTACGATCCCACCACGTGTCCTCCTTCCCTTCCTCGATGCTGCATTTTGAAGCTAATATCAGAATCCATGTCCATCTTCATTGAAGCTTGCTTTGTTCCATTAGCGACGTTAAAGATATTTGGCACGAAAAGTTTCTCCCTCTTTGGATGTTCCCTTTGTGTAAAAAGTTCCATTTTTCGTTCCCCTAGTCCGTTTCTAGAGTTGTTGGTGCATCTTGGAGGTAGATAATTCCATTTTTCGTTCCACGATTTCGTTTCTGCAGATGTTAAGAGGGTTCAATATAGGATGGCTTTTTCACCTAATTTGGGAGGTAGAAGAGGTTATTTTGATTTGGCATCAATCAATATCCTAGACATCCCAGTTGAATCATGCATCAGTGTATCAAGCTATTCAAGTCATAGCTCTCTTTTTCCCAGTCCACAATGATTTAGCAATTCCTCATTCTCACTATCATTGAGGCAAACTGATTGGGAAAATCAAAGGAAGGGAAACGAAGAGTTGGGGAAAATCTCACCGTATGCGAAAATGGCTGGGAATCAAACTGGTTTCCTTCATCTTGCTGATCACATGCAAATGGAAGCTAGATTCAGTTTGTGGAGGTTTGATTAAACTAAAACGCAACATTTCATTAAATAGAAACACTGCGCTCCTATAACCCAACAGCATGTCGATTTCTCTGATATTAATTGGTTCATTGGACTCATTTGATACACAAAGTAAAAATTTAAAAAAAAAAGATTTAGAGATAAAAAATAATTTTATTATTCTTATTTTTAATAATTAAATAATAATTAATAGATAATATTATATAATAATTAAATAATAATTATAAAAATAAAAATAAATATTATATATATATTGATTTATTTTCTTTCGCCATATCAAACGGGTCTCGGCACTTTAAAATAAGTAAATCTGGATGCCCATGCCGCTAGGGCTAAAAAAATGTTATCCTCACTAGTATTATAGATATTGGTAATTTCCAAATTTGTACTTTAGGCCAAAAAATTCTCACTATTCACTAAAAAACAAAATAAGTGCAAGGATATTTGATCATTTTCTCATGATCATGTATTCATTATGCAAGGAAAATGACTTAACGATTCTTGCATTAATAATCTTTCATAATGAAATAATTAAATACCTTTGCACTTTTTTTTAGGTAGAAAAATGAGAGCTTTTGGATCCAAAATAAATTTTTTAAAATAATTTTGTTTCATCGAATATTACTATTTAACCTTAAAAACAATTAGAGTCAGATTAAACAAACTAATGAGGAATCAACTCCTCAAGTACTACATTGATGGCATTGAATCAGTTTGTGGTTGGGGGAGCTTGTCTTAAACTCGGATGGGCCAAAGCTTTTGTGGCATTAATGGTGAGAGGCAGTTACCAAACCGTCGCCGACTAACCGTACGCACAGCTTATGTACATTTAATTTATATGATCTGATAGGGATCGCAAAGCCTTCATTTTCAAGTTTGGATATTCTGAGCAAGTTGAAATTTACTTTTTAATTCAAGAGAAAATAATATAAATTTTTTTTTATTTTTTTATCTTTTTATTTCTCTTCATTTAAAAAATATTTTACTATTTACTTAAATGAAATGATCTAAATTTGTTCATTTTTAGATTATACACTGCATATGCATTATAAAACCTGTCATCCCATGTGCTTCTATATAAATATAGCTCTGTATCTTAATACTGACGGGGGGACCATTGCCAGGTTGCCCCACTTGAAATGGTCCTTCCCCTAGTATCACGCATCTATCTGTATCTCCAATCCTATAAGAAATATGCACCGTAATATAAAGAATTTATAAGTTGTTAAAAAATATTTATGGGTTTTTTATTTAATAATTTAGAATTTTAAAATAAAATAAAATAAAATAAATTACACAGATGTCTTTTAAATTTTATTAAAATTACATCAATCTTTTTCTATTTTTAAAATATACACTTTCTTCCCCTAAACCTAAAAATTATATTACACTTTAGTTTAGTTTTAATTTTTTTGGATTAACATTCCTTCAATTATTCTATATATATATATATATATATATAATAAAATGCCTTCCTTTAAATTCAATAATCTACAACTTAGGAAAGTATATATGGAGATAAAGAAATCTAATTTTTGCAACAAAAAAAAACTAATATATATATTTAGATTAAGGGAGGATATTTTAGTTAAAAAAAGTTTGAAATTGAACTAAATTATATATTTTAAAAATATAAGGAATGTTTGTGTAATTTTAGTAAAATTTTAAAAAATGTGTATGTAATTTACTCTTTTTAATATTACATTAGAATTACCAAATATATCAAAACTTTAATTATTGCCTCACCCCACAAAACTCATTTCAATGGGATTACATGTGAAGTGATAAAAATTTTAAATTTAAATTGAAGTGATTTATTGATATGAATAATTTAAAAAATCATGAAATGTCTATAGATATCCAACACATTTTGAACACAAACATAATTCCAAGTGTTCATACTTGGTAGCTTTCATTTGGCTAAAACAGCTACTAAATTAGCAATTTAGATTCTTTTTCTTACTCTCTCCAGTGCACTGTTTTATGCCAAATTTGAACAATTTAAATCTTTTTTTATCTAAAAAAGTTTTTATAAAGGAAATAGAATGTAAAATAAAAACAAATTTCTAACTGCAAATTTTGAAAGAAATGATGTTTAAGATTTTAAAAAATAAAAATAAAGTCTAAACTATCTAATTTCAATTTAAGTAGTCCATATTTTATGGGAGAATGATTGCAAAGAAATCCAAGGGAGAAGATCCGAATTGTTTAATTAGGCATCCACAACTTCCTCATCTAAATTAGACACTTCTAACTTTAGATGTCCATAACTTCTTCTTAAGAAATAAGAAAAGTTACAATTAAAGATCTGAAATTTGTGAAACTTACAGTGAAAGACCTTATTCCAATTCTTTCCAAAATTATAACTAATTTCCATCTAAAAATAATTTTTATAAACTTAAGGTGCCTATATGTAATTTTTTCTAAAAAAAATATGAACACTGACATGAGTTCGAAGGACAAGATATAGATATAGCCATGGTAACATACAATATTTTTGAGTTATTTAAAATTATAATAAACCTACTTATGATTCTTCATGAAGCGCTTAAACTTCTAAATAAAAATGATTTTTAATATGATGTCAGAGCTTCTGTTACCATAGTAAAAATTCAATCATTGTAAATCATGCATCACATAATTAGGCCACTTTTTTGTTTATAAGAAGTAAGATAAAGAATAGTAGGGAGAAGAAATCAAGCTTACAGATAAACTAAAAATATCAGTATTAAAGAAATTTAAAGTATATTACAATTTTCTGAGATATGCTGAAACCTAGCTAGTTCTAAAGAGTTCACTGAAGATGGTGGTTCATGATCATGTTATATATACAAGTATACAAATATTCCAAGAATGAATTTACCTAGGAATGCACAAATATCATTATACACAATGTTTCACATGAAAAGCTTTTTCAACATAGAAGATAAAGATTAAAAATTCAAGTAAATTGATCTATAGACTCAAAAGTCTTAAAGATTCAAGTCAAAGTGTGATATCAAGTCTATAAATATAATTCTTTCTTAAAGTTTAATTAAAAAAAATTAATTAAACTTATAAAAAAAAAACAAATAAGCAAGGCAAATGGGTATATTAAACTCCCTTATCTTAGGGAGGGGAGACAAAAATGTACACAAAATATTAAAATACTATGATAGTCAGCGAGATACAAAAATCTATTATCAGTTGATTGAGGTCGGTGAGCTAGAACCATATGACTTCAAAATTTCAGCATGTGTTTCATTCCTTCTTCTTAGGGAAAAAGAGAGAGAGAGAGAGAGAGAGAGAGAGAGAGAGAGATATGAAGGGCTATAAATGAGAGTTTATCTACTCTCACACCTCTTGCACATATACGTTACTCTTATTTATTTAAAGTGGCAATTTTTTTTGTTTTTTGTTCTTGTGTTCACACACACAAATATAGATAAATCATTAATGTGATAATTTTTGAAGCAGTTCTCTGCAAAATGATTTAAGAGAGATGACTGTAGGAGTGAGTCAGAGCTAAAATTGACATTGAAAAGTTCAAAGTCACACAGGATAGCAACTGGAGTTTCTCTAAAGGTGGTGAAATTACAACCACATTCCACAAGTGCCAAATTTAAATCAGACAATTAGAAGTGGAACAAAATTAGATTTTCTTCAGAACTGCATAATGAATAGTTGAACATTGATATAAAGGAAAGAAAATGTGTATAGAGTCCTGTCCTTCTCTTTTCACCCACCTTTGTTTTTTTTTTTTCTTTTCTTTTTCCTTCTCTTTTTCAAATTAACAGTTTCAATTTACCCATTAAAATTAACAAAATCTGGACTCAAGGGGAATCATCTGAGTTATTAAACTCTACAAATTCATTGATATGATCTTCAATTGAAAGTACTAAGTTTATATTTGGTAGAGTGGGAGGATTTTTAAGAGAATGTAGAAGATGATAGAAATGAGAATGAAATGGAATTGTATGACTTCAAATCACGTTTGTTATGACATATAAGGAAATAAAAATGCTTTTCTATTTTGATGTTTGGTAGAAGAGAAATGGTATAGAAATAAAAATAAAATGAGAATAAAAAACTAAAACACCCTTTGATGCTAAAAAATATTAAATATTAAATTTTTGTTAATTAAGATAAAACAAAAGGAGAAAATTATAGTTGAAGATATTTATATTAAAAGATCTTAAATTTTGAAATTATTTTAAGAGATCTAATAGTAAAAAATTTAAATTTAAAACTCTAAGTTAAAATTTTTAGTCTTTAGGTCATTTAGAATAATTTTAAAATCTAAAATTATTTAATATAAATATTTTTAACTTATAATCCTCAATTGTAGTGTTTCCAGACAAAAATCAAACTTCACTGCACAATAAATTGGGATCACAAGGTTCAGACTTGGATGCATGGGTAAGCCAGTCCTTCACGTTCCTTTTCTTACTTGCACAGTAAGTTTTCATTCGTTGTTTAAAGAAAATAACACTATATTGGTGCCAAGGAAATGGATTGCTGGCAGAAAAACTATTCACTACTACCAAAAAAAAAATTATAATTTTTTCCCCTTCCCATTTCACTCTCATTTCCCACCTTTTCTAGACACCGAACAAGTTGTAAATACGTAAGTTCTTGTGCTGTTGAGGAATGGGTTTGCAGAAAAAACTAGGTACTAGCTAGGTTATACCATTTCAAACCTTCTCACTTTAATTTGTTGGCCAAAAAATTATTTCTACATTATCCACCAAACAAAGTAAATCTAGGTGAGTTCAACACAAATGCATGCACATGGCATTAGGCAATTGATCAACTAAAAAAAGAAAGTCAAAAAGGTTGTAATTTCCACCATCCATCACAGGTTTAGATCAGCTACTTATGATTTATATATTACACTTTTTTAGTCTATTATTGTTGATTGTTTCAGGAAAATTGAAATACGTACTTTAAGGGGAAAAAAATCGAAGATTCAAAGAAATGAACTAATACTATTCCCATGAACACATGGTTTGTTCCCACTTTCTAACTTTGTTCCCCAAGACATTCTTTGCACAGTAATGAACGGCATTTACCTTTCATATTCTATAAGAATAGGCAAACAAACACACATGGTTTCCTTAGTTCATATTCTTATCTTTTTTATTTTAAGTGGAAATTCAACATAAATTTTCTTAGCTGTTTATTACAATTTTGTCCTACATTTTATATGATAAACAATATACTCATCTTTGATCATTTCAGGGAAGATATTACCGTGCACTATTTGACTCCAAAAAGTTTCAAGACCCCTCAATATTATGTGATCCTTTGTGAGTTTTGATAACCATTAATCTAGTCCATGGCTGATGACATGATCAGACTGATGGATTTTAGAGCTATTTTAAAATTAGATTATGATAATTATACTCTTAAGAACTAAATTGATGAAATATAAATCTTTCAATGACCTAAATGATAACTTACTCTAACATATAAAATATCATAATATTGTGTTTGATAGGATGATTAAAAATTACAAAAATAATACAGCTGAAAATTTATGGAATTTAACAAATTAAAATGTCAGAATATAAGGATCTCATAATTTATCAGTGACATTAGTTTTGTATCATATATATCTGTTAATTTATATATAATAACAATAAACATCTTGACTACTAATATGTAAAACATATTATGTTTTGAAAAGTTTCTTATACCTAAAATACTCAGCAGCTTATTTGGTATTCAAAAGGGACAGGAAATAAAAAAATGACGTAATATTTATTATATTATTATTTAATAGTATTTTTTATTACTTTTTAAAGTTTGGGCACAATGTTTATTTTTAATTCATTCCATTTATTTTTTTTTCTATTTTCATTTTTTGTATCTAATATTCTATATATTAAATAGCCTCTTAGTGTATCAAATGAAATGGAATTCAATCTGTCACCTCTGGTCATTTCCCTTGATGTTTGAAAAAAATATAATTAAAGATCCTAAATTAAAAATATTTATATTAAAATTTTAATTTTTAAAATTATTTTTAATGACTTAAAGACCAAAATTTTAAATTACATAAAAAATTATAATTTAAAATCTCAAATTAATAATTTTTTATTCATAGATCTTTTAAAATAATTTTAAATTTAAAATTATTTAATATAAATATTTTAAAATATTTTTAATTTAAAACCGCTTTAGAATAATTTTACCTTGATGTTTTTTGAATAATTAATATTGGGAGAAGATTGATTTAAACTCAAAAGTGATATAAATTAACGTTTTCGACATGATAGGTTGAGCTTTTGACACGTTAGCATACCCCCCATTAATTGTTTCTTGATGGCCAGCCACCAACAACCACCGGCCTTTCTTCATCTCCCCCAAATTGCCCATCTGCCCCTCTCTCCTTTTTTACCTCGCATTCACGCCCTCATTATACAAGACTCTTCCTTTTGGACCCCACTTTTATTTTTATATTTTCATTTTGCATGAAAAAATACTCTTGTTTCCATTTTAGAAGCATATAGGAAAAACCCTTTAAGCCTTTTGATAAAGACTAAATCTCAGATTTCCTTCTTTAACTTAGTCAATAGTTGTGCTCCCCTAATCAGCCAAGCTACGTTACAAAATCAAATGCCAAAATCAAATTGTGCCCTTTTGGATTATTAAACTTCTTTTAATGAAATTGGGTATTTTATATATATATATATATATACACATATACGTATACTTGTTCCCTTTGGTTTCCACAAGTGGTTGAGCTATCTTTCCTGAAACTACTTTCCCTATTAATTCATTAATAATAATAGCTTTCTTGCGGTTTATGTATCCTAAACCTATGGGGTCTAACTTGTTTTAGCTTGTTTCCATTAAATAATCTATTTACACAATTTTTATAATTAAAATTTTCAGTGCATTTAAATATATATAAATTTCTAAAATTTATTTAATATAATAAATCATAGGTATATCATCAATTGATAAGAAGAAATGACATTTTCTGAGAGAAAAAAAAATCTATAAAACATAACTTGTATATTTTTATATATGTGCTATCAAATATTTTAATAAAATATGATAAATAATTTTTACAATTTATCAATCATTATCACCTAATTAGACCTCTGAAAATAAAATTTTTACATATTATGTTTTTATTGAAAAAATTGATAGTAAATATGAAAAATTATGCTTTCAAAAATCAGATTTAATTGAAGGTAAAGTGACATATGTGATCATAATATATATATAAAAAAAAATAATGCATTTATTTATAAAAATTATAAAAAAAATGAGGATTTATTTTTTCTATTGTAGAATGGCATTTCTAATGGGAGTATTTTTATTTGTCTTGAGTAGGCAATTGTTGTTCAGCTTCCTCCAAATTCAACACTGCCTTATTAACCTCTGTCCCAAAAAAATAAAAGATAAAAAAAAACTGCTTTATAAACCAACGCAAACCCAACTTTTTGACAATCGATAGACACACGTTGAGTCTTGTACACGAACATAGAAATTTCAGAGAGAGAGAGAGAGAGAGAGTCAGAAACACAGAACACGAGAGAGAGAGAGAGAGAGAGAGAGAGAGAGAGGATGGGGAGCTCAAGCAACAACATAGACATGGATAAGGAGAGAATAACGGCTGAGATGGACTTCAAGGACTCATCTTCCGCCGTCATCAAAATCCGGCGACGCCTCCCGGACTTCCTCCAGTCCGTCAAGCTCAAATACGTCAAGTTGGGCTACGGCTACTCATGCAACGCCGCCACAATCCTCATGTTCGCCTTCATCCTACCTCTCTTCCTTTCTCTTCTGCTCCAGCTCACCGGTCTCAAACTCGACCAGTTGTCCCAGCTCTGGTCCAACCGGACGGTTCAGCTCGACAGCCTCGACGCTGTCACCCGGCTCGCCGCCTCTGCTGTCCTCCTCTTCCTCTTCGGCCTCTACTGGGCCACCCGGTCCAGACCGGTCTACCTCGTCGACTTCGCCTGCTACAAACCCGGTCAGGACCGGAAAATATCAGTGGATGCCTTCCTCAAGATGACAGAAGAAAGTGGGGCGTTTGAAGAAGACACCCTTCAGTTCCAAAGACGAATCTCAACCCGGGCCGGTTTAGGCGACGAGACGTACTTGCCCAGTGGGATTACGGCTAGACCGCCGAATTTGAACATGAAGGAAGCCCGGTCCGAGGCAGAGGCCGTCATGTTCGGAGCTTTGGATGCTCTGTTCGAGAAAACAGGCGTTCAACCCCGAGACATTGATATCCTAATAGTGAATTGCAGCTTGTTCAACCCAACCCCATCTCTCTCCGCCATGATTGTGAACCATTACAAGCTCAGAACCAATATCAAAAGCTACAATTTGGGGGGAATGGGATGTAGTGCGGGATTAATCTCCATCGATTTAGCCAAAGATCTCTTAAAAGCGAACCCCAATTCCTACGCCATTGTCGTCAGCACAGAGAACATCACCCTCAATTGGTACTTCGGAAACGATCGTTCAATGCTTCTCTGCAATTGTATCTTTCGTATGGGCGGCGCCGCCATCCTACTGTCGAACAAATCCTCGGATCGGGACCGGTCCAAGTACGAGTTAGTCCACACGGTCCGAACCCATAAAGGATCCGATGGGAAGAGCTTCAACTGTGTGTACCAAAGAGAGGACGAAAAAGGAACAGTGGGTGTTTCTTTAGCGAGAGAGCTAATGGCAGTGGCCGGAGACGCCTTGAAGACAAACATAACAACGTTGGGGCCGCTGGTTCTGCCGTTGTCGGAGCAGTTCATGTTTTTTGTCTCTTTGGTTCGGAGGAAACTTCTGAAGACGAAGGTGAAACCGTACATTCCAGATTTCAAAACAGCGTTCGAGCATTTTTGCATACACGCCGGAGGGAGGGCGGTGCTGGACGAGTTGCAGAAGAATCTGCGACTCAGCGAGTGGCACATGGAGCCGTCGAGGATGACGCTGCACAGATTTGGGAACACGTCGAGTAGTTCTCTATGGTACGAGCTGGCGTATACGGAGGCAAAGGGTCGGGTCGGCAAGGGCGATCGGGTCTGGCAGATTGCGTTCGGGTCGGGTTTTAAGTGTAACAGTGCTGTGTGGAAGGCGATAAGGCGAGTTCCGGTAGGAGACTGGCGAGGGAACCCTTGGGATGACTCGGTAGATAAGTACCCGGTAAAGGTCCCTACTGCGTGATTGCCACGTGGAATGATGTTATTGGAGTTTAAGTTTCACGTGGATATTAATGTTTGCTTTTATTATTATTAGTTATTACTTGTTGATTACATCATTATTAAGAGTGATGGATGGAATTATAGTTAAGAGAGTTGCGTCTAAAAATCTTTTAAAAAAACAAAATAAAAAATCATGATAATATGTTTTATTCATATCTAGATCTTCTATTGTGCAGGTAAGAAAAGTTGTGGCGCACAAATAAGGGGCTAAATATTTTTTTCAACGAATTTTTTTTTAACATTTTAGATTTCTTACACAACATAGTCATCGTATAACAGCAGGGATTCAAAGTGACTTTATTCTAATATATTATGAAAAAAATAAAATGAAGAATAATTTAATGTGGGTAACTTATTCATTTTCGTCATCCATTATCCATTTTATTTTGATACATGAAATTGGGAGAAAGGAGAATGCAAAAAGATGAAACTATTCCCACTTTTCAGGTATGAGTAACCATGAGGGTCTAAGAAATATTGATCATTGGTATGACGACGGAGGTTTAAATGTAAGGTTAAATTATAATTAAAATGTGACATTTGACTTATGTGCGGTTTAGTTAAAAAAAAAGTGCCTAAACTAATATAATTTTTAGCTTAATAAAGTAAGCATTTGATCAAATAATTGGAATCATAATCAAAATCATGTGTTTGATTCAAAATTGTTAGTCATGTGGCAGCAATTATCATACATTATAATATAAATTATTTTGGTAAAAAATTGAAATTGAACTTGCAATTAAATTTAAATTCAAGTAAAATAAGTATTTGGTATTAATCTATATTATAAGTGTGGAAAATAATTGGGATATGCACAATTTTCATTTTGTGCAAAACCCCTGCTATTTTTCTAGTTTATTCTTCAATCATCCAAACTTTTTTAACCAACAAAAAACAAAGATGAAATCTTTGGATTTGTTTTTTAACTAAAAAGTTTCAATTTTTCCCATTTAATGTTATAAAACGAATAGACAACATTCAAATCGTCGGCCGCAAATGTGATGCTCCGACAATACTGGGAAAGTGATAGACAATGACTAGAACAGTTTCTCTTGTGGTATGATATTATTAGATATTATCATATTAAATGTCATAGTAGCTTATTTCAAGTCGTCTTTCTTCCTTTATTTGGATTTTATTGTTTTTAACCCCATAACCAAAATGAAAAAACAACAAATCTTTTAAATCAATTGGAATCTCACTTATTGATTTAACTTTTAGCTTAAAAACATTATGTGCACATCAAATAACTAATTTTAATATTTTGATTTTACACACAATTCTTTTATACTAAATATATTGATGATGGAAAAAATGTGCAAAATAAGTTTATGATTAAACAAAAATATTTAATATAAAAAAAGCTAAATTGAACATAAATTTTTTTAAATTTTAAGTTATGTATAAATAACCCTTTTAAATTTCAAAACTTAATAATGAATCTTCTTAAACTTTTAAATTTATACAAATATTTTTTTATTATTAGTTTATCTATTATTTCACTAATGAAACATAATATATCAAAGATTGTCTGCATATAACTTAAAGTCTAAAAAAATTATTTACACATAATTCAAAATTTAAAGGAGTTATCTATACAAAAAATAATGTTTATGGAAGTTTATTTCATTAGTAAAATAATATATTAATTAATGGCAAGGGAGTTATATATACAAATTTAAAAGTTTTGAGAGAACTTATTGTTAAGTTCAAAGGTTAAGAAAATTATCTACAAAAAATCCAAATTTTAAAAAGATTTTATACAATTTGGTCAAAGAAAAATACTGAATTAACAATTTAATCACTAAATTGTTAAATATTTTTATAATTAGATTATTTATATAACTAAGTCAAATTAAACCTTTTTAATTTTACAGTTGAACTGCTAAATTAGTAATTAGAGTAATTGCATGAGATCAAAATTTTCTAAAACTTATTTAGTTTAAATTTTCAAAAATTAATAACTGCACAAATTAATCATAAAAATTAACAAACTTTGTTTTACATTAGTAGTTTTAGTATTTTTGGATCACTTAAAAGTTTAACATGTCACAAATTTATTATTTTTAGATATTAACTCATGCACTTATTAATTTTTAGAGATTAAAATTCAATATGTAATAATCTATAGATTAAATAGTTTGATGTAATCTGAAAAAAATATGTTTTTCCAAGAATATATTTAAAAGTGAATATTGATATACTTTTAAATTTTTTCTTGGGGCTAATATATGGTGTGGAGGTGACAGAAATTGTGTAATGAAACAGAAACCCAATATGTGGTCATCGTTCCTCGTCGGTCCACCAGGGCCTTCCCACCTTCTTGCCGTCTCCGCCACCGCTCAGCCTAATCGCCGCCGCTCTCACACCTTTCAGAACGACGGCATCTCCACCGGCCAAGTGGGCGAATCGGGTCACACCCTCCTTACGGCTCTTCAATCCAATGCACGACAGCGCGAGCAAGAAGGCGAGGGATCTCAGATTAGGGGGTCGGACGTGCTGTGGGCATTGCAGAGAGCGAGTGCGCGTAAGAAGAACAAGCAGAAGAAGCAGAGGAGGGAGGAGGAGTCATCCTCTGTGAGCAGTCGCAGGGAACATAGTGATGTGGACTATGCCAATGTTCGTCCACTGCGCGTAAAGAGTGAGTGGGGTGATAAATTGGATGAGCTGGAGAAGCGTCTTCGTGAGCTTTCTGAAATCATTTGAATCTGAGCTTTCTGCGTGTAAATATACGTTCCGTCCACTTTGATTTTTGTTGTAAATTTGAATATTTAATCAATAATGGCATATTTAGGATTTAGGTACCTTAATACAACTTGAGAGAATTAGTTCATTTGGATAGTGATTTCTTTTAACAATCTTTATTTTATTTCTTGACTGGGGAAGAGATTATGCTGGAACAAGTTTGGAACTGTGTAGTACAATGCATCATAATGTGCATGGGGAAAATAAGGAGCTAGAATAACATTCTCATGCTCATACGCATGAACTTCTATGAAGATTTCATTTATTGGTCTTCTGGAGATCGAACTTTGGATTCCTTAATACTGCACTCAATAATTTTCTTTTATTGTATATTTGTGTATTAATTAATAGAAAAAATAAAACAGAAATGAACAGAGAAATTGTTGTGTTTGCAAGAATGCGAGAGTTAATCGAACCCATTTGGCTGCGGACCCTTTCCTTTCTATTTTTGAAATTTATATTATATTGTTATTATAATTTCTTAACCGTATATGTTTTTGTTATTATTTTTTAAAAATAAGGAAATGAGAATAATTTTTCATTTATTTTTTTTAATTTTAATTTTTATATTTAACTTTCTGTGAATCAAAGGGCTCTAATCCCAGCCACATTTTCTCCTCAGCTACTGAAGGTGGGTTTTACTTCAAAGATGTTGGTACACCTGCTTTTTCAGAAGAATGCTTGTTCTATAGTCTTTTTGTTGAAGTTTGGTCTTCAGTTGTTGAGTTCAACATGAAACATTCCAATTTAAAGTGGAATTTGTTTTTGGTGGGTCGAGCTCCTCGTTTTCATCTTGGTTATTGCAGGTTTTTTCAGTGTTCATTTAAAAATTGTCTATTGATTTTGTAGCAAGATTATTACCAAAGGAAAAAGGAAAAACAGGTTGCTTTTTTATTTGAACAAATCTTATGTATAACTCCTTCACATTGTAGGGTATGAATTACCAAATTGGATGCTCTCTATTTCCTAGTTATTCATTTCTTGTCAATTTTGGAGAGAAGAAAGTGGGTGGGATCGTTTCCATACACTCTCGTCCCCCTCTCTCTTCCTTTATCTTTCTCTTTTCAAAATTAATAGGAAATTGTCACTAGGAAATGAAAAGAATCCAAATTTTGTATTATTATACTTATGGTGGGAATGAATTTGGATTCATTATCAACGAGTTAGATTATCTAGGTGTGCAGTTATTGGATCTTAGATTGAACCATACAAAAAATTAAAGATGATGAGAAATGCAAGTTTTGTTGGAAAAAGAAGTTAGCGATTTTGAAATGGAACAATAAAAATATATATGTAAGATTTAACATTTTTCTTTTGAGATATAACGAAATTGAAATACATGGTAGTGTTGTGTTAACAACCACAAATGTCAAATTAACAAAATATTAACTTCTGCCAAAATTACACAATTACCAAGTATTTTACCCTAAATAATATCACCTTGTGTTCTCAACTAGCTCATAGGAATAGGTTTCGTGGGCAGATGAATAATCACCTCAGACATTTAAAAAATAACAAAACTGCAACATCACCATTATACCTAAACTAACAACCCACTTAAATTTCCCAACAATGCAGAGGATTTTTGTCTATATCTCACCCAATGCTTTTATGGTATCCACAAACGGATCAGATATATTGAGTTGTACATGAAAAATTGAATAATAATCACAAGTTACTGAAACCAAACTTCATTTCAACTGGTTATAAAGAAAAATAGACATGAACGATTACAAAGCAGACAAAAGATTAAGAATTACTCAGCTGACTCATGTAACAGCAGAAGACACCAACACAACCTAGAAGATTATCAGTGATCCTAATCCTTAACTTTATTTTTATATTCTTTTTCTTCTTTTCCACCTTTATAGTAATGGGTAGGGTTGAGAGGAAATTTTCTCAGTGCTTATGGCAAAGCAATTACAAGTCTCTCGTCCCTAGAAACCCCTAACCACCAACCAAACAGCAGGGTGCCACAAGAAACATCTGCATCTCTCGGCCTTCTAACATTAATAGGGTCGGAACCTTCTACTGCGATTGGCCTCATCATTGCTGCTACCTCCTCCTCGCCCCGGCTGACTGCTTGGACCATTGTTCCGATCAATTCTGCGGGATCGGGGAGCTGGCATCTGTGCACCAGGCTGTTGACTGCAGCATGTCCCCAGTATGGAAAAATTAAGGTTTTTAATTAAAAAAAAAAAAAGAGAAAATAAATCCATGCCTATAAATTGTAACAGCTTACAGGACATAGCCAATACGACCATCAGGTAATACCATTGGGACCATCTGCATTCCTGCTGGCATTGGACCCCTACCGTATATCACTGGCTGTTCATATGCAAGAACCCACAAATTGCAAACAGATTAGAAAACGGAATGAATTAAGCAGGAGACACATCAATTTTATATACCCGTAGTAAGTTATTAATTACCTGTTGATAACCACCAGTAACACCATATCCAGCTCGTACAGAGCCATATAGATTTCCTGAAAAACCACCATACCCAGGATGTGGATGAAGCCCGGGATTGTAGGCAGAACCTCCATCAGATTTTTTCTCAGTTTGAGGCTTTGCCAGAACAACTTCCAATGCTTGGCCTGCAGTTCAAATCCATTAAGCATATTCAAGTAAACATAATGAACATATCCGAGAATAACTAACATGTTTGACAGATAAGACTAGTGACAGTTTTAATTTAAATATTACTTTCCTCAAGTTAAACATATATTTTCTTAAAATAAGTAATAGTATTCCACTTGTACAAGAAAGTAAATAATCAGAAGACAGACTTGCATAGAGAAGAAATCAACATATATTGTGCAAAAAGGGTACCATCTATTTCATATTTTTCTGTATCTTTTATGGCCTTCAATGCACTTGACCTCTCCGCATAATGAATGAAACCAAAGTCACGTTTCCCTCCAGCTTTGCCAGGAGGCATGACTACTTTTGTCACTTCCCCGTGGTGACAGAACAGTTCCTTCAGTTGTTCAGTAGTAGTATTCTCAGGTATGTTTTTCACATAAAGAGCTTTAACCTGAAAATGCCAAAAAAGAGTTTGCACAGTGAACATCAAGTAACTACTGAAAAGCAAAATTAGTTAATAATAAATGAATATAGTACAAACAGATTTTACAAGAAAACCAATACATTATAAAATCTCAAAACAAATCAGTAGAAACAGCCTTCATCTTAAATTCTGCATATAGTGCTCTAAATATTTGGTCTACAACCTACATCTACAATATTTCGCAACAGATAGGACTGTTGAAAAAGCAGACCAACCCAATCAAAATTGAAAAACCCAACCCAAATTAGTTTGGTTTTATGCTTACTTGAATTGGGTTGGATTCAAGTTGACAATAAATTTTATACCAAATTAACCCAACCTAACCGGCTCATATATTAAAGCCACAATACATTGATACTTGTTATCAGTAATTGTATATAACAGATATTCTAGAATATATCACTAGAAGCTGAACCGTTTAATCCTTTATCAACTTACATTAATAGAGTTGAATAGTACAGTTGTATCAATAGCTTATTACTTACGTGTCACATTCTCAAACAGACTCTAGTCTCTCTAAAATCTCAATCCCTCTCATCATTAAGCATGACTCGTAGTCTTCCATAGTTTCTCTCTACTATTAGTCTGCCTCAATCTATCCTCTCCTATTGTTCACAATTTCACTACGTTAGCAAGATTTATTCTACAGGAATGGTGTTTTCAACCCCAGTATCTAGTGATTTTGATTTGGTCATATTCCTTATCCAATAAACCATACATATGCTTTTGCTCAACTTAATTAATCTCTTTGCAGACCTTCTTTCCCTTTAACTATGCAGTGACTTAGGACCATTTTTATTGCAGGCGGAAAAATATTATGAGATTTCTGTTTACCTACAACATGGTCTAGTATAATTAAAATGCAGGCGATATAAGAATACATAATATTGTAGGCAGTATCAAGAAGGCCCAAACCAAGAAAATACCCAGCCGAACCCAATTTGTCTTTTGAGTTAATTGCCTTTTGGTTTGGGTTAGAGGGTGTGAAAAAATTGTTGGGTTGGATTGGGTCACATAAAACAAATCAGAACTCTGTTCATACAAAACATGGAAATTCTCAATTTAAAAAAGATATATGCTCCACAGATTCACTTCTGGTTGATACCCACAAGGGAAGTACTAAGTATCTTGATCATGTCACAGGTATTAAGCATTATGATAACAAATAAATAGAATTAGTAAATTACTGGGTTTTGTTACTGTATTTAGTTTTTTCATTGGTTCACATGGCCATGCCTGTTCTCCATCACATCAGTTTATGCATATATATTCCTTTTGTAGTCAAATTAATATAATTAAAAAATATACAGTTATCAACAAGTGGTCCCCTTCACCTGCTACTTTCCCTCTTGAATTTCATTTCTTTGTCAACTTTTGCCTGAAACAGCATAATATTTGTTCCTTATTGAATGCAACTAACAACACCATGGAATATAGGCAACATAGAACACCAAAGATCAACATCCAAGACACTTTCAGTTTCAACAATTGTCGATAGTTTTAGCAATGCCTTTCTTAAACAAGTATGCTATAAAAGTCTAAATTTTAGTTATTTCACCAATACAATTAGACCTAAAAAGGGAAACTTAAGAGGGTTCCCAATTGTGTCCACTTCCCTGCCAAGGAAACTTCCCAAAAGATGGTCTGCATCAAGCATTGTGGAAAGGCCAAACATCAACCATTCTTTCTAAATTTCCAACAAAACCCATTCTTTCTCATTGATAAGTCAGACATATCACCTGATGTAACTGTAAACAACACTAGAGACTAATTATGACAACTGAACTTATGATTTCATTTCTTCCTGTAAAATTCAGGATAACAACAGAAATATGATGAATGGGAAGGCTTGCACACACACTTGTCTCACTGTGGCAGGCCTCTCCTCTCTTATTTATAATACGTTGAAGATAGAGGTTAACTACAAGCTAAACTACTAAAAATAATTGTAAAAATCCTAAACAACAATAAACTCACAGACCCTAGATAATGATAAACTCCTAATTTATCAGGAATACTACTTAAGATAGGTTTTTCAACACTTCCCTTGTTATCCCAAACCGCTACAGTCAACTGAAAGCATCACCCAATTCTATACCACCATATAGCTTGGATTCAATGAACAAAATTCTTACAACATGATGGAGATCAAGATAGGATGGGATGCCAAAAGTCCTACATTAAGTAATATATGATGCTTAATGGGCTACTTAAATAAGATGGTTCTCCCACTTCAGTAGCTAGTTTTTGGGATCCATCAATTGATACAACAGCTAATGATTTGTAGCTCCAAAAAAGGCTACCTGTGGAGGGTTCTGATAAGCGGAGGATTCTGACCAGCAAAAAGTCAAGTGAAGTGCTATCGAGTGAAGTGTCACAAAATATAAACACTAAGACGTCGACTTTCCAATGGCGGCCAATTGATAGAGAGCAAGGTAGTATAAGATACCAAAGACCCACATTGAATAGTATGAGATGCTCAATAGGATACTTAAGTAAGGTGATTCTCTCATCTCAATAGCTAACCTTTGGAGGAGGGTTTCCCACCTTACTCAAGTGCCCATCTCAACACCTCTAGTGAATAGCAATCAAGCATCTCAACCTTCCAATAAGAAGAAATCAAACTTCACACAGACATATGTTGGGAAACTAAATCCAACTTATCGTTGACTCTTACTAATAACTCAGATTATATATTCATATGCTTTATACCAGTTTGTGAAATTAACTTTAAAGCATAGGAGTGGTTACAGATCTTTCATATTCTTTATCTAAAGTTTGGCCTATTGAAGGCTAATGCATTGTAAAGAAGAGCCAATTGCCTCCATCTATTCTTCTGGAAGAGAACAACCCCCCCCCCCCCAAAAAAAAAAAAGACAGGGCACAGTTTGCTGAGTTGGCAGTTCTAAAATTTAACTCAGAAAATCATAACACCTGACCTGATCACATTAATTTTATCATAGATCATATGGGTTTTCTTATTTTCTGAAGCTCTGTTTCAGAAGCAAAAAGAAACCTACACATACCCATAGGATTGGGCAGAACAGAGTGAAAAGAGAAAGGAGAAAAAGAAAATAGGATGTTAAAAAGAGAAGCATGGATCCTTAACTATAAAGCTCCGTTTGGTTCGTGGAATTGTGAACATAATCCTTTTACATAACTTGTGTAATGTCTATTATACTCTTATACTTATTATTTTATCTATCAAATCATCTTTTTAAAAGTAGGGTAAAACAGTCATTTCCTATCTCACCTACCCCCACCTACCCACATTTTATATTCCCTTCACCATTACATCCTCTAACCAAACATGCCCTAAATATCATATCAAACACCAAATGCACATGATAGGTAAACAACTTTTAAACCAACTTTAACAACTATGTTCCATCATCAGCCATAAAATTACCTGTGAGGAAGCAGAATGATCAGATGAGTTCTTTGGATCTGCCCATGTGACAGTGGGGGTATTACCATCCAGCTTGAAGTTTGCATTTGACATCTTTTTCCGAGAATAATCAGCACAGGCATTATTGTAATACAAAACGAATGCAAACCCACGATTCCTGCTCACATTTTGAGGGTCCTGTGACAAACAATATGAAATGGCACTAAGATGGCGGGCCTTAAAACATTTTAATATAAGTCAATAGCACAAATCAGTTCAAGACTGCACCTTTATTAGCTCAATGTTCTCAACTCCAGGACCAACACCCATGATGACTTTGCTAAACTCATCCTCTGTCCAGTTTTTTGGAACATTACCAATGAACAATCTGTGCTTTGTTTCAGACACAGAACACCTCAAAGTTTTACCCTGATATCATGAAAAAATAAAATATAATCAATCACCAAAAGACGATCCATGGTAAAGAGTTACACTGAAAATTTCATTGTTATTAAGGACAATATGGTGTTCAAATAACCACCACAAATACCTTAAATTCCTTGTTATGTAACTCTTCAATGGCCTTTTGTGCAACCTCTTTTGTTTTAAATGCCACAAAAGCATAACCCTTGACGTCTCCTGTGTCCCTATCTTTCATAAGTCTCACCTGCAAAATAACAACAAAATCAAATTCTTACTGATGATCAACCTTTCTCTCATACCTGCCACCCAAAAAGACAAAATTATTAATATCATAAGTGGATATGCCACAGTTCTGACCTCAAGAATATCACCCATCGGCTCACACATTTCTCTTAAATCATCTTCACATGTATCCCGAGGAAGTCCACCAATAAAGACTTCAGAACCATGAGGAGGAAGGGCAAGAAGTTCATCATGCTTCTCTTTCTCATCTTCATCAATGGAAGATGGCTTTTGCCCATCCTCTACAAATTCAGTCACAATGTCACTTCCATCTGCTTCAGGATATTGGTCTTTCCCACAAGTTTCTGCTACTGAATCTTCATATTCATGTTCATCAACATTCCCTTCAACATTTTCATCCCCAGCTCCATCCATTCCATCATCATATATTTGTTCTTCAACATCATCATCCATCTCTTCCATGTAGTTTTCTTCATCAAAGTCCACACGTTCATCAATTTCTGCACCTTCTGACATGATTGCTTAGGACCTGGGCTTTGTCATTCACACCTGAATACCTGCAGGTCCAAACAATAATCAACGGAAATTGAGACACAGATACTAGTGGACAATAAGAGAATTGTAAGGCTACCAGATTTTAAGTTGAAAAATTGAAAATAAACTTCATTAGAATAGGAAATGTACAATGAAATTAAGTCATGGAGGATATGGTCAGCAATGCTTACAGAGACATCCCCATAACAAAACCTCAAACTCAAGTGTCCCATTTGGTTATCGGGTAACTCTATTAGAACCCTAAGGTGACACCTGAACTCACTCAAATTGTCACACCCGAGTTTTATTCTCCTTCTCACCTAGTACAAACACTCAAATGAGGGATGATCAAATACTCTCAGATAAATTTGCACAAAGAGCAAAACTATAATAAAACTACGGGAATTGACATGAAGCAAGATTAGCTCAAAGTCGTATGCGTAGTTATGTGGGTTAAACGGAAAAAAAGAAAAAAGCATTTCATATTTAATCGTTTTCTTATTCCAAAAATTGTACCACTCAACAGAGGAATGTCAACAAGGGGCTACTGTTGATTAAAAAAAAGGGTAAGCAATAATTGTTGGAAAATTAATTGATTTATGGATTACTATTTCAGCACTAATCCCACAGAAATACAAATCTGCCAGATAGAAAACCCCCACAAAGATTCCAATAAAACCCTTGAATCTAACTGGCAAAAGAGAAACAATGAAATTAATAAACATTAATAATGAGAAATATCAGAGAAACAACACAGAAAATAATGGAATAGAGAACCAGAACCGGTAAAAGTAACATACCAAAAAGAAATATCTTTTTTGCTATATGGGGTCAATTTCAGTTATGAGAAAGCCTAGAAGTGAATCCAAAGTACAAGGGTACAACTCTTGTGGCAAATTTTGAGAGCAGCCCTTCTCACCACTCCGAATAAATGAAAGAAAAGGAGGCATGGAGAATAAAGGAAAAGGCATACCAGTAGCATAAATGGGGGATTTTGAGATTTGCTTCTTAATGGGCTTTTTTTATGGCTCTCACTTATTCCACTGTAGAGAGAGAGAGAGAGAGAGAGAGAGGAGAAATGGTGGGTGAGACATCCGGCGTGCCCAGAGAGGGAGAAGCCTTCTTTCTTTCTCGAAGCCCCGAATCGATAAAGGGAGAGTATACTGAGCGAGCGATTTCACTGCGAGTTAAGAGGAGACTCTAATAGAACTTTGCCACGTTTCAAACCTAGTTGTCCTAATTTTTTTATTCTATCCTTTGTTTGATTGTGTAGAGGAGTCAATCCAGTAATAATTTGTTGTACAGTTGTTTTCAGTATCTTTATTAATTTTTGTATCTCATTACATTAATCTACCTATTAAAATGAGGTTTATTGGAAACAATCTTCTTTACCCAAAAGAGAAAGAGCATCTATCAGATAAATTATTTTACAATCTAACACTACATAAAAAGGTCTTTGAAAATTTTTTTCTATATATTTTATTTATATTAAAAAATATGCTTTACCTAATTTAAAAAATATCATCTCCATAACGCCTTGAGCTATAAAAATAATTAAACAAAAGACAAATTTTGAATAACAAAATTTTATGTTGTTATCATCATATTTTTCAATTAAAATATGATTTTTTTTCAATTCAAGTTTTATCTCCTTTTCACAAAAGAAATACATCTAAATGCAATTCATTTTATTTTTTGTCCTTATTGATTGCTTCTAAATTCAAATAGGTCCCCATATTTTATTTGCATGTAATGAGGTCCCTATACTTTGTTTATTGTCTTAATCCTGTTTCTACCATTTAATTCATTCTCACTCTATCAGGGACTCCATGGCACTATCTCCATGCTTTTAGTTATTTTTCTGAGTTCTCACTCCGTCAAGCATCAAGGACAAAGGACAAAAGGGAATGAGAGTAGGCTTCTGGATATGAGAGCTTTCTTTTAAAGCCCTTAATCCATCTCTTCTTCATCTTCTTCAGTGTAACTTGATTTGGATTTGTTATTTGGAAGGCTAATCTTCATAAGGCTATTAAGCAATAATATTAATATATATAATCTAAGTTTTGTATATTTTGCATATTAAGTTGTTATAACTGTCCAAGGGACACATGTATTGCATATATTGTATTTGTTGTAATAGAATGAGTAATAAATACTCTTATAGAGCTCTCGTAGGGGAGCTTAGCACATTGCTCACTTTTATTTTCTTCTCTATTACTTTCCTTTTCTTGGTATCAATGCCAGGTTCTCTTATGGCAACTTTTCCCTCTTCCTCATCTTCTTTTGCCATCCCTGTTTCAGCCATTAAGGCAACTAGAATACTTGTTACTCCGATTGTCCCTTTTGCTGCTTCCTTCAATCCTTCTTCTATTTTTAACCCTCTGAAATTTTCCTCTTCTTCTAGTTCTATTAATCAAGTTTGCCTAGTCAAGTTGGACCGTGGCAATTATTAGCTTTGGTATTTGATCATTTACCCTATTATTAAAGGGAATAGACTTGATGGTTATTTATGATGTAGGTATTAAGTTGAATCTTGCCTTTGATAAATGGGTTGCTATTGATCACCTTTTTCTCAGGTGGTTGCTCAGTACCATTTCTCTAGAACTTGTTGCTCAGCTCACACATTGCACATCCTCTAAAGCAGTGTGGGACAATACAAAGGAGTTGGTTGGTGCCATGAATAGAGCTCGCATTACTTGGTACTAGTCTGAGTTTCAATAGGCTCGTGAAGGAACATCTCATATGAAGGAGTATTTGACTTAGATGCGAATGCTTGCTGATCACCTAATTATAGCAGGTTGTCAACTCTCCTATGAGGATCTCATCAGCCAAGTCCTTACCGGTCTTGACAGTGATTAAATTGTGATCATTGTTTAACTTCTTAATATTCTAGATCTCACGTGGCTAGAGCTACAGTCACAACTTCTCACATATGAGAGCTATCTCGATCAACTTCAACAATTTAATCTACTTAATTTAGGTACTCTCCAAGCCAACCTTATGTACACTGATACTCGTATTTTGAATTCTTGTGGTTTTGCTTCTCGTTCTTTTTTAGGCTCCCGAGGCCGAAGTCATTTTTCCTATAGTTCTTCACGTCTAATTTGCCAAATGTGTAGTAAATATGGCCATGGTGAAATTAATTGTTTCTGTCACTTTGATAAATCCTTTACTGATATAACTCATGATGCACATGCTAATTACTCTTTCTATGTGGCTACTCTTGCCACCATTCACGATCCTGCCTTAAATGTTGATAGTGGAACTAACTACTATATTACTAATGATCTTAACAAATTGGACACGGCTAAAGTGCAAGTGGTGAGGCAAAACTCACTATTGTTGATGGTTATAAAATTTTCATGCATCATATTGGTACTACTCGGCTTAACTGCCCTCATAAATCTCTGGCTCTTACCAATGTTTTACATACTCCTACAATTACAAAAGATTTGTTGAGTGTATCTAAAATAGTTGATGATAATTTAGTTACTGTTGAATTTGACAATGTTTATTGCTCTGTGAAGGACAAACAAACAGGGGAACTGGTGTTACAAGGGAAGCGTAATGGTGGCCTATATGAGCTTTCTTCTCAGCCTTCTTCATCCTCTAATTCCAACTATGTGTTGAATATTTATGATGCTTCAACTTTTCTCACTGTTTTTGAGTGGCATCAAAAGTTAAGACACCCTTCTAATAAAGTTTTGTCACAAATTTTACATCTATGTAATGTCAAATGCTCTATTTCTAAAAAAGTCACTTTTGTAATGCTTGTTGTCTTAGTAAAACACATGCCCTACCCCTTTCAATCATCTGTTACTGCAACTAAAACACCGTTTGAAATTGTTTACTCTGATCTATGAGGCCCTACTCCTGTCTCCTCTAAAAAAGGTTATAAATATTACATATACTTTCTTGATGACTATACATGCTATACATGGATCTATCCCCTTAAGAATAAATTTGATGTCCCTCAAATATTTCATACCTTTAAGTCCATGGTTGAAAATCAATTTGACAAACGAATAAAAATATTTCAGTCAAATGGTGGTAGTGAATATTAGTCCTTAACTTCTGTTTTTCAGCAATGTGGTATCATTCATTGAATTTCCTGTTCTTATACCTCTGCCCAAAATGGAAAAGTCAAGAGGAAACATAGACGTATAGTTGAATTAGGCTTTACTTTGCTTGCTCAAGCTGCCATGCCTATTTTCTTTTGATGGGATGCTTTTCATATGGCTGTCTTCTTAATTAATCACATGCCGATACTAATTCTGGAGGGTCTATCTCCATTTTTCAAAATCCATAATTACCATCCTGATTATAAAAAATTTGAACCATTTGATTATGCCTATTTTCCTTTCATTTGACCTTATAACCAACATAAATTACAATATCACTCTATGAAATGTGTTTACTTAGACCAACTACCAACCAAAAAGGCTACAAGTGTCTTAATAATACTGGCAAACTTTATATATCCAGACATGTCACCTTCAATACTATTGAATTTCCTTTTCCTCATGGCTTTCTCAATAAATACACTTCTCCTTCTGATTGCATTAAAGATTTACCTTCTGCTTGGAGTTTTGTTAACTGTCCTTTGCAAGTTATTTCCACTATTGAGCTTCCCTCTACAGCATCTTCTTCTACCGACAGTCTTTCAAGCAATCCTACTATGGTGGTACCACCTCTAAATTCGTCCATGCTTATGACTATTGAAAATACTTTTGCTCCATCTAATACAGCACCTGATGGTCCCTTTGCTTCTACTACAGAAAATTCTCTTTCTGTGAACTTTATTGATCAATCAACATTAGTTATCCTTCCAACTACTAGTCATCATATGGTTATGAGGTCCAAACTTGGCATTTATAAACCTAAGTATCATTACGTTCGCCATGTTCAACTCATTGAGCCTCATAGTGTGAAATATGCATTAGCCTCATCACAGTGGCAACAAGTTATGACTAGTGAATTCTTTGCATTAATGTGTAATAATACATAGACTTTGGTTTCTTACTCTCCACAGATGAATATTGTTAATTCAAAATGGGTGTTTAAGCTTAAATACAAACTAGATGACTCAGTAAACCATCATAAAGCTCGTTTAGTTGCAAAGGGGTTCCAAAAAGATCCTGGTCTAGACTTTTATAAGACTTACAGCTTGGTTGCTAAAGCTATTACTATACGAGTTTTACTTACTATTGTTATTGCTTATAATTGGGACATTCGCTAACTTAATATTAACAATGCTTTTCTCAATGGCTTTCTTAGTGAGACACTTTATATGTGCTAGCTAGTTGGATTTGTTGACTTTCGATTTCCTCACCATGTGTGCAAGTTAACCAAAGCTTTATATGGTTTGAAACAAGTGCCTCGTGCTTGGTATGAGAAACTTCACACAGTATGTTGTAGTGGGGCTTTATTAATCTGAAAGGTGATATGTCATTGTTTTTATCTTAGTCTACAACTGAGACTTTAATTCTACTCATATATTTGGATGATATCTTGGTGACTAGTAGTAATGCTTCTTCTATGGATAAGTTTATTACTCGACTTAATAAGTTGTTTGCATTAAAGGATCTTGGTAGTCTTCATTATTTTCTGGGCCTTCAAGTGTACAGAGATAATTCTGGCATATACTTATCTCAAACTAAATATATTACTAAGATTTTATCCAAGTTTAATATGACTAGTGCTTTATCTTGTCCCATGCCTATGGCTGTTGGTAGAAAATATCAAGCTGATGGAAAGTTGTTTGTTGATCCTTCGGTCTACTGTCAAACAGTAGGTGCCCTACAATATCTCACTACAACTCGACCAGATATCAGTTTACTGTGAATAAAACGAGCCAATTTTTTAGCAAGACAACTATGGATCATTGGAAAAGAGTGAAATGGATTTTTTGATATTTAAAGGGCTCTACTAATTTAGCTCTTCATATTAAACCCATTTCTTTCTTGTCTTTGTGGGGATTCTCATATGCTTACTAGGCATTGTGTATTGATGGTCACAAGTTAATTGGAGGATACTGTGTCTTCCTTAGTGACACACTTGTTTCCTGGTCGTCACATAAGTAGCGTGTTGTGTCTCAGGCAAGTATCGAGTCAGAGTATCATGCAATTGCATATCTCATTGCAGAGTTGGTCTAGCTTTCCTCATTGTTAAAAGAACTTGGTTTCCCTCTATCTGTACCTTTTACCATTTGGACTGATAACCTAGGAGCGGCAACTTTGGCCTCTAATCCTGTGTATCATGCAAAGACTAAGCATTTGGAAATAGATCTTTATTTTTTTCTTGATTTGGTTTTAGCTAAGCATCTGTCCATCTCATATGTTCCTTCTTCTTAGCAACTTGCAAACATTATGACCAAGCATCTCCACATACTCAGTTTGAACATTTCTGCAGTAAACTCGATCTGGTACATCTACCCTCTCATTTAAGAGGGTGTTAAGCAATAATATTAATGTGTATAATCTAAGTTTTGTATATTTTGTATATTAAGTTGTTATATCTGTCCAAGGGACACGTGTATTGCATATATTGTATTCATTGTAACAGAATGAGTAATAAATACTCCTATAGAGCTCTCGTAAGGGAGCTCAGCACATTGCTCACTTTCATTTTCTCTTCTCTGTTATCTTTTTAAAATGAGCGATGTTTTCATTACATAAGCAGCATCTCACAAAAATTTTGTATCAATAAACAAAGACTAAAAGTATTAAAGGTTTACTACATAGTAACCAATACTTATAGTTTTAGCTGCATCTATTCCCAAATCATCAACAACCATGCACACACTAACCAATACTGAAATACACTCCAAGTCAGAAAAGTAACCAGTACAATGGAGGTGGTGCCACAGAGTTGTTAACATGGCAAATATGGCAAGGCAGATGGTCAAGTCAGCAACAAAATTGACAAAGTGAGGTTGATATTAACGATAGGGACAAGATTAAAACTAAAAATAGAATCTAATTACATGCAAATAAAGTATAAGGATCTATTTAAATTTGGAGACAAATTATAAGGGCCAAGAATATAATTAAACCTAGAATCTTCAATTAAATTATATGTGTGAAATTTTTTTTAAAAAATGTAATTATGTAATCAATGTTGAATTATAAAAACTATATAATTATATGTAAAAATAATATATTTATCATATTTTATATGATGAATCTCATAACAAAAATCTAAGAAATCATATGTAAGTGTTTTTTATCTCAGAACGTCATCAACTTTGGGCAAAGTAATCACTTTCTTGGTTGTTTTTCTCATACAAATTCTCCTAAACCCTAAATAGAATGGTGTTCACTCTTTAGTGCTTTGCTAGTTGGTTTATACTTATCCTTTCACAAATGGGAACTTATGATTTTCCATTTTTAGTTCATGTAAATTGGAATCAACTTCTTAAGTGTTCAAAAAATTGGATACTTAAAAAATATATTTTGCATACTTAAATCTTTTCTATAAAAAATTTCATTTTCTAGTAGCATATTCCAGAGGGATGACCCACAGAAAAATAAAATTTTTCTTACTAGCATTACAAATTCTATTATTGTTGTAAAAAACTTATATTTTATATGCACTGATAACAGAAACCTAGTTGATTGGATTATTCTATAGATCCATGAAATGTGTAATTTTTCATGAAAGAGCTCATCTATTTGGGCATAAAAGAAAGAGAATATAAATAAATTATTACAATATAGTTCATTTTTTTAATAATTAGTTGTATTATACAATATATTTTCAAAGTTTCTCTTCCAATTGTGTTGTCTTTGAATATTTTGTGTTCTTTATTATCAAATTTTTTCAATCAAAATATCACAAAGTGTATAATTTTTTAATAATAATATATCTTTATAAATAAATACATATTTCTTTAATTAAAATATATATTTATTATTATTTTAATTAAAAAAAATACACTTATTACATTTTAATTGAAAATAAGATATGCAAAATTATATCTAAGTTTTATCCCTAAAATTTTTCTTACCCTTAAAGAACTTGCTTCAAATTCAAAAAAAATTGCTACTTCAATTTATATATTGTGACTCTGGACAACTATTTCGCATTTAAAATACATCCAAATTATATTCGATTGATATTGTTATCAATTATTAAATAAATTTAAATATTGTCATTTTATAAATAATGTTAACAGTGATTTTTGTGTGTCATTCTTGTAAATAAGCCATGTTAATCTTCACTTTATCATTCTAATTTTATCAGACATTCCCAAATGGACACTAACTATTAATTAAATAATACATTTATATATCATAAAATAATTATATCTATCCATTTAAAAGACCAAAAGAAGAAAAGATTTGTGGATGGCTTAAATCTCTCCGTCATAGTGCTCACATGCTTGGGAAGTTGGTGGGAAATTTAATTACAAAATATGTCAAGACTATTATGTATGCATAATTATAACATTTATCATATAAATTCAAATCAGGTTATCCTTTAGCAAGGACAAAGCCTAGGCGACTGGGAAGCCTTGGCCCTCTCATTTTAGAATTTGTTGTTCTAGGTATAGAAAATATTTTATTTTGACTCTTAAAAAGAATATGATTACCTTACATTAAATTTATTAAAAAAATTAATTATAATAAAATATAATGTGTGATATTTACCCACTCCATATGATATTTAATATTTTTAATATTTTAAAAATACTTCTGTATTATTTAAGTTATTTCAACTTATTTTTTACAGTCATCGTATTTTTAAAAAATTTCAAATTTTCCTTATATACAAGTTTGATTGTCTTACTCTATCATTATTATCAAATCATCAATCAATTTTATCTTTTTTTTTAAAATATAAAATCAATCATATGATTTATAGAATGTTAGTTAAAGAGATAGACAAAATAAAATAAGACATATTAAGAAACTAACACAGGCCCCATGCATAATTGCGCAGGTCCCATACACAAGGATAGAAGAATTAGAAAGTACAAAAAAAGAAGAATGACAAAAAATATGTAATTTTTTATGAAGTTCTTTATGACTTATGAATAGTGTGACTTTTTTAATATTATATATGTGTATACTTTATTTCATATTATGTGTAACGGTGTTGTCCAAACATTTATGTGTCATGATGTACTATTAATATTATTGATTTTTATAAAATATATTGCCTTTTTTAATACTATATAAATGTTAATAAGATCTCTTTCATATAAGTATGTATTGTATAGTAGTTATAACTTTTTTGTTCAAAAAATTATATTTTATAACCTATATTCTTTGTCCTATAAAAAGGAGTTTCTATCCCTCTAGCACTCTAGTTCAAAATAATATAATGTATTCAATTTATTTGTAAGACATCATTATAAGAATAAAATTTTAAATTCACTCAATTAGTATAAAAGAGTGTATCTTTCAAGTTGTTCAAAATTTTTGAAGCGTTGAATTATTTTGGAATCATTTAATTCCCTACCACAAGTCCTACCATAATTAAGAACATAGTAACCATTTTCTCCATGCTCATGTTCCTGGTTGGTTTCAAACCATATATTGTTTCTACAAAGTTCTACACAAGACACAAAAAACATGTTTTTTTTCCATCCTAAACATTTCATAGCAATGTTTATCATGTCACTACAAAAAATTATGATTTTTCTTTTTTGCAAAAAGTTTTTGGAGAAAAATTCTAAAATTCAGTGAAAATAACTGTTATCATGAAAATGCTCATAGATTTTAGGTCATAAAAAAATAGTTATAGGAATGCATATTAGATCCTGTGATAAATTTTCATAAGAAAATATATGTGAGAATAATTTGTTCAAAAATTGTGATAATTTTGTAACTTTCTCATAGCTTTTTCTCATGATGTAATTATATAAGAACAACAAATTTTTCAATTTTTTTAGGATTTTCACAATATTTTAACATAAGAAAAAAATATAATTTTCTCACAATCAAATTCTATGAGAACATAAAAAAATTTGAAATTTTATTGGGTTCTCACAACATTTTGACTTGAGAAATGAAGTCATTTTCTCATGGTTGAAATTTGTGAGAGCACAAAAAATTTTCAATTTTTTTTATGTTCTCATGGTATATTATTGTGAGAACTTTGAAGAAAAATTTGATGATTCTCATGGTTAAATATCATAAGAACACAAAAAGATGGCAAATTTTTTGTTTCAACATTAAAAAAAATTTCAAAATTTGGCAAAATTTTTCAACATTTTCATGAGTTTTTATCGTGAAAATACAAAAAAAAAATATTAAAACTTTTTTGTTCTTATGGTAAAATATTATGAGAATAAAAAAAATTGCATTTACAATATTTTTATGGACAAATTTCATGAAAATGCAGCCAATGTTTTGTTATTTACATTGTACTTGGCTATTAGCCCCTGATTAAACAAGTGACTCTTGTCTATATAGTCAATAAATATAATACCTACATACAACAAACTAATAACAAAGCCAAAACTAATAAATAAATAAATAATAAATATGTTAAGAATGTCAAAAAATAAATCAAACTTAAGATAACTAAGTGATCAAAATAATAAAATTACAAATTATAAAACTATGATAATGTCACATAAACAATAACCTTTGAATCATCTTCATTCCCATTCTCATCATCATCATGAGTAGGTTGGTTAGGAAGTGTCACCTCTTTCAATGCCTATGTTCATGTAAGACATAATGTTTTTCATGAAAGCATCCATCTTGCCATTGCAGGCCTTCTGCATCTTAGCAACAACCTTGGTGAGACTTGCCTCATATTCTCAAGCTTTTTTAGCCATTTTTTGTGAGAGATTCCCTCTAATTTCTTCTCAAAAGAGACCTTTAAGCACTTTTTCATATAAGAAAGCTCACAAGGGCTGTAATATAAGTTATATGACATCAAAACTAAAGAGACTAACTTCTAACCTAAACCCATATGAACGACCTCTCTTATTCTTTCTATTAACAACTTTGAGCTATATGAAAGAGTCAATGTCAATATCATCTTACCCTAACTCTTGAGTTTGTCTCATATGCTTATATTGGTACTATATAAACTAAGAACAGATAAATATTAAATAAATAAACAAAATAGCCATATACTTATCATATAATAACAATCTTATTTATGAATGAGTTAAGTGATTTACATAAGTGTCAAAGGTTTTTTTACCAATCCAACTTCCTTTCTTTTCATTGTGTTAAATCCTCTTGAATATCTCAAGGATTTAAACATCTTTACCCAACTCCGCTTCCTATAACACTTTGAAAAAATACATTAAAAGTACATCAATTGAAACAATATAAACATTAATCTAATGACACTACCACATTCAAGGCTTGCTTACCATCCTTCTCTTATGATCTAAGAATAGCACCTGCCTAACTCTATATAGATATTCTTTAGTATCTACAGTCTTGTTTGCCTTATTACACATAAATTTGGCCTTGAGCTCATTGCTTTACCAATACTCATCTTATCTCAATTTGGGCTACTTCAAGTAACTATTCACCTTTGGCTTTCTATTATGAATGTTTCTAAAGGATGCAAGCCTTATAGTGCTATACTTTCTTTCTTTATATCTTGTAAATCTAATACTTTGTACATGGATCTTAAGTGCACATTTTCTAAATTAGAAACAAGCAAAACTAATTAGCTAAAAAATAATAGTAATGCATTAACTATGCTTATCATAATACCTAAAGAATTATAGAACTAGCATACCTTAAATGCTGTAAACCATAAGTTCTTGATAGCATTGCAGACTTCAATAAATTCTGGCCATTCATAATCAAAATTGCAATAGATGATTTGAGGCAATATAATAACTGGTGAAATATGTGGATAAAACTTGAAAAATAGAAAAAGTTATATAACAAAAATACAAATAAAGTAACAATTATAGTACGAAAAAGGCAATGTATTTAGAAGATTCTTACTCATCAACACTATGAGATCTAATAACTAGTTGTTTATCATTTAGTCTTGCCCATAGCTTATATCTATTGGGATACGAAGATGAGCTAGCCGTATATATACTTAGAATATATTTAGAAGGTCCCTTTAAACTAATGAAAGTAGATTGATCGAGTGGTGTCTAAATTTGTGAAGATGAAAAAGAAGATGATACAGACATAGATCCCAATAAGGTCCTAACATATAGAGATAATTGATGAGGCGATGGCTATGAAGTAGTTAATGGTATCTGAATTGGCTCAAACTATTGCGCCAACTTCCCTTTGCCCTTCCTACTAATAGAAGATCCTTTACCCTTGTTACATCCTTTATCTAATATTTGAAAGGAAAATGATAAAACATTTTAGAAGTAAGCATGAGTAAACAATTTATGTAAATCAAACAAATTGTTAAGTAATAATCATAATAATTTATCGAATTATATCAATCACTTATTAAATAATAATTACTAGGAGGATCCTTTTCAATTTTAGATGAATCACTATCTAATAGGTCCTCATCTAATACTGCATCACTTTCTTCTATTATTTCATTAGTCTTATCAACAAAAGAGCCAATATGTATATTGTCTTCTTCTTTGCTTTGACCTATACTATCTCTTAAATCATGCTAACCAGGGTCATTTTCAACTAATTAAAGTAAAATGTTGGCCCTATATTAGAACAACGCATTTAGATTATCATCACTAAGAGTATCAATCATATTCCTTGCTTTCGTCCTAATCACAATAAGCCAACCCTTTTTATTGGATATCAATTTTAGATATGGTGTAAAATACACTTGATTACCTTGTTAGGCAAAGATAAATAAGTTATTACCTTTGTATATTTCTTTTGCATTAACTTTCACACTACCATATTTTGGATAAAGTTAAGTCTCTTAATTAATGGGGTCATAACAATTGCAATTAAAGATCGTCAAACACTTAAATTGGTAAGCCAATAAACCCTAACTTCATAATCTTTTTCAACACACCATAATATAAACATTTGACTTCACCACGACTAGTTATTTTTAGACATACTCTATTATTGTTTGCCCTCCTCCCTTTTACCTAGGAAGCTATGTGAAACTTATAACCATTCACAGATCATTAATCCCATGTATACATAAGTCTCAAAGGAACCTAGGCCAAAGAAATTAATAAAATATTTTGTATCCCATTTAGAGGGTTCAAAACCTAATTAAAATATAAAAAATGTTATTGAAACATAAAAAAGCTTAGTTTCGACTTCCCTTTAGGAAATTTAGATAAACTTATGTAAGTTTTAAACCATTCATGAAATTCAGATGAAATATGCTTATCAACCTTCTCATTGGACAAAGTAAGGTTCATAGAAAGTGATGTCTCAATGTATAAACTGCGTTATATCACAGAAGAATTAACCTGATTAGTTAGAATATTACATTTGAAAGGATAATTATATATTTAATCAAATTAGAAGTGAATCTTACTTAAGGAAAGATCTAGCATCTGGACAGTTAAGAAGAACATACAATATTATAGCATTAGTTTCATTATAAATAAGATAACAAGTGTTACCAGTAGTTCTTCTATAAAGTTGGCTAGGATAGTTGAAGATAGAAATAGGAAGATGATCATCGTGTTTCCTACCATCATCATTTTGAAGAACTCTTATATTTCTTGGATGAACATGTGACTCAAAGTAATGAGAGCATAAAGTTGAAGTTTTTTCAAGTATGATATGAGCCTTATTTTTAACCTTTTTCTCTAGTGTACACAAAAACCTCTCAAATAGATACATCCAAGTTCCAACTTTGTTGTGCAGGTCTACCCATTTCTGCTTCATACACTAAGTGAATAAGTAAGTTTTCCATTATGTCAAAGAAACTAAGAAGGAATATCTTCTTTAGTTTACATAAAATGATAAAAATGCTTTGCTTAATTATATTAAGGTTATTTATTTTGTAAAGTAAAAGCATAAAGATCTTTAAAAAAATGGCTCAACTTCATTAAAGGTATTAGAGAGTGGGTTGATAATTGACTGGATACTATTGGTAGTAAACTCTCCAAGAAAATATGGCAATTATAACTTTTCATCCACATTAAAGTATAACTTTTCACATTAATATAGTGTCACAAGTTAGATGCATAACCATCTAGAAGCTTGAGAGTTTTAACCCATTCACATATCACTCATTTTTGCTTCATATCAAATGTGTATGTTGCCTTAGGCTTTGCCATTTTACCATTATCTCTATCCTTCATTTATAAGGTAGGTTGTTGACAATACACAATCAAATCTAACATTACTTTTACATTATCTTTTGTCTTATTTTTCACATCAATCGCCGTGTTAAATATATTCTGAAAGAAATTTTCTTTCATATGCATTATATATATATATATATATATTATGCAGATTCAACAAGTCACACTAATAGGGAATGTCTAAAAAAATTATATTTAGTTTAATTATGATTTTGACCTTAACCCTCTAAAGATGGGCTTGGAGATTCTGTTATTTTAGGAAATCTCTTAACTTACTCATACAATTCCTCTCTCGAATACCTCAATAGTGGTTGTGAATTCTTTATGGTATTCTTTATGAAGTGTTGTTTATTCCATCAAAATGGATGATTTATTGGCAAGAATAAATTATAGCAATTAAAATAACAAGTTTTTTCTCCATGCATCAATTGGAATGTATTTGAACAACCCATGCAAATAGGACACCGTACTCTCCCTCTTGTCTGCCAACCACTTAATATGCCATAAGTTGGAAAATCATTAATAGTGCATATGGAAATGTCATATGTTTGCATATCATCATCCCAAAGCAACTTCAAATCATTAATTAGAGATTATAAGAAAGCATAAATTAACTTTTTGGATTATAAGACCCAAGTATTATTATTATTAAAAATATATATTCCTGTTGTAGACACATACCAGGTGAAAGATTATATAGAGTAATAACTATAAGCTAATAAGAATATGGCCTAGAACTTAGACTAAATAACATAAAACTATCAACACAAAGCCTTCACCTAGCATTTCTCAACTCTAATGCAAATTCTGAATGAGTTTAATTAAAACACTTTCAAACATTCTTATCTAATAGATGTGAAAACACACCTTCGTCACGATAGTTTTCATAATGTCGTCTCGTATACTTGGCTGAGGCATTAGATGCAAACAATTTTTAGAGTCTTAGAATAATTGATAAATACTATATTTGTTTCTTGAGGGTCTTTTTAAACCTTTCTTTTCCAATGTTTACTTTACTAAATCTTGCTTCACTACAAAATTGACGTTCCCTACGGTTAACTGCATCACTATAATACAACATATATCCCTTATTATAGTAATCAATATTCTAATAACCATAATCAAGTTTTGAAACCAATTTCTTGGTTTGGTAGAAGTTAGCAAGCATTCGATAATCACAAAATAAGATCTTAGTAATTGATATGATAATCTCATCAGTACACACCTTAGAAATGTTATAATCAAACTTGATACTCAATGATCTTATAACAACTAACAACATTGTGTGTTTCTCACACTCATCCCATAGCGAGGCTTATGCAGTGCTTAGCATGTCATAAAACTTCACAAAATTTGGATTATGGTCCTCAAGCATGTCATATCTCTAAAAAAATACCCCAATTGCATCCATACAAATGTTGATATTAATTAGAGCCAATGATGGACATTCCTCTTCATGATTATGCTAATAGTAATAATCATACATAAACTTTTTTTTTTGTATAAATACATCTTACTTCATTAGGCTTATAATACCTTACACATTTACATTTTATGCATGGACATTTAAACTTTCCTTCTTATTTAAATACATCTAGTTGACTTATAAACCTAACAAACTCCTTCATATCTGTAAAGAACTCTTGTATAATCCTTTGGTAATTACCTTCTATTCTATTGTACATCCAACCACAATGTTCAAGAAGATCCATAAGACTTAGCTATGAATGTAATGAGAACTAACTTGTATAGAGTAAACCCTACCACAATTTACATAAAATAAAAAGAAAGCTTTTCCATCTTGCTATAATAATAAATTACTAATTGATGAATTTTTTGTAACTAAAGAGGTATCAATGATTTCTAAATAAAAAAATATTCTTATTTTATAATGAGATAAAATCAATTCATATATATGATGTATAATGTCATCTAACTAATTTAAATTATTGGCCTGAATCACAATTCTTTTTCCCCCCATATTTAGAAGTTAATTATGATCTTTATGTTATTTATTAAACAATCAAAATGGTCCCCACCATATATCTTTAAAATTGATATGACAAACACAAATAAGGAAAAAAAATTAACTCATTTTTTTTCTTTTTTTAAACTCTAACTGTTCAAGGAAATCCTATAAAATTGGGACCATTATAGTTTTCTACTTTTATACTGTAATTATATCATACTTTAAAATTCTAATCCTAACCCACCAAAAAATATTAAGTTAAATGTAGCCCAAACATATGGAACCTAATAGTAGTTTTATGGCTAGATATACAAATTTAATATTTAATAATTATATGGACATATTATCGTATAAGTTTTGATATTAAGGTTGTATTTTAAACTAATGGCATCACAAATTCACAATTTTATTAATATAACTTAAAATGAATGACTTTTGTAATATTAAGTAAGCATAAACAACACCATAATTTAGAGTAAATATATAAACACAATGTAAACAAGAGGGGAATGAATATATTACATAAGGATGACAAAAAGGAAGAAAAATAAGTTGGAACTTGGAATTCATACACAAGAAATTGTAAATCCATTTGATATTCTCTTTGATAAGAAAGAAGGAGGATTTCCTTTTCTAAATAAATTGGCATAATATCAAACATTGGTATGAGATATAAGGCAAATCTTTAAATTATGTCAACTTCTAATAATATAATATAAATATGAAATACTAACTAAAATTTGATTAAAATGCATCTTAGTTTCAACCTATTATAGTTGAAACAAAGAATTATTAGTGATGAATCAACTTGCAAATGCCTACTTGATTTAATTGTTAAATTGAATTATTTATTTATTTATTTATTTTTACATCGAACCATACATATCTAGTGTTATATTGACCATTGAATATTTTATATATTCATTCCTACTTGATTCAGTCGTCATACTCAATATATTTCCCTTTTTTTAAAAAAATCTACAACACACATAGATCTGTTAACACCAAATATTTGTTTCCCCATTTAGTTCATTGACAATCACTAAAATGCCAATAAACACATAAACTTTAAAGGCATATATAGCAAACTTCATTTATGAACTTGATTATGGCTTTAAAGTTATTGGTTACAAGGGTAGTATAATATTTTAGCCAATATGATTTACATCCCAAATCAAACCTAATGTTGACAATAACAACAATTTTTGAAAGTTAAAATGCATGAAAACTAATTCTTCTCACTAGAGTATTCAAAGAAAGGTCCAAAATCAAGGATTCCCTTCAAAAAAGGCAAGAACCCATGAACCTAAATTGAAATGCAAGTGAACCAAATAGAAACTAATGAAAGTTTGATGAAATCTCCACAAAATTGCCTCCCAATACCTTGATAAACTTGCATAATAAAGGAAAGTGATGGCGTGGATGGAAAATGATGGAAGAATAAATTCAACCTAAAAATAAAGGAATAGGTTAAAAGGGGTGTGTTTAGGTTGTGCTTAGCTAGAAATGGTAGAAGGTGGTCAAAGACAATGGAGCTTGCCAAAGTTGGAGGGATTTGAATGAATTATGGTGGGGAAGTAGGGATGGCTAAGTTATTTCACAGATGGAAAAGGGTACAAGTAAATGAAAGTGGGTTTACATTAAAAAAAAATATTTCTCAAAAAATTCTCACAAAAAAAAATTGTGAGAATAGTGAAAAATTTGTATATCGTGACAAATTTTGCAAGAATTTCTCATTACACAAATTATGGGAGAATTTTCCATGAAAAAATTTTGATTTCTTGTATGAACAGATGTTTTGTATGGGGTCTTTAAATAAAACTTTAAGGGATAACTTCTAAAATTTCACCATAGTGCGAAACCTAACACAGTCATCATCGATGCTTGAATAAACTTTGGGACAATTCTAATACATGAATGATTAAGCTATGCAAGCATAATTCTTATAATAGATTATTACCTGAACTTATGTTTAAAAACTTTTGTATTATTTGGTATTATAGGAAGAAAAGGAAAAGAAATGAAACAATAAAAAGGAAAGGAAAACTATTGGTACTTTATTTAGTACTATACAACAAAAAGAAAGAGATATTTCCCTTCCTTTATTTAGTTTCATAAAAGAAATGAACAAAATATATGTAACTAAGATATCAAATTATTTTATTATCCTTAATCTAATTAAATATATTTGCCTTAAACATAGTGTAATGTCCCGTTTTCATTAAACGATGGAAATGGGCACGTTTTCAAAGCAAGTCCCCTGAGATGAGTGATTCAAGGCCAAATATTTTTCCCAAGGTTTCCCCTCACATTCATTCATCATGTATGACTCAAAACTAGGCTTGAAACAATTTAAAACTCTCCCTAACTATGCCATCCCTACTTGGCCGAAAGTTAGAGCATAAATGGGATTTCATAGCTTCTTGATTTTTTCTTGATGGGGGAACCATTTAGGGAGGTTGTTAAGAGTTGTAGGAGGTCAAGGAAACACTTAAACAACCAAGGGAACTTATAGATTAAATCAGTTTTTACAATCCTCTTAAGTGCTCTACACTTTTCCAACTTTTAGGTTCATGACTTTCCATGGGGTTTTGTTCATTTTATGGAGGAAGAGACATATGGGGGACCTCTTAGGGATCTTAGGAGTACATTTAAACATTCATTTAAGCCTAAGAATATTTATATAAAATCAGATTTGCAAGGGAGTATTTGGATCCCTAATGATTCCATTTTGTTTCCTAATGCTCCTTTCTTGATTCTATTGGTTCATTCTTAATCCTTGCCATCTAAAACCCCTAATCCCTCCATAAATTGGACCATCTTTTCCATCATAACAAAGAGGTTCCCAATTTAATAAAATGCCTTTGGAATCACTCAAATCGGAACTAAAACCGTCCCGAACGAATCGGTCAAAGTTCAGGTCAACCGACATCGGAAAGAGTACACCGGAGGGGCTTTACTGGTCCTGGGGCTTCCCATAGTTTTTGAGGCCTCTGAGAACCCTGGACAACTTAAAATTTTCATTTAAAAAGCCCTCCTAGGTGCTTTTCCAAAATTACACTTATTTACGAAAATGCCATTAGCCTTTCGACAAATTTTTCGAATCGCTCCGACCCCGGTTTCTGGGCAACATGGAGAAAGTAGAAATCATAGGCATTTTAAAAGCAATCTTAGCATGTGAATCAATCATACAAGACATTCAAGAGCTCACTAAGTGTTTGGATTGGCCTCACACTTTTCTTCATGGATTTTGGACTTGCCTCACCCATTTTTTAAGCACTTTGGACTCAACCATATTCTTGGGTGCCCACTTTGCTTTTGGGAGACTCTTTACTTTGTCTCAACCAAGCTTAAGGGTTCTTGGCTCATCCTCACCCAAGGGAAGAGTTCTTGGCCTTTCCACACTCAAGTAAACTCATACAAACATCATGGATTCATTTAAAAACATAATATGACACCAAGTATCATGACATATAAAGGCATGCTAACATACTTTATTTGGCAATTTTGGTACCCAATATGGAGCCAAAATTGACCATAATGGAACCATATGCCACTTTTTGGCCAAATGAGTTAGTCTTGCCCTAAAATTTGGCATGCAATTAGGTCTTGTTGAGAGATTTCTGGAAAGCTAAAGATCATAATTTTCAGAGACCTAGGGAATATTTTATGAATTTTCAAAGTTGGGATTTTGCATGGATTCTGGTATGGGTACTGTTCATACTGGCAGTTTTGAATTCCATGTCACTCAATGGCCAAATGGTGTCCAATGCTTATGAAATTTTATATACATAAACTAGAGGTCATAAGCTTTCTGTGGCCACTAAGATCACCTCATTTGGAGGTCTGAGCAGAGAGTTATGTATGTTTAAAGTTAATTATCAGTATCAGTAGCGCCCAGGAGCTCAATCACTGTTCCATCAGTTCCAGATGCCTAAAAGTATCTGTTTCATTTTGGAATTATTTTTATTGTCAAGTTAACATTTGTAGCTTTCTAGAATGACCAAGTGTGTGTGATTTTGATTTTTGTAGAATTAGTTACGAATTTCAGAAATTTACATCAGTAACCTGAATCACAACCCAGGCAGCCAGCGAGTCTGTAGCTTTTTGGATGTCAAACGTCCTGTGTGATGAATTCTGTGACTTGGACATATTTTTAGTGTGAAGTAGACATCCTAAGATTTCTAGAGTGATAAAGATTGTATGATTTCAAATTTTTTAAATTTAGTTATGATTTTCCAAATTTGGGTCAGAAAATGGAGCAAATCTGGCCGAAAATATACTTGCTTATTTTGAGCTCCATTTCGGTTTTTATGAATTGTAGGCATGTTTTTGTGATGAAAATGAGTTGTAATAATGAAATTAAATATGAGAAAGTATAGTATAAGCTCACACGATCCACGTGACACCGAATTAAATTTTTTAGATATAGCACAATGCGGAAAAAGTCGATTATTTATGTTCCCTTTTTATGTGCCCTCATGGAAATCATGATGTGAAGCTTATAAATGGCATGTAATAGAGCTAGAAGTTATGGTGTTACATTTATTGGTATCAGAGCAAAGGTTCAGGCTCTCATTATGGGTTGTGGCTTGTGTTTTTGAGTTGCCTATATGCATTTCAGCTTGTTTAGATGAATTGAGTATGTATGATGGTGGAAGTGTTCCCTAGCTCATGTTACAGTTTGTTATGATGTTTCAGTACGATAGTGAACACTAGGAGAGGTCAGCCCCCTAGCCAGGCTCGTGCTGATGAAGCCGGGCCTAGTGATCCAGTTGCTGGAGCCCTTCAGTCTATCATGGCTCGCCTGGATCAGCAGCAGGCCGTCATTATGCAGCTTCAGGAATGGCTTGTTGAGAGAGATAGCCAGGGCCCTACACCTACTCCTCCTCAGCCACCTCTACACTCAGATCGTCCTGAGCATTCAAGGGCGACTCACCCAGATGCACAGCCACAGACGCAGATGGTTGCCCCGATTCCACCAGCTCAGACGCCTCCTGTACAGCAACCCTCGACCAGAAAAGTGATTACACAGTTCAGAAAATTCGGGCCTCCTACCTTTGATGGTAAGATGAATTTAGATAAAGCTGAGGCCTGGATTATGGCATTAGAGCAAATCTTTGAGGTGATGGAGTGCACGTCTGAGCAGAAAGCTAAGATGGCTGCATTCCAGTTACAGAAAGAAGCAATTTACTGGTGGAAGGGTACTGAGCCTATCTTGAGAGCGAGGAACGCCCCAATCACTTGGGAGGCATTCCTCAAGGTGTTCCACGAGAAGTATTTCCCCGATTCGATCAGAGATGAGAAGGAGTCAGAATTCATTTTATTTAAGCAGACTCCGGGGATGTCCGTGGACCAGTATGTGGCAAAGTTTGTTGAGCTCTCCAGATATTCCTCTTACCTGCAGAGACATGATGATGAGAGATGGAAGGCAGATAGATTAGAGAAGGGCTTGCTCCTTGAAATTCGAGACAAGGTTGTGCCACAGAGAATCAGGAACTTTAATACCCTAGTTGAGGTATGCAGAGTAACGGAGACGAACCTCAGGATGATGCAACCCAGTTCCAGTGTTAGACCACCCCTTCCTCTCCCTGAGCCCAAAAGACCTAGAGAGGGTTCCCAGCCTGCAGTGACTAGCCGAAGAGGCGGAAAGAGCCAGTGGAACCAGAGAGGTAAAAGAAGGAGGACTCAGTCCAGTAAAGGTAGTGCTCCACCTATCACTTGTCCTCAGTGTGGCAGGAATCACGGTACCAGACTGTGCTATGCGGGGCAGAATGTGTGCTTCAGATGTGGCAGGCCGGGGCATATAGCTAGAGATTGCACCCAGATTCCTCCACAGGCCCCTTTGCAGATCATACAGCCGAGGGAGATGGCTCCTCCTCCCAGACCACATACCCAGGGTAGAGTCTTTGCCCTATCATAGCAGGAGGCTAGCCGGTCCCCAAGTCTGATCCAAGGTACTATTAAAATAAATGATTTTTCTGTGACTGCATTATTTGATTCAGGTGCTAGCCACTCTTTTATATCATATGACTGTGCTGAGAGGTTGGGTCTGAGTATGCATATATTGCCATATGAGTTGCATGTATCTACCCCCACAGGGAACCGAGCCATTACCTCCCATGCTTGTTTGAATTGTGTGATCCGGGTGTATCACTTTACCTGAGTGTGGGACTGTGCCTAGTACTAGGGCTGAGTTATCTGTCATGACCACCTCCCAAGCTGAGAGATCACTAGGGCATGGTTGTCTAGGGTATCTAGTCTTCTTTTCAGTTCAGGCTGAGGTAGAAGAGGGTATAGAAGGGATTCCCGTAGTGAGGGAGTTCCCAGAGGTATTTCCCAAGGAAATTAGTGGACTACCGCCAGAGAGAGAGGTAGAGTTTCCCATAGACATTGTACCTTGGGCAGGTCCAGTGTCTAAGGCCCTGTATAGGATGTCTCCCACCGAGCTAGCAGAACTTAAGAAATAGATAGAAGAACTTTTAGAGAAGGGTTTCATTAGACCCAGTGTCTCGCCGTGGGGAGCTCCAGTCCTATTTGTAAAGAAGAAAGACGGGAGCCTTAGGCTATGTATAGATTACCGAGAACTCAATAAGATTACTATTAAGAATAAGTACCCTCTTCCTCGCATAGATGACCTCCTAGATCAGTTAGTGGGAGTATCAGTGTTTTCAAAGATAGACCTCAGGTCAGGATACCATCAGCTTAGGATAAAGGCTGAGGATATCCCCAAAACAGCCTTTAGAACTAGATACGGGCACTACGAGTTTCTAGTTATGTCCTTCGGGTTGACGAATGCACCTGCAGTCTTTATGGATTACATGAACAGAGTTTTCAGGCCATACTTAGACAGATTTGTAGTAGTTTTCATCGATGACATCCTTATCTACTCAAAAAGTAGAGAGGAACATGAGCAACACCTAAGATTAGCCTTGGAGACCCTGAGAGAGAGACAGTTGTACGCTAAACTTAGTAAATGTGAGTTCTGGCTCACTGAGGTTCAGTTTCTAGGTCATGTCATATCCCAGGCAGGGGTCGCAGTAGATTCCCATAAGGTAGAGGCAGTATTGCAGTGGGAGAGACCTAGGACAGTGACAGAGATCAGGAGCTTCCTAGGTTTAGCAGGGTATTATAGGAGGTTCATTCAGGGCTGTTCTCAGATAGCGATGCCACTGACCCGACTTACGAGAAAGAATGTGCCGTTTGTGTGGAATGAGAAATGTGAGAGTAGTTTCCAAGAGCTAAAGCATAAGCTGACCACGGCCCCAGTTTTAATACTCCCTGACCCTAAAGAAACTTTTGTAGTGTACAGTGATGCCTCAAAGAAAGGGTTAGGATGTGTGCTTATGCAGAAAGGCCGAGTGGTAGCTTATGCTTCTAGACAGTCGAAACCTCATGAGGAAAACTACCCCACACACGACTTAGAGTTAGCTGCAGTGGTATTTGTTTTGAAAATATGGAGACACTACTTATATGGGGCAGCAATAGAAATTTACAGTGACCACAAAAGCCTCAAATATTTATTTGAACAGAAAGAATTGAACATGAGGCAACGGAGATGGTTAGAATTTCTGAAAGATTATGATTTCACATTAAAGTACCATCCCGGTAAGGCTAATATGGTAGCTGATGCCCTAAGTAGAAAATCCATACACATGGCCTATACGATGATTTGAGAGCAGGAATTGATTGAGAGATTTAGAGACATGAGTCTCTCCTGTGAGGTGTATTCAAGGAAGCTATTAATGAGTGAGACCCGAATAGAGAATGACCTGAGGGATCAGATAAGAGAAGCCCAACAGACAGATGATCATGTAAATAAGATTAGAGCCCAGATAACCCAAGGTAGTATCCAGGAGTTCAATCTGTCTGAGGATGACATAGTAAGATATAGGGATAGGCTGTATGTGCCTAGAAACACAAAAATTAGAGAAAAGATATTAGATGAGGCACATAAGAGTAAGTACACCATTCATCCAGGCAGTAATAAAATGTACCAGGATTTGAAGAAAATGTTCTGGTGGCCCGGAATGAAAACAGACGTAGCAGAGTATGTCTCCCAATGTCTAGTATGCCAAAGAGTAAAAATAGAACATTAGAAACCAGCTGGGTTGCTTCAACCCCTAAATATCCTGGAGTGGAAATGGGATAGCATAGCTATGGATTTTGTCATGGGTTTACCCAGGACATCATCGGGGTATGATGCAATATGGGTAATAGTGAATAGGTTAACAAAGTCAGCGCACTTTTTACCTATGAAAGCCACTTATACCCTAGATAAGTTAGCCCAGTTGTATATCAGGGAGATAGTTAGACTGCATGATGTGCCTAGGAGCATAGTGTCAGATAGAGATCCCACGTTCACATCGAATTTATGGAGATCATTACAGGATGCTCTAGGCACCAGACTTAGATTTAGCACAGCCTACCACCCTCAGACGGATGGACAGACAGAGAGAACTATCCAAACCCTAGAGGACATGTTGAGGGCGTGTGTCTTAGAATGAAAGGGAATTGGGATACATACTTGCCTCTAGCGGAGTTTGCCTATAATAACAGTTATCATGCAAGTATACAGATGGCACCGTATGAGGTATTGTATGGGAGGAAGTGTAGATCCCCAGTATGTTGGGTTGAACTAGGAGAGCGGAGCCTCATAGGCCCAGAGTTAGTGGACCAGACCTCTAAACAAATAGAGACCATTAGAAAGAAACTTCTGACGGCCCAGAGTAAACAGAAAAGTTACGCAGATAAACGTAGGCGGCCGTTAGAGTTTGAAATTAGAGACCATGTCTTCATTAGAGTGTCTCCAGTCACAGGGATAGGTCGGTCCATCAAAAGTAAAAAGCTCAGCCCAAAGTACATAGGTCCTTTCCAGATTCTTGATAAAGTAGGACCTGTGGCATACAGACTAGCCCTTCCCCCGAACCTAAGCCAAGTCCATAATGTCTTCCATGTTTCCCAGTTGAAAAAATACCAGCCCGACCCCTCACATGTCATAGAATATGAGAATGTATAGTTACAGGATGATCTATCATACATAGTATCACCAGATCGGATTATGGACGTTAGGCTCAAGCAGTTGCGGAATAAGACGATACCGCTGGTGAAAGTGGTTTGGAAAGAGTTATCTCCTGAGGAAGCCACCTGGGAACTAGAGGATGATATGAGCAAGAAATATCCACAACTCTTCCCATGAGGTATGTTATCTAAATTTCGAGGACGAAATTTTTAAAAGGGGGAGAGAATTGTAATGTCTTGTTTTCATTAAACGATGGAAATGTGCATGTTTTCAAAGTAAGTCCCCTGAGATGAGTGATTCAATGCCAAATAAAGTTTGGATAAAATTTTATATAATAGAAAATGAGGATTTGAGCCTTGAGTTGCCTAGAAACTGGGGTCGGAGCTATTCGAAAAATTTGCCGAAAGGCCAGTGGCATTTTCGTAAATAAGTGTAATTTTGGAAAAACACCTAGGAGAGCTTTTTAAATGGAAATTTTGAGTTGCCCAGGGTTCTCAGATGCCCCAAAAATCATGGGAAGCCCTTGTAATAGTAAAACCCCTCCGGTGTACTCTTTTTGATGTAGGTTGACCTGAACTTTGACCGATTCGTTCGGGACGGTTTTAGCTCCGATTTGAGTGATTCCAAAAACATTTTATTAAATTGGGAACCTCTTTGTTATGATGGAAAAGACAGTTTTCAAAAAGGAGCTAAAACGAAGGAAAAACGAAAATGCTAAGAACGAAGGGCAAAATTGGCATTAAAGTGTTAAAGGAAGCTTCTTTCTTCTTCTTTATATGCCACGTTCTGCCTCCCCCTCTCTCAACTGACTTGCTTCTGCCCATTTTCAGAGGAGAACTCCATCTCCTTAGGTGCACAAGAGGAGGAGGATTTTGGAGGAAGAAATTCAAGAAAAAGGTAAAAAACTTTAAGACATTCCATATCCTTCCTTCTTGAACCTTGCTCCTCTCCTCTCAAGCTTTCTTTCTATGGTTTTAATGGAGAGTTTGGTGCTGTTTTTGGGGCAGAACAGAGAGGGGAATTTCAAAAATTGAGGGAGTAAGCCAACCAAGTGGAAGAATAAGCCAAAGGAAGCAAGAAAACAAGGTAAAACTTCCATTCTTTGGTAGTTTCTCCCTCCCCCTTCCTCTTGCACGAATTTGACCACCATGAGCCCAATTCTTAGGGGTTGTTTTCTGTCCAATTTATGGAGAGATTAGGGGTTTTAGATGGCAAGGATTAAGAATGAACCAATAGAATTAAGAAAGGAGCATTAGGAAACAAAATGGAATCATTAGGGATCCAAATGCTCCCTTGCAAATCTGATTTTATATAAATGTTCTTAGGCTTAAATGAATATTTAAATATGCTCCTAAGATCCCTAAGAGGTCCCCCATATGTCTCTTCCTCCATAAAATGAACAAAACCCCATGGAAAGTCATGAACCTAAAAGTTGGAAAAGTGTAGAGCACTTAAGGGGATTGTAAAAACTGATTTAATCTATAAGTTCCCTTGGTTGTTTAAGTATTTCCTTGACCTCCTACAACTCTTAACAACCTCCCTAAATGGTTCCCCCATCAAGGAAAAATCAAGAAGCCATGAAATCCTATTTATGCTCTAACTTTCGGCCAAGTAGGGATGGCATAGTTAAGGAGAGTTTTAAATTGTTTCAAGCCCATTTTTGAGTCATACATGATGAATGAATGTGAGGGGAAACCTTGGGAAAAATTTAGGAAGCTTAGAGAATGAGTTAGTGCTTTAGGTTCTATATTGTGACCTAAGGAAGCAACATAATGTTAGGCCCTTTGTTTTAATTATGTGATGACTCCAAGAGGCTTAAAAGGAGTCAAGAATCATATTTGGAAAGAAAGAATGAGGCCTAGAAATCATTTGCGGGGTGTTGCTTCATTAGGTGCTTTTATGGACCATAATGGGGATTATAGAACAATCTAATACTTAAGCAAGTTGTATGGCTTTAGAGAATATTTCATGAGCCTAATTGGCTCCCAAAAATTGTATTTAGGCCAAGAGAAACTATCTCCACCAAATTGTGGGTGTGTGGCCAAAAGAGGAGGTTTAAAAGCTAAGGAAAAAGTGTGTACTTGCATACAAGGTAGCTCTCTCCACCTTCTCTCATGCATGGATGTGTGTTTAGCTTGTTTTAGAATGTGTGTATGTGTATTTTCAAACTTTGAAAAGTATGTTAGCATGCCTTTATATGCCATGATGCTTGGTGCCATGTTATGTTTTTAAATGAATCCATGATGTTTGTATGAGTTTACTTGAGTGTGGAAAGGCCAAGAACTCTTCCCTTGAGTGAGGATGAGCCAAGAACCCTTGAGCTTGGTTGAGACAAAGTAAAGAGTCTCCCAAAAGCAAAGTGGGCTCCCAAGAGTATGGTTGAGTCCAAAGTGCTTAAAAAATGGGTGAGGCAAGTCCAAAATCCATGAGGAGAAGTGTGAGGCCAATCCAAACATTTAGTGAGCTCTTGAATGTCTTGTATGATTGATTCACATGCTAAGGTTGCTTTTAAAATGCCTATGATTTCTACTTTCTCCATGTATGCATTTGTGAAACTTGCTTGCACATATTATGTGTGATGGAATGGGAGATGAGCTATTGAGATTCTTGAATCTCATTCCCTCCTCTTAAATGTCATAATATGCTAGGTGGGCCAAGTGGACATGGCAATAAGAGCCAACCACCTTGAAGAAAGAAGATTGCCATCCTTATGCTTGATTTTTGGTCTTTTGATTCATAAGGAGACTTCATAATGTATATTATTATTGTAAATAGTCTATGACCTCTTGGACAAATGTAAAAATGATATTATGTGATAGATAAATGAATGAGTATGGTGTATGCATTCTAGAACATAAATTGAGTGCTTATGCTAATGTATGCACTTGAGAAAAGCTTGGTGTAATGTGTATAAGTGAGGGTGAAAAGGCCAAAATGAGATGCAAATGGTTTGGCACCATTTGGGCAGCTTCCCCAAGTCTTAAACATGCTTTTAAACTTGCCCAAAAGGTGTCAAGACCAAAGGACATCTATTTGGCAATTTTGGTACCCAATATGGAGCTAAAATTGACCATAATGGAACCCTATGCTACTTTTTAGCCAAATGAGTTAGTCTTGCCCTAAAATTTGGCATGCAATTAGGTCTTGTTGAGATATTTCTAGAAAGCTAAAGATCATAATTTTCGAAGACCTAGGAAATATTTTGTGAATTTTCAAAGTTAGGATTTTGCATGGATTCTAATATGGGTACTGTTTATACTGGCAGTTTTGAATTCTGTGTCACTCGGTGGCCAAATAATGTCCAATGCTTATGAAATTTCATATGCATAAACTAGAGGTCATAAGCTTTTTGTGGCCACTGAGATCACCTCATTTGCAGGTCTGAGAAGAGAGTTATGCATGTTTAAGATTAACTGTCAGTATCAGTAGCGCCCAGGAGCTCAATCACTGTTCCATCAGTTCCAGATACCTAAAAGTATCTGTTTCATTTTGGAATTATTTTTATTGTCAATTTAACATTTGTAGCTTTCCATAATAACCGAGTGTGTGTGATTTCAATTTTTTTAAAATTAGTTACGAATTTCAGAAATTTACATCAGTAACCTAAATCACAGCCCAGGCAGCCAGCGAGTCTGTAGCTTTTTGGATGTCAAACATCCTGTGTGATGAATGTTGTGACTTGGACGTAATTTTAGTGTGAAGTAGACATCCTAAGCTTTCCATAGTGACAAAGATTGTATGATTTTGAATTTTCTAGATTTAGTTATGATTTTCCAAATTTGGGTCAGAAAATGGAGCAAATCTGGCCGAAAATATGCTTGCTTATTTTGAGCTCCATTTCGGTTTCCATGAATTTTAGGCATGTTTTTGTGATGAAAATGAGTTGTAATAATAAAATTAAATATGAGGAAGTATAGTATAAGCTCACACGGTCCACGTGACACCGAATTAAATTTTTTAGATATAGCGCAATGCAGAAAAAGTCGATTATTTCTGTCCCCTTTTTATGTGCCCTCATGGAAATCATGATGTGAAGCTTATAAATGGTATGTAATAGAGCTAGAAGTTATGGTGTTACACATAGTATATCTAATTTATATTTGTTTATATTAATATAAGTGTGTGTGTGTGTATATATATATATGTCTTTTTTATGGTATTGGCAATATAAGACTTGAAAAATGAAAGAAAATTATGACTTCAACTCTATAAAAAGTCGTTGATCATTGTCATATGCTAATTGTACGACTAATTATCATTATATAAGCCTAAAATGTTCATTTTCATATATTGTGTGTTAGTTTGAGTCATCATAAACCTGCATATGTCCAAAATATGTTATCTACAAAATATCTTGCATTAGCAACATAAAATAGCCTTGACACATTGCCTTTTACAAAAGCTTTCACATACTATTGTCTAACTTAAGAGCCTATAAACAAAAAACTAGTAGACCACTTGCATTAAAGTCAAGGCTCAATATGTAAAAAAGATATTTTTCACATAAACAAGTGATCATTGATAGTGAGTTCATCAATCAAAATAAAAACTCTTAACGCTTATGAGATTAACAAACCCAAAAATGCTTTTATGTTAGCTTAACTCTTTATTAAAGCAAGAAAAGAATTAAATTGGGGAGACTCTAGCACTTCTATATTAAAATCTCATAAAAAACTTTAGTTCCAGAGTAACAACAAGGTTTCCATTTTCAAGTGTTGTAACCCCTTTCTTAGCAATGACATTTCTCTCTCTAATTGACTCAACAACCTCTTTAATTCCATCACAAATGAGGTCATAGTTCTTCTCAAGCAATTCAATTATTTGATCTTTCCTTTTCAACCTCTTTAAGGGATTTTCTCCAGATATTTTAGCTTAAGTTGTAGGTTCAGAATTCAAATAAAATGCAAAACCAACCATGCATTTCATTATCATATATGAATTACTTTTCACTAGTATAGGCATGATTGGAAGAGCTTTGCTCCTTTTATCAATGACAACTTTTTTTTTCCTTTGCTATTTCAATTGTAAGACTTGTTGCCCTATTGTTTGCTCATAAGTCATATTGTTTATCATAGAAATTAATAAGAGTAAACATCCACTTCTTTGCTTCAGGTTTTACCTACAAGTAAAATTATTCCAAGTGTAATACTTTACAAATATAGACAACAAGAACTATATGTAATGCAAAGTTTGAACCCTATAAGGAATCATACAAACATCCAATAATTCTCCTTGTACCTCAAGTATAGCATCTCACATATTTGTTTCATGATTCCAAAAAAATGACTTATGCCTTTATTTAAATAAGTCATAACAAGCACTGAAATTTGTTTTCAATGCCTTATTCAAGTCTTTAGGTGATCCTTCTCAAATTGTATACCAAGTTTTTCTAATGCATGCTTACGGCACATTTGCAACAGTAGTTAAACTAAAAACGCCATCGAACGTATTCCCCTTTTGTTATTCCTTTACAAGTGCATCAAGAACTTTATCTATATGTTCTTCCACTTCATCTTATCTTTTTTAAGTTCAACATTTTGAACATATTTCAACTTCCCTTCCATTTCTTAAGTAACTATTACAAAAAAATTCAAGCAACTATAAGGCTATGACAACCTTAAGATATGAAATAGTTGTATATGGTATAAAGTAAGATGACAATGCTTTTGTTGTTTACTTTATGTTAATTCATGAGGCTATGGCAACCTTAAGGTACCTAAGCAAAAGGTAGAAACAAATTTCACCAAAAGACTAGCAAATTAATTTTAGATGAAAATATTGTTATCAACATGGCAATTTGAGGTTAAAAAAAAAGTAATGAATAATAAAGAATGGAAGGTAAACAGACCACAAAAGATACACTTCATAGCATGTGATTTTAAGAAAGAATACAATTGATAACAACCATATATTCATTATGTTTCACAAACTGAACTTTAACTCTTATGGACAAACATATATTTGTAAGGTTACAATAACATTAAAAATGATAGAATTGTTAGGTTACAAGTATGAGTGAGGAATTCCCACATGGTATAGAATTGGACTTTGAGATAAGTATAAGTGAAAGGGATTTATAAGCCTAATGCCTTAAAGTTTTGAGTTGAGATATGGTGTCAAACTTATTTATATAAATTTCTCTTTAAAGTCCAATGATATAAGCCTATTAGTTAAAGATTTCCTTGATAACTTACCCTCCCTCAAGTGGGCCCTAAAATCTAATTTTTGGTATTAAAGCCAATGATTCGATAAAGACAATAATAAGTATAGATGGTGGCTGTAACATTTCAAAAATAATTAATTTGTATAATAAATAAAATTATGCATTTTTAATTTAATTAATCAAAATTATTAAAGACAAAAGGAATTTATTTGAAAATTTTAGAGGAAAATAATCAATTAAAAGCTTAGTAAGGGGGAAAAAATAATTAAACCTATAAATATTTAATTTATGTTACAAAGTAAAAATAAATTAACTATTAGCTTAGGCTTGTTTAATTAGTAATTTAGTGGAACTACCTAAAATAAATAAATTAGAGCCTAATTACTATTGAGATTAAAATAAATTAAATTAAAAATAATTTTTTCTTTAATAATCATTTTCTTGCAATTGGACTAAAAAGGCTAACTTATGAAGTCTATATATGAGGAAATAAGTTGACACCCATAACCCATATGACCCAAGACCTAAACTCGATTCACTAAAACATTTAATTAACCCTAATATTAATTCCCTTTCATGTCAAAACATTGTTTGCAATAAAACACACTAAAACATGGCCTCTATTTCATGTTTCATGAACAATGCTAAAAACACAACAACATTCAAAGCTTTGATTAAGGAGGAAGACATGACCTTTGATTGAGGCCAATAGATTTGAAGTTCTTGGAGGGCTTTTAATGGAAAAAGAAAGAAAGAAGTGAGCCCAATTTCCTTTTACATGCAAAAATTAAGAGTGCCTATTTAGTTAGAACTTGTGTCTTATATAAAATTAAGGAATTATGACTCTAGGAAATTTGAGTGACGTAAATTGCTAAACTTTTAAGATTTTATCTATTAGGATTAGGTGTTATATTGAATTAATGTAATATATTTCTAATTATATGATTGTTAAACATGGGAATACATGTGGAAGGTGATAATAGCTTAATAGTAAATGGGTAGCAACTATAAAAGGTAACCAAAGTTTTAATTCTCTTCACATATATTTATAAACTGTGTTGATGACTATTACTTGGTGATACTTTGGTAAATTAGATATATGAACTGGCTACTGCGCTATTGTACTACTGTAGACCTTGCTATGTTTTGATTGTTGAGAGAATAGTATAAGGGCCTTGTTGTGTTCCAACTTGACTGCCTTAAGGTCTTACTATGCTCCTTTACAGGCCATGCTATGCTTTTATCACCTTTTAAGTTATTAGCCAAGGATTGATATATGTTATATAGTTGAATTTTCTCATTCATGGCATTTGTGTATAACATTTTAAAATGAATTTTATATGTATGGTATTAATATTTATTTCTATTTACATTTGCTTGGACTTTAGCATCAGTTATTAGGATTAAATGATCTCACCCTATTGTGAGACATATTTTTTAGGTGAAAGATCAAGTAGAGGCAATGAAAAGTTGACCGAGAGCTGAATCGGACTTTCCAAGTTTTTTTTTTTCTAGTTAAGGTTTCTTTGTTGAAAGTTTTCAAAGTTACTTATATAAAGCTACTTAGGTTTTCTTTTTTGTTATTTTGTTTAAATGATATAAAATTGCCAAGTATTGGCTTTAGGTTAAGTATTGCAAGCTATTTTGTCCTTTTTGAGAAACCCCATAAGTAATCATAATTGATACATAGAATAAATAACACTTACATTTTCAATTTTGGATAAATAGGATATGTGAATTTATAATAATCTTTAGGCTTGTATGAATGGCATTACTTAATTTATTTTGTAGAAGTAATACTATATTCGCAAATAAGATAATAGTTTCCTATTATTGGTCCATGGTATTAAAAAATCCATTTGGAAGGTGATATAAGATATTGGAATTGATTTTAAGTGAAATAATGTTAACTTTAAAAGCTTAATATTCCTTGCATTTTTTTTAAATGTCTTAGTTTATTTTTATCTTTTACGCTTTCTTAACTTGATATTAAAATTTATTCATTAAATTTATATTATATAGAGTGTTAGGTGTTATAGTGGCTCAAGTTGATAGAGTGGTGATTTTAGTTTAAAGTTAGGTGTTACAAGACATAGTTTAGCACCCGATTTATGGAGATATGGCATGACTTTAGTTTAATACCAATGTAACTTGCAGCTCATGGATTGTGGAAGTTGCCAAGCATGCACATAGGTGACAAGTGACGTGGTGAAGCATGCTCAAAATGAGCAATACAATGAAGTCCTTCTAAAGTAGAGTGATAATGCATAGCTCCAAGGTTTTAGTTTAAGATAGGTATAACCACACCTGTAGGTTCTAAGCACGCTCAAGACATAAACTATCATAAAGGTATTTGAAAAAGGTAAAGCATATATATGTGATAGACTCACATTTGAGAGAAAAATTGTTGGATTACAAGTGTGAGTGAATAAGTCCCATGTGGGATAGAATTGGACTTTGAGAGACATAAATAAGTGAGAAAGGTACATAGACCTAAGGTCTTAAAGTTTTAGGTTAAGATATAATGTCAAGTTCATTTATATAGGTTTCTCTTCGAAGTCCAATTATAAAACCCTAATAGTTAAAGATCTCCTAGTAATTCAAGCTCTTCCATACTAGAGTATTTCAAAAGCAATTCAACTTTTATATCATTAAGTAACAATTCAAGATTATGTAAGTACTTATTTCACAGTTCAAGATACACCTTAGCTTAGTATGACCAATTGTAAAAACAATCTTTTTTGTAAAAGGACATGGATAGTATCACACTTAAAGTGTGCTAAAAATGATTAAATTATATTTAAGGTTTTGACTAAATTTTCTTTGAAAAACTAGCTTCCTAACTTTGTGAAAACAATATAACTAGGAAGCATAGGATCCTACTAAGAATTAAAACCATGTTCCTAAATCACATATTATTGCACAAATAATAAATCTTTGGTTCATAAATAATAGTCTGCCACATACCATAGTAAAATAAGGAACCCTGCCTAAGACTTTAGTTTCTTACTAACTATTGAAATTAGTAAGTTCCTTTAAAGCAATTTCACTTTTTAGAAAAATAGAATCTTAGATGATCAATGAGATGAATAAGTTGTTGTTCGTCAAAATTAAAAAAAATGAAATAGTAAAGTTAGAAGAAAAATCACACTATAAGTTTTATAGGGGTTTAAACTAAGGTGGTCTTACATCCACTCTCCAAGCATAAACAAGGGAATTTTATAAGAGTAACCACAATTAGTTACAAACTAGGCAACTCTTTCCAAAGGTTCAGTCAGAAGGCTTTTACTTTCTAATCGACAAGTAAGTCTTAAGGGATTAAACAAGTGTTTTGCAGCCTAAGTACATAAGACAACTTACACTTGAATTCAACCAGTTTACTTTTACTCCCTAATCATAATGCAAAACCATATCACATACTCAATCACAGGGATTTTTACAATCTTAGAAAAATACACAAGACAATCTACATGCTTGGGTTTAACCCCATGGCTTTTACTTCCTAGTTACAAGGTGATCCAATATCACAAGCTCAATCACAAAAACTTTTACAATCTCAAAAAAATTGCTAAAATTATCAGGGGTTCCTAACCCCTCAGGTGAAGTATAGGAGGATAAATTAGATGAAGTGTTGACTTAGTAAGAACATTTAGAATACAAGGTTAAAACTCATTTAGAGTATTAATAAACAAAATAAATTAGCCATATAGACAAATCTAGTTAATAGGAATCAAGCTTACTTAGAGCTACTATTAGGAACTTGCTAACAAATTTTACTAAGAGGGATAAATGCACAATTAGCCCAACAAGAGCTAGGGTAGATAAAGAAGATAATGCTTAGCAAATGCTTCATGGGTTCTCCTATGTCATTTTCTTTCATCTTCCATGCTCCCTTAAATGTCAATCATCAAGTAAAGAATCACTACTCATAGAGAGACATTCCTTTTTTGTTTGCTAATTGTTTCAATGGCTAGAATATTTTCATTAAATGATTATGTTAATGAAGCAAGACACAGCAAGGGGGGAAAAAGTTTTCTTTTAATCAAGCATCTGTTTTTCCTTTTTCTTGTGGAGCATTAAAAGGCACTTGGTGAGGACAAGACAGCAATATAGTCACTTTTCTACACATTCTTCTTTTGTGTTGAACACTTGAACTTTCTTTGCATATTTTAGGAATATAAATTTTGACATTCCTTTCCAGTATTATGCTACTTGCATTTTTATGTTTACTCCCTAGGTAATATATGAAGCCCGCTATGCAGAAGAAGACAAAAGCTAAAGTTAACTTTTAATTCACACTTTTCGTGGGCTTAGCTCATTTTAGCCCAGATACATTTGAGACCAAGTGGGCAATGTTGATTGAAAGCATTTCGACTCCTTTAATACCAAATCTTGGCCCACCATAGTACATAAAACTCTTTAGCCCATTAACAAATTCATTAAGTAAGCTTTAGCCCATATGCATTTGAAAGTTTGCGTGAGGCTCAATTTCACAAATCTCTTGTTTTTTAAAAACGCTTTTGGCCCAATTTGGTAAATCTGTTTTTCATTAAACACTTTTGACCCCGATTACGTTTTGCATCAAAAAGGCTTTGGCCCATTAAGAATATTATTCTGCTTGTGCTATTTTTAGGATAAAAGAAAATGTTGCCCAGCTAGATGTTCCAAAAGATAATTTTTCACAACGATATAATTTGACATGATTAAAATATATCTAGAGATTTGAGTCAACACAGACCAATGAGATGATTTAGTAAAAGCTTGGGATTCATCTTGTACACTGTCTCCTTGCTTCTTGCATTATGGGCATATTTATTTACCGAAAAAAAAAAGTGAGCTATTAAAAAATAGTAATGTATAAGAGTACATGAATTAAAATTGAATATTATTAATTTATATTTGTTTTCACTTCTTGTTTTCATTTCTATGAGATATATCTCATAGGAAAAATTGAACCTTTTCATCCTGTATATATTACTATTTGAGAATCCATTATCCCCATCACCTAGAAAATCTTCTTCTATCTCGCTCACATTCGTTTAGATTTCAGAAGAGTACAAACCCTAGCTTCCTTATAAACTCTGCCTGGTCTGCAAAAGTATCCCTTCCTTGGTGCACAATGGCTGTCCTGGGAGCATATGCACAACCCTTCCAATGCACACCCATCTTTCTCTATTATCAACCCTTCTTTTAATCCAAGCACTTGATCTGTCCACTCACTAGAGAAAAGCCCTTGTGGATCAAACCTCTCTTTAACCTTCAGAAACTTCTCTGCATTTTTGTACTTTCTGATAGCTTTATCAAATGCTAAGTTCCTATTCTTCCCCCAGTGGGGTAACCCTTCATATTTGAAGATCCCAATCTGTTCAATCTCTTCAATAATGTCTTCATAAAGCCTCGGGTTCATAGGGTCCTTGCTTCTGTAGTATGTGATGTCAAAGTCTATGGCATCCTCTTGGTTCCCCAAGTAGGCACTTGAGGCCTTGACATAGCGCATGAGGATTCCATTGTAGAGTTCTACTCCACAGAGTCCCTTTGGCTCTAACTGAACCAGCTTTTGCACATCTTCTATGAAGTTTTTTGCAGCAGATAAGGCAATGCTGAATGTGGTTTGGTGGAAGAACTCACCTTTTATCCTTGAGTCCCAGGCACATGCTGTGATCTTTGCATCCTTAAGGCTGTCCAGGCATGTCCCAGAGGCCTGTAGGCGATTCTGGAACCCTATCACAGGGTACCCTGTGAAGATTATGCCTGCAAGTACCAAATATTGAACCAAGCCCTTATTTAGCTTTAGAATCAGAAATTAAGCATACTAATTTAAGACTAAGGCAGACAAGAAGAAAAGCAATTCTGACTTTTTTTTTTTCAAAATAAGGTTAGGGTGTACTTAACCAACAATTTTAAAGACACATTCCCTCGCATCTGTTTATTGTATTAAAGATTTTATTCTTAGAGTACTTCTCAAATGAATCAAATCTAGTTTAACAAGAAGGGTTGGCATCTCTTTTTACTGACCGCACTACCTCCCTTGAGTCAAAAGAGTAGTACTATGTTTTCTTTATGCAGAAAACAAGAAAAACGCTTCTCAAAGTATTTATTTAATTTTTTTTTTTTTACAATTAGGTTTTTTTTTAATTCTACTCAAGACTAAATTTTCTTCTTGATTGCATCGTTCTCCAAAATGAAATAAAATAAAATTGAATATCGAAGTTGACAAAAAGAGATGGCATTCCTTTTTACCAACTGGCCCAAGTTTATTGAGTTCTGAGAATATTTATTTGACTGAAATATATAAAAGATATCATCAGCACCATTGTTTGTCAGTCCATAACCAGCGGTGATAAGGGTATTTGTTGTCGTCTTTGCAAGTAAGCACTTCCCATCAGCATCATCGGTGGATTCTTGAACATCTTCTGTACTCCCAACGAAAAGAAAAAAAAGTAAAGTACTTTGTTAGGCAGATTACATATAAAAATTCTTAGCCTTAACATTGCACTCATTATAAGCATAAGAAATAAACAAACATTAGAAGGTTTTAAGTAGATCAAATCATTATAAATAAATATGCATGTTTTTTTCACTTATTTAAGTTTCTTTAAACTCTACGTACATATGATTATCTTGACTATAAATAAGTATGAGAAGGATGGAAAAAAAGCTAGATAGCTGACCTGTGGTTCTGATGAGAGCCAATTCAAGTGAAGGAGTGGGACGGAAAGGGATAAAATCATAAAGGCCATTTCCAGAAGCACTGATAGGGACACGATCATCAACACGATAAACAGCCTTGCGTTGACTTGGGTACCACGTTATATCACCAAACTCATGTTGGTGTCCAAAACTATCCACTTGGTCTCCCAAATCCGAATCAGTTTTTGCCAAATAGGTGATGGATCTCTTGAACGTAGGTTCTAGTTTTAGAGTTATCTAGAAAAAGCATTATAGGCAATCACCATCATCAGCATTTTAAATTTATAGGTGCAATGTATCACCAATAAACCAAAAAAAGGGAAAAACAAATCTGCACACTGGTTTCTCTCAAACAACGTGCAATAATTCAGCAGTTATGTGAGTACGGCCTGTTGGGCATGAATGCTTTGTTCTAATCTTTAATTGGATTATAAATAAATTAAATATGTATATATATTAAAAAACTTTAAATAAATTTCATTTATTAAAGATAGATAAATCAAATAAATTATAAATAAACATATAAATATGTCAAATATATTTTTTAACAGAGCCTATCTCTAAATGGTTTTTATATGTTGGTTATTTCATTCTTTAATAAAAATATATCATGTGATTTGACATCCTATCATTGTCTTTCTATTTCATAGTAGTCACAGGCACAGCAAGTTGTCTCGTGCATTTACTTTGAGGTATAAATTACACATTGCAACTCCGTATAAATAACAAAACAATGATGATTTTAGTTATCCACACATGTATTTTTATGTATCTGTTGCTTGATTTTTTAGTAAAAGTATAACATGCATGTGAATTTTTTCATGACTTGATATCATACATATAATTGTTTTCTCTGTTTTCGAAATAGCTTATTTACATGTTATAGTTCTATTAAAAAAATTTTGATAGCCAACACTTAAACATTATCATGGCTTTAAAAAAAAAATAGCAGAAGAAAAGAAACTTGAGCATCCCACTTTTTGTTTTTTTTTTTTTAATTACTTCATCTGCCTACCTTTGGTAAATTAACATTATGTCTAAATCTTGGTAAAGCAAGATTACGTCTCAATCTCTCTTTTAGCCTTCCTATTCTTGAGCACATGACATCCTATCATTGTTATTCTTTTTCAGTGTATTACCCACAGCAAGTTATCTTGCGCCTTTACTTCGAGGTTTGTATTTGCAAATCCATATAAATAACAAAATAATGATAATTTTGGTTACGTGTTATATATATATATATATATATATATATATATATATCTTTCCAATTTATTATAGTAATTTTTAAGTGATGTTACAAAAATGTGTGCAAATATTTGTTGATGTGTGGGTTCAAATATGTTTGCCTTGTGCTTAATAAAGGATAATTGATGTCAGGGTACAATAGCAAACTCAAGCTCGTGTTCAAAATTTAACCATTTGATCTTCCGAATTACAGTCTTTGACATATAGGTGATAGATGATAAAACAAGAATTTTATTTTGCTCTTTGAAAGATGATACTCTCCTCATCAGTTTATAAATTCTTTGTATCATTTTAGTACCTAAAAATATAAATTTGTTCCAGTGCAATAAATTTCTTGACCCTCTAAAAATAATGCCCGAATGATTTTGGCAATCCAATAAGATAAAATAAGAACAAGATAATATTTTCAAATGATAACATATTACAAAAAATTTGAAAAATATTAAATCAATAATATCATCATATTGTAAAAATAAAATGTTTTTTTAACCTCTTGACATTCACAGCTATAAAATGATCATAATTAATCTGAATAATCCTTTTCTTCGATTTGCCAAAAACATTAAAATATACTTGCAATTAATTTGTAATATAAAAATATTCATTTGTCCCGAGTGGTGTGCCAACCCAAGGTTTTGCGCCCACAACAATTTCTTGAATGAGTTATTCCTGTACAATTGCTTTGCTCCGAAGGACTCCATACAGATCCTATTATTAGGAATGTGTTTTAATAGCATTCCAGCAATTCCTTTCCCTCATTTTCTCTTACTCTCGAGTATTCTTTGCCGGATATTTACTCATTTTCTCTTTTCTTTTTTACACAATTCAAAAGTCAATTTTATACTTAAACTTGTAATTAACCACATTTAAATTCTTACACACCTTAACCCCAAAGCTAAACTAAGTCACATTTGGATTGAAGTATTCTAAGGGTACCAAAAGCCAAAATGAAGCATAGTGGAATAGGGTAAGCTTCCATTCTAGGTAATTTTTTATCCCTTTAAGAAAAACCTTTGATTGTTTTCTTTTTTCTTAAATATTACCGTCAGACATGATTTCAAATGTGTCCAAAATTAAATCTATTCCTTTTTAAAGCATATTCTTTTATATTGACTTACTGCATTAAAGAATTAATTCAACATATCTTTCCGAAAAAATTAAATTTTTAACTCTATAAGAAGATATAAATAATTTTTAATTAAGCAGATGTTGCCAAATTTTGAATTCAAAGAATGGTCCCCCATGTACTATTGTATGTGAGCTTTGTGTTAATTTCACTTTCAGAATATGCTGATGTTCTGACGCCAGAAGGGCATAAAAAGAGGTGGGGTGGCCCTTTTAAATTAGGTTAGTCTCAGACAATTTGTCCACCAAGCATTATGTAACACTAAAATATAAAGTTCTTTTTGTTTGTTGCCTAATGGCACTTAGAAGCATAAATTAGATTTCTAATTGTCTTCTTGTGATTGGATCTCTACTTCAACAGAGGATTCTAGTAATACTGTTCATCACATGATTATGGCCCGTGACCTAAAAAGAGGTGGAGTACTCTACTCTTCACCCCTCTTTAATTACTTTTACCTTTTTGCTTATAATTTCTAAGAGTAAATCTTACCCTTCACAACACTCATATACACTCATAAAATTTAATTTATAAAGAATTTTATTTTTTCTATTGCTACATAGGCAATATTTTAGTTTTTTTTTAAAATTAATTATGTGATACTGAATTATAAAAAAAATCTTATCATGTTTTTATTAAAAATTAACAAAAAAAATCTAAAAAGTGTACTTAAATTTTGTCATTTTTATAACTGTTGACAAAGTTTATACCCTATACAGATTTCCTCACCAAACTTTTAATAGCCTAATCCAGTGCATCACGTAAAAGTCATGTCGATACTTACGAAAACTTAAAATAATAGATGTTATGAAAGTTTTTAAGACTAGAAAGGTTGTAATTGGCTTGTAAGTATAGTTTTTAAAAATTCAAGGAAGGCTGTAGTATAAATCAGAACTATGAGAGGTACATGATTATACGTTTAAAAAATCTTAGACAAGTTGGGTGTAATTCACTTTATTATTTAATTAAACAGAATATTAAGACTTTCTACAGCTTAATAATATGTTGTCTGGCCTCTTAAAAACGTATTTTCACATGTCATATTATTAACAAAAAAACATGATACTAGACACTTTGAAAACTTTACTCATCCCTTGTCCCATTTAATTTACCCTATTTTACTACCTTATAAAGCAACTTGATCACATTTCTACCGAGATTTCACCCTCTACCCAGAATATTGTGAGGATCAATACAAATAATAGAGACTGGTACCAAAGAAAGAAAGAAAGAAAGAAAGGAAAAAAAAATACCTGGCAAAGAACTCCAAGCACTCCAAGTGAAACTTTAACTGCATTGAGATCTTCATCTCCTTCCTTCAAAACCAGAACCTTAGCAAACCCATTTTCAGGACCTGCTGGCACAACAATCCTAACCTCAACCACATGATCATGAACTGAACTTCCTCTTCCCCACAATGAGCTTCCATGAGCCCCTGTGCCCATAAGTCCCCCTATGGTCAAGCCCCACCAATATGGTCCATATGGCAGGGCTAGCCCTGCCTTTGCAGACTCATTAATCAGCTGCTTCAAAGTCACACCACTTTGAACCACTATTTTCCTCTCCTCTACATCAATTTTCACTATCTGGTTCAGATACTTTGTGCTTATGAGCAACCCATTTTGGCCATCTGGGCAAACTAGTTTTGGGATGCTATGAGAGAAACGAGTGGCTACTTTCATTTTACTTCTGTCTTTTGCTGCTGAAGCTATTATTGATATGAGCTCTTCTTCTGAAGTTGGGTACAAAACTTGAGAAGCAGAACAAGTGCTTCTGTCAGGGAAGATCCCATAGGAGTTTGTGATGGTGCAGCTTATGTTTTTTGAAGAAGAGCATTTGATCGGGTCCTCTGGAGGAGTAGAAAGAACCAAATGGGTGAAAAATAAGAAGGAGAAGAAGAACAGAATGGATCTGAAGGCTTTCTGTGACATATTGAAAGTTTTGAACCTCAAGTGTTTCTTTGTGGTTCTCATGTGTGTGTTTATATAGACATCTTGCATGAAGAGTAGAGAGGAAGGATAAGAGAACGGAGCTTTAATTGAACTGCCTTATTTTAAACTCAATGTTTGATATTGCTTTATTTGGGGGGGTGGGTTTTAGTGTGAATTGCTCGAAGCAGAAGAAAAATTCCTCCTCCAATCTCTGTATTTGCTACACGTGACAAGTGGGTCAGGATTTGTATTAAATAGGTAGAATGGCTTTTAGGATTAGGGCATCTCGTATAATAGAATAACATAACCAAAAATTAAATAGAGGGTACTGAGATTCACACGTTTTATGAGGCTTGTCACGTTAATAAAATTCATCATCTACATATATGTCAATTTACATATCTCTCTCCTCGCGTGTAGGTCCGAGTCATATTAATTTTTACATATAAAATAATCTAAATTTTGGATTTTTTTTACCTGTTATATATACATATATATATGTTGGGGCTGCACATGGTATTTGCCAGTGAATCATGAAGCTGAATTCCACCTGTCGTAAACTTCATTGAATCTTGTCCTACAGCCTTAGAAGTTAAGGGTTGAAATATGGTGAGATAATTCAAACCTGTAGCAACCTAAAAATTAAGAAAGTAGTTGTGAGTGTATTCAATGCCCTTATTATAAATTTTTTTTTGTTATATCATAATATTTGTGTCGGTTTATATTTTTTACATTGGTTTAATACAGATGCTTCTTATGAAAAATAAACTCAAATTAATAAAAATAATATCATCTCCTGAGTAAGTTAACCTCTTTTAAGTGCCTTCATACCTTTTTAGATGTCAAGTGATATATATTGTTTGCTGTTAGGACACATATTATCCTTTTGTTGAATCCAGCATACATTCACACATGAACAATTCAAGTTCCAACAGGTTGTTGCCACATCAAATAGCATTTAGTGTCAGTGGACAACTTATTGAACTGCACATTCATTGTGCTGTCTTCTCCATTTTTTTAATGTAATCCATTGATCTTCATTTTGGTATACATTTTCTTCTCCCTCTTATTATTACTTCTGAATTTTATGATTAACAGTTGAATCGGTGCTTTATTCATACCATTTTAACAGTCAAAGGTCTGAAAAAAAAGAAAAAGAAAACTAGATGTAGGCGTGTATGGCATCATCAAAACATTCATTCTAGCCTCTAGTTCAAGAATACCTTCATTCCTTGATATGATCATTTTAAAATTGGGGTAAAATAGTTGTAATAGTGAATTTGAGCTGTGTTGATCAAATACTTCCGATTTAATTTTTAGTGATAAAAGTTATTCATATAACTTGATTTTAAATTAATTTGCTTTGTGTTTTAGAATTTGTTGTTATAAATATCTTACATATCTATTAGTCCCGTTTAAAATAATCCAAGTCACATTGTCAATAGCTATATTGTTAAAGAAATTGTATATAATCGTAAGGTAATTGATAACAATTAATACAAATCTTCGTATATAGAAAGAAAATGAAATTTAATTCAGATAATAATTCATAATCATCAAGAATTGGTTAACTTATTAAAAATATTGTTGTGTATTGACAACTCCTAACAACTTCTCTTTCTCTTTAATTCATTTAAAAAAAAAAATTGTATCTCACATGCCAGAAGCAATGTATTATCTTCTAACTAGACTTCCTCCATTTTATTAACCTATATTTTTTAACACCTTTTTTTGTCGCTTCAATTCGTAAGGAGGTAAATATACACAAAACTTATGTTTTTTCGTGCTCTCCACGAATTTTATACACATAAAAGAATAAGATATGGGACAGGAGAAATAAATTAAATAAATAATAAAGTCTCTAAATAAGCTGTCAAATGGGATGAAGAAAACTGGTTGGGAATATAGGGGTAGTGTCCGCTATATAATAGCTTAGACAACTCAATCATATCTGTCCGCTTTATGGGTGAAACAATTACATTTGTCTTTACCTCCACGTTATGGCAGTACCAATATTTTAAAATATTTTATTTAACATACAAAAAAAGAAAAATTAGTTGTTTGAACATGAAGAAGAGTGAAGACAATGAGTTGAGGAAAGGCGAATTTCGCTGCCACCATTGTACTGGGAAATTTTCTCGTGTAAAATTAGTTGATGAGCCTCCCGCAAATGGATTCCCAAGGCCCGTTGGGTGAGAGGAGAAAAAAAAAAAAAAGGAGAGAATAAGAAAAAATTTGGTAAAATATCAATTTTATTTTTATAATTATTATTTAATATTATTTATTAATCATTGCCTAATCATTAAAAATAAAAAAGCTATTTTTATTTTCAAAATATTTGTTTCCATACATAGTCATAGGTGTCAAGCTATTGATTAGCTAGGATGGGAATATATTTTTTTATATAATTTATATAATATTTATTTTATAATTATTATTATTATTAAATTATATTTTTAAAAATAAAAATATAAAAATCATTTTCTATCATACTTATTTCTTTTTTATACTTTTATCTTCTTAGATCATTTAATCAAATAGATCCTTATACTTAAGGGGATGTAATTATATGAGTAAAGTTAGTATTTTGACATAGGTTATTTTACATATAATTTTTAGAGATACTAAAAATTTTAATTATAAAAATAAAAAGTTTAACTATAAAAAAATTATTTTAAATATTTTGACTATGGTAATAAAATTTTTATTTAAGAAATTTTTTTTTGATCCATTAAGTTTTTAAAATAATTTCAAAATTTAACAATAAATATTTTCAACTTGTTGTTGTAGAGTATAATTTTTTTAAATTTCAACTATAATTTCTTAAATAATAATGAATGAGAATGGGAATAAAAATGAGGTAAACAGTAAAAATACTAATAGATTTTACAATATAAAATGTAATTTTTTTATAATTAAAATTTTTATATTTACAATTAAAATTTTTATTCTCTTTAAACAAAATTATGTAAGATAGACGCATGCTAAGCTATTAACTTACACACCAGCCGTCACATTACTAACGTGACTTAAAAAAATCTATATTCTAATTTAAATCTCAAATAGTAAATCCTTTATATAAATGCTTATTTTTATTTTTATTTATATATGGTTTAATAATTGTATATATTAGAAGCTAAATATATTTTCTTCTATATATTAGAAAAGTTACGCTACCTAAATGATGATCATAAATCGATTGGGCATTAATTTAACTTAATGCTTAGGTCTATTTTTGCATTAAGCTTTTTTTTTTTTTTTGAGTCTATTATTTGAGCTCACCTAGTTCAATCTAGTATTGGGCAAGCCAACTTGGTTTCCCAGGCTAGTAGGTCACCTTTCTAAAAACAAAAATTGATAAAAATTATAAAACTTTTAAAAAAGTAGAATTTTTATACAAATTTTATAAAATTATATTTTATTTTTGAGAAAAACAAAATTATGTAAGTCTTCATAATTTTTTTTTAATCAATAGGAATGAGCCAAGTTGAGTCAAACTAACAAACATGCCTAATCAAACTCGATCATGTGGCCAACTTGATATGTTCTTTTTTTTTTTTTTCCTATTGCATCAACTCAACAAGACCCAAGCTGACTAAACTGCTAAACACTATCATTACCCTTAATGCCTCCAATATTAAACAAAGTTATCCTCCTAAATGGTCCCAATAATTTAATTATTTTCTCCCACCTTCTCTCTCTCTCTCTCCCCCTCCCCCTCTCTCTCTCTTATAAGTTGAGCTGGTTAACTCGATTTTGCACTATGGAGGGTGAAATATGATACAACCTTGTTTATCTTTTTGCGAAATGTGCCGAATATATTAAGCAAAGACAACCATTCAACATGTTCTTCAACCATTAAACATTTTCTATCATGCTCTAGGATAGCCCAGAACTCTATGGTCTTAAAGAGAGTTCACAGGTCTACCATATATTCTCCTAACATGGTCATAAAATTTTAATAATATATTATTAAAGATCAATTTTATAGGATTAATTTTAAAATTTAAATTTAAAATTCTAAATCGTCTCCATTTACTCACTAATTACAGTTGTACCAATATAGCAGATTCTAAGAAAAGAGGTGGTTATCTTTTTGCCAATATATTTTTCCGACAGTCCAATCTTTGGTAGTGAGAACAAAATCCCTTAACTAACATTGTAAGGAGAGCCCTTAACTAAAAGGTATAGTTTTGGATCTTGATATTTTGTATTTACGAGATAAATATAGAGGATAAATTTAGGAAAGAGAAAGAGTCAATAAAACTTAAGGTCTTTTTGATTTTTTTATTTTGAAAAATAAAAAAATTATTTGATAATATGTTTTTAATAAAATATTTTATAAAACATAAATAAAATTATGTTTTCAAAAATAATAAAAAAATCAAAATATCTTTTAAGTGTTTTATTAACTTTTATTTTACAAAATAAAAAAGACATAAAACAATGATTTTTTAGAATAATAATTCAAGTAGATTTTTTTAAAATTTTTTGATTTTTAAAATTTATTCTAAAAAATATCTGTTTTAAAATTATTAAAATCAGAATAAAACCAAATAATCTTTACTTTCTATGAATCGCACACCCCATTTTTCTCTTTTCTTCTTCCTTTCAGTCTTCTAAATTTCCCCCCTAAAATCCGTTGCCTAGTTAGCTAGAAAACTACATTTGGCTTTCTCCTGTGTCGCTCAACATTCTGTGAAGTCTCACATCGGATGGTGCGGTCCTGGGAAGAGCCCATATAAGTGGGGGCAAAGTTTCCCCCACCAAGGCGCGCTTTTCCCGTGGGTTGGTAAGCTCAGGGAAAGGACAAACCCCAACGAACCGGGAAGGCTGGGTCCGTGACCCTTTGAACCGGGAAGGATGGGACAATACCTTGGTGGCTCTGTATGGTGTTTGGTATCAGAGCCGGCCGTTCGAGTGTGCAACCCGAGGACGGGTTGGCCCCAAAAGGGGGGTGGATTGTGAAGTCCCACATCGGATGGTGCGGTCCTGGGAAGAGCCCATATAAGTGGGGGCAAAGCTTCCCCCACCAAGGCGCGCTTTTCCCGTGGGTTGGTAAGCTCAGGGAAAGGACAAACCCCAACGAACCGGGAAGGCTGGGTCCGTGACCCTTTGAACCGGGAAGGATGGGACAATACCTTGGTGGCTCTGTATGGTGTTTGGTATCAGAGCCGGCCGTTCGAGTGTGCAACCCGAGGACGGGTTGGCCCCAAAAGGGGGGTGGATTGTGAAGTCCCACATCGGATGGTGCGGTCCTGGGAAGAGCCCATATAAGTGGGGGCAAAGCTTCCCCCACCAAGGCGCGCTTTTCCCGTGGGTTGGTAAGCTCAGGGAAAGGACAAACCCCAACGAACCGGGAAGGCTGGGTCCGTGACCCTTTGAACCGGGAAGGATGGGACAATACCTTGGTGGCTCTGTATGGTGTTTGGTATCAGAGCCGGCCGTTCGAGTGTGCAACCCGAGGACGGGTTGGCCCCAAAAGGGGGGTGGATTGTGAAGTCCCACATCGGATGGTGCGGTCCTAGGAAGAGCCCATATAAGTGGGGGCAAAGCTTCCCCCACCAAGGCGCGCTTTTCCCGTGGGTTGGTAAGCTCAGGGAAAGGACAAACCCCAACGAACCGGGAAGGCTGGGTCCGTGACCCTTTGAACCGGGAAGGATGGGACAATACCTTGGTGGCTCTGTATGGTGTTTGGTATCAGAGCCGGCCGTTCGAGTGTGCAACCCGAGGACGGGTTGGCCCCAAAAGGGGGGTGGATTGTGAAGTCCCACATCGGATGGTGCGGTCCTGGGAAGAGCCCATATAAGTGGGGGCAAAGCTTCCCCCACCAAGGCGCGCTTTTCCCGTGGGTTGGTAAGCTCAGGGAAAGGACAAACCCCAACGAACCGGGAAGGCTGGGTCCGTGACCCTTTGAACCGGGAAGGATGGGACAATACCTTGGTGGCTCTGTATGGTAAGGAAGAGCCCATATAAGTGGGGGCAAAGCTTCCCCCACCAAGGCGCGCTTTTCCCGTGGGTTGGTAAGCTCGGGGAAAGGACAAACCCCAACGAACCGGGAAGGCTGGGTATACACCATACAGAGCCACCAAGGTATTGTCCCATCCTTCCCGGTTCAAAGGGTCACGGACCCAACCTTCCCGGTTCGTTGGGGTTTGTCCTTTCCCTGAGCTTACCAACCCACGGGAAAAGCGCGCCTTGGTGGGGGAAGCTTTGCCCCCACTTATATGGGCTCTTCCCAGGACCGCACCATCTGATGTGGGACTTCACAATCCACCCCCCTTTTGGGGCAAACCCGTCCTCAGGTTGCACACTCGAACGGCCGGCTCTGATACCAAACACCATACAGAGCTACCAAGGTATTGTCCCATCCTTCCTGGTTCAAAGGGTCACGGACCCAGCCTTCCCGGTTCGTTGGGGTTTGTCCCTTCCCGCAGCTACTAACGCAACTCACGGGAAAAGCGCGCTCATGAGGGGGAGGATTCTCCCCACTTATATGCACCTTTGCCCCAGATCTCCTACTCGATGTGGGACTTCACAATCCACCCCCCTTGGGGCCAACCCGTCCTCGGGTTGCACACTCGAGTAGTTGCTCTGATACCAATTGTGACATACAGAGCCACCAGCGGTATTGTCCAGCACCTGTGGCTAGCACCACACAGCACTGGGTTTGTCCTTTCCCTTCTGATCCTTCATCTCCTTCGGGAAAAGTGCGCCGTTGGTGGGGAGGGATTCTCCCCCACTTATATGCACCTTTGCCCCAGATCTCCTACTCGATGTGGGACTTCACAATCCACCCCCCTTGGGGCCAACCCGTCCTCGGGTTGCACACTCGAGTAGTTGCTCTGATACCAATTGTGACATACAGAGCCACCAGCGGTATTGTCCAGCACCTGTGGCTAGCACCACACAGCACTGGGTTTGTCCTTTCCCTTCTGATCCTTCATCTCCTTCGGGAAAAGCGCGCCGTTGGTGGGGAGGGATTCTCCCCCACTTATATGCACCTTTGCCCCAGATCTCCTACTCGATGTGGGACTTCACACATTCTGAATTTGAATCTCCACCACTTGCTTCCATCTCTTCTTCATGCTGTGGCAGGAGGTTAGTAGATTCATGATTTTGTCTTCTGCTGCTAAACTCCAGAATTTAGGTTTTACAGACATCTATGTTGACATATGAAAATAGATTGTTCAATTGTTTAATCTGTAGAACCATCTGATTAGAGGTTTGTTTTTTTCATGGATTGTTAGGATTTAGTTTGTTTGGTTGAATTGCCTAACAAATTCAACTCATAATATTAAACTATGAGGTGAATGGATTATAAATAATTTTTCAATAAAATCTTTGTTTGGTCCTTCAAATATGACCATATCAATTGACTTTTTCAGAACAAAAATAATACTGTATTATTTTACCATTCAAAAATTTGATCATATTTGAATCTCATTAAATATTGCTTCTCCAAAGACTATATAACATCTTTTTTACCACATTCGAAAGGATAAAATTGAAAAGAAGAAATACGACTTTTGATAACTAAAATGATACAATTTTTTGGTTGAGAAATTCAATTAATACTAAAACTATTTTTAGAAAATTAAAATAAAACTTTAGTTATAATTTTATTATAATCTGTGATATGTTTCCAAATCGCTAACAATTTTTTTCTTATAAGAGTTGGTAGATCACCACTAATGAAAAATAAATAAGCACTATTAACATTTAACACCAAATGACATGTCCATTGACTTCTTATCTTATCTCATTTAAAATGATCTTATCTTATTTTAAATTATAATTTGTTGTAGCGATTTGATTGTTCACGCTTGTTTCATCCCTCTAAAAATTTAATTGATTTCTTGTTTAGAAACTAAGGAGGAGCTACGGTTTCTCGAGATATTTCCTTGTAGTTTTCTTTTGTTTTGAATTTCGGCTCTATTGTTTCATAATCTTTTTAAATGAAATGTGGACTTTTCAAATTAAAAAGATTAATACACAAAATGTCTTTTTTAAAACTCTTAATTACTTCTAATAAAATATTTGTCATTTCATTGCCAAAAAAAAATCGGTTGTGATAATAAGAGTGTTTACAGCGATTTCTTTTTGTCGTTGAAACCTTGAATGGTTAAAAAACGTTGACTGCACATTACTCTTTCATTTACAACAACGCATTTATTCATACATAATCTTTAGACAGATCTATTTTGGATTTTCTCTATTCGTACAAGTAATTGAAGAAGATCTAGTTGGCCCATTTTCAAGTAATTTTTTTTTCTTTTTTTTTAAGTTTTAGGTTTAATACAGTTAAAATTTTTAAAATATAATTTTTCTTCATAACTTTAACTTTTAGTATTTTAATTATAATTTTTATCTTTAAATTTATAATTTAAAATAAAAAAATTAAAAAAACACATGTTTTTAGCTGGATCTTGAACTTCCGACAGATTTTTATTGTGACAATTTTTGTTGGAAAGTCCATAATGACAACTCATACACATCAACAAACTCAGGGAAGTAAAAGAAAACTGATGGAAGGTAGGAATCGAATTGCATGATTGGTATGGCTAACGAAAATGAAAGGAAATAGGAAATATTATACAATATTTATTTTATTTTTATAATTATTATTTAATGTTATTTATTAATTATTATTTAATTATTAAATGTAAGAGTAGTAAAATTATTTTTTAAAATTTTATTTCAATACTTAATTTTTTACATATCCAACAAGGAATAATATTAAACTTATTTTCAGTATTAAAGATTGAAATTAGCTCCGTTTGATTTGCGAAATTGCGAACGCATTCTTTTTATATAGTTTATGTAATGTTTATTATACCATTATACTTATTATTATATTTATCAAATCAACTTTTTAAAAAATAGGGATAAAATAGGTATTTTTTATTTAACCTACTCCTACCTACTCATATTTTACATTCTATTTACCGTTACATTCTTTAACAAAATATATGTGTGTTTGGATAAAGGAGGAGAAAAGTGGAGGAAAAGAAAAGTGGAGAGAAAAGAAAAATAAGAAAAAAAATATTTTATCTTCGTATGTTTGGATACAAAAAAAAAAAAAAAGCTCGTCAATTTATAAAAATAATAACTTTTTATTATATAATATTAATAATTTTTTAAGAAAGATGTGATATTTAAAAAAATTATATTTTAAATATAAAGTAATTATTATGAATTTATACATATATATTTAAAAAGAAATAAAAATAATAAATTTTTTAAAAAATAAATTTTTAAAAATCATGTTTTAATTTTTTTAAAAAAATTTAGTCAAAAAATAAAATTTAATTTAAATTTTTTTATTTTAATACAGTAATTATAATTATTTAATTTAAGATTTTATAAATATTAGTTTACTAATTATTAGTTAATTTAAACATAATATTTAAAAATATAATAAATATTTTTTAATTATGTTTTTATTTTATATATAAGATATTTTATATTATATATATTAATATATAAATATTATATATTAAATAATATATATATATATATATATATATGATGCAGATGTGGCAATGCATCATATATATGAAATGCATTCCGACTAAGTTACAGTTAGTACACAATAATGTATATAGATTGTAATTTGGTTGGAAGCCAGCTTACTGCAATGTAGTTGGTGGTTTCTTTTTTTAGGTAATATATATATAATTTATTAATTTTAATATTAAAAAATATATTAAAAATTTATAAAATATATTTGTTATTAAGTAATTTTATAATAAAATTTTAAATAAATAATTATAATATTAATTAATTAAAATATTAAAAAATTTTAACTAAAATCATTTGGTTGAAAACCACCAACTGCATTATAGTCAATGATTTTTTTTAATATATATAATTTATTAATTTTAATATTTAAAATATATTATTATTTTATAAAAATATTTATTATTAAGTAATTTTATAATAAAATTTTAAATAATTAATTATAATATTAATTAATTAAAATATTTAAAAATCATAACTAAATTAAAATTTTAAAATTTTTTAAAATATCTTTCAGCGTCCGACTGTAATATAGTCGAAACATGTATCACCTTTTACCTTTTCTTTATGAAATCTCTCTACATTTGAAAAAAAATTTTGTCAATGGGATTTACATGTATTTTCTCCCCAACTTTTCTCTATCTCCTCATTTTCTTTCTTATTCAAACCATAAAAAATCTCCTTTTTTTCTATTTTCTCTTATAATTTTTTCTTCTACCTGATTTTTTCCCAATCCAAACATACCGTTAGTGTCTTATCAATTATTGCCTCATTGGTATTCTAACAAATAATTTTGCCAACCCAAAAGAACTAGTTAAACTTATAATAAGAGATGATAATAATGCTCTTTATCAATTTAAATTATATTATTATAAAATTTATATTTAAATATTTTGAGTATCAAAACAAAAAATTATACTCTTGAGATAGTTCTTTGAAAAAAAAATTCGTGCTCAAAGCCAGAATATTGACCGTAATATAGGAAAAATAACTTTTCACAATATTAACGATTTCAATCAATTGAAGGGGCAATAAATTAATAGTACCAAAAAATTAATAGTACCGAGCAATAAATTAATATAATAGTACCAAAAATTATAGTTTGAAATCCAAAGCAATAAATTAATAGTACCAAAGCAGTAAATTAATAGTACCAAACAATGTGGTCAACAACATGACAACTATGTTATCCAATAATAATAATAATAAAAAAGTTACTCAGACCAAATTATTAATTAAGCCTTTAATATCAATTAATTAGCTTCGAACCCATTTAGCATTACTGGCTGAATAATACCAAATTTGGGCCTTAGTCCAAATTCGACGAAAATTTGGTTGGTTGTTTTATAATAAAAACTTATTCAAATGCATAATTATGAGCAGTGTTCTAACGTAAAGAAAGATTGAACGAGTATTTTTATTCTTAAATTTATTTACTATTTCCATTTATTTTTTAACTTTATTTCGTCTCAAATTAATTGCTTATAAAATTTTTTAATTCTTATCATATGTATCTTAAACTGTCAATTTTTCCTCCTAAAATAACAAACATAGAAAATGTAGTGTAGAATTGTAGACAAATTTATCTATAAAAGTGACAATTTGTAATTCATATAATATGAATTAAAAGTTAAATGATTAATTTGATACAAACAACTTTAAAATATTAAGTGAAACAATAAATAAATTTAAAAATTAAATATCAATTTAAGGAAAAAAATAAAAATTATATGTATAGTTATTAAACTCAAGTTGACTCCAGCAATCAGATCGATAACTTGATGAATTAGTTTTTAGACCGATTCAAACATATTCAAGTGACTTAGTTTGGATTAGATTTAACTAGCAAGTTTTTTTAAAAATGGTAGTGACTCGAGCTGAACCAAATGACCTAGTTATATTAGGACATCCAAAGATTACATGATTTTGTGCAGAATTAAGACACCATGCCAATATTGTACTCGAAAGGAACCAAGCATAAGTGATATGTTACCTAAATAGAATGCTTTCTCAAGTCTAATCTTCTGCTAAATTGCTAACCTGCTTGTAGTATTTGGGATTTTTAAACTTTGAAACATAAATAGGAAGTTGTTATTTGTATTGAATATTTCACTTTGTTATCTTACTTAAAGAGTTAAAAATTTATAAATTTTTTTGATATTTAAAATAATAGCTTTTAAAATAAATTATATGAATTTCTTTTGAATTTTATTAAAATTATATATATATATTATTTTCAAAATTTATAAATACTTTTTTAAATAAAAAATTAAGCTAAATTTAAATCCAATTTTAGGATTTTTTTTTTTCAGTAAAATATCTTCAATTAGCCTAACTACATTTTTTATTAAATTTAATGAAAACAAAATTTATTCTTTTTATTTGTACATATTTTGAAATAATGTATATTTGTATATTTAAGTTAATTGAATATATTTTAGTCAAAAATTTTAAAATTAAACTAAATAATATATATTTAAAATAATGGAGAGATTTGTGTAATTGTATCAAAATTTTTAAAAAAATTGGATAATTTACTTTAATTTTTATTATTTAATATATATGAGCAAGTCTTTGAAACAGATTTGAACTCAGAAGACGTACACATTATAAAGCGCAAGATGGGCCAGCAAGCAGCTCAGAATTCCAAGGAGCTCGAGAATTTCATTGAAGAAAAGATTTGGTTATATCATAGCACTGCCTAGGCCTTCATGTAATGCTGTACGATAAAACTCTGCAGCTTTTAACACAGTCCCAGGAAGAGAGCAATTTTCTTCTTTCATTTTTGCCCTCTTTCTCCTTTTATGGAAGCTTAAGCTTTCTCTCTTCCACGAGAGAGTACTTGTTTTGTTGAATAGTGTGTTTCCTCCTTTGTTTCCAATATTTTATCTTCTTTGTATCGTAGACATGGGCTAAAGCTATATGTTTTAATTTAATGGCCTGCAATATCCTTTTAATCGATCATAAAAATCAGATTAGATATTAAATTAAGATTAGGAGCAATTTATAATTTAATAATTTAATCATAATTGAATTCAAATCGAATTGTCTTTTTAAATATAAATAAAAAAGTATAAATATATTTAATATTTTATAATTAAATTAATATATCTTATAAAAATGATATTTAAAATAGATATAAATATTTAAAAATATAAAAAATAGTGAAAACATTTTACATATGATAACAAATTCATATGAGATGAGTAAAGTTTATAAAATATCATAAATAACTAGTATGAAGTGTCAAAATTTTATTTTAAACAAAAATAAAACAACAACAAAACTAATTTTTAATTGATTTAATGCCAAATGAATCAGTTTTTATTAATTTTGAAGGTCAAATAAATCAATTATATAACCAATTGACCAATTTTCTGATTCGATAGGCCAATTCAAGTCAATTTTCATAACCATGGTTCTAAGATGCAAATTTTAAAACTGTCTCTCTCCTGCGTATTTACTCATACTTTCAATACAAGGTTGATATAAAATTATGTCTTACAACGATATAAGCTTGCATCACAAGTTCAGCCATGTATATTTCAGAAGCCATAATTGACTTTTATTTCATAATAGGATGTCCAAAAAGAGCAACAGACAAGAACAATGCCTTAGTTAATAATGTCAAAGAATTCCAAGTGACTGAGATCTAAAACTTAGTGGTTGGCCAATTGTTAAATATTATCATTCATTTGATTTATTCATGCAAGTACTGTGTAATATACCTATCATTCAAGAAAAAGGAGAGACAAATTTACAAGGCAATGGCAATAGCTGAAACACCAGAGAGTACAGGTTATTTTCACAGGAAAAAGCCCATGAGCACCGAGTCACTCCATTGATTTAGGCACTTTCAACTTTCAACATCAATACAACTTCTCAAGCGAGGTTTTCTCTAGGGATCCTAACAAAAGTCTAGAGAAAAAAAAGAATGAAAACACATGAATGACTCCCAGCTTCCTAGCAAGTAAAATGTACTTGCTGATCAGTAAATTCTAAAATGCACTCTTTGCACTAGTTGTTCATGCATGGAGTCAATAAAAATTTACCTAAATAAATATGTTATCGGATCTCACCATTTTCATTGACTCATTGTACAATAAGATATACTATATATATATATATATTTAAGAATTTCACCTCAGAAACCTCCCTCCCAATAATATCTTTCCTTTGAGATGGGGTTTAGTTATAATAACATTAACATCACAAACCTAAAATTAATTAACAAGTGAATAGTGAAAACCTAATGAGTCAAAGATCTCACACTCTGCCATCAAAAGTTATGCAATAAAAACCATTCATCTCAACGACCTTCTAAGGTCACCAGTTGAAGAAGGAGACATCTCACCACCACCTGCAATGCTCTCAGTGCAGCAAGAAGAATAGATGGATAGTTGATCCATCCCAAACTGTGATCCACTCCCACTCTTGAAGCTTGGACTCCTCAAACTATGCTCATAACTACCATAGCTGCCATAACCATAAGCATCTGGAGGAGCAGGGAAAGAAAGCCTCTTCTTTACTGACCCAATTCTGTCCCTCTCTGAAGTTGAAGCCCTCTGCCTTGGTGCACTCAGCGAGCGAATCCGAGCCTTTGCAGACTCGGTTGCCGCCATGTAATTAGGCAATGAACCACCACCACCACCACCACCACCAATGCTTGTTCCAAGCCTTCCATTTTGGTACAAGTTTCCTGTGTAATGATAGTTAGATCTTAAGCTTGGTGTTTGAGATGAATGGAAGCTTCTATCTTCCCTTCCGCAGCGAGGGCTCGCTGAGCGGACCTGGACCGGCCTAGATTTTGCAGGAGATGGGGTTGCAAGGGAATGGTGAAGAGATGGTCTGTCCTGGAGGGTTCTGTGGAGTGGGGAACCTATTGAGTGTCTCTGTGGTTGGTGTTGGTGTGGGTCATATTGATAATTTGGATGTGATTTTCTGTAGTTAGATCCTAGATATGATGAGTAAGGGCGAGAAGTGTCCATTTCTACTGTCTTGATGGTGTCTCTTTGATCAATTGATGCTCTTCCCCTGGTCTCCCATGGCTTCGCCGCCATCCACCGGTCGAGCCATATCGGTCTCTCCTCCAGCTCCTCTTCATTACCAATGGATGGCCTTCTACCAATTCTCCAATCCTATGACATTGTTACGCGGTTTGCAACCAATTAGCTTATAATTTTGAGTTAAGAAAATAAATTATACAAATTTTCTTATGAGTTTTTGCTAAAATTATATAAATGGTATTTTTAAAATATATACAATTTTTTTAAAAAAAATAAATTATATAGACATTTTTTAAGTTCATCTAAAGTTATATAAACATCTCTTTTATTTTTTAAAACTATATACAAATTTTTCTTAAAATACAAAGCAAATTACATAAATTTTTTTAATTTTTTTTTAAAATCACACAATCCTTTCCTTTGTTTTGAGAGAAAGTTTGTGTATATTTTAAAAGCAAAAAAAATTTTGTATAATTATAACAAAAATTAAGAGAGGTCTGTCTAAGAAAAATTTTGCATAATTTTAACAAAATTTAAAAAAAATTTATGCAATTTACCCTAAAATAAAGATGTTCATTTGGTTCAGTCAGCTTTTGGACCTAAACCAAATCAACCAGGATCAATCGGTTTAACAAAGCATTAGACGCATTCAAATTTCTTTAAAATAATTCAATGGAACCAAACCAAATTATTGACGATTGGTTTAGTTTGATTCAGTCTAGTAGATTTTGCTTCGATTGGTTTAAATTTGCTTTCTACACCCCTGTGTGAATATTGACATGGACACGAAACAGTATACAAAAAACATAATAAAATTTGAAATGATTATTTGTAATTTGAATTTTAAAGAGTCACATTGTATCTACGAGTCTGCTTTACAGATTTCGCGAAATGAAGAACAGAGGAGGCACTGTGAAAACAGAGTACGAAACAGAGTGAGGAGAATCACTGAACCTGTTGAGAGAAAGCTTGAGACAAAGCCTTGTCTCGCTTCATAGCTGCCTCTTTCCTCTGCTTCCACATTGCTTTAATTTCTTCAACTGTGCGTGGGCGTTCATCCCAATCGTCTGCAATACTGCTTCCTTCTCTTGACTGTCACAAACAACACAACACAACACAACACATACCATTCAAGCACACAACCATTAGAAGTTCTGAAGAATGCACACCAAGTGTTTGATGTTATTTCAAAACGAAGAAGCTCTCATATCACTTACCATTAATTTCCTCTCCGAAATGTCCTGAAGATACCGCGATTCCAAGAGGCTATTGGTGTCACTTAACGTGGATTTTCTACTGCTTCCATCGTGTGACAGTCTCATGCGCTGGTCAACCAGGCGAGCTTGGACTCGAACCAGAGCTTGCATGCACCGAAGCGTCGTCTTCGTTTGCTTCCGAACATTGTGACCCCTCACTAATGCTTGCAATTTCACCAGCCCCTTCAGCGCTCGAAGAGCCCTTCTTGCCTTCAAAAGAAAAATCCCCAAGGTTTCATTCGATTTTATCTTTGTAATCATATAAACAAAATGTGGGTTTAGATCTGTCATGAATTTTTTCTTCTTCGCTTACTAGATATCCTCTGAAAGCAGTTTGAATCACAATAGCAGCATAGTGCTCCTTAGTATGGTTAGGTAGTCTGGTTAATCTGGCCACTTCCACAACCGCCTGAGCGGTGGCCATGGCGGCCTCAGCGGCGGCAACCGCCACCGCAAGAGCATGCTTTTGATCTGTCGCTGCCGCAGCCGCATCGGGCTCCTGCTTTATTGGGGTTTGTCGGGAACTCGGTGTTTCGTGGTCTATTACTGGTTTTCTGAACAGCCATCTTCGTTTTTCTCTCTTCTGCGAAACACCCAGAAAGCCAAATCAAGGAAAGAAGAAGAAGAAGAAGAAGAAGAAGAAGAAGAAGAAGAAGAAGTTCTGTGAAGAAATGGGAAAATGGGGAAAGTTTGGTTAGTTGCACCTTGTCTTCGTCCTGTTCTTTGGTTGGAGATCTGAAAGCCCTTTTCACAGCACTCAACCATGAGCTACCTCCCTTCTTCTTCCCCATTATGAAATTGTACTGTAAGACTCGGCTGCATTGAATGCCGAAAACAGAATCCAGAAAGACCCTTGGAAAGAAAGAGTAGAAAAGGAGAGCATGGACACTGAGGAGCTCAGATTCTTCAATCTCAATAAATCTATCAGTCCAGAATAAGCAAGGAAGAGTAAGCTCTGTCGTTGTGGCTCTGCTTGACTGTTAAAAGATCTTAAACAAATGATTCACTTGCACCAGTTAATAATATTGTTGTGATAAGATGGAGTAACGACTCATGAATGAAATGTTTTGACCAACATTGATTTTGATTAATTAGATTAAATATTTAAATCTAAATGGACAAAGCTTGTTGGTATTTGGTGGGATGGGATGGACAGCTATGGTGGTGTCAGAAGGCATGTTTGAATAAGGTGATATCTTAATGAATAATTGAAAGCAGAAAGTAGCTTTTTGTGCGATGGGAATGAAAAAAGGTAATAACTTTTTGTGGATAAAAATAGCTTTTGCGCGTTGGGGAGGCAACAAGTTGAGCAAACTGAGAGGCGCTCTCATGGTGTCACGTGCTACCAACAGGTTGAGAGATATCAGGGGGCCGATGCCTGATGGGCCAATCATAGTTAGCATAAAAAATAAAAAATAAAAAAGTATATCTTATACCCATTAAATTAAGACTTAATAGGAATATTTTTTTTTTAATTTTTGAATCTTAAAAGCATAAGATTTAGAATTTAAAAGTTTTAATTCAGTACACTGTTAATTTTTTAAATATGTACATGTGTTTTATTTTTTTCATATTTTTTATTTATGGAGACTAATACGTAATATTTTAAAAATTGAATCAAATATTAAATTAAAATTAGGAGCAGTTATAATTTAATGATGTGATTGCAATTGAATTTGGGTCAAATTATTTTTTTGAATATATAAAAGGTGTATGTATATAATTTTATAATTAAAATAATATATATTATAAAATAATATTTAAAATAGATATAAATATTTAAAATATAAAAATAATTAAAACTATTTTATATATGATTACAATATAAATGAAATGAGTTAAATAAAGTCAATAAGATATTATAAATCTTTATCACATAATGTTAAAATTATATTTTAAGCCAAAAAGATTAAAAATCAAATTTTGACCAATTTAATACCAAATTGACTTATTTTTTCTAGTTTTAACAGTTCAACTAATTTAGTTGATTTTTAATTGATTTTTTTAATCGATTTTGAAAGTCTAATGAACTAGTTTCATAACTAATTTTTTATTCAACTAGTCAATTTGATCTAATTTTTATAATTATACTAATAGGTAGTAAATAAAATATTTAAAAATTAAATTGAGTGCTTTTTAAATTAAGAGAAAATTAATTAGAACATATATCCTTTAGTGACAAAAAATATTTACTTTAATTTTAATATATAAATTCTAAATTATAATAAACATCATTTAAAAAAAGTTAAAAAGTTAAGTGTACGTCTTAAACAATATGAGAATTTTGTGTTTTTTATTCAAAAAATATGAAACATTTTAATATATATGTACTACAATTGTAATTATGTTATAATTTAGATAAATAAAATAATTTTTTAAAAATCTATCCATGATTTAATTTGCATGTTTTTTGTTGACAGAATATGTGATCAGCAAAACCATACAGCTTTAGTCCATGTTTGATAAGGGGAAGGAAAATGAAATGGAGATAAAAAATATTATCAAATATTTATTTTATTTTTATAATTATTATTCAATATTATTTATTAATAATTATTTAATTATTATTTAGTCATTAAAAATAAAGATATTGCAATTATTTTTTATTTATAAAATTATTATTTATTATTATTATTTTTATATTTAACTTTCAACATATCAAACCAGTTATAATAAAAGTCTATCCAGTTATTGTCTCTGAATCCTTCAGCTTAATGATCTCTAGCTCCACTTCAAGGTTGAAACTTCAAAGTGCTTAATTACCTCCCAATGACTTGGTCAAACCATTTAGTTCTCTTTCAAGCTCAATTAATATATTCATATATTTATTCCTAATTAATTTATTTTTTATACATGAAAGATTTCTTAACATACTTAGTACATACATATACAATAATTAAGGTTTAATCTTTATAATTTGACATGTAAATCCCATGTCTGGAGATTAATATTGACTATTGTTGGTGCATATGTCGGAACTTCTTTCCTTCTATAGGCCAAACTTACTAAAAAAATTATTGGATAGAAAGGAGAAACAAAACTTTAATTCTTTTATGGACTATGAGTTACATTTGATAAACACACCCAAGAAAAAAGTCAACTGGGCGGGATATTAATTATTTCAAACAATTCAAAGAATGAACTCAAAATTAACTTTAAACAAAATAAATGTATGCGAGGTTCTGTTAGGGTAAATTATTTTTTTTAAAGATGTTAAATCATACTACCTTCTTTTTTACTGTAAGAATATATACAAATATCTCTTAAAAGTTAAAAGATAACTAAAATAGACTTAAAGATATTATTGATTTCTTTGATAAAAAATATAACTTACTAGAAAAATATTTCTTAAACTTTTATTTCAATATTATTTTTTTGTGTTGAAAATTATAAATTTAATTTGTTATAGTTTTTTAAAAAGTGACTAGTTTATATTGGTTAAATACATATGTAGTATTTGTTATATTATATAAGTTATAAATATAATTGTATTTTGGTTAAAATAAATGTAAATATAATTTATCTTTTATTGTATGAGAGATAAATATAATGTATCTTTTAATTTTAAAAGATGGGAGAGTAATTAATATGTTATGACTGTGCAAAAATAGTATATCAAGAAATAACAACATATACAATTTAGAAATAGTTATGACACTAAACATTATTAGCACTATGTAAATTTAGCTGAAATAATGAGCTAAACAAGCTGGATTTGGATTTTTTTCACTAAAATGTTCTTTCTGTTGCCTCTCCATCAATAATAAACTGTCAAAATCATATTTTAAAATAATATGTAAGGTTTCATCTTATGCCAGCAAATCTAACGATTCAGATTTTGATAGAGAGACAGTGAAGGAACATTTTAGTGGAAAGAATCTAAATCAAGATAAGTGAGAAATGCAAGAATTAAAAAATAAAGAGATAGGAGATAGATAAACTTAGACAATAGATCTTATCTTAGTTTAGCCCCAACAATGACTTATGTCTAGTCCTTTTGGCTTCTTATGTTTTTTTTTTTTTTTCCCACTGTAACAATTTATTTTTGCTCTCTTGCAGGTAATGGTTGGTTTTCTCATGCTCACCACAAATGTATAATTTTTCATATACCATATCATTTTTTCATACTAAATACAAACACTTACAATAATGTAGGTTTTACTTGCTATTCAATAACAAATAAAATGCCCACACTCTACTTAATTTACAGACTTTTACAACGAGATTGGTGACTTATGGGATACCCTTAAACCCTAAAAGGTTGACAAATAATATTGACAAACACTACCTAAATAGAGTTGATAACCTGGACACAAGTTCACAAAGTGATACTCTAAAGGATATGCTAGTGTAGGCAATAAAATTCAGGAGCAGGGATCAAAATAGTTGCAACTCAATGATTTAGACGGTTTAGATCTCTCCCATATGTAGAGCAACTTATTTATACTCCCAAGAATGTTGTTGATTGTCGAAGGTTTTAATTATCTTTAAATTAGATGTTGCATACTGATTGTAAGAGACTGTGAAGATGCTTTTATTATTATTATTGTTATAGGACTAAACATTGCTTTAGGCAACCTCTTCTTATAGTTGATTTATGCATAAATGATCATCCTTGATATCTTGAATTTTGAAAGACTTCTTCCAATTGGATCCCTAAATAGTTTATTGGCTAAATTTTATGATATTTTTTTGTTGCTAACGTCTCTTGATAACCACTGGGAATACCTCCTTGAATGCTTTCTTCAAATTTTGATATCTTAAACCCTTAATTTTATCGATTTTGTCCTTGAATCCTTCTTGCTTGTTCGTCCTTCTTTGATTATAGTAGATGTGGTCCATTGTATCCCGTGATCTTTTTGCTTCTTTGAATTTCATTTGAGTTCTTTTGTTGTATATGACTTTTGAAGATTTATTGCCTTACTTTCTCTAAATATTCATTGAGTTGACTTGCTTCAATAGGTAAAGATCTAAATCATGTCATTCAAGAGAACATTTGAACTGAGATCCTGGCATTGAAGTTTCCAATATATCTAGTAAGCAAAATTAGTTCATTGCACGCTCAGTTTCTCAAATAATCAATATAATCTTTTATGTGTGTGGGAGATACTCGGGCTTTTAAGGTCAATATTTTTTGCATTAATTGTTCTTCATACTAGCAGATTTTATGTAAATTTTTTGGAAAAAAATTATATGCAATTGTTTATATTTTTATTATCAAATTTTTCAATCAAAATATGAATAGTTTTTTAATTAAAATAAAACAAATATATAATTTTTACAAATAATTGTATGACTTTTTAATTAAATTATATATTTATTATATTTTTAATGGAGAATTATATACTTGCCATATTTTAATTGAAAAATCTCATAAAAACTGTGTTTATGTTTAATCTAATTTTTTTACTATTATTATATATTTATTATAATTTGGTCATTTCCTTGACAATAAACATATATGTATGTAAGTAAATTAATTTATAAAAACGTTTTAATGATAAAAAATGAGGATAATTTTAGGTTAACGTATATTTTTTATTGTCTTTTTATTTTTAAAATTTATTTTTATTTTTTTAGGTTTTTTTTTTGGGAGTGAAATGAAATAAACAACATGTACTCATAAATTGGAAGTACAAACTTAGGAATAAATAAAATACTCAGACTTTATAAATAATTACAAAATACATTAATTTGAATATAGGCATAGAGATTTTTATGGATATTTTAAAGGTTCCAATTTGGGTTTAGGTAATATGGTATATTTATTAATCACTATAATATATTATAAAAAAGTAAAAAAAATTCAAGTAGCATTTTATGAATTCTGAATTATATTAATAATTGCCTGAAACATATTATTTATTGCTATGATTTTATATAAACAAATTTTGTACAAATGAATTTCAACTTGAGAAAAATTTATTTATTTCAAAAATTTTTAAGTAAATGAATTAGGGTTTGAAAATTCAATGATCCAATGGAGATTGAGATTTTTTGAATTAAAATTAAATACAGTTACTTATATCTTTGCTACTAGATTCTCTAATTAAAATATATTAAGTGTGTGATTTGTCAATAATAACATAATAAGTATATAATTTAATTAAAAAATTATATAATTATTTATAAAAAATCATATACTTATTATATTATTATTTGAGAACTATATACTAAATATATTTTAATTAAAAATTTTGATAATAAAAATATAAAAAATTATATATGATTTTTTTAATTTTTTATCTACCAAATATGGATCCAAGGACAAAGATTATAATATTCAACCCACAATCAAAATAAACCCATCTAAATAGGTAGGCTTCAATTTCTCCCTTTGGGTTTCAAAAGGATAGGCCCACTTGAAGTTTATTTAACTATAACACGAATTGGCCCAAAAAGACCCAAAATATAACCAGAGGAACAATGAAAATACAATTGGGCTTTAACTGACATTAAAATCCAGTTTAAACACAATTTAGTACATTGAGTACTCGAAAGGTTTCTTTCTTTTTCATACGAAAAAAAAAAAGAGTAGATGAAGCCTGAAACTCAAACTTGTGGACTTTTCGGCCTCAATCACTCATGGACTAAATGCCCGAGAAAACTTGTAGACTAGACAAAGCCTTCTACAGAACCTTTCATTTCTCTTAAAAAAATTACGATTATTTTGTATTCAAACTTTATTATTTTGTTGCTTGGTGTATTTAAAATTTCTTATTTTTCTTTTCAGAAGAATGGAACTCAAATTAATAAAAAAATATATAAATTAATTTTTCTTAGTGACTAATATTGAACCATCGCAAGAAAATGCTATTTTATTTTTCCTCAAACTCTTAAGAAATCAATGAAAGACTTTCCCTATCCCAAGGGTAGATCATTCGTCTCTCTTTTGTTACAAATAATTTGTGGGAGAAATAAAAAGAAAAAGAGGCTCTATCATTTTGAAAATTAACAAATATGTATAAGAATAAATAACAACTTCTCTTTTTTGTTTCTCTTTTGGGGAAGCTAATTTTGAGAAACGTATTGCACTGATAAACTGGTTTCACAATATAAGAATTTCTTTGTGTTAATTTTTTTCTAATAGTAATAAGATTAATGATAAGTAATCAAGTAAATGTGAACAAGCATGTATATATGTATTGTCAGCACATATATAATATTAATGAAATGGTGATATCTTCATGACATCGCTTCCTATTTTATGTAATAAATTGAATTTATCATTGAAACCACGTTCATGCATTTGAATCCTTCCAATTCACTAAACCGTAATGTAATTCTTCAAAGAAAGAGACAAGAGATAAGAGATGACCATCACGTTAAAAATTAATTGATCTGAGGATGCGGGTTTTCAAATCATCTAGCTAGCTTCTTTTTTATAGTTGGGTCAATGCAACGTTTTTTCTCACTTCCACAAACTATTATTTTTTCTTTTTTCTGTTCTAATGTTTTAGGTTTAAACCTTAGACAAGTTAGGACTAGAAAAGAAAAAGCTTGATTCTTAACCCAAAAAGTAAAAGTGTGATTTAAGGGTAGTTGGTTGACGTTGAATTTTTTTTAAGAAAATGACAAAAGATACGGGTATATGAAAGTTGAAAGAAATAGAATGATACAGTGGCTTCCTGATCAAAAAGTGGTTAGACAGAGTACTGCGTGAATTCAATTTTTACTAATTACATATAAATTAAATTAATATAAAATAAAATAAAAAATTAATATGCAATAATTAAAAATATTATATAATAAATAAACAGTAACAAAGTCGACATATTGAGATGTTAATATATTGACGCAGATCAACTTGAATGGCATTAGCTAAATTCTCTTTACCCACATTATTACCTTCATTTCCAATCTCACATTTTCATCGTCATCGTCATCGCCATATTATTGTTATTATAGTCATAATGTTCAACACCATATTCATCTTTATTTTTTAAATTTTCCATTATATTTTCTTTTAAGTCATTTCGGTGGAAGCTCAATAAAACCAAGTGTTGGGTGAGAGAAACTTGGCTACAAGTTAGGTTCAATCAGTAGTGTGTGATAATATTAAGCATAAATTGCTAGTGGATTTGTAAGATATGAAAAGAAAAAAGAAAACTTGTTCATTGCGCTGTGCATATAGCTGGTTGACAGGAGTGCTATTTGCACATTGTTCACTTTAACTGGCTAAAATTCCATACTCAAGTATGAGTCAATGATAAAGGTAATCACATATAATTCTGTTCTAATTAATTGGGATAGAAAATATGAGTATGTTTGCTACATCTTTTAAATACTAAAATCATCTTTTAAAATAATCATTTGGTATCACATTAAATTTAGCAATGTTTTAAAAATCAAATCGGTCATTAAACTGATGAAATTACCGGTTCACAGTTCATTTGTTTAACCGTGGTTAAATCGGTGATAATTAAATATATATTTATATATATTAAAATTTTAAGATAATACATAATAATAAATAAATATTAATAAATTTTAAAATGTTATGACTAATTGTACATAAAGATAAACTATACATAACATAATATTTAATATTTAATTTGTTTAAATATATTTGTATAATTTTAATAAAAATCATATGAATTTTAATTTTATTTCTTATTTATTATATTAAAATTTTGGATTATAAACAAGACAATAATAATAATTTAATAAAAAATATATTATTCATCATGTTAATGGTCAAAATTTGCATAAATTATTATTCATTTTACTATTTTAAAATAGAATTATAATAAAGGTTATATATTAAATATTGCATATTATATCTAGAGATGCATTTTAGCTTAATGGTAGTGGCGCGTTTGCATTCCAAGAGGACTAGGGTTCGAACTGCAACTTTGCTAAATAATACAAAATCGGTTCAACCAATAACCCAATCGGTTTTCCCAATTTTCACCAATTCTCAAGCTTTTTGGTTCTGAAAGCTAATCAGACCGGACCAGGGACCGGTTCCCAGTCCAATTGGTTGAACTGGCCGGTTCGATCTAATTTTCAAATCAATGGAATTTAGTGACACTAAGTATTTATATAACAAATCAAATACAACTTAATTAGGTGGAAAGCCATAGCTTTTGATTGTTTCTTTCAATATTTCCAAAGTAATGTCAATGTTAATTATTATTATTTTTGATATAGTGATAAGTCCCTAAATTATCATATATTTTTTTAACATTTTAAGGGATTTATTATATGAACACAGAAACTATTTTATGTTTTTAGTATATAAAATTAATAAATTTTAGTTAAGTTAATATTTAGTAAGTTTTGATTTTATTTCTTTATTTTTGATCCTTTTTTGTTTTAGTTAAGTTTTATTTTGTGTTTTTATTTATATTTTTATGTTGCTAAATTATTTAATCTTTATTAATAGATTATAAATAGTAATTAGATAAATTTTATATTTTTGTAAGGTTAAAATTATAAAGAAATAAGTTTAAAAGTCTTGGAATGCAAAGCAACAAGAGTTGAGACAATTTGTTGAAAAAGGATAAAAAAGAAAAAAAGAAAAAAAAAAAAGAGAAAAAGATGGTGTTCAAAACTGTTACTAAAAAAAATGTGCCACGGTGACAAATTTAAATATCATAGTGCGTAGAGAAACAAAAACAAAATGAGTCATAATATAAAATTTTGCACTGTGGCGCTTTTCATTGATGTAGTAAAAAATTCATTTGCACTGTGACGCTCATACAACGCAATTCAAGGAAAAATGCAAAACGCTCCATTTTTATTCGCATTTTTTAGGGTTTTAAAAGGGTTTTCAACACTTCTTCAAAGAGAGGCTGTCATTCTGAAGGTATAAGGGAAGAGATAGAAAGATTTGGACTTTTATATGTCATGTAAAAAGTTTGAATTTGAGGAAGATTCACCAATTAAATCAACTTTTTTCTTCTTTCCTTGCTTTTTCTTGTATTTCTTTACCCATTTAGTTTATGTTCTACTTTTAATGTTGTTATTTCTTGTAGTTATAAGTTAAATTTATTGATTTGGAATTGTGATAAATTCTAACTTGTAATATGTTGTAATTGGTTTATTTATTTGCAATTAATGATATGATTTAATTAGTCAATTATTGTGCTTTTATGCTTCTAAGTGTATGAAAATCATTAGACGATTTGGATAACGTAAATGAGCTTGGAAAAAGGATATTAGGATTTGACCATAGATTGGATAATATGGGTTCATGAAATTTGTAATGTTAAGTGGATTGATTCACTTATAGGATAAGAATATACCTACTGACCTCACATAACTATATTAGGATTTATTATTGATTAAGCTTTTAAATTAATTGCATAAGAAATTATGAATTAGTTAGGTGAATGTCTATATATAATTCGAAAGATGCTTATAGGTAAATTAGAGTCCTATACTATTAATGACATTAAGAGTAAGATGATGAGAAATAATTAGTTCATATGAAATGTTAGGGGAAATCATAATTCCAAATTATTTTACTTTCTAATTTCATATAGAATGGCGTCTTTCATTTATTTTCTTATTTTATTTTTATATCTTTAGTTTAGTTTAATTTTATGTCTTTAGTTTAATTTAATTTTACATCACCTTTTATTGTTGGTTTAATTTAGATTAAAGTGCACAATTTTAATACTTAGCAATTATCTTAACAATACATTTCTATGAAAACGATATTCTATTCTATTACTGTTGCGATATGTACACTTATGTGTACGCTTTATAAAAAAAACAACATATAGCATACTAAAATGTTGCACCTTGAATTTTTTTTTATAAACTTTTCTATTCACATAAATGTAAATAAACTCATTTCTCTTAGTTATTTTTTTTTCTATGTTCACATCTTCATTAGTAATTCATTTTATATAAATAATATAATTTTTTTCACTAATATAACTAATATAAACAAATTTATTTCTAATTATCTTTTCTTACTTGAATTTTTTTTGAATTCTTTGTTTTGAATAAAAAAAATTATTTTTAAAATTTCCTAATTTCTAAACTAGACTTTTTTTTACTATATTTATATACTTTTTATATTATGATATTTCAAATATAAATTTTTATTTATATTTTTAAAAAATTTAAAAATATCCTATTTTTGAATATTTATATTTTTTGTTTTATGATATTTTCATAAGCATAATATACATTTTTAAATCAAGTTCTTTTATAATTTTCTTCTTTTCTTAAACATAATATGCTTATAATTATATTTTCCTAATTTCATGTTTTAGACCTTTTTAAACTATATTTATATTTTTTATTTTATGATATTTTAGAATATAAATTTTCTCATTTATATTTTTTAAAATAATTCCAAAAATATCCTATTTTAAATATCTTATTTTTTAATTTTATGTTATAAATTTTTAAATCAAGTTTTTAAAATAATTTTCTTCTTTTTATAATATTCAAAATAAAAAAATTTCTAAACTAGACCTTTTTTCCTTTATAATTTTCTTCTTTTCTTCAACATAATATAATTATAATTATATTTTCCTATTTCAATTTTTAAAAATTATTTTTGTTATTTTTAAAAAATTTATTTCTCATATATTCTAATTTTTTAAGTATAATTAATTTTTTTCCTATAATTCTATTTATATTTTTTTAGTCTGTTTCAAAATTTTCTTCAACATAATATAAGTTTCTAATTAAAATATTTTTTATTACTTATTTATTTTTTTTCCTTTTTCATTCTTCTTTACCTAAAAATTATTCCTTGTTCATATTGCCAAAATGAAAACTACAAAAAAAAACCAGCATAGTAACATATTAAAGAACAAAAAAATTCAACATGCAATAAAATAACTACCAAATAAATTGATATTTACATACATACAACAATTACTAGCACAAAAATGTACACATATTTTGTGTATATATCATATAAAATAAAAAGTAGTAGACAACAGAAAAAGATTACAAATGCATCCTATATTATTGATAATAAACTGATACTTACCTTTAATGATCAAAATGTTGAAAAAAATTTGAGAGTGTCCCACTTATTTGAAAATTCGCCAAAAGACTGGAAAAGAAATGCTTTTGTGTCCCACGTAGTAATTCTTCAAAGAGAAATTTAAAAGAAGGCAGCTTCACTTGAAGAGAAAATAGCTGAAGAAAAAGAGGGAGCCAAAGGAAGGCGTCGTTTTCGTGGGGGAGGCTAAGTTTTATAACAAATAGACAGGGGTATTATGGTAATATTGCAACTAATATTATCTTTCATTTTTTCAGATCCACTAATCGCAACGCGCCACCTGTCTTATAAATCTCCTCCACTGAATCAGAGAGCGCCACATGGACGGCTCAGAGACAGCATCTTCGAGTTACACATTTCTGAAAGACCCTATGTCTAGATTTTGCATAATTTTTGTTGAATTCAAATTAATTAAATCCGAGTTCAGTATAAAAGTATTATCTTTCAGTGTAATACTTTTTACTTTAGCGCTTTGAGGTCATTATCTTTTTTATTGCTTTGGATAAAAAAAACAATGATATAGTACCCATTTTATTCAGGAATAATGGAAGACAGTGATTGGTACGAACATTATAGGAATTTATTGATCATTTGGTAGCGAATTGCTTCTTATTTCCTTGGTAGTGTCCTTTTTTTTTTTTAAATAATAATTAGCGTTCTGAATTGTTATATATTATTGTCTAACATAAAAAGTTAAGGCAAAATAACTATATTTAAATATTACTCCTTTACTTAGAGCTTTGTTTTGGTATAACGAAATAGTAATAAAGATATGTTACTTTAAGATTATTGGTTAAGCCGGACGCCAATAACATGTTTAGGATTCCTGTGTAGGCAAAAACACAACCTAGAGAATTACTTTTAAAAATCTTTTTGATTAGGCTTAACCACCAACTATAGAGCAATCCGACTAAATTTATTTTATTTTTTAGTTTCAATGGTATATTTATAGGAAAAAATATTTTATTTTTATTCCATACACACACATAAAGAGAGAGAGAGAGAGAGAGAGAGAGAGAGAGAGAGAGATTTTTTGAATAGTATATTTGTCTCAGATAAATTATATTGTTCATTAAATTACATTATTTATTATATTAGTTAAAATAATGATTTATTTTATAGTTGAACAGTACATTTATTACAATTTTATATTGATGATTCCTTAATCGCCACTACTTAATTTTTCATAATCATATTTTTAATGTCATATCAATCACTACTATCTTTTATTTTGGCTCCTGATTTTTCTTATCTCTACTTAATCTATGTCTCTTCTCAAAATTGTTTTGTATCTTCTCTATTTTCTTCTATGTCTTTCTATTTAATTTTTTTTTCTTTGATCCTCAAAAGATGATTCTTTTAACGTAAAGAATAAACAATACATTGATAATTTTAAACAAAAAATTTAAAATAATAAAAAACAAATTGATAACTCCCTATTATTCATGTGATTATGCATATTTTCTCCTAGTAAATATAATTTTAGCCTCCAATTATAGGATAAATAATACTTTTATAAATAAAACAAATACACTTAGGATGATTAGCTCCACACTCAACTTTTACATTGTAAATGATAAGTTTTGTTTTAAATTTGAATATATTGGGAACTAATCATACTATGTCCTTTTTGTAGGATGCATGTTTAAGAGAGGAGTGAAATTCCGTATGTCAAAAAGGTTTCAAGGGCTTGTAGCTGCACTTTTATGGAAGCTCATCGTGGCCTGAATCATTCCAACCTCCGCCTAGAAGAAAGAAAAAGAAGGCAAGTTTGTAAGACTATCATCGTCGTGGCGCAAACTAATCACGCCATGGTGAGGAACAAAATAGGATCTAAATGTGTCGCGGTGGGATTATGTTAAGTTGCGGTGAGGATTGAAACAACTTTGAAGTCAAGGCGAAGACCATGTTGAGCTGCGGTGTGTTGTCAGGTAAAGACCAATTGTGCCACGGCGGTATTATGTTGTGCCACGGTGCATAGTATATTCATTCCATCCAATAGACAACTTTGCCGCGACATGAATGGGCAAGTTGTAGTGCTTAGTGATTCAGAACTTGACTGCATCGCGTTGTGACCTTTTAAGTTGTGAAGAAATACATTTTAGCAAAATGCAGTGTTTTCTTTGTCGAATTTTTAAGGGTTTCTAGCTTAATATGATGGGGGTTATGAAGGGAGCCATCATTCTTGGTTGTTTTTGGTTTGTTCCAAGTGTGTAGAGGCCAGGGAGAAGTTAAGGAGGCATCTCGAAGTTGAAACTAGCTCCATCTCTGAGTTTTTTCTTTCCTCCTTTTGTTCTTATAATTTATTCTGATATATTTGACTTTTGCTTCAAATTTGTCTTTAGTTTTTATGAAGCTAAACTCCCTAATCTAGGATTATTAGGAACTCTTGTATGAATTAGTAGTTATTCCTCACTCTAATTTTGCAAGTAATGATGAATATCTGTTCATTCAACTCTATACTTAATGTTCTCTAATTGATTAGCTAACAATTAGATTGATTTGATACTTTGCTTGAACTTGGAAAAGGGAAAGAGAAGTTAGAGCAAGAGATGAGTGGTATGAGTACTTGAAACTTGCTAGGAAAGGTGGATGGTTCAGTTAATGAGATGGGAATATACTCATTAACCTCACATGGTCTAATTAGGTATTGTGCTAGCAATTTGATCTCAATTGTTTTTATAAGGAATTATGAAATTGATGGTATAACCCTATATGAGATTTAGAAAAATACTTGTAGGAATAAGTGAACCTTAGACCAACATGTATCATCATTGAGAGCAATAGTACTAAGTGTTGAGCAAATTGCTATGAAATATAAGAGGACCTAATAATCCTACATGCTAATATTCACCCAAAAATCTAAATACTAACCTTAAACTTTGCATAGCATATAATTCATAATCATTTCTTTTTAATCCCAACACTTAAAATTGATTCGCTTGATTTAAGTTAGGGTATGAATTTTCGTACTTGACAATGTTTTGATAACAAATTCTTATAGGAATGATACTTTATTCATCACTTTATTAGCATTGCGATACGTATACTTGCGTATACACTTCAAGAAAGTAGCACAAATAATAGCCCAAATTAATCTCATCATGAATAATCAAATATAAGAGAAGAGACAACTAAAATAAAAACAAAGAAAAAGGCGAAAAGAAAGGGAAAGTAAAAAAGATGAGAGAAGATTAAAGAGATAATAAGACTAGAGAAGAGAGAACAAAAAGCGAGTAGAGCAAGAAAAAGTAAAATAATATCAAATTGAACAGAAAAGGAATGAATTAGAAGGACAAAGAAGGAAGCAATGAAAATGAAAGCCAAATGGAAAAAAAGTGTAGTGAAAAAGGAAGTATATATAGAAACTAAAAAGTGCAAGGGGAAAAAATGAACTCACGTCTTTTGTTTACCAATAATTTTACTTTCAAATTCAACTTTTTAGTTCAGAGCTTGCACCTTCTTTCAACGTGTTAAACTTTTTTTAAATATTAAATTTATGAAAAGTTAAACATGAGAGAAATTAATTATTATATTAACAAAATTATTTTTACACATGCATAATAAAATTACAAGAATATTAAAAAAATAATTCAATACATATATTTAAAATATGAATATATAATTATCTAATTTAACATATATTCTATTGAATAATATATTTTATAGAAATTATAAATTTTATTTGAAAACAATAAGGTTTAAAATAATATATACTGATAACCTCCTAATTTAGGACCCAAAAGGGTTATATTTGACACTAAATTAGGGAGGTAAAATACTTTTCTCTTGATTAATATGGTAAAAAGTGTACTCAATCAAACAAAACAAAGAAAGTATTATAATCATAATATTTTTATCAGTTTAAGCCTCACTTTATGTTTAATTTCAATTTCAGGAAAAAGTAACAAAATGAAGAAAGAGTTGAATATAAGAGAGGGAAGTTGAAAATGACCAAAGTAGATTGAACAAGTCTTCTCGCTACAGCGAGACCGAAGTTCGCTATAGCGAGATGGTACTTTCGCCATAGCGAAGGGGAGTCTTCGCAATAGCGAAGTCGTGTTGCATAGAAATTCCAGAGAGCAGCTCGCTATAGCGTGGGAGTAGCGAGCGCAGCGGAAACCTGAGCACTTATGAGACCTCGCTATAGCGAGAGATGCCCCTCGCCATAGCGAGATCGGACCTGAAACGCAGAGTTTTAATTTTCTGGCTTTAAAAGAAGTTTGTTGAGTTAGGGTTCGAGAGATTCGGCGGTAGAGGAAGTTCTGAGCGTCCAGGAGGCGATTTTGGGAGTTCCTTGAAGGCTCTTTAAGCTTGGAGTGTGAAGGAAGAGGAGGAATCAAAGGGGGAGCTCTACTTTCTGCATATCATTCTTCCCTTTGTTTGCTTTCTTTGTTCTTTCTATTTTCTCCATGTATTTAGATTGGGAATTCTCTGTAGATTTAGCTATGTGTGGCTAAATTTCTCTTTACCCAGAGCACTATGAACTTGATGTGAACTGAATCATTAATTGTCTTGTTAATTGTGATGATTGGAATCTTGTGTATCCTTCTCTTGCTTAATGCTTTCTTAGGGATTGGCCACCTCTTTGATTTGATTTGGGAAATTGGAATTTACCTTGAAAAAGGGATTCTAAATTGGACCTAAGAGTTAGATAAATTAAGTTTAGAATCATCTAATTTGTAATTGGGATAGACATATACCTAATTACCTTAATTGGTTTGTAGAGGGATATAGTATCTAATGCATTCTAACTTAAATCTAAGGACACTTAGATTCTAGGGGAGAGTAGGGCTGTAATTACATTGATAGACGGTTATAGCTTCTAAACTCTTAACCCACAAGGCGATAATTAATTACAATTAAACAAGAAATTAAGTTCTAGTGAGTATCAAGGGATTAGTGACTCTAGGTAATTTCAAACCTTGGATTTTATCTTAACTGCCTGTGCCAACTAAGTTTTCTTTCAAGTCGTTTTATTTTAAATTTAGTTCTAAAATCAAGAATCTCATAATTGGTTGTTTAACGTGGATAAAAGTAGGTTGTGCACTGCCTAATTGTATTCCAGTCATTCCTCGTGGGAGCGATACTTTTACTTATCACTGAACTACTTGATTCGACCCGTACACTTGCGGACACGCATAAAAATTTTCGCAATCAAGTTTTCTGGCGCCGTTGCTGGGGAATGGCTTAATTGTTCAGTTAGAAGTGTATAACCTTTAGTAGTCCTCGATTAAACATTAGTTAGTTAATTAGTTAGAATTTCTTTTCATTCTATTATTTGCTTTGATTTCTTTTTGTTTAAAGTAATACAAATTGGTTGAATTTTCCTCTACAGGTACCATAGTACATGCCGAAGCAAACCTCTACAACGAAGAAGCGCACAACGAAGAAGCGCACAACGAAGAAAATTAGTGATCTCGTGGTAAACTTGAATTTTGAAGAAAGTCCTTCTAAAACTCCAAATTCAGTGAGTGAAGAAATGACTCAAGAAGGGAATGCAAATCAGTCCATAAAAGACTTTGTGGGTCGTACTATGAAGGGCACTCTATCTAGCATAGTAGTGCCAGACTTTCAAGCTACTAACTTTGAGTTGAAGCCAGTAATGATCTCCATGTTACAGCTTAATGGACAATTCACTGGTAAGAGGTCTGATGAAGATCCCAACCGTCATAATCTGTCATTCTTGGGGGTGTGCGATTCATTCAAGCAGAATGGGGTACCAAGAGATGTGTTGAGACTTCGAATATTCCCTCTCTCTTTACAAGGAAAAGCCAAGGAATGGCTACTGACTTTGCCTGAGGGTTCAATAGATACTTGGGATAAGCTAGAAGCAAGGTTCAGAGCTCGCTTCATTCCAAATAATAAAATAGCAGATGCACATCGTGAGCTCATAAACTTCAAGCAGGCTTTAGACAAGCATTTATATGCTGCATGGCAGAGGTATAAGCATTTACTTCGTTAATGCCCAAGCCATGGGATGGATGACTGTGCTATCGTTCAGAACTTCTGCACGCGTCTAACTCCACAAACCGATACAATGTTAGATGCTATTCTAAATGGACGTTGGGATGAAATGCCTGTGGATGATGTTATTCAGGCATTGGACACATTATCTGAGAGTTATGTGCAAAGAGGAGGTGATAGAAGGGTGAGTGTCAATGTTGCCAATACTCAAGAAGACCCTTCTATTCCACTTGCCACTATTCTTTCCGCTCTGAATAAGAGATTTAATATGTTGGAATCTCAAGTGTAGCGAAATTAGCAATTGAATGTCTGTTCTGCTCAGGTGGCCCCAATTGCTTGTGAAAATTGTGAGGATCTGCATTCAGTAGACTCTTGTCCTTTGGCACTTTCAGAACCGGTTAATTATGTGGGGAACTTTCCAAAGAATCAGAATCCATACTCCAATAATTACAATCCTGGGTGGCGAAATCATCCAAACTTCTCTTGGAAGCATGGACCAGCACTGAATCAACCAGCATCTTCCTCAAGCATTAAGCCTACTCAACCACCAGGTTTTACTCAACCTGTAAGCCAAAATGCACCTATTCAAGAACCTAAGACTAACTTGGAAGATGCCTTGGCGAAATTCATTAGCATTCAAAGTAAGCAAAATGAAGAGCAAGCTCAAGTGAATGCTAGAGTTGATACCTCCTTGAGAAATCTAGAATTGCAGATGGGTCAATTAGCCTCAGCAATGAATTCATTTAGACAAGGGGGATTGCCAAGTGACATGGTGCCTAATCCCAGAAGAGAAGGTAAGGAAGAGTGTAAAGCCATAACTCTTCGAAATGGAAAAGAGTTGCCAGAAGTTCAAACACCAAAGGTGGTTAACCACACACCTGCATCAAAGGCTGTTGTAGAGGAAGATAAAGGTGAAATTGCCATAGAGGAGACAAATAATGATAAAAGAATAGGAGAAGAATGTGTGGATGCATCAGTTGAAAAGAAGAGAAAAGTGGGTAGTGAAGCAGTTAAAAAACAGGCAGATGTTGATAAGAGTGAGAAACAAGGAGAGAAACTGCATACATCACCAAGGACAATACCTCCATTACTATTTCCTCAAAGACTTCAAAAGAAGGTGGAAGATAAGCAGTATCAAAAATTCCTAGAAATATTCAAGCAACTTCATATCAATATCCCATTCTCAGAAGCATTGGAGTACATGCCTAAGTGATAATTCCCAACTATTCATGTTATTGTATATATTTTCTCTCAGTAAATATGATGATTAACCCCCATTTATAGGACAAATGACACTTACACAAAAGAAAATGAACATATTTAGGATGAATAGCTATATACTCAATACTTATTTAAAAAATCAGCATTTATACTTTAATTTTGAGTATATTGATATCTAATCACATTTTATTTTTCATATAGGATGTATGTGTCAAGGAGTATTGAGTAGTTTCAGAAGAAAAAGGCTGCAGAGTGGTGATTTTTCAAGTCTCGCCGCGGCCAAGATATTTCACGCTGCGGCTGAAAGTGATCAGTGCAACTCGCGCCGCGGCGGAACATGTTAACGCCGCGGCTAGAGCTCAGTCAGAAGCAAAACTCGCCGAGGCGCAATGTTGGAAAGCCGCGGCGCTATTCGAATGAACCAAAAATCCTCGGCGCAAGATGCTGAGCCACGGCATGGAGTCTCACAGAATCAAGATACGCCGCGGCGAAACCTGTGTGCGCCGAGGCGAAGAATCTGCATTCCACTTCGAAGCTCACAGAACCGAGTCTCGCCGCGGTGTAACATGTCATCGCCGCGGCCCTCAGTCAGATAGAACTCAACCTCGCCGCGGCGCAAAACGCTGAGCCACGGCGCAATTCGAATTAACTGAACGCAGCGTTTTGTTTTCTAAATTTTTCGAGGGTTTGAGGCTTCATATGTGTTGGAGAGTCGAGGAGCCGTCATTCTGGACATTCTGGGTCATTTTTGTGTGGTTCCAAGTGAGTAGAGGCTAGGGGAGAAGCTAAGAAGACATTTTGAAGCAAAGTGAAGCTGGAGATTGAAGATTGAAGCTCAAACCATCTCGTTTTGGGAGTTTCTTCTTTCGTTCTTCTGTCTTTACCATTTTTATTGATGTATCTGAATGTTGCTTCAACCATGTCTTGGAATTTTATAATTATGTATAGCTAAACCCTCTCTAATCTAGGATTATTAGGAACTCTTGTATGGATTAGTGGTTGTTCTTCATTCTAACTTTGCAAGCAATGGTTAATATTTGTTCATTCAACTTTATGCTTCATGCTTTCTGATTGATTGGCCAACAATTAGATTGATTTGATATCTAACTTGAACTTGGGAAAGGGAAAGGGAGATTAGATCAAAAGTTGAGTGGTGTGGATGCTTGAAACTTGCCTGAGTAAGTGGATAGTCTAGTTACTGAGATAGGAATATACTCAATAACCCCACATGGTCCAAGTAGGTATTGTGATAATAATGTGATCTTGGTTGATTTTGTAAGGAATTATAAAATGAACTGGGTAGACCTATACAATGTTTGGAAAAATATATATAGGAACAACTTAATCCTAGACCAGCATGTATTACCATTGATAGCAAAAGCATTGAATGTTGAGCTGACTACTATGAAGTACAAGAGGACCAATAATCCTAGATGCCATTAACTACCCAAAACATCCAAATATCAATCCTGAGTTCTGTATAGCTTTTAATCCATAAACAACTTTCTTTTACACCAACCATTACAAATTGATTCGCTTAATTTAAATTAGAGTGTGAATTTCAGTACTTGATATTATTTTGACAACAAATCCTCGTGGGAACGATCTTTTCTTATCACTATATTGCCTTTATGATACGTATACTTGCGTGTACGCTTCAAAGAGAGCAACACTAAGTATGTCAAGTTTTTGACAGAGATGCTGAGCAAGAAGTGGAGATTTGGTGAATTTGAAACTGTAGCACTTACTGAAGAGTGCAGCAAAATAATCAACCCAAGGATTCTAATGAAGTGCAAAGATCCGGGTAGCTTCTCTGTGCCTTGTAAAATAGGCACTCACTTTCAAGGTAAGGCTTTATGTGATCTTGGAGCAAGTGTCAACCTCATGCCATTATCTGTCTTTGAGAAGTTGCAACTCGGTGATGCAAGACCTACCACAGTAACATTGCAATTAGCGGATCGGAGCTTAGCATATCCACGGGGCATAATTGAAGATGTTTTAGTAAAGGTTGGTGAGTTCATATATCCAGCTGATTTCATTGTGGTAGACTGTGAAGAAGATAAAGATAATCCGTTGATTATTGGTCGTCCATTCTTAGCCACAGCTAGAACTCTCATTGATGTAGAGAAGGGGCAAATAGTAATGAGATTGGGGGATGAGCAGGTGGTGTTTAACATGGACAAAGCACTAAAATATCCTAGAGATGCGGAAAATTGCTTCAGAGTTTCAGTGATTGATGAATTAGCTCAAGAGCAATTTAATTCAATAATAATCCATGACCCTATTGAAGCATTATTAATGGGAGTGAAGCATGAGAACGCTGAAACTAGTCATGAGGTAGCCCAAGTGCTGAATTTTTCAACTACTCGAGCTAAACATCATTGGCAAGTCGAATCTTTAGATTTGGCTTCCCGCTCAGCACCATCTCTTAAGCCTTCAATTGAGCAACCTCCGATTTTGGAGTTAAAACCTCTCCCTACACATCTGAAGTATGCATATTTAGGGGATTCAGAGACATTACCTGTCATCATCTCTACATCATTGAACTCTCATCAAGAACAGAGACTGATTGAAGTACTAAAGAGTCATAAAAAAGCTCTGGGATGGACACTTGCAGATATCAAAGGGATAAGCCCTTCCATTGTGATGCATAAAATCCTACTGGAAGATGATCATAAGCCATCTATAGAGAATCAGAGGAGGCTTAACCCAATGATGAAGGAAGTTGTCAAGAAGGAAATCATCAAGTGGCTAGATGCAGGAATCATCTATCCAATTTCAGATAGTGCATGGGTTAGTCCAGTATAGTGCGTCCCTAAGAAAGGAGGGATGACAGTTGTAACAAATGAAAAGAAAGAATTGATTTCTACAAGAACTGTCACTGATTGGAGAGTGTGCATGGACTATCGAAAATTAAACACAGCCACTAGAAAAGATCACTTTCCTCTTCCCTTCATTGACCAAATGCTTGATAGGCTAGCGGGGAAGGAATATTTTTATTTTCTGGATGGTTATAGTGGATACAATCAAATTTCTATAGTACCTGAGGACCAAGAGAAAACAACCTTCACCTGTCCTTATGGCACGTTTGCTTTCAGAAGAATGCCTTTCGGGTTGTGTAACGCACCAGCAACCTTTCAAAGATGTATGACATCAATCTTTTATGATTTCATCGAAGATATTATGGAAATTTTTATGGATGACTTCTCTGTCTTTGGTGATTCATTTGAAGTTTGTTTGGGAAACCTCTCTAAGGTACTTGAAAGGTGTGAGGAGACTGACCTAGTTTTGAACTGGGAAAAATGCCACTTCATGGTGAAGGAAGGAATAGTATTAGGACATAAGGTGTCTAAGGAGGGTTTGGAGGTAGATCGAGCTAAGACATCATTGATTGAGAAGTTGCCACCCCCTACTAGTGTCAAGGGAGTCCGAAGTTTTCTTGGGCATGTGGGGTTCTATAGAAGATTCATAAGAGATTTCTCAAAAATCTCAAAGCCCTTAACCCAGCTGTTAGAAAAGGATGCCAAGTTCCTTTTTGATGATGACTGCTTAAAAAGTTTTGAAGAATTGAAACAGAGAATAATAACTGCACCTATAATAATTGCTCCGGACTGGTCATTGCCTTTTGAAGTAATGTGCGATGCAAGTGACTATACAGTAGGAGCTGTTCTGGGACAGAGGCGAGACAGAATTTTTCATCCTATCTATTATGCCAGCAGAACATTAGTAGATGCTCAGGTAAATTACACTACCACTGAGAAAGAAATGTTAGCTATTGTCTTTGCTTTTGAGAAGTTTAGAGTTTATCTGTTGGGAGTCAAAGTGGTAGTACACACTGATCATGCTGCTATTAAATATTTGTTGAGAAAGAAAGAGTCCAAACCTAGATTGATTAGGTGGGTTTTATTACTTCAAGAATTTGACTTGCATATAGTGGATAGGAAAGGAAGTGAAAACCTAGTAGCTGATTATCTTTCTAGGTTAGATTCTGAGCATGTTAGTGATACTAAGCTTGTGAATGATGTTTTCCCTGATGAATGCATAATGGCTGTTAAATTGCTACATGTACCTTGGTATGCTGATATAGCAAACTATATTGTCTGTGAAGTTTTACCTCCTGATTTAAACTATTATCAAAAGAAGAAATTTTTGAATGAGGTTAAGTTTTACATTTGGGATGAGCCTTATCTGTTCAAAAGATGTATGGATGGAATTCTTAGGAAGTGTGTTCCTGAGACTGAACAACATGACATTTTGTTTGCATGCCATGCATCACCATTTGGAGGACATTTTAGTGGCCAGAAAACTGCCTTTAAAATATTGCAATCTGGTTTTTATTGGCCTACATTATTTAAAGATTCTCATTTGTTTGCTTCTCACTGTGATGCTTGTCAAAGATCCGGTAATATTTCTAAAAGGCATGAACTCCCTCAAACCGGTATCTTTGAAGTTGAATTGTTTGATTTGTGGGGAATAGATTTTATGGGTCCCTTTGTTTCGTCTAGAGGCCAACAATACATCTTAGTGGCAGTTGAATATGTTAGTAAATGGGTTGAGGCGGTAGCTTGCCAACATAATGATGCTCAAACAGTGGTGCGAATTATAAAGAAAAATATTTTTTCTCGCTTTGGCACCCCTAGAGTTATCATTAGTGATGGTGGAACTCATTTTAATAATCGTTTGTTTAAAGCTTTGTTGGAAAAATATGGAGTTCACCACAAAATGGCTTTAGCTTACCACCCTCAGACCAATGGCCTCTGTGAAGTATCCAATAGGGAAATCAAGAGAATTCTGGAGAAAACAGTGAGTGTTAATAGGAAGGATTGGTCTGATAAGCTAGATGAAGCTTTATGGGCATATCGGACAGCTTATAAAACACCAATTGGTATGTCTCCATATCAATTAGTTTTTGGTAAAGCTTGTCATTTACCTTTGGAACTCGAGTACAAGGCTTTCTGGGCCATAAAGAAGTTAAACCTCGATTATAAAGATGCAAGTGAAAAGAGGCTGTTAAACCTTAATGAACTTCATGAATTCAGATTGCGAGCCTATGAGAGTTCTAAGCTATATAAGGAAAAGACAAAGATCTGGCATGATAGAAAGATTTTGAAAAGGGATTTCATACCTGGTGACTTAGTGCTATTATATAACTCTCGTTTGAGATTGTTTCCAGGAAAGCTTAAATCCAGGTGGTCTGGTCCTTTTAAGGTGGTATCTACCACTACCTTTGGTGCCATTGAAATTCAAGATGAGAAGAGTGGAGAAACTTTTAAGGTCAATGGCCAACGCTTGAAGCATTACCTTGGTGGACCAGTGGACAGGATGAAGACAAATGTGCAACTCCAAGATTGCTCATAAAAGCGTTACGATAGTCTGGCTGAAGACTTTAAACTTAGCGCTTCTTGGGAGGCAACCCAAGTTTTCTTTGTGTTCTTTTTGTTTGAATTTAAAGTCCGTCTCATTTTGGGTTTGATATTTTTTTTGTTTTTATGTGTTTTACAGGTTAAAATGTGGATATCAAGGAGCCAAGGATTGGTAGGAAAGAGCAACATTGGGCATGTTTACAGGGAGTCTCTAATCATGCTTTGATTTATACTTTATTATTGTATCTGGTTGCATTTGAGGGAGAATTTTAGTGAGCATTTAGATGGAGAAATTTAAAAATAAAAAATAAAAAAATTTCGCTATAGCGAGGTCCCATCTCGCAATGGCGAATATACTTGTCCCACTCCTGGTACTTACACGAGTCTCTCGCTATGGCTGGGATATGGCGAGTCAGTGCAATTTTAAGTTATAGCTACAGCGAGAATATTACCTCGCCACAGCGAATACAGCAGCCCCACTTTCTGGTACAAAATCCAGCGAGTAGCTCGCTGTAGCCTGGCTATTGCGAGTAATCGTGTATAATTTTTTGCTAAGTTTCCTCGCTACTGCGAGAAACCTCATTCGCTGTAGCGAGTGCAGCAGCTTTACTCTTGGTAATAAGCCCAGAGAACCCCTCGCTATTACCGGGCTATGGCGAGATTTCACATAAAATAAAATAGAAGAAGCAAAACGAATTTCGCCACTTCTTCTGTTCTCTCTTGCCACTGCGACGAAGTTCCAAAAACCCTCCACCCTTTCTCTCGCTGCATATCTTGCTTCATAATCTCGCATCCCCCTCACAAATTGCATCTCGTATATCAGGTAATTCAATTAACTCTTTCTTCCCTGATTTGCTGGTTGATTTCGCTGATTATAGTCATATTAGGGTTCGAATGGTTTTGCTTATATCTGCGTATTTAGGGGTCCATTTGGTTAGTTTTTCTGGATTGGTTTTGTTAGTCGCCTGTTTCTATGCAGATATATGGCTTTAATTTAGCTTTTCATCCGTTTAAATCTGACTCTGCATAATTCAGTTCGAATTCGCTGTAGCGAGATCGAACTCGCTACAGCGAGTTCGATGTTTTTCCAGAAATCTGGCTATTATGGACCACTTTGCTTGATGTGCCTCTTTATTCCTCATTCCCTCATCCCTTGTAGACCTTTAATCGTGTCCTTCCCTATTAGAAACATGCTGCATATGTCTGATTCATCTCATCTCCTTTTTCCTTATTCTGTGAATCCCTATTACTGCTGCTACTGACTTTTATCTCTTTCCTATTGAAATTTCGCAGGCATGGCTCCGAAAAAGCAAACAAAAACTGCTGCAGCCTCCTCCTCAAAGCAAAAGAAGCAATCATACGATAAGGATCGATTTGCATCTGCCCGGGCAGAATTTCGCTTCGACAGACTCTTCGCAGACAGAGGGGTTGTGGAAGATCGTTACTATGCACCCACTGCCCGAGACCTGACTTTTCATGATTTTGAATGGCACGGGCTGCAAGGATTCACGAAAAAATCGGTGCATCGGATCCCCTTAATGATCCAAGAGTTATATGCGAACTTTGAGGATGCTGAGGAGGAAGAAGACGAATACTATTGCCGTTCGGCCTGGGTGCGCATAAATGAGAAAGTCTTCCAAGACTTCTATGAATTGCCGGACGTTCCAGAGTGTGCTTTCCAAGCATATATGGAGAACCCTCAGTCCATTCCCTGGGAAGAAGTAGAGACCACCATTGCTGAAGAAGGAAGAGCTCGGCTGGTGAACAAGGTTTACCCCGTGAGTCAGCTCAACAAACCAGCTCGTTTTTGGTTACAATTCATTACAAGTAACATCCTGACAAGTTCTCATGGATCCCACATGATCCAAGAGCGAGCTACTCTTACATGGTGCTTTATGACCAGGCAGCGGGTCAACATTCCTCGTCTCATGTACTTAAACTTCAAACAAGTGGCGAGGTCTGACAGGGTTAGCTTAGCATACCCCCATATGCTGACAGAATTACTCACTATGGGGGGTAGCCGCGTCTCGAAAAATGACGCGCAGTTCAAGCCGAAGGGGCCGTTCAAGTATGACAGTATGAAAGATGCACCAGGGCAGCCCCGTAGGCAGAGAGCAGAAGTACAAGCAGAGCCTGAGGCCTCTCCACCTCCTCCCTCATATCAGCACCGGGTTACTCCAGATCCGTCAGGACATGGGGCTCCTTATCAGACTGATTTTGAGAATTGGGCACGTGAGTCCATTGATAGGCTGGAAGGTCATGTCCTATCAATGAAGGATCAACTACAAACACTTATGGACTACTTGATGCTGGCTCCTCCACCGCCACCTCCCGCAGTCCCTCAGTCGCCGATCATCATTATCCCTCAGGAGCTTGCACCTCAGGATAGACCTGGGCCATCTGATTATTAGGACCTTTCTATCCTGTTGCCATATCTTTTGTTTGCTTATCTTATATTTTGGATAACTGTATTATGGATAACTGTATCTAATTATGCTCTCAAATCCTGAATTAGCTGTGCTCTTAAATTGTCTTATTAATTCTAATGCCAACTTACTGTCTCCTATATGTATTTTGTCCATTTTTGTCTATCAGATGAAGGAGCCGTTCACATGCATCCCCTCGCCATGTTATCTCTTCTTATCAGGGGAGTCTTGTCTCTCCCTACCTCTTTTTATCCCCTCCCTTCACCCTCCATCTGCTTCCCTTTGTCTTTCTCCTTCTGAATTTCCCATTTTATACATTGAGGACAATGTAACTTTCAAGTGTGGGGGAGTTAAGGTAAACATAGATAAATATAGGATAAGTAGATATAGATTGACAATAACACCCTCTTATTAATAATATTCAAATCCTTATATTCCTTATGCTTATATGTTAAATCAAATTCATCCCTTCTCACTTTAGATGAATATGAACTAAAGAATTTAGAGGTTAAGCGAACTTGAAATGGATAAAGTAAGTAATGTAATTGTAGTATGCACCCACAATAGGAGCACTTTCCAATAAGATGATTTTTGAAGTAAGTCAAGTTTTCTTATAATGAGCTTTCAGTTATTTTAGATCTCCTCAATTTACCTGTTTCTGATGGATATCTAATTGTTAATTGAGAGGGATATCTAATGCAAAAAAAAAAAAAAAAATTGGAATTCTCTACTCCAATGGTTGAAATCACTTAGTAACCGGGGGTTTGCACCAAAAAGTGTGAACTTTCACGTCAAACAGTGATAAAACTAAGAGTATACTAGTAGCCCTCTGAGGATTTCTCTAATCTGAGTAACCGGGTGACTTCATAACCAATGTTGTCATTCGCGTCAAAAGGATTAAGTAATTTGACGAGGAGAGAAAAAAAAAAGATGCTGAAAATAATTCTGCATTGAATAATAGAGACCCTTCTTAATGAGCTTTGATGATTGAAGTTAGTACAGATGATTGGGTTAGGTGTTGAAATTGCTAGGAAAACTTATTTAGGATTGCTTGATTATTTCTTAACATCTCTTGTTGAGCACACACACACTTTAGGAATAAGGATGTTACTATGAGTACATTGTTTCAATTTCTATTCGAGTTTCGCTGAGTTTCTGCTTCTGAAGTTGGATTCATTATAAGTGTGGGGGGGATCTGTAATTCAAATTGCTTGGGCGCTATCCCTTTTAAGATTTGCTTGAGGACAAGCAAAGATTCAAGTGCGGGAGAGTTTGATAACCTCCTAATTTAGGACCCAAAAGGGCTATATTTGACACTAAATTAGAGAGGTAAAATACTTTTCTCTTGATTAATATGGTAAAAAGTGTACTCAATCAAACAAAACAAAGAAAGTATTATAATCATAATATTTTTATCAGTTTAAGCCTCACTTTATGTTTAATTTCAATTTCAGGAAAAAGTAGCAAAATGAAGAAAGAGTTGAATATAAGAGAGGGAAGTTGAAAATGACCAAGGTAGATTGAACAAGTCTTCTCGCTACAGCGAGACCGAAGTTCGCTATAGCGAGATGGTACTTTCGCCATAGCGAAGGGGAGTCTTCGCAATAGCAAAGTCGTGTTGCATAGAAATTTCAGAGAGCAGCTCGCTATAGCGTGGGAGTAGTGAGCGCAGCAGAAACCTGAGCACTTATGAGACCTCGCTATAGCGAGAGACGCCCCTCGCCATAGCGAGATCGGACCTGAAACGCAGAGTTTTAATTTTCTGGCTTTAAAAGAAGTTTGCTGAGTTAGGGTTCGAGAGATTTGGCGACAAAGGAAGTTCTGAGCGTTCAGGAGGCGATTTTGGGAGTTCCTTGAAGGTTCTTTAAGCTTGGAGTGTGAAGGAAGAGGAGGAATCAAAGGGGGAGCTCTACTTTCTGCATATCATTCTTCCCTTTGTTTGCTTTCTTTGTTCTTTTTATTTTCTCCATGTATTTAGATTGGGAATTCTCTGTAGATTTATCTATGTGTGGCTAAATTTCTCTTTACCCAGAGCACTATGAACTTGATGTGAACTGAATCATTAATTGTCTTGTTAATTGTGATGATTGGAATCTTGTGTATCCTTCTCTTGCTTAATGCTTTCTTAGGGATTGGCCACCTCTTTGATTTGATTTGGAAAATTGGAATTTACCTTGAAAAAGGGATTCTAAATTGGACCTAAGAGTTGGATAAATTAAGTTTAGAATCATCTAATTTGTAATTGGGATAGACATATACCTGATTACCTTAATTGGTTTGTAGAGGGATATAGTATCTAATGCATTCTAACCTAAATCTAAGGACACTTAGATTCTAGGGGAGAGTAGGGCTGTAATTACATCGATAGACGGTTATAGCTTCTAAACTCTTAACCCACAAGGCGATAATTAATTACAATTAAACAAGAAATTAAGTTCTAGTGAGTATCAAGGGATTAGTGACTCTAGGTAATTTCAAACCTTGGATTTTATCTTAACTGCCTGTGCCAACTAAGTTTTCTTTCAAGTCGTTTTATTTTAAATTTAGTTCTAAAATCAAGAATCTCATAATTGGTTATTTAACGTGGATAAAAGTAGGTTGTGCACTGCCTAATTGCATTCCAGTCATTCCTCGTGGGAACGATACTTTTACTTATCACTGAACTACTTGATTCGACCCGTGCACTTGCGGACACGCATAAAAATTTTCACGATCATATACCTATTATTATTAGTATTATTAATGTACATTAAATTATATGTATTTACTATTATAAATAATAATTTTTAATATATTAAAATATTTATCCTACTGAATATCAATAGGATAGTATGAAGGAAGAAATCCAACTTTAATTTTTGTAGGATTATTAGACTGAACATCAATTGAAAGAAATTCAACTAAAATTTAGTTGGATTTTCAAAATTTTATATTTAATATATAATTTAACATTAATATACATATAAAAATAGATACATATACTATATATATATATAGACACACGCACACATATATACATGCATAAATATATATGTGTATACACACACACATATATATATTAGTTTAAAAATATTTTATAAGTAATTTGACTTATTGTTAGTTGGATTCTTAGTAAATATACCTGCTAAAAGCTATTAATCATTGTAACTTGGAGCTTCTAAGCCTTTTAAATGAAGATATTATTTAAATAACATATTTTTATATTTCCATCTAAAAAGACAATTGGAAATTAATTGAAGAAAATAACATGCTGATGGAAATAGTTAGGAATTTTAGTCATTTTTTGCTAACATTATTATAGTGGTATACCTTTGAAAACCAAACTTTGCTCCCCTTTGCTTTCTTTTCTCTCTTACTCTTGTCCTTTATAAATAAGTTCTGGAGGATTGTAGCACTCAAAATATGATTATTGCACCCAAGTACATGGATCGCATGAGTAATGTAGAAGTGAGAAAAAGTGTTATTTCATGAGGATTTGGTAATAATAGAATGTCAAGAATTAAAATTTATACCCTAACTTAAATCAAACAAATTAATTTTTATATGTGTGAAAGGAAATTTAAATTTGTATAATTTAGAAACAAAAGAAAATTTGGATTGCTTATTGGGTAATTCAACAAGAAAAAGATTAGATTAAAAAACTTGCTAAAAGTTATATGCAAAAGGTTTGCAGAGATCACTCATCTTAATCAAATTTATTACTCAAGTACTTTAATAGCAATTTAATATACATGCATAGGAAGCTTGCAAACAAAATCTAGAAGAGTAGTCTAATAAATTCTAATGGAACCCATCTTATCATATTATCATAGCTTTTAATGGTTTTCATGTCTTTTGAATTTTAAAATCCTTGGTCTATATAGATCCTTTTATGGTCACAATTCCTAGTTATCTAGGTGTATCATTTTAGGGTCATTGATATGTATATGTGACCACAGAAATTTTTATGTGTGTCCGTAAGTGCACGGATTGGATCAAGTAATTCAATGATAAGTAAAGTATCGTTCCCACGAGGAATGACTTAAAAGCAATTAGGCAATGCACAACCTATTTTCATCCACGTTAAGCAACCAATTAAGCAAATCTTGAATTTAGAACTAAATTTTAAAATGAATCAATTTTAAGAAAACTTGGTTGGCAGAGAAATTTTAAGAAAAGTCCAAGGTTTTGAAATTACCTAGAGTCACTATTCCCCTGATGCTTAATAGAACTTAATTTCTTGTTTAATTGTAATTAATTTTCACCTTGTGGGTTAAGAGATTTAGAAGCTATAACCGTCCGTCGATGTAATTATAACCCTGCTCTCATCTAAAATCTAAGTGTCCTTAGATTTAGGTTAGAGCGCATTAGGAACTACAACCCTCTACAAAAATCAATTAAGGAAATTAGGTATATTTCTATCCCAATTGCAAATTAGTTAATTCTAAACTTAATTTATCCTACTCTTAAGTCTAATGAGAACCCCTTTTTCAAGGTCAATTCCAATTACCAAAATCAGTTCTAAGAGGTGGCCAATCTCTAAGAAAGCATTAAGCAAGAGAAGGATACACAAGGCTCAATTTATCACAATTAACAAGATAAATAACAATCTAGTTCACATCAGGTTCATAGTGCTCTAGGTAAAAGGAATTTAGCTACACATAGCTAAATCTACAGCAAATCCCAATCCAATACATGGAAAAGATGAAAAGAAACAAAGAAAGCAAACAAGAGAATGGTAGAGATGCAGAAAATGGAGTTCCCCCTTGATTCTTTCTCCTTCCTTCACTTCTCCAAGCTTGAAAAGCCTTCAAAGACCACCCAAAATCGCCTCCCTGGACGTCCAGCAATCTCCTCTACCGCAGAATGTCGAAGCCCTACCTTCTTTCCTCTCTTTTTAGCTTGAAAAGTAAAACTGTGCGTTTCAAGGCTGATCTCGCTATAGCGAGAAGTGTCTTCGCTATAACGAGATCTCATATGTTCTCAGTTCTCTACTGTGTTCGCTACTTTCACGCTATAGCGAGTTGCTCCCTGGACTTCCTATGCAACGCGACTTCGCTATTGCGAAGTGTCTCCTTCGCTATGGCGAAGTCACCATCTCGCTACAGCGAACTCTGTTCTCGCTGTGGCGAGAAGACTTGTAAAATCTGTGGTTGCCCATCTCAACTTCCCTCTTTTATTTGCAACTCTTTCTATACTTTGTAACTTTTCCCTGAAACTGAAATCAATCACAAAATGAGGCTCAAACTGATAAAAATGTTAAAATTGAAATACTTCTTTTGTTTTGTTTGATTGAATACATTTTTAACCTATTAATCAAGGGAAAAGAACTTTACCTCCCTAATTTAGTGTCAAATATAATCCTTTTTAATCCTAAATTAGGAGGTTATCAATATGAATGGTATCAAGTCATTATCATCATCAAGTTCAAGTCTAATGTGTCAAAAGACAAGTCATATATGTCTGGATTTGGTCATTTGTGTCATGGTTATTTAGGTTCATATCCAGGAATATTTTTAAGTAGGTTATGTTTTATGTATACTCATACATATATAAGTGAGTAATTGATCTCTTTTATGTCTTTAGGGTTCCAATAGAAGCTACTAAAACATCTAAAACATCTCATCTTATGAAAGACCTTAAGTCCCATGCAAAACTATGATTTTTCTATACCAATCGGTGGTTGGACTTCCTCTCCCACATGGCTTAGTTGTGTGGGACACTACTTGAAGGAAAAATCATGTTGGACACAACTATGTAGCTCCACATGGCTTAGTTGTGTCTAGTAACCCTAAAACATGAATTTGAAGCCTTCAACATGCAAAATTTTCATTTATGATTCTAGTGACTTCTATGATTGTTTCAAGCATCTCACGAGCATCATATGACATCAAAACACAATCTGAAATACAATCCAAAGATCTAAAACAAGAATTGCCATATTTGCAATGAAAGTAGGTTAGAGAGAGAAAATGAAGAAAGTGAAAGTGATAATGCTTTTAAGGAGTTTTAACCACACCACAAGTTTTTAATCTCAACAAGGATCTCATTCAAGATATAAAACAACCTCAACAATGGAATTTTAAACTATCACCATGAACACCCAAAAGAAAGAGAAAGTGGGAGATGATGAAGTTATAGGATATTTTAAACACATAACAAGCATTTAAACTCAACTAATGCTTCATTTAAGGTGTGAAGCTACAAAAAGTAACAAATTCCATATTTCACCATTGAAGAACACCAAGCTTCTAAAGAGAGAAGATGATGAGGATAGGGTAATGACACCTCAGTGGATTCTTAGTAAGACAACTTTGTGATTGTTTGGATTTTACTTCAAATTCTCTTCCTCTTCCTTTTTCCCTTGTTCTTCTCCCTACTTTTGCAATTTTCTTTCTTAGCTCTTTATCTTTCTTGTTCCTCACTTTCTCTATGTTAAATTTTGATGGATGTAATACAACAAATGTGATACTTAAATAAGACATACAAAACACCCACTTTTCTTCCTCCAAATTTGTTGCATGTTGTTGCACTATCGGGTAGATACAGCTATAAATGTTGCACAAGTAATAAAATGATGAGTAGAGTATTATTTCCATGGGGATTTGTCATTAAGATAATTGCAAATTATTAAAATTGAGTACTTTAATCCAAATCAGGCCAACAAAAAAAGAGATAGGAAATTAAACTAAACTAAATATATAAAAATAACAAATTAAAGGGAGAAACATGATTCTAGATGAAATTAAGGAGTAAAAAGGTTAGGATTATGATTCCCCTAGCATTTCATAAGAAATCAATCAACCTCTCTCTACATTACTCTTAATGATAATCTTTGCTAACTTAGGTATTTAATTTACCCACAAGCATCTTCTAAATAACTTATAGGTATCTCCCTAACCAATTCATAATTCTTTATTCAATTGATTGAGATACTTAATTAAAAAATGAGCCTTAACGTGACTATGTAAGACCTATAGATATATTCCTATCTTATAAGCAAATCAATACACTCAACATTACAACTTTCATAAATTCACACTATTTGATCTATAGTTTAATCCTAAAATATCTTTTCTAAATTTATTTAGGTTATTCAAATCATCTAATGGCTTCTACACATTTAGAAGCATGAAACATAAGGATTGAGTAAACAAATCATATTATAAATTACAAGTAAAGAGAGTAATTACAATCTGTTACATACTAGGGTTTATTCCAATCCTAGAATAAGATGTTTAACTCATAAATACAATATAATCCAACATCAAAATTAGAGGAATCAACAGAAACATCATAGAATACAAAGAAAAGGAAAGGAATAAAGAAAACTAGGAAATGATCTTTGCTTCTCTTCAACCCAAAGCTTTCTTCCACTCCTAAGATGCTCCAAGTTGCTTCTCAAAGCCCCAAAGCAGTCAGAATGACAACCAAAAGTGAATAAAAGGGATATAAGTTGTAAAACTTAACAAAAACTAGATTTAAAATGACAGCATTTTAACTTTATAAGAAGGGCCCCATGACTTGGCATTTTGAAGTTGTGACTTCATGGATTTTTGGGCAATCCTTGAATTTTTTTTTTCTCATGCAAAGTCATGACTTTGAAATTGAAGTTCTGGCTTCACTTTTTGAAGTTTTGACTTCATACCTTCTTTCACCAAAACTCCCATTTAAAGGCCTTTTGACTTAAAATTTTCAACTTCTTGCTCTAAGATGAATATGGCATAATTTTTCTCATATTTACAATTTATAAAAATAACCGAGGTATGAGCAATTCACAATTTAACCAAAATTAAACCAAAATTTGTCATTTGCAATATAAAAATTTGAGTATTGATTTATATATATTTTTCTATAATTAGTCATATTTGCCTTAAAATTAGAACACTAAGTACTTATTGCCTAATTAAAGAACATGTAAAATAATATGAATGCATAGATGCTAACACATGTCCTTATCTTTTTTGCATGTTTTCTTTGCTTATTGGGGAAGTTAGTTGATGTGACTTGATAGGTAAAATTTTATTTGTATTTGATTTCTATGATATATTAAAATTGTTTCTAATTATAAAAAGATGTATATTAAAATTTTTAACTTTTCATGCTTGTTATTTCTATAGCATATATTCTTTACAAAAAATTGCTTTTTGGTCTAAGCTAAAATTACATTTGGTCCCATCATAATTATATTATAGTCCTGTGAAAATTACTTATTTTGTTATAAGCTTTTAATAATCATATTTTGACCATAAAATTTTATCTAGATATTTATTTTTAAAATACTTTTCTTATATTTTTAGAGCCTTTTTGGCCATGAAAGTTTATAAAAATTAAAATTTTAAATCTTTATTTCCTAATTATTTTCTATTTAGCAATTAAGAGAAATACCAAATAAATCCATAAAATTCCTTAAAATTCCTAATGAATTCTGAATAATTCTAGAATTTTTTTTTTATGTTGTATAAATTTATATTTCCCTAAATCTTCATTATTTGGTCATTACTTATCCTTTGCATGTTTTTCTAATTTCAATTAATTTGTTTTAAAAATAAATAAATATTATTGGATAAACCTTATTGGGAAGAGGGTTTTACATTTCCCTCTACCTTTAAAGAATTTTGTTTGCAAAATTAAAAATTACCTTGGAAGAATAATTTTGGGTATTTTTTTTAATTTTATCTTTCATTTCCCACAAGACTTCTTTCAAGTTAGCCCTTCCAAGATAACCTTGACTAAGGAGGTTTTTTTCCCCCAATATTTTAGCTAACTATAGTCTTAGTCTCCCTCTTGGCTTACATGTTTGGAATGTTGTTCCAGCTTTTCTTAGTATTTCGCTTAGAGCGGATTGTATGGGGACTTTCTTTTCTCATGGCTTTTGGTTTTTGTATGCATTTTTTGGGCTTCTAGGCCCCTTGTTTCCCCAAAAAAAATTGCTTGGAGAAGAAGGAAAAATTGCAATTGAAGTCATAAATCAGGGTGAAAAAGTGTAGTTTCTCTTAATATTAATAAAAAAAAAACTCTATAAGTATCTTTACCTAAAGTTATTTTGTTCTTCCTATAACAAGCACTTGAGCTTGGACTAGGCTTTTGATACTAAGCCCAACATCTAAATAGGAATTAAGCGAATCTTGGCTGAGTCTACAAGCTTTATATATATGTACTCAAATCCTAAACTAGAGCAACACGGGCGCGCTCTATTGAATGTAGTGATTTTTGAGCTTAGTTAGATTTGGATTTTAGGAGAAACCTAAGAATCTCCACTATGGTTTTTCATATGTAACAATGGCGTGTATTTTGAACCATTTTTTCTTTGATGTGATCACGTACATCTTCAAATCTTCTATATATACACTGTAAATTGGAGTACGATTTGACCTTAGAGCATTATATATGAGATTGATGTTTAAGAAATTATAATGAGAATGAATATTTGTTCGAAAAGAATAACTATTCCTATTTCAATTGGTTGATAACGTCATGAATTGGAAAATAATTAGCATTCCATTTCTTTCATATTTGATTCATTAAATCAACACGAATGATATTGAAATTGTAAGCAAACGAAGATAGAAGTTACTTCGCTCTTTATGGTCAAAAGAGTCACAATTCTCATCTCCTTAGATGGTAGTAATGGTGATCCTATCTTTGCATAGTCAATTGAATAATCATTCTGTGTCTTTTTCCTATCAAATATAGAGGAATGATCAATCTTGTAGAATCATAATGAAATTATCATTCTAGCTTACCACTTAATTTCAATTGGGTTGAATTCATAGTATACCCTTCAAAAAATGTTCTCGAACTCAAATTAAAACGTACAGCTAACACGACAGGTCTTAAGTATGGTCATCTTCTAAACGTTTGTCATTAAACTTAGTTATAATACGATATATTGTTTAAAGCATCTTATAGAAAACAATCATCTTTACCCTTAGCAAAGAGCATAAGATCTCTTTCTACTTTTTTTTTTTCCAATTTCATGGAGAATATTTTTATTAAGATCATTGGGAGATAAAATTTATTCTCTTCAAACAAACTCTCTCGCTCTCTTTCACCTAATTCCTCTTGTAAGTTACTAGCCATGAGAATTAATTCAATTGGTAAGACTGGATAATATCTTGTCTTGTATGGTTTTGTATATCAACTTGGGTTTGATTATTTTGGAGAGCATTCTACAAGTAAAATTAAAAAAAAAATTATAATGCATCAAGTTTATATGAGAGAGTAACTTTAAGATTAAAATATTTTATATTACTGTGATTTTGTTTTTATATTTTGATTAAATAAAAAAGCTTAATTTGAATCAACAATAATGGAAATTAAAATTTTCAAAGAATAAATACATATACACCATAAGTTTGGGGCGAGATGGGCATCATATTACCCGAGTTAGACTTGGACCCTTTAAAATACTCACAAAAATTCTTCATATCCAAATCCAAGTGGGTAAATTTAGTACCCATAGGGGGTATGGGAAATTTGCCCATTCTTAATGGAAAGGAAGCAGAAAATTAACGTTTCTTCTTTAAAGCATATCGAAAATTTTAAGTACAAACTTCCCTATTTTCTATATATATTGCTTGAGTTGTTCCCTTTTCTCATTAATTAAATTTTTTTATATGTTTATTTTAATGCATTTTGATATATTTATTATAAATTAAATAAAAATAAAATTTAATTAAAATTAACTATAATGAATATCATATTTAAAATTATTTCTCCATGGATAATATCGATTGCAAAAACTACTTTTACATTTATCATTTTTAATAATTTGACATTAAAAAGTTTTTTTTGGGAAATTTTTTTTTCAAACATAACTTTTTTTATACCAAGTAATTTTAAAATAAAATAAATTCACAATAATACCGAATAGATCCTAACAATTAAAATTTGAGAACATCGTTGAACCGTAAGTTAAAAAATTTCCACTTAGGATTTCGTGGACAAGTATTGAAGGACCCACAAACTGTAGGAGAGAAAAAGACAGCAAGTCCGTGAGCTACGACAGAAAGACCAATGTGATATGTCCTTAACAAATTCATCAACTTCACCAATCACCACTACTTCCTGCATCACCAGTGCTTGCTCATATGATATATGTATACAATATCAAGCATTTTCCGATTTTATTCTACTTCTTAATTGTTTGCGTCTAGTCAAGCATGTACCTTTGTTCTCTTCGTCATTGACATACTCACTTGAATTCCTCTAAATCTAATCCCTATGATCATGATCCCCAACATTTTTTTTTTTCAAAAAAATTATTTGTTAAATTATTTCTTTGGTTACGTGAGTTGATTATTAATGCGACAGAATGGCTAGTCAATGCCTTATATATATAGAGTGGTTATATCTAGGAACACTAACGCCAGACAAATCCAAAACATGTAGCCTTAATGTTTTCTAAGTATTTGTAATCAAAAATTAATTTCTTGTGGCATTAATTTAGCTAATATAATGCATAGCGTTTAATTAATACAACATGCCTTGCAAAGTTCAAACAAATTCTTGGGTTCATTATTAGAACATTATTAATAATATGTTGAAGTGGCCAAAGTCTTTTAGCATTTAGGAAAATTGAGTATATTTAATATATTTTTGGTAACTTAATTTGTGACATTTAAATTATTACTATTGGTAACTTAATTAATAGTGGGTCTTCAATTTCAATATTCTTCTAAACCCTCCCATTCTACATTCTACGATGGATTGTTGCAATAATTAGTACTTTTACTCTTAAGTTGATACCTTTTCAAAGTTTATTTTTCTTCTTTAAGCCAAAAAATATAAAATTCTTTTGCACTTTAAGTCATATATAGATAATCTTTTAATCTTTAAAATTTGATAATAGATCTTTCAAATTTGAGATTGTATATATGCAAGCAATCTCTTATCATTAATGAGTCCACTATTTTACTAATGGAAGCAAATATCTGAGGTATACATGAATCAAAGTTTAGGAAGTAACTTCCCAAGGAAGGGTTGTTGCAATAATTAATTCTTTTATTCTTCAATTTTATACCTTTTAAAGTTTACCTTTTTTTTTTTATTTAGGTCAAAATGCATATAATCTCTTTAAAACTTTAAATTATAAATAAAAAAATATTTTAACTTTCAAAACTTAATAATAAATCCCCTTAAACTTAAGATTATATGTGAGTAATCTCATTATCATTAATGAGTATGTTATTCATTACCAAAAGTGTGACATGTCAAAGGAGTTATCTATATATGATTCAAAATTAAAAAAAGTATCTGTACATGATACGAAATTCAAAGAGTTTATTTATAAAAAAAATAGAGTTTGATGGTCCATTTAATTAGACATATTGTCCTTTTATTAGTAAGTTAATTGATTTACTAACAATAGTGGGTTATTTATACAAAATTAAAAGTTTGAGAAGATTTATTGTCAAATTTTCAAGATAAAAATGTTCTTTACCTCGTTTAGGAGAGTTTTGTGCATTATGGCATTTTCTTTACATAATCACTGGAATTTAATTAACTGTTAATCTCATTTTACTATTTTACTTTTGATTTTAAAATATAGAGCCACTTTATTACCATCCTAGCTTGTAGCAAAAGTGCGTATTAATTCTTTTACCATAGTTAGAAATTGTTGATTATATGAATTAGTTTCAGAATTTAGTTAGATTGGAGACACAAAGGGCCCAGAAAGAGCTGTGAGCATGATATTGATTTTTGTTCACAATGACTATCAATGTACAAAGTTAAAAAAAGGTATCTCATCTTTTGCTCTCTCTTATTGAAGATTTTGTCGTGGGAATCCTGCATGATCATTGAAAAGTTGTGAAGAAGAAAAAAGAAGAAAAATGGTGTTCACAAAGAAACAGGCAAAGGATGCTATATAACAGATGGAGCTAGCTTTTCTGTGTTTTGTAGACTTTTTTAGGGCCATTCTGTGATGAGTGACAATGTCTAATCAGAAACCTCAAATGATTGTGGAAACCCTAAGGAATCACATGAAACTTTTTTGTGATAGGATCAATATATATAAATAAAAATGTACCGATAGCTAGACAGGAATTAGATTGATTTCTTGAAGCAAGAAAAAAAAATGTAATTAATTAATGTCCAACATTTTTAACAAAAGAATCTCTCGCAAATCACATGGAATTAGATTAAAGTAAAAGTAGGGTAAGAGTTGTCTGGAAAATCCCCTGTTCTCTAATTGCCTGGAAGTTAGTGAAAGGGAATATCTGTCTTAATATGAGTGTATTAATTCGAAGCGTTTTGGATTGAAATGTGGGAGGTTTTGATTAAAAATTTCAAAGAAAGGCAATAGCCTTTTCCCACCTTTTAATCCAATCAATATCACTTTGAGATTTGATTCTTTTGGCCTTGCATGTTTTTCAAAAAAGAGAGATGAGGCTTCTTCTAAAGCTAAAAAGCCCTTTCAACCCATCTCCAAATTAGAATTATTGAATGTGCTTCGGTTTTGATTTAGATGTAACACCTCGCCTGCACATTACACACCCTTGACCCCACCCCCACCTACCGTGATTAACTCACTTAATTTCACTTTAATCACTTATTTATCTGTTCTAATCACAATCCCTTCTAGTAATACTACATTTAATCTCTCATTGACAGCAAAACACACACACAGCCACACATAGAGAGAAAGAAAGAAACTCTCTCCAAATCGGAAAGTACTATAGCCAACAACTATTTATATATAAAGCATCTACGCCTAGAAATAAATACGTTTTGTGTTTAATTATGACTTCATCTTATATACACATATGGTATCTTATATTGGACCCGAAATAATATACATTTTATCATATGCGTGCGCGTGCGAGAGAGAGAGAACAGTCTCCAAATCTAAAGTCATATGACCAACAACAATTTATGAAACAATGAAACATTGATATTTCAAAAACCAACTCATATCAATTCTAATATTGAGATTTAACACAATGTAATACTTTAATATTTAATTAAATAAAACATATTTTGTTCTGTCATAAGATCTATATATATTATATATTGTACCTGCATCGATATTCATACTTCCTACGACGAGAGTATAAAAGTCACATTAAATATGCCTGGAGAGGATGATGGCATCAGCGAAGACTGTGACTGTTAGACTATGGCCTAATTTAGCAATGGCCAGTTGTTAATGTGAAGTTTGTCGGCGAATCCCTCTACCCAGTTTGGCCTCCCCCTTGGTGAGCCGTCGTGATGTAAATGGGTCATGTTGGCCACAGTGCGATGATTAGAATTTAAAAAGATGACCTTTCACAATTAATCAGCTAGGTGATTGATTAATTCAATTAATAGTAATATTCTCTCTCTTTTCTTCTCATTTATTAACTTGCATTGATTTACTTTATATTTATTTAATTTTTTTATTTAGATTTAATTACCTTTTTTAAGACTTAGTTAAATTATATATAATACTTTTTTGTTTTAAAAATTATACTAAATTCTTCTCACATTTTGACATATATTACAGAATTTTTTAAATCATTTTATGTAAAAGAAGTTAACTTTAAATATGAGATTGTGATTTTATTTCTAATATGACAAAATGACCAGTAAATTGAAGTTAATATGATATTATAATTTTATTCTTAATATGATAGTAAAGATAGTTAAGTATATTTATTTTTGAAAGAAATATATACTATGTAAAAGATTAACTTCATTGAGAGAAAAATATTTTGGAGGAGTTTTACAATTTAATTTACTTATTTATGCCATTCTTTCCTATCATATATAGCTCATCTTTATTGTAAAATTACTTTTTACTCTCATCATCACTCAGCTATGGAAAATTTTGTCTAAAATATGATAAAATTATTATGAAGTTTAGCTGCTGAAAGAAAAATATTAGCAAAGCCAATGGGATAATAGTTAGATGGTTGGGTTAGGATGACGATGTGCTCATCATAGATAGATAGGTTTATAGACCTTCTGGTGGAACTTTTGTCCGCAAAAGGTTGATGGGAAAATACCACCTTCAATCCTACCATCAAGAGGAAGAAAAATGTGCAAAATTAAAAAAGATAATCAAACAAGAAAAAGAGATTAAATAACCATTTTAGTCACTAGCTTTATGATGAAATTTTAGTCGCAGCATAGTTAGAAAAGGTAATGTTATTCCATGCGTGGCGAAGAATCTAGTAAAGGAATTACGGAATCTGGCCTTTTGATGTATTTCAATGGACTGTAATTCGTCTTTTACTCTAGAGCTTTTGATTTTTCTTTGTGATTGTAATTATATTTATACCTAAGTGATCTTATTTTAATCAACTGAAAATTCTAAGGAAACGAAAAATTTTAAATTAAGATTAAATACAACCATACTTTATGGACGAAACTGGATATAAGTTTGATTTATTAAAATTTTGTTCAATTATATCAGAGAATTTTGATAGTCAAAGTGTAATGATTAGGGGTTGAAAGGGAATCAATTTGTTCTTGAGAACCTATGATTTAATTATGCCTTTTTATTTTCCTTTTTGATCTTAATATACTGTAATGTACATTTTGATTCCGAAAGAGGCAAGATATTCGTTTCCGTTTATTTCCTGAGACCGCAAATCTAGAAGTCAACTTCTATTTTATTTTGAGTGTTATTTCATTACTGATTTGCAATAATTTTATATCACCAATGTCGGCTACAATTTAAAAGAGGATCCTTAATTAATTAATTTGTTAATCATCTACTTGTTTTTTTTGGGTAATGCTAAGAATATAATTGTTATATAATAAAGTAGATTTGTTACACCTTAACCAGTATTCTTGGAACATTAATCATCATTTCATGTTATATGAATTTGGTTTTTTTTTTGGGAGCAAAAAATGAGTTTAATAGTTTTTAATTAATTTGTTATATTATTCCGTCTGACCAAATTTCTTGTCACTTTGTGTGTGTGTTTTTTTCTTGAATATAATTTGAAATTATGCTACGCTAATAAGATATAGATTATGGTGTAATTAGCTTTGTATATATTTAATAACAAATAACATAGAATTTTATTTTTAAAAAAGGTTGTCAAATCTAAGACTAAAGAGTAAGCAAAAATTGACCTAAATTTCAAATATATAAAAGAGGAAAGAGATACGTGTAGAGAACTAATTGTGAATTTAATTAGTTCTTGAACAAGACAATTCAAAGAGCATCATTAACCTAATGTTGAATCCATTAAACAATGATACAAAATGAAATGAAAAGTAAACTACGTTTTTCTTGCAAAGTGATTATATCTTCTCTACTCAATTTGCACTAGCTAGCCACAGCTACATACCATGTCGTTAAGTTTTCCCTTTCACTGAAGGGAACTTTTCATTTTCAAAGGCACATAGTCGTATCTCTATTTGTTCTCGTCCTCCAAACTTCCTAACCTAATCAAATATACCATAATGGCTTCTTTCTTATCCAAATTTTAATTTGTTGAGGGTACGTTTTCACATCACTAAGACTTCATGCTTTCTTGATTAATTAGGTTTTGAAAGCAGAATAATAAAGTTGAAAATCTGTCTCAATAATTATTATGATAAAAACATAAAGTTTCTCATATCTTTATGTGTAAATCAATACAAGATTTACCAGAAAATTCATTATTGCTTAAGTCGGCATGATTTACTATAAATTATGGTTTAATTGGTCATGTACATACATATATTTTTAGACATTTATTAATTGCAGTGTCTTCTATCCTATATTTGTCTCTTAAAATTTTTATTCACAAAAAATTTTGTACCAAAAACAATATTAAGTGTTTAATTTCTGGTTGTGAGATTTATCCTTAAATCGTTGTACGCATAAGTTTTATATCAGTGACCTACCGCTTGTACTAATCGCTTATTGTAGGTGTAAATATGAACTTAGAAATATATGCTATTTGTGAAAAGATAAGTTGGCAAGTTAGTTGAATTTGAGAAGAGGTCTTTCCTTAGAAATTATCATCTCAAAGCTTCAATTTTGTTTCATAAATATATATCGTGCTTGTACACATTATTTTCAATAAAATAAGACATTTCAATTGAAAAAAAAAAAGTATATCTAGAACGTTTTTTTTCCAATAAACTGATATGTAATTTTACTGTATCAGTCATTCTAAAATATACCTTTCTTTTTTAAAAGTGGTTTTTTTAAGTCACCAAAGATTAAATTTTATTTGACAATTAATTGTTGCAAAAGGCACTAGAACATGTATATTTTTTACTCTAGAGTCTGGAAATATTTTCTAATTTTTTATTGAACAATCTCAACCTGAAATTATAAGAATAAGGTCCCAAAAAAAAAATCCACTGATAAACTCTATATAAATGTCTATACATGTGCTCAATACATCTTTATTTTTTTTTCCTTTTCTTTGCAAAGAATGTCTTCGTTTACATGGATTGTAATTCCAAAAAAAAAAAAAGAAAGCTCTAAAACATACTTCTTTTTTCTTCTCCATCTAATTAAGACTTCTTTTAATCTTTTAATGGAGTTGACAAAGTACATAGTTTTTCATGTATATATATATGTATAGAGAGAGAGAGAGAGAGAGAGAGAGAGAGAGAGAGAGAGAAAAGCTGTTAAAAGTTAAATAATAGACCCACTTGGTTGCAATAATGAGTCATATAAAACAATTTGGAAGAGATAAAAAGGGGGAAGCAAAGAAACACAGAACAGAAGAACCACACTTTCTCTTATTGCTCCTTTTCTCAGTTTCGAGAAATTAGGAATATAATAAAAAAATAATTAATCAATCAAGAAAAATATAAGAAGTTAATAAAAGAAAAAGTGGCTAAATGGTGATCGATCTTATGAGTCATAATTTTCATTGCTATGATGGAAATTAATTACAACTCCATTAAAAATGGAGGGAAAACAAATGGTTAATTTGCAGAAGACAAAGATGAAGATAGCTGAGATGGTGATGATGATAGGGTCGTTATCTAATAATTGGAGGAATATAAAATGTACGTGAAGGATAGAATGCCTTAATTCGTATAATGTGAATGGTTGGTGGATTGGCTTTGAATTTAGCTACAAAATTTTTAATTAATTTTGCATCCTTAACTTTCTTTCTTCTCATAACTTCTCTCCCTTTCCCATTCTCATTAATCTTCGGAAAATTTTCAAGATCGGACACACATCCCACTTCGTCTTTGTCGTTAAGCAGAGTCCTAAGAAATATCATTCTTAACCCCACGCTTGTCCCTGTTATAACAACTCTCTTTTTTCCCCTCTAACCAAACATCACTATTAACCAACCATAAATATTACAAGGAATTTTTATTCTTAATAAGGATTCACTTAAATTGAACGAAGGTGAATATTGAATGCGCACATAGAGGGATATGTACATATAAAACCAAAAATATTCAGACAACGTCGGCGAGGGATTTTTGTTTCTGTATTATGGTCAGGAGTTTTAAAGCTTTGCCTGAGTCTAATTTTTTTTTTTTTGAATAATTTTCGGAGAGTATTCTCTTACATCAGTATGGTATATTTAAATTTTTTATTTCTTTGGGGGCAAATACACTTTTAACTTTCGAGTAAAATCGGATGACACTATTTTAGCTATCATAATACAAACAAAATTAAAAAGAAAAGGATATTAATAATACAAAAGGGTAAACCTTTGAACTCATAAGATGGGATGAATTGTTGGTTATTTGAGTGTTTAAGCTGCATCAACGAACCTTCCGGTTCCCACGGAAGAAAGATAATTAAAGGAAGAAGTTTGAAGCAGATACCGTTTTGTGCTTGTTAATTTTGGTGTTTATTCTGGAGTGAAAAATTCATTATTATGTGGTCCACAACCCTAAAGGCAAAGTAAAGAAAAGACACTAGTACGTATACCAGCAAGTGATCTTATAATATTAGACTTTACGAAAATTTTTTCTTGTAGGCATGTCAAAATTTTCAAGACTCACCAAAATCTTTTGGTGCGATAAGGAGAGAAAGATAAGGAAAAAAAAAGAAAAGAAAGATATATACATGCATGAGCAAGAGGAATGCCCTATAGAATTCAGGCGAAGAAGCAACGTTTTAGTACCTTTCTTTCTTTTAGGCATTTTCTGCATGGAATTAAAGTACAGGTTATAAAACTTGTGATTTTTGCTGTGAAAAAAACTGGTAACTTTCTTTTTACCCTTTCTACCCCATAATTAATGACGAAACCAATATGCAAAGCTTACGTAACCAACCCTTTGAAAAATAATTCCATGTTGACTTTGCTTAAATCCTGTACACTATTCAGCTTATTATTGGCCGTCCTCCTTTTTATCTCTGAAAGCATATTGTACTCACGCATTTATAAGAGAAAGTCATAGCAGAGAGTCAACAAATTAACTATGATATTATTATTTAAAATCATAGGATCGATTTTTTTTAAAAAACTTTTTCTACAAATTATTTTTTAAAAAAATTTAAAAATAGATGCTTAAAATTTTTTTCTAAGTATAGAATGTAATTGGACAAGCCGAGCCACTGGTTCTGCACCTTCCTCAGACAAACCGACAAACCACGTGACACAAAGATGAAGAGAAGATAATTAGGAGCATGAACTTATTGATCCATCATCATCATAAACCTAGAAGATGAAAAAGTTAGAGCCTTATAATTACAATTAGAAAAACGAAACAAAAAGATTAACGAGAGCTTGCAAGTCTTCTAGATAAAAAAAAAATGAAAAGAGAGGAAAAAAATTTCAAAAAAAAAGTAATGGTAGACATCGTGATTAAGCAAAGACCCATGGTTGACAATGCCACTCCATCGGAAAAACATCACCTTTTCTTATTTATCTCACATAATATTCTGATTCCCATTAAAGTACTACCAACATTAATTACCACATTTATGGCCCAAAAAAAACAACATTAACTGTCTGTAATAATATTCATCATAATATTCCTCTGACTTGAGAAAAGAAGAGCTAATTAAAACAAGATTATTTCTATTTTTAATTATCTGACATGTTACACTGATGTGTTCGACACATGGCACAGTGGCTCGGAGGAGGACGACAACAGCGACGATGCTGATCTGGCAAAGCTCCACAGATCAATTTCGCTGGTGCTGTAATCCTGTGCGGGAGGACTCACGTAAGCAGCCCTGTGTGTGGACGTGGACGTCGTTGACGAGGACGATCGTAGGGTGGGCATTTGCATATCATGAACGACGTCGTTTGTGCAATAACCCATCATGGTGCTGCTCGTGGGGTCATTGAAGCAGGCCAGCTGCCTTGAAGCCTCGGTCTGGCCATTGAGCTGCGAAGCCACGAGCCGATCCAGAGCAGCCCAGTTGGCGAGTCCGCCACCGTTAGATGTCTCCATATGATGAACGGTCGTAAATGGTCCCTCCATCTCCGTGATAATGGGGTGGAAGCCATTATTGTTATTAACATTATTATTTTCTAAGCTTGTGGATTTTGGGCTTTCTAAGCTTGGGAGCTTCAGGAACCTCTCTTGGTAGTTAATATTATTATTACCGCTATTGTTGAAGCTTGCTATAGCGAATCTTCCATTGTTGCTGTAATTCGCTTCGTTTTCTTCCTTGCAGCTTCTTCCCATTTGCTGAAGTATCTGCTCTAAGGCTCCTTCGTCGTCGCAGGAATCGAACACGTGGCTTCTTCTGGTGCTTTCTCCGGTAATAATGGACGAAGCTAAGGGGCTGTCTAGGGTTTTCAGATGGTTCTTCTTCTTGAATATTCTGCACACCACCCATCCTTCTTCCTGGGCTCCATCTCCCATCACATTCGACACCTGAATTAATTTGGCACCAAGAAAATCCCATAAGTTCTAGCAATGCTCGAAGCTTACATAGCATATCTCAGTGTTTTTCGCAGGGATTGAACCCAGGAGATAGTATATGCTCTTCTCAATAGTTAATCGGATCTTACTCTCAAAGTATTCGCAGGAGAAGTCAAATTCAAATTAATAAAGAGATACTCTTTATTTTTACCAAGTTAATCCAATATTATGAATTCATAGCTCACATGGCCCCAGTTTTAGTCCATAAGGAACCTAATTGGTAAAAGAGAGATACTATCTGTTGAGCTAATCGCTTTTGGGTGAGCAATTTATGCAGAATATAAATGTACTTGTTTGGGTTATATATACTTACGATATTGGTGTCGCTGGTGTTATCGTCCAGTCTATATTCGTGCATAATCCAATCAGATTTCTGGCCATGAGGGGCTCGGCCTTTGTAGAAGACAAGAGTCTTCCTCATTCCGATCCTCTTCCCGTTGCTGTATATCACCTTGTCCCGGCCGGTGGCCTTCCAGAATCCGGCGGCCGTAGCGCGGTTGGTTCGCGTTCCAGTGGGGTACTTCTTGTCTTTGTGGCTGAAGAAGTACCAATCGTTTTGCGGGGTGGTTCCAATCTTACACTTCTCTGCCCAAGAAGAACCCAAATTCAAATTAACTTTTTTGAATGATACATTAATGGATATAAAAAGCAAAGTAAGAAGAAGAGAAGAAGAACAAGAAGAAGAAGAAGAAGAAAGGAAAAAAATCCTGATATGATCATCACCTTGGATATCCCATGGCTCGAGCTTGTTGAGATCGACGTCGCGAATAACATCGAGGTCAATCTTCTCATAGGAGACCTTCTTCCTCAAGTAGTACTGCAAAAGCTCCTCTTCGGTTGGGTGGAACCTGAAGCCAGGAGGGACTTGAGATTGCCCATTCACAGAAATACTCATGTTTTCCAGCATTCAGGTGACGAAAAACCAAAAGAGAAGTGAGGTTCCAGCTAGCAAGTGGTTTCAACTTTTAATTCAAAATTTTCTGGGGACCCAAGCAGAGAGAGAACATTTAGAAGAGAGAATAGGTAGATAACAAGAAAGGAAGAAGGAAGGAAAAGGGAAGATAATGAGGTGGTGTACTGGAATGCAGGAAGACTATATATATGTGGTGTGGGACGGAAAGGACCAAAAGATCCACGAGAAATTTTTTTTAAATTATTAAATAGCACTTTCTTTGCTTTAATTAATACTTTAATATGCTTCCTGTATTAAATTGAATGTCCCCATGTGGACACAGTTATTAATACTTAAAGGAACACCAAATGGGTATTATAAGATTGTTATTATTATTATAACTTTTAAGGGCAAAATACTCCTAGCTCTCTCAAAAGATGATTTATTTCCATTAAATACACAATTAGTTTGAATTTATTACTACTAATTTTTAATTTAATAATTGGTATGAAACCAATAAAATAAAAAATAATACCAAAAATAATACTTTGGGGAATAGCAACACAATTATGTAAGTAATGAATATTAAAAATTTTTGGTCAAATATAAATTTAGTGGTAGAGCATCTTTTAGTTTTAAAGATGATACGAGTGAATTTTTATAATAAAAAATAATGTAATTATAACACCTCTTTAAAAAAAAATGAGAATATGACATTAACTTTTGTTGAATATTGAGAGTGGGGTTAGTTTGTGTTGAGAGAAGGAGGAGCCACCTACCAAGAAAGAAGGCGAAAGGGGATTTTACTGTTTAGGGCAAAATGGTGATGTGGGGCCCATGTGTATGCGGGTATCACTTAGGGGTCCCACTGAAAAATGAAGGTTGTGGGCAAGTTGAGAAGAAGAGTAAGGGCGCACGCCCACATCCATAACTACGACCTCTGACCTTAAAATCTCCATGGAAAAGCACCTCTTAAACAACCATGGACCATAGTGAAAACTCTCTCTCTCTCTCTCTCTCTCTCTCTCTCTCACATATGCAACCACCGCAACAAGAAAAATAAAAGGATGATGGGGGTAGGGATAGTGCTTTCAGGGCCCGTTAGATGAAAATTTATTTGAAAATTTTGATAGATAGCAACTTGTAGGAATCACAAATTATATATATTTGCTGTTATGTATATGAATATGAATATGTAGCTCCTTTGAGATTATTTGTGGTTTATATAATTTAACAATATTGTACTCTGTCCTTTGTCTCCCTTTCTCACCCTGTTTTTTGTTTTCTTTCCTTCTTTTTCTCTTTTTGGTCTTTCTGGTTCCACTATTTTTAGAGGTGAAGGTCAAAAGCAAATAGTAGCTATTAGTAATACTTAATTATTCTGATCAAGAAAACAAAACTAACAAGTTTCTAGTGACCTTTTTTCTTATATCACCAACAGCAAATTTTCTCTTCTCCCCTTAAAAACGTGTTTTCTCATACTGAATTAACTGGTATTTTTAGGATTCTAATTTTGATAAAAAATTCAAACCCATATATTAATAAGAAGTGATGTCTCTCTTCTTATAAACCAAACTAGCTCCTTTGTATAGGTTATTGTAATTTATTGTTAATTAGGAAGATATTGGTCTGTATTATATAAATATATCTCTATGCAAGTATTTAAAAAAAAATCATATGGTCATTCCATATAAATTAATAATTGAAAATCTTTTAATATATTTTTCGGTCATACATCAAATCCATATTAATATTTGTCTGATGACAATCATCTAAAATCTATATATACATGTTCATAGAGAGGGGATCGAATTTTTCTTGGACGACGATTACATACCTAATACCCAACCATCATTTTTATATCTTATGTAGATAGCTAAGATATACCATACGATGTTGTCTAACTTCTCTGTATCAAGCATTTCTCGGAAGTAAGAAAACTTAATTAAATGGTTCACTTACTGATAGAGAGACGAATATTCAAAACTAAATTTTAAAAATTAAGTTCATTAAATTTTCAAAAATTTAGTTTTGATAGTAACAAGAAATTCTAATTTTATGGACAGATTAGGAGTCCTAGTAATAGTTTTATGCGCAATATTGATCAATTGATAGTTATAATGATAACTTTCCCATATATGGTAATGAGGACTAGAAATAAGGTTGTAGATAAATGCCGAATATTTTAATTTTAAATCTTCTTTGGAAAAAATTTATTATGTATTAGAAAATAATTATCTCACTTAATACTTTTAATCAATATTCTTGGTTCATGACTATAATTTACACAAACAGAGATCATTATTTCTTTCTTATCCAAACCTCTACTACGATTATAAGAAAATATACTACATAAATTAGTTTAAAATATATATATATATATATACACCTTGAGCACGGAATTACGTAGCCATTGAACTATCATCTCTTACAAGCAGTTTGATGAATTTTCATTCACCATCACCGTCGTTGCTATTCTTTTTGACCGTCTTGCATCAGCAACAACCCTTAATTGTCACCTTGATATACAACCACCTATAGTTAGTATCACCCTTGACCACTAGCTTTTGTTTAAGTGATATCACCATCCTACTATACATCGACATTTTTGCTTCAAACTCTTCAATTTTTTTTTTTCTTTACTAGTTTTATCATCTTACTTATAAAAATATCTTCCTCGTCATCATCGTTATAACTATTCAAAAGGAGAGTTGTTATTATTATTATTATTATTATTATTGATGTCACGATAAAATAAATTTAGTCTCAGCTTCTTTTTTTTTTTTGGCTAGTAAGTCTCATTTTTTTTTCAATGGATGAAACAATTTTAAGCGCTGACATTTTAATTTCATCAATCATGAGAGACAAACAAAACTTATTGTGTAGACCAAATATAAGTAACTTAAATTTTGGCATAATATAATTGAAGTTAGGATAATAAATTTAACTGCATTTTAGCTAGCTTGGGGTTATACGTGATAAATAAAATATTCCCTCATCTCTTGAAAGAAAACTTATTTACACGGTCTTTTTTTTTTGGGGTTATGAAAATATATACCGACTTTGCATGGATCCAAAAATGATGTGCTGCAAGTAAATGTAAAGAATGATCTCATCACCATTTTCTTGTTCTTACTGTCTATTTTACTGATTTTTGTACTTATTTTGGATCTATTTCAATAGTAACTACAAAAATCAACAAAATAGAACATAAGAAAAAAATGATAATAAGATCATTCTTGAAGCTGCTTATTGTGTTTGTGCAATGTGTCTTTTTGCCTTAAATCATATAAGCAATAGATATAGGAATATTTTGACCAAAATAAATTTAATTGTAGACACATCTTTTAATTTCAGTAGAGTCCATTTATATTTACGAGGAGTATATCATGTAATTAATAGGGAAAAGCATAATAATTTATTCTAAATTTATTATAATTAATTAATAAACACATGCATGGGTGATAAATAGGATTTCTTAGGGCTGCTAGACAATGACTTATGAACTAAGCCATCTAATGGTTTTGAAAAAAATTACATAATAGTTCATATTATTTAATAAAATGGTTAATGCCACGATTATTAATTAAATATGATAACACGCTTGCCGACAAAAAATGTGGACTAAATAACAATGCATGGAGAAAATGGGCTGCCCAGACTTATTTCCTTCTTGTTCTTTCATTTTCTTCAATTGATTGTGAAATAAGCCATCCAAGGGTGATTAATTACGAAATATTCCAAAAAGAATCATATAACTAAATAGGCCACTAATAATAATAATAATTTTCTAATTACAGCTGAGATGAATTTACTTGACGAGGGAATATGCTGATCAATGTACATGGAAAAAATGTCATCCACAAACTTTTCTTGTTCTTCTTCTTCTTCACTTACGAAGCAAACCATCTATTGGTGATTTGACGAGAATTTCCAGAAATTTAATATTATTTTTCTAAGAAAAGATTAATTATATCCACGTTTGATTATTACAACATGAGATCACTTTCCCTGGGGGGGGGGGGTGTGGAATATGGACTTAATTATTAATTCTAGGGACAAAATGTCCTGCGTAAACCTTTTGTCATTTCATATTCTTCTGTGATATCGGGTGTATATGTTACTGTTATATTTTATATTCCTAACAATTATTATTTGATATGAAATCCAATTATACTATAGAAGTGCGATTTGAACTCTATATTTTTACATTTAACAAATCAAAACTACATCATCAATATTCTTAAATTAGGTAAATATACATTTCAACACCAAAAAAATTAATTTTCTAATACATTTTTCATAAAAAAATTATTAGAGACAAAAAAAAAATTATTATAAATAAAACTGATGACAAGGACAATATCTAAAACTTAAAGACATATTCTTTTTGTAAAGTGTATTAGTCATTATAGAGCAGTGATTAAACTAGGTCCGAAAGCTCAGCATATTAAAAACGAAAGCAGTCATTGATATGAATTATTATTGAAGCGGGTGAACGATCACTCTAGCTGGTTGTTTTTTTTTTTGAAGATAATTAAAGGCTGCTTTAAACCATTTGATTAATTGATTAATAGGGTAGTAATTAATCCTAATAATTAATTGTGAAATGAGAAATGATTGCTCAAATTAAATAGGCCAATCTGCTGTAAAAGTGGATCACTTCTAGTTGATGGGATCCTATCTATTTCAATCTTCATAAAAAATTTTGTGCAACAATAAAGAGAAGCATCTTACTATTTAAGTTCAATTCCTTTGATATGATTCGCTCCTAGGCATACGTACACGTTTAAGGTGAATCTTATATATATATATATATATATATATATAACACAAATTATTTTTTTTAGTGAATCTCTTAAGTGATGTGAATTCCTTTAAGTATATTATAAATAAATAAATTAGTTGAAGTGCGTTTAATTGTTAAAATGATACACTACAAATTCAATACTACCAAAAGAAAAATGATGCAAACAAGCTTGACCGACCGTTATAAAAATATATATATATATACACACACTTAATAATATTCTAATATTTCTTCCCAAATATTTTGATTAATAACAAAATCTGAATGTAAAATGTTTAATTAATTGTAGGTGATATTATTTATTGAATTGATCTACCTAACAAATTCCGACAAAGGTTATATTTATCAGTTAGAAAATATAGAAGACATTAATTAATTGGAAACGTGCCTAAGTTATATGTAATTTAATCAAAATTCAACTGTTTACTTTTTTATGATTATTTCTAGAAGTTAGGTCATATTATCATATATTTTATTCTTACAATATAATTATAATTTATAAGGTGCGACAGAGAGTCAGAGACCCCATCTTCAACAATCTAACCATCAATCGGCATTACATCTTAAAATTTTAAAATATTGTACATTATCTTATCATTAAGTATATTTCACATGTCAAAAAGTTTCAAAAGCGAGCTTATGATAAAGAAATTAAAAAGTTGTCGCAAATATATCTACAACGTATTACAATAAAATATAAAGTAGAGAGACCATAAATAATGATTATGATGCATGATATAGAACGTTGAAGTGACTAATTACTAATTAATGTTGAGTAATTACTAATTAATGTCTATGTATATAGTTTTATACATACATTGATATATTAATTACTTAAAGTTTACAATATGTTTATAACGTCAAGGATGAATAGCGAAAGAAAATGAATAGAATTAGTTAAGAAACGCCCATAGGTCACAGCACAAATGATTTCCTTTATGCTCCAAATTCCTTGACTCTAATCATTTATTTTGGCTGATAGACGATGGAGCAACCACTTTTAGTTACTAACCTGCACCACTCCCTCTTCCTCTCAATTTTTTTTTTTTAAATACATATCCTCTTCTTTTTTTTTTCTCTATAAATTTAATTACAACACATAAATTTTATGTTCTTTTTTATTTTTTTTCTTTTCCGGTGGCGCCTTCAATACATGGCTTTCTGAACATGTATATTAGATATTCATATTTTTTTTTTAAAAGAAGGGTTCATGATCTGAGTAACAAAATGATAGAATTGAACCGATCATATGCATCAGTTTAAAGACTAATTAGTCTAATATAATTCAAATTCATTAGCCAATCATGTACTAATTAAGTTGCCAAGTAAAAAGCAAAGCAATAACTTGTTTCTGACTGGGCATATGGGTTAAACTTGTGTAATCCTTAATCATTAACCATGATTACATTAAAGACAATCATCTTAAACACTATACCATTATGGCCATGGCATAAAAAGACATGTTAAGAATTTTCCTAATTAATGTTTCTAGTGCATAAAATGATATCATTTAGAGCGCCAAAGTCATGCCTAAAATTTCCTTGAAACCCTACACCTGTATTTATCAATTTCGCTACACCTATATCTGATACTCTGGCATATGGATGGAAGCTACATTCACATAAAACTTTTAACTTGTGGTTTACAATAATTGTGTTTTTATTTTGTTTAGTACCATTTACTTACAATTTCTTGATGACGCAATTATAATTTAAAACCTTGATTTGAAGATTAAAAATTTATTCTCTCCCACAACAAGTTTATGAGATATATATATATATATATATATGTAGTGTTTTTTTTTTAACCGTTTAGGGAAGATGGGGGAACGGGAATTAAAGAACCATAGGTGTAAAAATGGTGGGACATGGGCCCTCCACAATTGTTGTGAGGAGTGCGTGCAGAAAGAGAAAACGAGGAGGAAGGTGAATGGGAAACATAGTGAACGACAAAAACAGTAGTAAGCAACTAAGCATAGGTTGTTATAAGGTAGATATCCTCCACTATGCTCTGTGTTTTTTAAGGTACGTCATACGTGGCTCTTTCTAATGTCATTCTTAGGAAGAATCATATAAGTCTCTCCCGCCAGCACTAATTAATTGCACTTTAGACTTTGGTACATTAATTCTTAATTTCACAATTAAAATGTCCGTTGTTAGGGTAGTTAGTAATGGGACACATCCCCAAATGACAACGAGAGAGAGAGAGAGAGAGAGAGAAAGAAAAATATTGTTAATCAGAGTTTCTTAATATAGGGTTTATTTTTTCTTTTCATTGAGCGAATTAATTACTATATATATTTGGCTTTTTATTTAATAATAATCAGAATTATAATTATATAAAACCATTACCAAAATTGCAACCATTAATTAAATTGATAACTGTGATATGATATATCGATTTAGAAAATTAGAGAAAGAAGTGGGTTTAGTAAGGAGTTTTGCATGGGAAGCAACAATATTTTATTTAGTTGGTGCTCTGTTTTTATGGTTAGGGTGGTCGTACTAGAGTTGAGATGTCAACATACCGTCACGGAGAGCTTGGTTAAATTGGAACTGAAAATTGAACGCACATAGCCTATTCTATAGAATTTTAATCTGACTAGGGTTTTCACTATCCCTAATACCTTACTTAAATACATCAGAAAATTTATAACAATTAGATCATTTGAAAGGAGTGGGTGTAGAATAATTCTTAGAACCAGATTCTGTTATTTAAACAAAATCAATTTGATATATAAGCAGGCATTTTAATTTTTAAGTATTTAGAAACTTATTTATAAAATATTTATATATGTATAAGATATTTTAAAAAATTCAGATTTGTGTATTATTCTACATATGTTTAAAATAATATAAGAAATTTGATGTTTTAATATATTTTATACATGATCAAATTTTTTATAATTAATTTTTAAACATCTATAAAAAAGAAAAGTAAAATGTTCATCTATAAAACATCACCTTCCACAACTAAAAATTACATGACATACATTGCTCCACTTAATTTAATCTATAATATGATTTGAGCCATGATCCAAGCTTGTTGGGAAGAAAAGTCTAGTATCTATTGTGATACATATTATTGTATATCCCTTTAAAAGCTTGACGTCCGGGATGATTTACTATATATATAGCTAGTTGTTCACAATCTAGTGGTCATCCCTCAACTGGCAACCCTTTTCCAAATCGGTCCATTTTTAGTTTGTCCTTTCTTCATTAGTTGTCTCACAATAAGAACACCAATTGATAAAATGTTATAACTAGAGCCATAAGAAGAATATATCTCAAATTCTTGCCTGTTGATGGGACATATCAGTCCATCTATTTCAATGAACCCGTTCTCATTACTCTGAAAACGTCTTTTTTTTCTTGAAGAGACTTGTTGCATGAATAAAATAAGGAGTGATTCTCCAAGCAATACCAAAGAGAAGTGTATAGTTTTAAACCTAAAGACATAAACAACTTTTATTGGCAAAAACCAAAAGACAGTGGCTGTAAGATAGGAAACGAACCAAAGCTGCAGAACCTAGGAAGATGGATGCTGTATGCATTCTTGATAGTTAGGTGTAAAAGCTGCATTTTATATATTATGAGAGTATGGATAAACACTATATATGTATATATTACATTATTATAGTTAATTAGCAATCATTTCATTGCCATTGATTCTCGTCAAAGCGACTTAGCTGGAGAGGATTAATCACACATTTGACAAACATGAAGAGGTCGATAAGACCTATGATAGGAAGCCGTCGTGTATATTATTTATTGAAGTTTGGAAGACATTTATGTAATGTAGACTCAAATACACACGTAAATCTCCCTGCAGAGTCAATCACATAATATATCTTCGGTTCATAATTCATAATTCATAATATAGATTACCAGTTATGAAATTCTTATGGGCAAATAAAATTTTGATTTATAAGCGGACAATAGAAGAGATTTTGCAGTGGAAACATAAATTATTCATTAAATACCTTCAGCCATAATATAGCAATCGAGATTGAAAGCCCAAAGCAAACACAAAAACCTACGGTTCCAACACCTGAAATGCAATAGCAATGGAGAACAGAACTAAATTAAAAAACTTAAAAGCAGTTTTTTGACAAACTGGTAATCTCAATGGTGACGCTTAAGTCGAGGAGATCACTGTTGTCAAAAACCCTCTCAATATCATGGTTGTAAATTGCAGCTGCAATATTGCTGTTGCAGCGTGGGCCATATCCACATTAATCGACCGCACCGCTTGCAATTCTTCTTATACTATCCACAATACTCGTAACCACAATCACAACGTAACTGCAATTGTAATTGTAATTTAAAACCATGCTCAATACATGACTAGTCTTACTTTCTCTCACTATCAAAGAATTAGTAGTAGTCTGAGTGTATATTTATTGGCTAGATCTATACTAGCTTACTATTGCAAAACAATAATTAAAGAGGAGGACCAATTAATATTTTTAAAAAACAGAATATTCCAAATTTAAACTTTCAATATCTTAATTTTGATTCTAAAATATCCTAACAATTTATTGAAGGGAGGAAAATTAGTATATAGTTTTCAGGTGAGCTTTGCTTAGATGTTATGTATATAATGGCAAAAACACATTTGTTTATACATACAATATTTAAATATATAAATTATACAAAAAAACATAGTTAATAATATATAAAACTTTAATATAATATTTTAAAATATCTTAAAAATATGTTTCCCAAAAAAACATATATAATGCCGATTTCCAATCCAACCTAGTGAATTGAAAATGCAAGTAAACATGTGCTTAAACCTAGAATAGACAAAAAAAAAAAAAGAATAAAATTGAGTTTGAAATATCACTTTATTGGTAGGTTATTTGCAAATGACATTATAGAGTATTTATATGAAAGTAGAAAACTCTAATCAACTCTAATAAATAAGGAAATATCTTTTAATTGAGAAGAAATTAAAAAAAAGATGCTATAAACTAGAAAAATGCCTAAAACAAGAAAGTCTTTAAAAATAAGAAAATAATTAATAATAGGAAAGCATTTTAAAAATAAAAAACAGCCTACAATAAGAAACTCTAAAAGTCAAGAAAAGTTTAAAAGTTTAAGGGCTTGTTTGATTCTGTTCTGATTTTAATGTTTTCAAAACAGATATTTTTTAAAACAAATTTTGAAAACAAAAAAATTAAAAAAATTGTTTAAATTATTATTTTGAAAAATTGCTATTTTTTTGTTTTTTGTTTATTTTGCAGAATAAAAGTTACAAAACATCTAAAAAATGTTTTAATTTTTCTATTTTTGAAAACATAATTATATTTTTTGTTTTACAAAACGCTTCATTAAAAACACATTATCAAACAAGTTTTTTTTTAATTTTTTTTATTAAAAACAGAAAACTATTATGGAAACAAGAAATCAAATATTTGGGCTTCCTCGTGGGCTTCTAACAATCAACTTGCTCCATGAATTTATTAGCTGTGCATCCCATGTTAGTCCTTTTTATTTGTAAAAAACTTGACCCCAAGTTAATTTGCGTTATAGTGGCTCTTTTGATGAATGGAATAGATTAGATATCTATCACATTAGATATCTATTGTCTTTAGTCAGTCTACCACATACGCATTATTGTTTATCTTCTTCAAAATCTTGTATGAGCCGTACTTCATAGGTTGCAACTTACTATATAAGTACCCATTGGAAATTTCTCTTTTCACAAGAACACCATCACTTGGTCACCTTTTGTAAATGATTGCTTCTTACAATATATGTCAATCTACGACTTATGTATACTTGGCATTAGCTTGCTTTGGATGCTATTTAATCCTAGCTTGATTTGTCTGCCACTATCCTACCATATTCTTAGTCATTTTGCTAACTCCAACAATCTTAGGTCACTTAATCAAATCCAAAGCATGTTGTGGCACCTTGGTATACACCACAAAAAGTGGATATGTCCATGGCACTATGTACATCATCATTATACATGAAATTTGCAAATGCCACTGCTTTTGCTTGTCTCCAATGATGCTATGAATTGAAGTCTATTGATTGTCTAGCTCTTGCAAATCATTTCACTTTGCTATCTCCATGAATTCAGCCACGTATTCATGCATAGACCTTTGACCTTAATGACACCTTGATTTGGTATTGCTGGAAAAAAAATCTACTTATAATCTAAGGGAAGAAAGTCTTTTTGCAACACTTGCTTCACCTTGTACTAGGTCCTAACAAGTGCCATACTCTCATAGTTTCTAATGGATTGAAGTCTCTCCCACTAAGCAAACGCTCCTCCTTTCAACCCAACATGCAATAAGCTTCACTCGCATCCTTTCTAGTGTCTCCATGTACTTAAAGAACTTGTTTATGTCAGCAAGCTAATCCAAAAATTCTTTAGTTCCTAAATTCCTACTAAATTAGGGGATATCAACTCTTAACTTGATTTCTCTATCATCTATATTACCATGTCCTTGCCTCCCATGGCCACCATAATCACCATATCTGGCATGATCTATGACTTGTTCCTTTTCTTTTGAATCCTCTTTATAGACAAGATGTCTATGTCTATTTGTAGGAACATTTTTTCAACCTAGTTGTCCACAAGTTTGATCTTCTCTATCACACGCTTGAACGTCATCTTTTTGCCCCTATTAGTGCCCAAACTTAAAGTATCTAATTGGTTTGTAATCTCCTCAAAATGCCTCTCAAGCATTGAAATTGCAAGTCCATCCACTACTTCAATTATTACAATTCTACCCCATGATCAAGCACCAATGAACCCAAAGCCTTAATTTTCCAATCACCATCATGAAGGCCATTGCTTGTTGCCACTAAATCTACAACCATCAAAATGGTTAAAAGCCAAACTCTGATACTAACTAATGTGGTGAAAATGTGTAAAAAAGATAGAACACGTTTTAAAATGCAAAATGCACAAGAACAAAATTGAGTTTGAAATATTATTTTATTAATAGGTGATTTGTAGATAATATCATAGAGTAATTCATATGAAAATAAAAAACCCTAGTCAACTCTAATAAATGACACTATACCAGGAGAAGGCTTTGTTGGTGATTATTTTTTACATTCATTGGCGGATAGTAACCCCCAACAATTCAATCGCTAACAAAGCTAACTAGATTTTGTCCAAAAAAAAAGGTCTATGTTAAAGGCCTTTGTTTATGGTTAATTAAAAATCACTAACAAAAAGGTTCCTTTGTTGGCGGTCAATTACACACTACTAACAAAGGGTTGATTTTTGTTGGTAGTTATAACTTAACCAACAACAAAATATGAGACCTTTGTTGGTGGTTAAATAACCGCCAACAAAGGTCTCATTTTTGTTGGTGGTTATTTAAATTAACTGCCAACAAATATGTATTTGTTTGTGATTTTACTTTGAATCGTCAATTTTTTCTTTTTTTTTTACCATATATAGTTTATGCAACTAGAGTGCCTTTTGGCATTTGGCTCGGTCCTATTTTTTATTTGATTCAAACTATCAATATTTAGTAACTCAACAATCAAAGAACTCTTATTCTTTTAAGAAGAAAAATAGTAGAGAACAATTACAGTCATTTAATTAGAAAGAACTTATTTCTTTATATTAATCAATCAAAGAATAATTACAATCAATAATCAAATTAAAATAAACTTAGAAATTAATACAAGTTAATATTAAACCAACAGACATTGTTGGAACATGTATTGAGACCACTCTTCCCTAAGTTTATCTATTTGAGTATTAGTGTATTCTTTGTAATATGAATCTAAGAAGTACTTCAAAATAAAATAAGAACAATTTGAAGTTAAATAACTGGAATTTGGTCAAATTTTAAAAATATTATTTTTTTTAAAAAAATTATATCAAAGAAAAATTGGCAGCATAATGCTTTAAGAATAAAGATTCCTTAGGTCTTAAACCCTCTCTTTACAACTAATAATAACAAATTACATACTAATATCACCAAATACCATTAGTAACAACAAATTACCAGCAACCGACACCATCTAATAGTTAAATTTTTGTATGCAAGGAAATGTAGAAGGAAGGGAAAACTACCCAATTACTTAAAGGAACTAAATTACAGATCGTGTCTGGGATTGTAAACTATTCATGTGTGATGATATCCTTTATAAATCTCATCGAGTAGTATCTACAATCTATGCTATTTGGTTATTTTAGACACTGTAAAAACTCAATACAAAAAAAATTAAATTTAGGAAATGGTGTGCTAAATAATTGCCTAAATATTGATAAATACCATTACTTTGTTCTATTTGTATAACGTGGCGGGTGTTTTTGATTTCAGCACCTTAACACCGCAATTTGTGTGGAACATCAACACGGCTCTATTAAGCAAGTGGAAAAAAATTTAATATAAAAATCTATTTTGAAATTAAAACACACAAATATATAGAAATATGTATCACATAAATGTATATACTTATTGATTGAATAACTCCAGCATCTGCGCATAATTCGTTGGGTCGCCATTCACCAAATCCATGAAATATATCTTCAGAGCACATGGATTGATGAAAACCAACATTTAGTGTGCCCTAACACAATTAACCAGTGCTATCATAAAAAAGCATATTGAATACAAATGTTATCCATAAAAAACACAATAAGAAAAGATGGGGGGGATCAACGTAACCCATGAAATCCTAATTCCACAAACAGAAAATCCAATTTTTCTTGTACAAGGAGTGTGCAGATGCAATTGCAAACAAAGCTATATTGCCAAAAGTGACTTTAAACCTTATTGGAAGGAAGGATGCATTTCAATTCTAATAAAATCATTAGAGTCAATTCCCACTGGCACATAATAATTAACAAGAGACGTGCACACTTTATCTAAATATAAATTAATGAAATGCTGACTTGCAAAATCCAAATGCCCCGTATCATTTTAGCATATGAAAAGAGGATCTATTACAAAGTTTTGGACCTAAACTTCTAATTAAATCATGCCAAATCATCACCCAATTAAAGACCCAAACCGATACTACCAAACAGAGCAATAAAAGTGATTCACTTAGAATTACAAGACTTAGTTGGAAAATAGAGAAACAAGATACAGCATCATAATTTTAAGGCCCAAATCAAGAGAGAAATCATAGATTAAAACATGTTAATTATCAGTAGCATAGAACAGTGACAAGTGTTTTCACATATTAACCCTCTAAATAATAAATTTAGTTGCACATCACAACCATAATTAAGTTCGCATCCTAGCCAATAGATATGTGAACAATCTAATCCAAAATTCAATTAAGTAATAATACAGCAAGAAGCCTATAGAATCTAAACATAAAAGCAAACATAGACATGTTGGATTAATCAAATCAACATCATAGCAACAGAGAAGGAGATGAATCAAACAATTGACGAAAATTATGCTTACGCCATGAACAAGATGTATGTAACAAAAAAACATCAAACATTCTTGAGTGAAACATTGCTAGAACCAAAATCAAACTTCACCGTTGAAATCCTACAATGCCTAGAAATCACATCACCTAAAAGATCAGCAATAAGTGACTCATCCTTGCATGTAAGGGGCCAAGAATAACACCTCCTTATCGGCTCTTGCAATGAACAAATTCGCTACTTATTGTAATTGACTTGTAAGCCGGCTATGCGGCATCTGTGGAGTAAAAACGGCTATGTCATGAGGATTAATGAATAGAAACCTCATCGTGAGGTTTCCAGGGACCAAAAACATATGGTACAAATACCTGAGATGAAGAAACAAATGGATTAATGTTAAACTAAAATAAACATAGTAAATAGTAATTTATGTATAGTGGAAGAAGTACCTTGCATATAAGTTAATAGCAGTGGCCTTTATCATCTCACACCGGAGGACATCATGTATTACTTCTAGTCTAAGCAGATCCTGTGTTTTTTTATTGTAAATCTCTTTATCGAAATCTACAATTTTTATGCCATCATCCCTTAACATTTGTTCCGTTAACATTTCAAAAGTCAATCTATATTTATTTGAAATCTGAGGGTTGGGCTTTGGCTTCGATGGTGTAGTAATTGATTCCTTGCTAAGTCTCGATACTTTTAAGTGTTTCCCCTTAGATTGTGCAATAAAGTGAGCTAGTTTAATTTGGAATCAAGAAAGATTTATAAAGGAAGCGAACCAAAAGTACGTGTTAACTAACAAACATGTCTTAATAGAGTTATTGTAATGAGATTGATAGGCCATGCAATGAGGCTCCCCACTGCTTATCCTACTGTTCTTGCATCCTCAGTAGGAATAAGTATTTCCACTTTTTCCTCCATGAGGATATTAATAGCTACTCTCCTATGATCGGCGAGAAGTATTGCATTGTGAAGTATATCTCCTACAATATTAAACATATGACCCTCTGTAACCACATGACGAGTAGGGGTGTCTAACAATAATAAATAGTTTGCTTCACTCTAAGCAAATTATAATATAAGAAATTACTAATAAGTAGTGAAAGTATTTAACTATTAACTAAGTAAAAGAAAGCAATTACCTTAGGGAGATGCTAAGAGGGTCAACTATCTTTACAACAGAGGCTAACGTCTACTGCTTGCATATCTATTATCTGCATCTTCATCAAAGTCTCAATGAGCCACCATTGATCCTCTAGTTGCTTTCTTAGCTCATATTACTCTTGCTCTTATCACTCCACCTTCTCTATCAACTTGGCAACCTCGGCTGAAGAATGTAATTTCGAGTGCTTTTGTGTCCCAAAATAGTCTCTTTGGCTGATGCCGAAGCCGACACCCCTAACATGACTGAGGTGCTCTGCGACACCAAGTGCCTTGTCCAAGATATCCTCACCTCCTAGAAGTACATTGCTTTGTCTGAGAGTCTATGATAAGGCGTCTTGTGACAAAAAATTAAAAAGCAAATGTTATTGAAAATAAGAAAGTGAAATAGAATGATTGAAAATTTAAACAATCGGTTAATACTTACACATTTGTTCCAAACTTCAAGGACATACTCATTGTCAATTTCACCTACTTTATTGACTCGAGCTGCCTTCCAGAGAATATAACGAGATACTATGCTAACTTCTAATCCCTCTTGCTCAATCTATGTATTAGGAAAAAAAACTAGTGTGTAAGTATTGTATTACATTATATTCATAAGTAGTGACATATATATTAATGTACCATTCATTGCTCAAGGCCTAAGTATCCCAATTGCGCTTTCCCATATGGGTATGGGATATTTTTTGCTCTTGCTCAGTTCTTCTAGCTTAATTTATGTGAAAAGACATAGTAATCCAATTAATACATACTATTGCACACTACAATGAACAACTATATATTGTAAAATATGCTTACCTGAAAAGACTCCTCTTGACGTTAGCAGGTAAAAGCATTCCAAGCCTCTTGAGTTATCATAGTTTGAAATAATTCAGGGGGACGCTCAAGGATGTTCTTGTCGGCATCTCTCAAGAATCTACTATATACTGGAATGATCATAGTGCCTTGCAAGCTTTCCCAAGTACTAGTTTCATCTAACTTTGATCAATATTAAAAGAAATTTGCAAACTAATAAAGTCAATTTGTCAGTGCATGTATATATAAGAAACAACATAAACAAAGTGGCGAAATATGTTATTATTATTTCATCCCAAATCACACTCTTCGTGGCTTGGTTGACTTGTCACCAATCACTTATAGTGATGGGCACATGTATACGAGCTGCAACTTCAATGTAGTTAATCAATTTTTTTTATTGTTTTTCTTAGTTGGTTGACCCTTAGCATTCCACTGAACCTCAAATTTTGTTCCAATACTTCTTGCACAGGTCACTTCTTTCAAGATGGTCAAACCTCATTTAATCCAGTTTATTGTCACATCATTTGGAGCATTATCATGATCACTTGGATAAGCCATTCATTTGCAATGAAATTCAAACGTATAAGTTAGAATAATAAGCAAAATCAATCTACATTTTAAAGAGAAATTGGCAGTATAATGGCTTAAAATGGAAGTTTCCTAAGCTAAGCCCTCTCTTCAAACTAAAACTACAATATTCTAATAATCTATAATAACATAGCAATGACAGAAAGTGTTAAGAAACTCATGTTTTATAATTTTTACATAAAATGGGCTTTAATAATGACAGGGGAGTTGATATTTTATTTCAACTCAGCAACAAACACAAAAAGCCAAATATGCATGTTTTATTTCAACTTTGCAACACATACAAAAGCCAAACAATCAACTAAGAACTTGCTACTTGATATGTTATGTACACATTCTGAAAAATGTTAGTGAATGATGTATTTGGGACATGAACAACAACCAGAAAATCATTTGAAATTAAAGGACCAAAAAAAAATTTACATACAGGGTAAAAAGAGAGCCCAGAAATACCTTTGTATTCCAAAGAAGACAATGAACGAAGAGGAACGAGTTGCGAAGGTGGCCAAATGAACTGGTAAGGTATGAACCACTGAGGAGTGGCATCGAAGACAATGGGTTAAGGTGGAGGAAGGTTATGGCTGTGTGTGAGCTTTTGCTTGGAGAATATTGGAAATAGGGTTTTGCGAACTATTTTAATGAAAAAAATGATTTTAAAGTGATCTTAGTTGGCGATTTAATAAAAAACTACCAACTTGAATTGTTTTTAGTTGGTAATTATAAAATAACCGCCAACAATAATTAGATTTTAGTTAGTAATTAATACAAAACAGCCAACTAAACTAAATTATAATCTTAAATATTTTTTTATAAAAAATTATGTAGTTGGCAGTTTTGAATAAATTGCTAATTATATTCATGGTTTTTGTTGGCAGTTTTTTTAATAACCATTCACAAAATTGTTTTGTTTATTGTTTTTGAAAAACTACCAACGATTGTGTGTCAATATATCTTATTTCTGTAGTAGTGTGGGGAAATATCTCCTAATTAAGAGGAAATAAAAATAAATGTTATAAAATAAGAAAAAAAATGACTAAAATATGAAAGTCTTCAAAAGCCCAAAAAAAAGAATCTTAATGACATAAAAATATTTTAAAAGTAATTTAAGCCTAAAGTAGGAAATTCTTAAAAGTCACAATCCGAGATTTTGATTACAGTGCAACAAACAAAACTTTAAATGCTTTGTATGTATTGTCGCAACTCTTTATTCCCTATATACATTAAGTTAATTTTTTTTGCTCATTAAATTTTTTATTACATTTTTAAAATTTATTACTAATTATCAAGTTTTAAAAAAATTAAAATTTTTTTCTTTTAATAATATTTTATTCTTCTTCAATTATTTTATCAAGTACCAAAGAATTATTATTTAACAAGTATTTTTCTTCAATTATTTTCTAAACTAATTAGCCATTATTCTTTTAAAATAACTTTCATGTTTTAATTATTTTTTCATTATTATAGTTGATATTTTAATTAATTATTTAATTTATTTATTTATAAATCATTAAATTAATACAACTAAAATTTCTTACACATATTAAATTTTTAAATCTCTAAATTTATATTTCATGAGTTACTCTTTTTAAAAATAGCTTATAATTACATGAGTTAATATTTTTAAAAATAAATTATAATTTCAGCTTGTTAAATTTAATAATAAATATATATTTTTTAATTTAACAATTTTATTTCATATTATCACACATTTATTCCTTATTAAATTATTAAAAAAATTGCTCTGTAAAAAATTTATCATTTTTCATCCTTATTTTATACATTTAAGAATTTCTTTAAGTTAAATTAAATTAGTTTAACATATTATTTATTATTTTATTGCCAGATATTATATTGTGAAATTTTTTTTTACTCATGAATATTGCAACCTATATTAATTTTTTTAAAAAAATTTAGCGTCACGGTTGAGCAATAACCGTGACCCTCTTATTTAAAAAAAAACTTTTATGCATCTTGAGAAAAATATTTTTAAAAATAACTTATAATAATATTATATATATTTTATACAAAATAAGTCACAATTGTATATATATTTTTTCATACAAAATGGGTCACGGTTGTTAGACAACTGTAACCCATTTTAAATAATTTTTTAAAAATTTTTGAATGGGTCATAATTTTTATATTTTAAAAAAATTAACTTAATGTATATGAAAAATAAAGAATTGCGGCAGTACATACGAAGCAAAGTTTTGTCTGTTGCACTGTAGTCAAAATCCTGCCACAATGCTTCGTAAAGTCGCTCGTTTTGCAAGTTGGGCCAATTATAGATTTTTCTCATTTCCTATTTCTTTGTAGATTAATAGCTCTCTAGAAGCTCTTACACCAACCCGGATGATCAATTTCTTAATTACCTAATACAATGGTTTTGTAGAGAAGAAAAGAGAACGTGAAGAACTAAAATAAAAAGAGGGGGGGGGGGGGGGAACTATTCAATAGTACCATGAAGCATTGTCAAAACAATTTCTGAGAAAAATCATAGAAATTATTATAACCCTTAAATAATAGTACAATCCGCTAGCTGTAAACCTCCCCCACAGAGCATAATAAACGAAAAAGAGACAAGAGATTGTCGAATTAATACTAAATTTGGCTCAATATTTAGTCACGCGACATTAAATTTTAGTTAAAGAAAATACTAAGCTTCAATTATTAAATCAAAGCTGGCATAGGACGCGACATCTAAATAGTTTTGAAATAACCTGCAGCGTGGACATGGTCATATAATTTAGAAAGGTAATGGCCCCACCCATCCAAGATTTTTTCATTCTAATCACGTGGTCCCCAGCAAACATATACACTACAAATTGACGAATTTGTGAATATATACAAAGCTGTCCCTTCAATTCATGCAAGGAAATAAAGACGAAGAAAAAAATTAAAGTTGAAGATTTTATACAAATTAAAATACGTAGGAAGTCTTTTCTTGCATGCATGGAAGTAGGCCAAAGTAGAACCAGAAAATTTATATTTAAGAATAGATAAGGAGACATTTCCAATAGGAGTGTTTCGAACTTGTCAAAAGTTGAACACAAAAAGATAGCCTGAAAAAGAAGAAACAACTAACTACTGGCCTGTGAATTTTGACGATATTAAAGATAATATTTAAGTATAACTTTTTTAATATTTATTATCATAATGTATGATAAAAATATAATATATAAATATGTTTACAACTCCACACTAAATAATTAGCTTCTTTAAAAATAAGAAATTCTACACGTCATAGAAGAATCTGATCGCCAAAATTTTATCCTACTATATTAATCTTTTTACTTGGCTTAGGAGAGCTGAATGATCAACGGAGATTGGATTATTTTATGCTAAACTTTTTAAACTTAGCTAGGATATGTAGCTAAAGTGGGCGACAATTAAATAAAGTTCTTGATTAATTGAAGTTGTAATGGCTTCTTGATAAACAAAACAAATTAAACGAAACAAAACCTGACTAAATCAGGCATGAATACATATATAAAAAAAACTGAATAAAAACCCAGATTGAAATTGTTGTAAATCAATTAAGGACTTCTTGTTAAAAAACGAGAAGGACTTGCTCATCATCAGACATAAAACTAACCAGTTTATTTGCGTAAACCATAATCATAGGCTTTTTTAAGGCTTTATATAATGAAGTGTGTTTCACAGGCTTTATCATCAATAGGTAGGCAACCATTATTCTCTATTAAGAAGGGTTCAAATTTTCAAAGGTTAAGCCTCCATTGTCAGCGATATGCCACCAGCTGCTAGGTGAGGTTTTTACAATTTTCCTTTTGCCATGATGTTCGTGTTTGTTGAAGGTGAGAACTAAAAAAAGTACTTCACTACTTTGGCATCTTTACCATTTTCATATTGTTTTCAAGTCATAGATCCTAACCGCAACTTGTTGGTTGTTTAACTAAAATAGAGAACTACTTGCGGAAGACAAAGCACGTGTATCATAATAAGAGGGGGGATACATTAATTAATTAGAAATAGGGCAAAGAAAAAAGTTAGTTACATCGCACATCGATCCTCAAATTTGTCAAAAACCCACTGCATGAAAAAATGACCTTTAAAAATAAAACATATAAACTTCTCATGTTTTCACTTTTTTGTCTCTACGTATATCATCTTTGTCACTCTACTTTTAATAATTATATATAGGCTTTTATACACGTAGTCAGTGATCCAAAGTCATTTTACCATATGCATGCATAATTATACACAATTATATATATCGACCAATTAAACTTCAAGATTGGATTCTAGGCAAAAGGGTCCACTTGTAAAGAAGTCATGATACACGTTTTCACGGGGTTTCTAGGCAAAAGCAAGCTTTCTAATTTCGTGTTTAGATTGACTGGCAAAGATTCCACTCCCTACGTTGAAGCTGTTCATACTTCATATAATCTCATATCATGCCGACTTTCGCATGACTGGCTCGTTATTTTAGATAAACATGCAGGTAAAGCAGTGGCAAATTCTAATGATTGAGACTTTTTATAATATTTTGTCAGAAAATTTCTTAACGTGGCCTTGCATCAAATATTATAATTATTTTATTCTAATAAAACAGGTCGATAATTGGTCCATTATAATCTAATTAATTAATGTGGTCGTATAGTAATTGGGATGTATCGCATGTTTTAGTAAAAGTCTATTTGCTAGGCTATTAGATCTTATTTAATCACGTAATTGGAGGTTCTAATAAAATATATATAAAATTTTTAGGTTTTTTTTTAATTTTTAGAAAAACCAAATTAAAAAAAGTGATTTTTAAGATATTAAACAAAGAGGTTTTATTTTTAGATGATTAAAAGGAAAAAAATGATCTTTTAAGAACAAGATTATTCATTTATTCCTTTTTTAATAAGGTTTTCTCCAAATAATTTTATAATAACTAATTAAAATTTCAAAGCGTTTCTAATTAACCCAAAAAAAACTTTGGACTTCCTAGCAAAAAAAAATGTTAGTTATTAATTATTAACTAGTGTGTATACATATTAGTGTGCTTACCCAAAAGAAAAAAGGAAGAAACAACAAGAGTATTTTGAAGATAATTATTTTCAATAATTTAATCATATTAATATGTGAGCTGACTAATCAAAGTCCATGAGGTATTTGGCATAATAACCATAACAGATAAGAACCAAATACTTGTAATTATTTATATCTACATTATAGCTTCTTTCAGCGTTATGAAATCAATTTTATGTTTGGCTTCTTTTATGCTATATTACTCTTGATTGTTTTTTACTTATTCAGGGGCAGGCAAGAAAAAGGGAGCAAGGAAATAAGTCTTAGATCTCAAGTTTTTTTGAAGATGCTACTTACTTCACTTTATTCTGCTGGTCGTACTATAATGGAATTCAATAATATAACAACAAAATCCAGCTAACTTTACTTTCTCTTAATGGGAAAAAATCATATAAAGAATGCATCTTACTGGAAATTACTATAAAATAAGATGGGGTCATTGATATGAAAAAAGTGTGTGTGTGTGTGTGTGTGTGTGTTCACTTTCCAGTTTGTTTCCAACGTGGGATTTTAGTCACATGCATGTTGTAAATAATCAAGATGGCACAAAGTCGATTCAATTTTCTGGCATTTTCTCAAACAAAAATTATAAACTAGAAGCCCATGCAGCTGGGTTGATGCTTTAAGTTCAAGCTAGGCTGGTTGAGTACTGAAATCATATTCTTTGGAAGGAAACAACCTGAGTTGGACTAGTTTTTTATTTCTCTACTCCAAAAGTAATAATTAATTTTAATTAGTAAAGAAACTCTTATTGATGCCCCTATAAAAATTTAGACATATCTCCTTCTCCTTATCTACATAACTCTTAAGTTTTATAAACCCATGGAATATGTGTAGACCATATATATATATATGAGATCTAAAATTCCAAATTCCAAACATATATAGTTCATGTTGCTGAAGAATAGTAAGTGCATTATTTTTATTTCAATTTGGCTCTTTGTCCTCAGAGCAATTTCTGCATCAAGAACTTGGGTGGACTATATTTAAACATCACTTCTTCATGTCTGCATACGGTATCTATAAAGATCTCTTTCAGATTTCTTCTTGTTACTGTATTGAATTGATTACTAACCAAAACGTTAGTTTGGCTCCAAAAAATGAGTCTTTTAATTTGCAAGTAACTCGCTTGAGTAACTTATATTTGAGACCATTGGATGCACGAATTAAATATCATTTTTTAAGTTGTTCTTCTAGTTGATGGCTTGTTGTTATTGTTGTTGTTTTATTCGATGTATTTCACTATGTCTAAGAAACTTGGATAGCTATATGTGTGTGTGTGTGTGTATATATATATATATATAACGCGTTTGCCAATGTTATATAGTATTATTTTTAAAGAAGAAAAAGGAAAGGATCCAAGCTGAATTTTATTCATCATGTCATTAATTTTTTTCTCAGCGACGATGAAAGCTGAAAAGAGTAAATGTGGCTGCAATTAACTTTACTGATTAATAAGTTTTTCTTTTCAATAATCTGTATCCATTCAACATCAAACATAGTTGAAAAGAAAAAGTAGAACATCTTCAATCGGTTATTAACATCCTAAAACATTGATCTGTCGTGAATTGAGTTGTAATTTAAAAAAAAAAGAAATTGAAGCAAAAATCAAAAAACGCTAACAAAAATATATAGATGCCCATCCCCATATGATGCTATCATGCATTTGTTGTCGGTTTCATATTGTGTGCTTCTGTTTTTCCATCAAAAACCAATATATATATATATATATATATATAAAATTAATTAATCAATAAGTAAACGACAATATTTCAAGTAAAATAGTATTAGGTTCCTGTTGTATGCTAGTACATGTGATAATTTCTACAGCCATCATTGAAATTCAGCTAACATTAGGTTCATATTGATTCTGTAGTACGTAGTTCACGATTATTGCTTACCAGAGTTCAGCCGATGCAAACAAAAGCCATGTGTCTATTATATATTTCAATCCTTTGCCATTTCAAATCAATAATAGAGAGTGAAATCCACCAACTATCTGGAAGATTTTCCAAATTTGTGACTTTTAGTGGTCAAAAAGTACCCATTTTGAACATTCTAGTAATTCTTATATATATGTATATATGGGTATAATTGGTGATATATATAGCATGCACAATATCCATGAATTCTATTATTGTGCTAACCTTTTGAAATTACAGAATTTAATGATTATAAATGATCCATTAGCTGATATATATTGATTCAAAAATTCAATTTATTTGCAAACTATATTCTATATGTGAAAGATAATTTGTAAATATGTTTATTTTAAAATCAATTAAGCTATTTAATTCTAGCTCTTTTTTTTTTTATAGAAATGTTATAGCAAGATATGCCGTAAAAATAAAATATTTCATATGAAATGGTACATATAGTTATTACAAGATATTACAATTAGGTGATATTTAAACTATTTTGTACGGATCTCAAATAATTATATAAATTTCATATAAAAATTTAAATTTAAAAGGTATTATCTTCTAATTTACAAATATTGTGTATAACATTTTTTTTTCATGTTATAAAATTCATCAATAATTGAATCTATATCAAACTTTTTACCACTTATTTTTTTAATATAAGCAATAATGCAGTTTGTAAAAAATTATTTTTTTTCTTATTTTTAAATTTTTTTTTATTATGTTTATAGTTGAAAATGACTTCTCACTTGTCGTCCTTACAACTTAAAAAGTCAATAATGAGCAAAGTAGATGATCAATCAAATAATAAGTATAAAATTTTCTTCTTTTTTTCAATTTTTGGTATAACTATAAGATTATTGACATGTTTTTAAATTAAGATGTTAAGAAACATCAATCTCATAATTTTTTTTTTTTGTATTTTGAAATGTAACCTCTATGGTTTAGTGAAATTATTAATCTTAAAAAATTTAAAAAAAAATGTAGAGAGGGAGAGATTTTTTTGGAGGGGGGAGGGGGGGAGCACCCGAAAAATGGATTCTCTCCATTTTACATGTGAATTCGAAGTAGCAATTTTGAGTCATCTGATGCATCCGGCAAATTTTAGGCCATATTGATTGTATTTAGGTGACATTTGGTGGAAAAAAAAAAGTTTTTTAGAGAAATCAAAAATTATAACTTTGAGAACGAAAATATGAAAAAAAATTTTTAACTGTAATAATAAATTTTTGATCCGTTGATCCTATAAAATAATTTTAAAATTTAAATTCTTTTATAATAAATATTTTTTGATAGTTAAAATTTTTAAAGTATAATTTTTTATCAAATTAAAAATTTTTGTGCATACAGTTAAAATTTTTTTATAATTAAAAATTTTATTCTTATAATTAAAATTTTATATCTCCCTACAAAATTATTTTTACCAAATATTATCCAAATATGATCAAATTGTTCAAAATTTTGCTGAATGTAACAAATGACTCAAAATTATTGGAAATAACGCCCAAGTCGCACGTGGAATGGAGAGAATCGATGTTCTCTTTTTATCCGTCTCTGATACTGAAAGCGTATGGTTTACGCTTTACACACATTTGACGTAGACTAACAAGGCCAAATACTTTGTAAGAAACTACTATATATAAAGGATCTAAAATCATCGCCACGTGTCAACATTTTACGGACCTTCTGCCCGCGTTGTTCCTTTTCTACGCAGCTAACAATGCAGTTTTCCTTCTTTCCCATTTTGCCCATCCAAACTTTTTCACAATTCCATGACTCCATGACTTTGACTTTAGGACGTTAATGTCATTTCGTCGCTTCCATAACGATAACAGGTTGCCTTTTTGTACCAACCCAACTATTTTAAGAGGATATAAAGTATTTTATAAATTTTATATAAGAAAATATTTAATATATTTAATTTTTGAATATTTAAAAATTTGACTATATATAAAATAATTTTGTTTTATTATTTTATGAATTATAAGAAAATATTTTATATTTCAAATTATAATTAAAATAATTATTTCTAAAATTTTGAATATTTTGCAACTAATTAATTATTTTGAAAAATTGATAATATTTAATGATGAAATGACTCATTTTTAATTTTTTAAATAAATATTTGTTAATATCTAAAATTATATTTTTAAAGTTCATATTATACTCAGAAAAAAGCCAATAGCATTCAAATTTTAAAAATTTCTCAAAAAATATTAAATACTTATTAAATTAAAATCATTTATTATTTTTAAATATTTTAAATTAATTAAAATTTTTTATGCTATGAAGGGGGAAGTGAGTAGTTTTTACATTTTGATTTTTTTAAATATTTACCAATAACTATATTTTTTTATTTTTTTAAGTTCATTGGAGACTTCAAGAGGAGCTTATTTAGGGAAGGAGGAGCAGAGAGGAGAAACAATCCACATGTATCAGCATGCCTTGGCGCTTAAGTCTAAAAAAAGTGTTATTTGAGTCAAAGATTAATCATATTTATGGTAGTTTATAAATTTTGAATTATTTTTTAAAAAATATTTGACAATATCTAAAATTTTATTATTGTAAAACTTCGATTATATTTAGAGAAAAGCAGGTAGCTTGAAATTTTACATTTTTGTCAGAGGCTGTTTGCTACTTTTAAAATTCTTAATATCTACAATTAATCGATACTTATCAGTTTTGATATTATTCAAGAGGAAATTTGGTATTTTTTCATTTTATTCTTTTTTCAAACGGCTACTTAAATATATTTTAATTTTTATTATTTTTAAATTTACAAAAAATATTTGAAGAAAAATGGATAATTTTTACATTAGATTAAATTTATATATAATTTTTTATATCCTTTTTATGAAGTTTCTTAATCAAAACATGATAAATATATAAATTTTTAATAAAAATATGAAAAGTGTATGATTTAATTAAAAAATCATATAGTTGTTTACAAAAATTATACACTTGTTATATTTTGAATGGAGAATCATATAATTGTCATAATTTGATTAAAAGATATGATAATAAAGATATAAAAAATTTCATATAAGCTTTTTTCTTTTAAATTTTAATTTAAAAAATTTATTCCTTTTTTATTATTTCTAAAATTTGAAATTTTATAACTAATTTATACTTTTAAAATTTTGATACTATCTAAGAAGGAAGGAAGTGAGTAACTTTTAAATTTTGATTATTTAAAAATTTTAATGTTAGGTTCAAAGAGTAGTTAGTATTTTAATTTTCCTTCAAAAAGTATTTGATAATCTATGAATTTCGATTATTTTAAGATTTTGAATTTTATTCAGAAAAAGGGTGCCTTCAAACTTTGAATTTCTTTAAAAAGAAAATTCTAGATGCCTTTTGAAATTGAAAATATTTTGTAACTAATTGATACTTTCAAATTTTGATACTATTTAACTGGGAAGTTGGTAGCTTCTAGGTTTATATTTTTTTAAAAATTATTTAATAATATCTAAGTTTTGGCTGTTTTGAAATTTGAATAATTATATTTTAAAAAATAGGTATTATTTAATATAATTTTTCTAAAATTGTTACGTACTTTTTCAAAATTATAATTATTTTTAACTGTTTACAAATGTTGTAATTTTTTAAAATTTTGTTCCATTTTAAGAGGCAATTGAGTAGTTATTATATTCTGAATTTTTATTTAAAACACTCACTTAGAGCAAAAATTTCAACTGCATAGTAATTTTGGAGTAGGAAATTGAAAAAAATGATAGTAAATTTGGTTATAAAAATCATAAGGAAAAATGTCAAAAACAATAAATAAAAATGGATGCTCCCCCCTCCTTCAACTCCCAAATTAAGAGGAAACAAAAATTACTGCTTAATATTATTACTGCTCTTTATCATATGATCAATTAATTTATCTTACAAATGGTATCGGATCCTACTTATACAAATTCATGACACTAATTGGTTAAATTTTCATAAATCCTAATTTTTTTCTATTACATCTAATTAAATAAAATAAGTCAAGGCTCTTCTTTGAATTGAGCTGAAATTAATTTCAAGAATAACATAGATTATTTTGGGAAACAAACTTGGCTTATCTATAGAAATTAATTAGAACAAGATCTTGATTATGGCACTTTGTGAAAGAACTTTTAGATGCCTTACTGCACCATTGTGATTGGAAAGAAAATTTTTATATAATGTTATTTATAACTCTTTTTTAAAAAATAAACTTGGCTTATCTAAATGTGACTAAGCAAATAATGGGGGCTGTAACATCCTAAAATTTATTAAACAAAATTATGGAAATTAAGGATTTAAATTAGGACAACTAAGAAATTATCATGAGAATTAAGGAAAATTATGGAAAATAGAAATTTTCAAGAAAAATAATTATTTAGGAATTTTTTAGGCAAATAATAATTTCTTGGTAATTTTTGGTTAAAAAAACTTAATTGTGGAATTTAAATTTATTGGAAGCAATTAATTAATGGGGTTTTGGAAAATTAAATTAGAGCTCAATAATTAGTTTGTTCATGCTAAAAATAATTTTTAGAAGCTCAAACTAAGTTATAAACAGAGACCTAACCTTTTTGGACTTATCAAATCATGGCTCAATAATCAAATATTAATCTAATTAAACAAAAATGCCTTTATGTTAGCCACACACCCATTAAATCCTAGGAGAAGTGATGTGCCCTTTATTAATTAAACTGAAACATTTTGGACAGCAAAGGCAAAAAGAAAAAAATGCACAATTTTTTAGTATGTGGCTTTGATTTACTCATTTATAGGAAGATTTGGCTAAGATATGTATTATAGAAGTTGTTTCTCTCATCTCCCTCTTCATTTTGGTTTGATCGGTTTCTCATTCTAAGGATTTTCATAAAAAGCTAGGTGAAGAACATTTGGTGCTTTCTTGCTTGAAATTTGACATTAGAGGTTAATATTAGTACTAGGTAAGTATTTCCTATCATTTGTTGGTGTTAATATGCCTAAAGTTCACCTAAGTAGTTGATTTCGTTATGTGGCTATTTTCATGTACAAAAATGCAAATGTTACTGGTGACCTATTATTGTTTCTTGGTTTTTGGCGCTCCAATAAGTTCATTTGATTTATTGAAAGCTTGCATAAGTATTTTCTAAGATATTCATGATGCTTTGGATGAATGGTTAGATGACCTCTTTCTGGATGATGACTAAAAGCTATTTTTAGTTTATTTGGGACATTTAGGGTGCTCTTGGCACTTGTGGTAGCCATTGAAGAATTGATACTTAAGTGAGGTAATCGACGTTTAAAATTTCATGTATATATTAAGGCTAATCATATGTTTATTGCATATATAATTTTTTATAATAAATGACTAATTTAGCTAGTTGTTGTTTTTGGACTGTGATCATGTCTTTATGTAGAGTTATGATTATACTTTCACTTATGTATTGTGCCATGATCTTGCGCTAAGTCATGATTGTACTCCTTGGAAAGCAATGAGCCACAATCATGCTCAATAGGAAGTTTGTGCCTTGATCGTGTCCCTTCTTTTTGTTTTTAGCCAATAACATATTGTATATAACTACTACTATAAGATGGTAGTTACTTGTAATTAAACTTATTCATTTAAAAATCTATATAATTTGCCTTGTTACTTTTCTTTATGTTGAACATTATATTGATTAGATTATACATGTAAATAAAATTTGTATCGATTATTGAGATTTATATTTCACCTCGATTGTGGGCTAACATTTTCAAGTATAATTCCTTTTGCTAAGGACAAAGAAAAGCTATTGGATGTCAATCCTCAACTTGAAACCTTGTGTGGGATTTTGTACTTAGACAATTTAGTTTAGTTATGGATACTAATTTTTGTAAGCTAAACTTTGTATAGCATCATATTGCATTCATCCATCGCCAAGTGTAAGTATTTTGATATTTCTAACTTAGGGTGAACCCTCATAGGTTTAAGTCTTAAATTAAATTTAACATGATGACTTCATTTGTAATTGAGTAATTACGGCTTGGTATGTGTGTATGAAGGATTATTTCATCAAATGATGAATGTGGCTATAATACTCACTCTTGTTGTTGGCCTTATTACTATCAAATGATAAGTTGTTGTTATGCATGGTGAAATATCATTATTGATGTTTGTATAATTGTGGTTTTGTTTTGGATTGTGGAGTAGAAGCCTTAAAAATGTGCTTTTGGTGCCTTGGTCATATGGAATATAAAATGGTCTATCTCTTAGGTGTTATCATAGCATCTTCTGCTATTATGAGTCTTATTTGGATGAGTTTAGGATGTGGCATAGTCATATTTTAAGTTTGGTGTTATGTCAAGAGTTTGAGAATGTGGTTAATTGAAACTTGCTTAACAAAGATGAATTTAGGTGATATATTGTGGATTTTAAGTTGCCACTTGAAGTCATTCCCTTCCATTTGCTGTCATAGAGGAGTCTTAGTGTTGTTTTATTAGAGTTTGATTGGTTTGACTAGTTTTTAAATCTTTGAGTTGTGTAAGGTAATTGGATGGAAATTATAAAAGGGTAAATCTTAAAAAACCTTACTTTTTTGCCATAAAAAGATCTTAGGATTGAGTTCGAGGTGGTAGCAACTTGTTGGGTTAGTTTGCATAATTAATTGTTTAGATTTAGTAGGTATTTAAGTTGTGGCCAAATTCTCTCAAGTCACAGCCAAATGAGTAAGAAGTGATACAATTGCAAATCATGCCACAGTGCAAATTTTTTAGTTGTGGAGTAATTCATGAAACTTGATAATAATATGGTCCTGAGAGCAATCTCGTCATGGCATAATCAATACGAGTCACAATGAGAATCATGTCTATGAGGAAATTTTTGCCCAAACCTATGTTAAAGCCATGGTGAGGCCTTTCCAAGTCGTAGGAAAAATGCTAAAATAGGAATTTAAGAGTTTCCAGAGGCCATTTAAGCCATGACTAAACCTCTTTAAGTTGCAACTTGAATCTTGAAATTTATATTTCATTTCTTAAAACTTGTTTTCTCTATGTTATTGATGAATAATTGTTAGCAACTCAACATACACCTATTTTAATGCTTCTAAAGGTATTTTGAGTTGGGTAACTAGGTTTAATGGGAATTATGTAGTCAAGTGAACATGAATTTTCTTATATGGTCTTGGTAGTGTAATTTGTTAATATAAAAGTTTAAGTTTTTCCATATTTTTGTTTGTTAGTAATTCATTATCTAATTTTATACATTAATTACAACTAATTTGGAATTTAATTATGTTGCTTAACTTAATTAGGAAAAAAGTTGTTGCATTGGCCAAAAGCTTTAATATGAAGGATTTAGGAGAAGCATCATTCATCTTAGGGATTGAAATATGTAGGAACAAATCTTGTTATTTACTAGGCTTGTCTCAAAATGTCTACATTAGTTATATCCTTGAAAGGTTCAATATACATGATTGCAAGGTTGGTAATGTCCTTATTGCGAAGGGTGATAAATTTAGTAATGATTAATGCCCCAACAATGAACTTGAAAGGAATCAAATGGGAAACATACCTTAAGATAGTGTAAGGAGAAGTTTGATATATGCTTAAGTTTGCACTAAACCCAACATTGCCTATGTAGTGTGAATCTTATTTATTTACCAATAATAAAGTTATTACATTTTGTTTAAGATAATTAAAATGTGTTTTTTCAAGTTATTGATTCTATTTCTAGACCTCTCACAATTTATTGTGATAATAGAATTATTATATTTTCATGAAGTATAACAAAACATCTAATGGGTCAAAATACCTGGAGTTGAAGTATCTAACCATTAAAAACTTTTATGAAAAATAAAAATTTATTAGTTAAGCATATTAATACTAAATGTGTATTCGTCGACATGTTAACCAAGGGTTTAAGACTTATATCCTTAAAGGTACTTGGGGAAAAGAATGGATATATTAAGTTCCATTAATGCACTTAGTTAGTGGGAGTAATATTGTTTTTATCTTAGTTTGATTATTTTGAATATTCTTGTTATCAATGTTTTGGATATATAGTCAAATTTTTCATATAAGGAATTAATGGTTGTACATGGCACAAATGATTGATTTTGAATCCACATTTATTATGCATTTAAAGTAAATATATGAATTATGACTTAAGCATTTGAAATTTGTTCGAGATAAAATCTTTTGTGATGTCTAAAACTCGATATCAATTTTAGACACATTCTTATTGTCTCATAGTGGATACCATGTTGAAAGTATGAGACAACCTAGTTTAATTCTTAAGCTTAGAGAATTTTTCCTAACCTATTTACTTAAGGCATGTTTTAAAAGAAAATTCTATAAACTTTAAGATTGGGTGCTGAATCTTAAAAGGTTTTGAGCTATTTTAAACATAGGCACCACTTGAATATGAAAGACAACAATGAATTTCTCTTAGTTCAAATATGTTAAAGAAAAATTGGTGAAGTGACAATAATAATAACATAGTTGTATATCACACATTGATGTTATACTTCCTACTACACTACTACATCGTGACTCATGTCAATAATGTTATCAATGCTAGTAACCATGGAGAGATCTTGTATCAAAGAAAGAATACAATGATTGTCATGATTCAACATTATTTGATATTATTGGATCGATTCTATTGAAAATGTTGTTTATATATCATAGTTCTTTTTTAAAAATCCACAACCACCTATGACTTGTTTGTTTGTTCAAGTCAAAAGTCATTTTATTAAATATCTTTAAAATTTAAAAATCATAATTAATGTTGCCTAAGACAACAAATGTAAGAATTTTAAATGCTTCCATTAACTATATTTATATGTTTTAATAAAAATGATTTGTTATTTATATGATCAACATTAGACAATGATAATGACCCAATTATATTAGTGATTAATTTTATGGGTTAAGTACCTTTATTAATTAATGTGGTTAGACAATACAATGTAGGTATTTATCTTATTGGGTATATGATGGATGGATTTTTAAGATTACAACCATTGTTGGAAAAACCGAATCGGACCGACCAGTTCAATTGAAAAATAGGCAAACTGGACCATGTCCAGTCCGAAGAAGTCTAAGAACCGACAGTCCCAAGAACCGGTCAACTCTGGTCAAAAATTGAATTGGACCGGCTAGTTTTTACTGAGAACCGTTGCTTTTTTGGGTAGTCGAACCAGTTTTATATTCTAGAGAATGTTTCCCCCAGTCTCGAACCCAGTACATCATGACCTTCACAAAATGTTGACAGCCGCTTCACTTGGAGATACTTCTCATCAAGAGTATGCAAACTTATATATACATATACATCTTAAGTATTCCTTCCAAAAGAATCTATCTCATGGTTCGAACCTTGTCCCTCGAGTCTTTCTCGAAAGGTGGTTGCCACTAAACTTGCAAGCACTTTGTCACATTATTTTGCAAACTTTTATATATATATATATATACATATTAGTTATTCTTTCTAAAAGAATGCAACTCCCAAATTGAATCCTTGACCACGTGGAACACAAGGGGTGTTTAGCCAAGTCTATTGCCTCAAAGATGTAAAGAGGATAGCAAATATTCATATAAATATAATAATAAAATAATATTAAAATTATTATATATATATTTATTAATATTGGTTGAATCACGGTTCAACCACAGTCAAACTAATAAATCTTAAACTAGTACCTTCAACAACCAGTTCGGTTTTAAAAACATTGATTACAACAATAGAATTACTCATTTTTCTCTCCACTTTCTATAAAAATTGAAAGAGCATAACCTTCGGTTTGTCCCATTAAATAGTATTATGACAAATTCAAATGTATTTTTACTTAATATTATTATGATATTTTGAATTCATATAATTAGTTAATTTATCTTACAAAATTTCTTTTTTTCTTTTCTTACTTCATTTTCAAATCCAACCAGATGTGAGAATTTTCTTTTCCATTACATTAATTCAATCCATACAAACATGATGTCAATAGCTTTTAAGTTTTAAATTATATTAAAACTTTATATTAAATTGCAAAAGAAGTAAGTAACTTTTAAAATTAATTTTTAAAAAGTATTTGATAATATCTGTTTTTTCAAAATATTAAATTATATTTTAAAAAACATATAGCTTTTAAACCTTTGATTTTGTTTTAAAAAAAGAGATATGAATTTCTTTTTAAAATTATAAATTTTGAAATTTGAAACATTTTGCAACTAAGATAATCTATAATTTTTAACACTATTTAAGGAAGGATGTGAGTAGCTTTAAAATTTTAATTATATGTAAGATTTGAAATTGACCCATCTTTGTCATTTTGATTTTTTTAAAAAATAGGAATTCCTAGTATCTATGTAAAGGATATTTTAAAAATTTAAATTATATTACATGTAAATTATGAATAGTATATTTTCCCACAAATATAATTATATTTTACATTTTTTATATATTTTTAATGAATTGATATTTTTTAAACTTCGATTAAGTGGAAGAGACAAGGGAGTAATTAAAACTATGATTTTTTTAAAGAAAAATATTTATTAATTTTTAAATTTGAAATATTTTATAACGAAACAACACTTTTAATATTTTGATACTATTTAAGAGAAAAATGGGTAGCTTTTAAATTTGTTTGTCTTTGAAAAAATTTAATTCTATTAATATTTTTTATTATTTCAAATTTCTTATTAAATTCAAATAGATCTGCCTAGCATTTAATTTTTTAAATTTTCTCAAAAAATGTTTGACAATTTCAAAATTATAATTATTTTATAAATTCATAATAGATTTAGAGTGAAGGAATTGGGATCGAGGTACTTACTTATTGCAGCAAAAGCTCTGTCTTACGTGATTTTGATTGAAGTTACCAAAAGAACTCCATTTTTCCTTTCATGGTAGAATGTATAATGGCTGAGAGGCGTTTCCAATTCTATTCCGTGTTATTCTGTATGTGTCAATTTTTCAAAATAGAGAGGAGGAAGGGAGAGAGGTTGATCATGCATTTTCCACTCTTGATTAGTTTTTCTTTTTTACAAAATAATAATTCTCCGAAATAGATAACTATGAAATTTGAATTTCAAATTCAAAATTCAAAATTTAATCAATTAGTTGAATTTACTAATCACTATATATTTAATTTAATTAATTAATTAAATTTGTTTTGGAATTTTAATATGAATTTGAATCAATCCATCATAAGCAACCTAATAATCCAAGGTAAAGAAAAGTAGGTAACTTTCAAATTCTAAAATTTTCAGAAAAATTAAATGTAATACTTTTTAGATTATGAGTATTTTAAAATTGGGATATGATTAAAAAAATTGCGTAACTTTTAAATATTTTAATAGATATAACTACTTGAAAGAAAAAAAGTGGGTAGTTTATAAATTTTAAATGTTTTATAACTATTTTATACTATTTACGTTGACATCAATTTAGAAATTTGGAAAGAATTCGTAGAAAAATTAAATATTTTATTGAAATTTAAACATTTATTATTTGTAATTATTTGATAATATTTATAAGTTAACATTTGGATTATATTTAGAGGAAAGAGAGTAATTTTTAAATTTTAATATCTGTATGCATTTAAAACTTTTTAAAATTTTGATTATTTTGTGAGTTTTGATTGAATTCATAGAAAAATATATAAATTTTGAAGTTTAATTTTTCGTAATATAGATATTTAATACTATGTAAATTTTAAGTATTTTAAAATTTTGAATTAAATTAAGTGAAAAGTGAAAAATGAGTAGCATTTAAATTGAGAGAAAAATCGGTAACTTTTAAAATTCACAAATTTTGTAACATGTCAAACGTTAATAATTATTATTCTAAATTTTCTATATATTATTATTTGTTAAAAACTATTGTATATATTATATTAATATAATATTAATAATTAAAATACCTCCTGTATCGCACGAGCTATACACTGTAGTAGGTATACAATTTTAGGCGATATGACAATATAATTTATGTAATGTGTTTCTTGTAATTACATTAGGAATTTAACTACATTATACCTTGTAAATACAGTCAAATAATCAATATATTATAATAAAACTCGTGCGAGTCACGATTTATAAATAATACAGCTTTAGTTTATAAACAATGTGACTTTCACGGGTTGCATATTAAAACACGGTTAATGTCTGCACATAAACAGTTTTTTGTCCATGTATGTACTGTTCACTCTTTTTCTTTTCTTTTTTTCTTGAATTTTTGGTGGGATCTACAAATATTTTTTAAATTTCTCCTGTATCTCGCGGGTGAAGAAACTAATTATATTATATATCTTCTAATTATATGAAAATTTAAATTCAACAAAATTTTATAAGCCACCTTATGCGAACCTCAAATAATTCTACTTTCGTATTTCATTAAAAAGCGGGCCATTCACGTCAGAGTTAGGTATATCATAGTGATAATTAATGCAATATATATAAATACTCATATATTTTTCATAACCTGAAAGGAAAATTATACGCATATGAATAATCAAACTCGTGTAATTGGACATATGATGGTAAGTAATCGAGCAACAGATGTGTTCATATGAAAACAAAAGCACGAGGCAAATGACAAAAATATTGAAGAATAAATTTACCTTCCTGATTTGTACTATCCACCAACATAGTAGACTTTGAAGATCCACAAATTGACCCACAAACCCTCGCTCTTTCTCTCTGGATCTTAGGTCTCTACCCTCTAGCTAGCTAGACCTCTATACCTTAGAATTTTCAATCAGCGAGGCAAATTTACAGCGTGTCCTAGAGATTGTACTAAGCAAATCTGGGTACCAAGTTAGATTCAGCATTTTGTTTCTGGTTTTGCTAACATGTACGATTTAAGATTCTTCTATAGTCACATGTTATGTGCGGCAACGATCAATATTCATTGAATTGTATATGGCTTTTCTTTCTTGTTAGGTCGACTTCCTTTTTTCTGAGCAAGAGCTAGCTTTTGGAGATGGAAATCGTTGACAAATTATGTTTGTAATCGTTGCTTTCTTTGTCGTTTGCTGCACGAAATTTCATATGATAAAGATCAAAAGCATAAAATATACTACTTATTTATGAAACTGACAAAATCTTAAATTATATTTCCCTATTGAGAGATTCTACGATGTGATTTAATTTGTTCCTAACTTACAATATAAGTTTTTTTTTTCACATTATTAGGCAGGACAATCAAGTTTCTTTCTCTTACCAGAACCACGTAACTTTCAAAAGGTTAAAATTATTAAAGTAAAGGGACCTGCTTGATTTAATCTATCTTTACTTGTTTTCTTTTTTTTTTTTTCAAACAGTTCTGAAATACAATTATTAAGCTATATGATTTTTGAATGTGAAAAAAACAAAAACTTTGCTTTTGAAAAAAAAATTCTTGAGTTATTTTATATTTTCTGTTCTGTAGTGTAAAAAAAGAAAACTTAAAAGATATTGATAAAAAAATATTGTGCCAATCAAATCTCTTTGTTTTTTGCTAAGAAAAAAAACATTTTTGAAAACAGAAATAAAACATGTTTATAGTCATTCTGCACAATGGAAACTTCTCATTTCAAATTGAAAGGGATAGATATATCCTGTTCTGGAGAGTAAAAAAAAAAAAAAACTTTTTTGGTCCAAAAAAGAGGTTAATCGTGGAGAGATGTGACTCTGACGGGGCTAAATAATGGACTTTCTGGTGGACAAAATGTTGGGCCTCGAATTGAATGGTAGGTTTTGTATTGGATTTGAACCATAGATGGCGAGCATAAAATTTTTGTGGACAGCAAAAATAGTCATCAAAGAATATGAGAACATGATAATGAAAGATTCTCTTGGCCCAGCCTCCATGTCATCATTTGTGATGAATGGAATAACCAAATGTCAAAGTTCAGGTAGTTGCGTTAATAGTAAATTCTTTATGAGAAAATTCTTTCGGGCCTATTCTTATTTCTCAATTAGCTTTCTCCTAAAGTTGATTTTATGTTAAAACATTTGACATAAGTATTGTGAGTTTATGTTAAAGGATTAGACATGAATATTATAAGTTTAACACATATAAGTATGGGATTAAAAATGATATCACACATACTATTAATTTTTTTAATTAGTTATTTGGAAATCCAAATTGCCGGCAATAACTATAAGAGTATTTAAGAAAAAGATAAAGGAGGAAGTGGGTCCCACCTTTCCTTCTCTATAACTAGATTTTCTGTAGTATTGTAAGAAATTTGTCTCCATAATTTAAAGTAATTTATCTTAATATTTTTGTCCATAGAAACAAGAAAAAAAGGGATTTTTTTTTTTGTTTTTTGGAGGGGGGGTGGGGTTTGTTCTAACTTCCTTTTGCTTGATGAAATTAGTACAAGAACAAGGACCTCAAACCTCTATTGGCATATGGGTTATATATGGCAATTTAATGAACTGTGTGAGGACATGTGTCTTGACTCCAAGCCACTTGTAGTTTAATTCCAAGTATTTTCTTATCATATCAGTCCCAGTCATTGTAATAATTTAACTATGAAAAACAACAATGACTGAACCCAATTCAAGAACATAGTGATCATGATTAGTTATATGCAAGTTTGTGTTCTTCGAGGAAATATCAAATACATTTTTGCTTTTCCAAAATGGTCTTCCTTAACGAGCACCATGCCTAGTTAGATAGATTGATTTAGAAGAGAAGAGTGTAAAAGGATATTAAATAATGAGAAGGATATTTTAATAAATTTATGTAACTAAATTTTTTAAATTTAGATTATAACAGGCTTATTACAATAAAACTAATAAATTAAGGGTTAATTATAATCATTTTAGATTGAGGTAGACAGTACAATTGGAAGTGAAAATTACAATAGACAATGCAATTCCTCTGGCAATCAAAGTAAAGCTATACTAGTATATATAGCTTTAGGTCTTTTTGGTCATTAGCTTAAAAATCGTGTTAATATATAGATAGTTTAAAATATAAATTATAATATAAAAAAGAAAATTTAAAATGTATGCCAAAAGAAAAGGAGAAGTTAAATCATTTTTCACTATTTTTTATTATTTTTTAAATATTTTAATATTTTGAATTAAAGTAAGAAGAAAAGTGAGTAGCATTTAAATTGAGATCTAGAAAATTTGTAACTCCTAAAACTCACAAATTATGTAACACGTCAATGTTAAAATATTGGAGATTAAATTTAGATGGTATTCGATATAATATGTTAGCTTATTATATGAATCCCCATAAAGAAAATGGAAACACATAGAAATTGATGAAAAAGTAAGAATTATGACCTATAATATCCAAGTAGGTATAGAAAGTAGGTCAAAATTGCATCCTATCATAAAATTTAACTTTAACTAACATAAAAAAAAGTAAGAATTATGACCTATAATATCCAAGTAGGTATAGAAAGTAGGTCAAAATTGCATCCTATCATAAAATTTAACTTTAACTAACATAAATAAAGTAACTAACTTTAGGTGGACTGCGAGTTAAGTTTTTATTCCCAAGATGGGTTTATGGGTAACTCATTTATTGCATGTTATTTATAATTTGTCAAGAGAGTCAATTTATTTATACAATGATTGTTATTAAATTAATTATTATAATATTAAAGAATATAATCTATTAATTAGTTTAATAATTAATAAATACTAATCCATAATAATACATTAATATTTTTAACAATCTTTCACTTGGATAGAATTAATCAATTGTTAGATATAACAAGAACAAATCAATGAACAAAAGGAATAGTAATAATATCAAATAATAAATATACACATTATAACAAAAAATTCATAAATGAAATGACAAACTAAGAACATTGAATCTCATAGGAAAAACATCACTAAAGTACTAACAAGGTTCCAAATCTAAATAAAATGGAATATCAAAAGAAATATATCCAATATTATATGAACTAACTGAAACAAGGTATCCCTAAAGAATACAAGCCACACATCCACTAAACTAAGGCATCAATAAAAAAAATTTCATAACATCTAAGAGTAACATATTTCTCAACAAGATTCCAATAGGTAAACCTATAATTAACGGATTAGCCTAACATATTATTTGTCAAATATATATAATTTGAGTGTAAAATTCACAAATCTTCTTTCTAATGAAATATGAACTTAATATTAAAATTTAATGCACTTAAAATTCTTGTAATTTTGAGAGAAGCATATGGCAAAATTATTGTCACAACTGAATGGTCAAAATCCAAAATATGCATTTAGCAACACATATAATAGAAATTAATTTCCTTAATTATATAGCCTAAAAATGGCCCCAAAACAAGTAACATATTTTGCAATCAAATGAGGTAATTGTAAGGATCCATTTGACATTTTTTAACAAAAAAACTACTCCAGACATTACAAGATGTGTACAAAGGTTGAAATAGCTATAAGCATCTTGATAATTTGACATTGTTATATTTTATATCCCTTATATTTAGTCTTAATAATAATTTATCATAGCTAATTTGATGAGCTTGGGTCTGTTTTATATAAAATGGGCTAAATTTGGATAAATAAGTTTTAACTGCATTATTATTATAATTAAGTTAAATTGTCATTATTATAATTTTTCCATTAGAGGCCTAATCCGTATTTTTGTTTTGTAGACTAAATGGATTAACAAATTGGAGTAACATAGATATTTCAAATTGGACCAAAGATGCGGGTTTTGTTGCTTCAGAATTAGTTTTGTATTTCTTTTAATATGAAAAATTTTGGACCGTTGGATGTGCTCAACCCATCTGAGCCCTTGGATCTTTCTTAGGTCACCTTTAGGCAAATGAATAGGGGGAGATGTCATTGCTGGAAAGAAAGCCATCACCAAAAGAGCATTCCATATTTTCTTTTTTTTGTTTTCATTTTTTTATGGCCTTTTAATTTCCCTTTGTAATCAATTCAAAGACTGAACCTGATATTGAGTTTAAGTCTATAGTTGTAACATTGGTTTGGATTTTAATTTCAGAGGAATTTCATTATTGTTCTCTTTGTTTTTATATAATTTTATATCATTCTGGTAAGATGATTTTAGTTGTATAAATTTTGATTTGTTTGAGCTATCTGAAAACACATTTTGATTTAATCAGTTGATTTAGCAAATAATTCATTCCAGACATATTAGGGATTTTATGTGCATCTCTAGTCAAATGTAAAATAGATTGGTTTCGTGTTGTTGGTTTAAGCGCGGTTGCTTTAGGATTAATGATGTGAATCAATAAAAATCCTAAATGATAGTTTAAGAATATTATTAAGTGATAAAAATAGGAAAAATATCAGGGGAAGAATTTCTGAATTGGTTATGTTTCATTTGATTGATTTTCATTTCGTTTTGTAAATTTGATTTACTATTCTATTTAATTAGTGTGTAATTTTATATTCAAACCCCTAATCATTTTGATTTTAGTTTTGTGGTTCTTAACTAGAGCTCCTTGGGAGACGATTTAGTGGGCATTATACTGCAACCAATGAAAATTCATTAATCTTGGCTAGTTTGGCAACCACGAGTAAACAATTTTTTTTAACCAAGGTTTTGGCACTGTTATCTGGGAGCCAACTTATCATAATCAATTAGAGTAAGAAATTTCTTAGTTCAATTTTGATATTAGTAGTTTTACTTAGTATTTGTGGTCAATTTTCGACATTTTATGACTATTTTAGACAATACTGGCATAAGGAGTTACTAACTCCGATTAAGCTGAAATTTGATATATAGGTTCTAAGTGTTGTGATGATAAAAAATCACAACAAAGTTACGAGCTAGGCTATGTTTTGGCTAAATTCCATCGTTTAGACCACTTTTTAAAATTTTTTGCTTTAATTTTTAGTATTTTTTGATTTTTTGAATGTATTTTGATTTTTTTTCTTGGCAATTTTTAGGTGTTTTCTTTCATTTTATCTCATTCTTGGTTTATAACAAGATCCTCAAATAGAGATTTGGTTGAGTTTGATCCAGAGATTGAGAGAAGTTTTCATAAACAACTTAGAAATTGTAAGATTAAAGAAGCTATGGTTATTGAATTAGTTTCTAAGATAATAGATAATACAGGAAGTAATTATAAATTGAATTTGGATTCCGATTTTAATTTTGAAGTAGTAAATATAGTTGGTAATGGGAACAATGATAGGACTTTTAGGGAATTGCTTATACTTGATGTTAATTACCTACCATTATGTATTCAATATCCTGAACTTGATGCTACCTTTGAGCTTAAATCTAGATTAATACATTTGCTTCCAAAGTTCTATGGTCTTGCAAGCAAGGAGCTTTATAAGCATATCAAGGAGTTCTATGAAGTTTGTTTCACCATGAAACTATAAGGAGTTTCAAAGGAGCACATCAAGCTCACAGTGTTTTCCTTCTCATTGGACGGAGCATCTAAGGATTGGCTTTATTTTCTTCAACCTTAGGCCATCACCTCCTAAAATGATTTGAAAAAGGTAGTTCTAGAGAAATTCTTTCCTACCTTAAGAACTGTTACAATTTGAAAGGAGTTGTGGCATTAGACAAATGAATGGAGAAACACTGCATGAATATTATAAGAAATTTAAGAAATTATGTGCAAGCTATCCTTACCATTAGATCAATGACTAACTTTTGATTCAATACTTTTATGAAGGCTTGCTACCCATGAATAGAAAGTATAATTGATGTAACTGCAGGTGGAGCATTGGTTAATAAAACCCCAGCTGTTACCAAAGATCTTATTACAAATATGGCACAGAATACACAACAGTTTGGTACTAGGATAAACATGCCAACCAGAGGTGTAAACAAAATCTATGCCACTCATATAGATCAATAGAGAATAGAAAATAAACTTGAGGAGTTGGCATTCATGATCAGACAGCTAGCACTTGGACGAAGACAATCTAAATAATTTCCTACACCTCTGTGTGGTATTTGTTCATTAACCGCACATGCCACAGATCAATGCTCCCAATTGTAAGATAATACAGAATCATGTGCTAGTATTTTCCCTGGTAAACCTTTACAGCAGTAGCAACAGAATAGATATGACTCTTATGTAACAACATACAGTCCTGTATTAAGAGATCATTTGAATTTGAGATATAACAGTGGGTCTAACCAACAACAACTACAACAGAAATTCAATACTTTTAGTCCAAGCAACCAACAACTTATGAGACAATCCATGCAATAGATGAACAAATCAGAACCAATTCTAGAAGATATAGTAAAGTAGTTGGCAACAAATACCCTTTAATTCCAGCAACAAACAGAGACAATAATTTAGTGTTTGGAGACCTAGATTGGCTAATTTGCAACAAATATCAATAAGTTAAGAAGTCAAGGTTCAAGCCAATTACCCTTACATCTTGTGATCAACTCAAGAGGCAATGTCAATGCAATAACTTTGAGGAGTGGTAAGGAAGTGAATGGACCAATTATAGCTCCCACAAAAGTGTTGGAAGGAAAAGATATTAACAGAGAACAACAGTCCTCTTCAATCCAAAGTAAAAATATCACAAAAAAGAAAGAGAATTTCACATACACCAGACCCCTTCCATTCTCTAACAGAATTACACATTCCAAGAAAATTGTAGAGGCTGAATTGGATTAGAAAATTATAGAGATGTTTAGAAAATTGGAAGTCAATATCCTTCTCTTAGAAATAATCAAATAGATTCTAAAATATGCAAACTTTCTTAAGAAGCTGTGTACATATAAGAGGAAGCTGAAGGGAAATGAGAAAGTTAACATGTGAAGAAATGTATCAACTTTGATTCAACTAACTATGCCCACTACATGTAAAGATTCTAGAACATTTTCCATTCTTTGTACAATAGGGAATATACAATTCAATAATGCTATGTTGATTTAGGAGCTTCCATTAATGTAATGCCTAAGTCTGTGTATTCCTTTTTACAAATTGGAGAATTGAAGTCTACAGAAGTGGTGATTCAATTAGCAAATAGAAGCACAACGTACCCAACAAGAGTACTAGAAGACATTCTAATAAGGGTAAAAGATTTAATTTTTCTTACTGATTTTTATATTTTGAACATAGAGGATGATAATATACATAGACATGCACCTCTGATTTTAGGTAGACCATTCTTGAAAACTGCCAAAACAATAATTAATATGTATGATGGTACTTTGTTAATGGAATTTGGAGGTGATGTTGTTCATTTTAATATTTTTTATGCTATAAAACATCTTTACTCCATGTTACATGTAAATATGATAAGCTTTTTAGTTGCTGATGCTTGTGTGGATATGGCTGTTGAACTTTTTGACATTGTTGAATTCATAGATGCAATTCAATGTTTAGAATGTAGTGATAAACTTAATAAATGTGTTGCATGTTTTGAGATCGATATATTTTTTAATTCTGATTCTATTTCTGATTTAGACTTTGGTTCTATGATTTTATTTGATACTATTTTCTCTGTTAAGAAAAATGAACAAGTGGAGATTGCTATAGATTTAAATCCACACAGATTAGTACCTTTTATACAGCAACCACCCATAATTGAACTCAAATCTTTACTTGACAATCTCAAATATGCTTTCTTGGAAGAAGATAATAAATTGCCAATAATAGTAGGAAATAACCTTCCACTTAACCATGAAACGAGATTGTTGGAATTGTTAATGGAAAAGAAAAAGGCAATAGGTTGGACATTGGCAGATATTTTAGGGATTAGTCCTTCCACATGCATGTATAGAATTTGATTAGAGGAAGGAGCTAAATTAGTAAGACAACCACTGAGAAGACTCAACCTCACAATTCTTGATGTCGCGAAGAAAGAGATAAGTAAATTACTTTCAGCTAGTATTATTTATCTTATATTTGATAGCAAATGGGTGAGTTCAGTACAGGTAGTCTTCGAGAAGACTAGTATCATAGTAGTGCCCAATAAGAAGAATAAGCTTATCTCTATGAGAGTTCAAAATAGTTGGAGGGTCTGTATTGATTACAAAAAGTTAAATCAAGCCACTAAAAGAGACCATTTTCCTCTTTCTTTCATAGATCAAATGTTAGAAAAATTGGCAAACAAATCTCATTACTATTTCTTAAATGGCTTTTCTAGTTATTTTCATATTCATAGTATGCCAAAGGACCAGGAAAAAACTACATTCACTTACCCATTTGGTACCTTTGTCTATAGGAGGATGTCGTTTGGTCTTTGTAATGCTCTAGGCACATTTTAGCAATGTATGGTGAGTATCTTTTTTTTATTTCCTTGAACATTGCTTGGAAGTTTTTATGAATGACTTTCTATATATTGCACTTCCTTTAATGACTGTTTGATGAGTTTAGGCAAAGTTTTAGAAAGATGCATTGAGAAAAGTATAGTTTTAAAATTTTAAAAATGTCATTTCATGGTAGAGTAAAGAATTATTTTAGGCCATATGGTTTTAAAAATGGCATTGAAGTTGATAGAGTTAAAGTAGATGTGATTGCCTCTTTACCTTCTCCCACTTGTATGCTGGAAATGCATTCTTTTCTTGGCCATGTAGGTTATTACAAGCGATTCATCAAGAATTTTAGTAAAATTTCTCTACCATTGTCTAGACTTCTTCAAAAGGATACATATTTTAATTTTGATAAGTCATGCAAATTAGTATTTGATAAGTTAAAGAGAAGGGTAGTCATTCCACCTATCATCCAACCTTCTAATTGGGAGTTTCTATTTAAATTGATGTGTGATGCATCTAACTTTGTTGTGGGTGTAATTCTTTCCCAAAGGGTGGACAAAAAGTCTCATGTGATCTTTTATGCATTCTGCACATTCGATGAGGCTCAGGCTAATTATACAACTACTAAAAAGGAGCTTTCAGCTGTTGTTTTTACTTTGGATAAGTTTCGTTCTTATTTACTTGATTCTAAAGTCATTATTTATTTTGATCATGTAACTTTAAAGTTCCTACTCAAGAAACTCAATACAAAACCGAGGCTTATTATATAAATGTTACTCTTACAGGAATTTAACATAAAAATTAGAGATAAGAGTGGAGTAGAAAATCTTATGACTGACCATTTGAGTAAAATACCTCACTCGTCAGAATCATCTACTATCAGGGATAATTTTTTATATGAATAGTTGTACTCATTGCATAATAAAGATCCCTGATATGCAGATATAGTAAATTTCTTAGTTGCTTTTGAATTGCTTACTTATTTTAAAAAGCACAAAATTAGTAAACTTAAGAGTGAAGCAAAATATTATGTTTGTAATGACCCTTATTTGTAACACATGTGTAATAACCAGATTATTAAAAGATGTGTTCCTGACCATGAGTTTACATCTGTTTTACATTTTTGTCATATATTTACATGTGGTGGCCATTTTGGTCATCATTGTACTGTTAGGAAGGTTTTAGATTTTGGATCATACTAGCCTACCTTGTTTAGGGATGCGTATGTATAATATAAGAATTGTACACGATTGATAAGTATGAATTTTATATGTTTTAACTCTCTTAACTTAAGCATTTTAGTGAGCAAATATAGTTTGAGGAGTTTAATTAGGTAAAAATTGATGTTAGTAATCATTTGTGCACTCAAGAAAATTATTTACAAGATTTTAGAATTTTAATGCATAAATTCCTTTAAATGATTTTGTGAATTTTTCTATTGAATTGTTCTTACTTTTTGTATAGATTTTCAATGGGCAAATGACGTTTGAATGAGAATTTGAGTTAGATAAGAGAAAGAGAAAAGTTGGGCTTCAAGCGTACTCTTTGTTGGGCAATTAAAATTTGAATGATAGAGCAACTAACCACTTATAGGAACCATGTGGAAAGGAGCTTTGGTTGATGAAACAAGATACAACTAGTCACGGGGTTGAAGAAAATGAAGGAAGCAACGTGGGATGGTGAATGGAGAAGAAGCTTTATGAGGAATTCACACAATGCCACGAGTCCAGCCTTCATACACCAACACTCACTTACACATGTAGCAATCCCATCAAATCACGTGGAATGAGCTGTAGAATGAAGGAAGAACAACGCGAAAAATGAAGTGAGAAAGAGCGTGGAAGAGAAATGAAACTCAGGCAGAACTTTGGGCTGACGTGAAGAATATGAAAACTTAAAGAATATCACAAAGAAGCCAGAACAGCAAGAACTCGAGAGAAGCACACATAGAGAGATTTACGTGGTCTAACAAAGGCTTAAGTTGTCTCATGCAAACAGTAGCTTGCTTGAATAGTAGCTAACGTGGAAAACTCATGAACAAGGTTATGGTGATTAGGAGGCTAAAGCTAGGAGAGCTGTATAGAATGAGGAAAAGTCTAGAACATTGAGCAACAAGGGATGAAAATAAGCTTGAAAGGACACATGAGCAGAAAACCACATGAAGTATGAGTAGAGAAAAAGAAGAAGAAGCCACGGGTTTGGAAGATTTGGTGATTCAAGAAGACGCTTGTGAGTTAAGAAAGAAACTATTGCATGTAGCCATGGGCTGAAAGAGAATTTGGTGATGGGCCGAAGGTGCAAGTGAGAAAACACAAAAGAGAAACAGCCATTTGAAGAATGAGAAGAAGAAACATGAACTGGAGAAGAGAAATGAATGAAGGAGAATGAAGGTGAAGCCAAGCTGGAAAATGTAACCACGAGCTAAGAGAGAACATTACAAGGCATGGGTTTCATGCATGGCTCCACATTGCATCACTTCTGGCCCATCATGAAGAAGTTAACAAGCAAAAAGAAGTAGAAATAGAGAGAAGAAGTTACATTTTTGGCTAGGTTGAAAGAGCTTGCATGGAGACAACACGAGAAAGAGCTTAATCACATAGAATGTGAGCAAAACAGAGGAGAAGAAAGACGTACAAGGAGGCTACGGGTTAGCGAGCAAAAAAACACATACACATGTAGAATAGAGAAGAAGATAGAGCGCATAAACAAGCAAGAAAAAAAAGCATGTGAAGATCAAGTAGAGAGGAAGCTACGTCTGGACTCGAAGATGGCATGAAGCAGGGATAAATTCTCTTATATTATATTCTAATGCATCAACCATTCACAGCGGGGCCCACACCTATGCACACATGCATAGACACGTGAATAGTGAGAAGAATTCAGCTCCAAGCACAATACACACAAACAGCATTATGTGGAACACTAAATCATCTCACGTTGAAGGAATGAAATAACACGTAAGAAGCAACGTGGATTGCTATGGCAATGAGAAGAGCTTGAGAATAGCACGTGAGGAGCAAAGAAACAAAGTTTAATGCTCTCACATGGATGGCACAAGATTACATAAAGGGGGTTGGGTCAGTAGTTAAAAATAGGCTGATGATAACATGAGAAATGGATGACAAAAAGAAGTTGTGGGCTGATTTGTGGAGGAGCACATGAAATGATTAAATGACCACATGAGGAAGGGGAATTAATTCGAGAAAGCTCTAGGAGGCAGGGAGGATTCCATTCATTCAAATAAATATACCACGTCACATTCACGCTAGACTACGTCCATTCCATTTGCACATTCATCGTCATTCACGCCCCTTTTGTCCAGAGACCACACTCCATGCCATTTTCATCTACTTCCTCTATCTCCTTCCATTCAAATGAAGCTCTAATCCTCCATCTGTGACTAGCAAGGAAGAAGGACCTTGGATAAGTTTGAATCCATGGAATTACATGCAAAATTTTGGCTAAGGATTTCTACTTTTTTACACTTTTTCTTTTTCTTGTACAAGTTTGGTTAAGTTGCATTTGATTAGGAATTTGTGTAATTGTGATTAGTGGCTAGTTAGACATTAATTAAAAAGCCTTTTTATTGATTGATTGGTTAGATTAAATATTAAATTTTACACTTTTCTTTAATTTTCCATGTATGCCATGAAGGTGTTCGATGAAATGTATGAGTGAAATTATGAGATTTATTGTATGATTTAAGGATTCCTTAGAGTTTGGTTGATTAATTAAGCATCTTAGGGTATTAATTCAAAGGCTAATTGATCAATTAATCATTCAATTCAAGTGTTTATAGATTTTAATCATAAGAATTTGTAATTTAATAGTAGTTGAGATCTCAATTAACATCAAATTGCTAGATTCTTGAATCTTGAGTGGTAATTCAAGATCATTTGCCAATTGACACAATTAGAGACTCTTAAGCCATAATTAATCACAATTGGATTAGGATAAGGATAGTGGATACCAAGGGACGAATCCAAAGCTTGTCATAAGACCATCATTCACCCACAATTCATACAATTAGGTAGCAATTAGAAATTTTATTTCAATTTCAATTTACTTAGTTTAATTAGATCAAAACCCCATTTAATTAGATAGTTCTAGGATCTTTTAATACTTAAAAAACTTAATTGAATATTGAACTCCATTTCCAAGGGAGATGACCTAAGTTGTGCCACTAGCTACACATTTAGTTCAACTTAGTTTTATTTTGAGGGTTGCGCAAAAACCCATCAAAGATATCAACAGACAAGTAATATTTTTCATAGGAATGAGATGATTCAACAACTATTATTGTTTTGTAAAATATTTGATATTTGGGGTATTAACTATATGGGACCATTTCTTGTTTCTTTTGGTTTAATGTATATTCTTTTAGTCGTTGTTTATATTTCAAAGTGGGTGGCAACAAAACCTACCAGGACTGATGATTCTTCTATTATTGTGGACTTTATTAGATCTCATTTTTTGCAGGTTTAGTATACCTAAAGCAATCATTAGTGATCAAGGCTCTAACTTTTGTAACAGAAACATGTAAGCCCTTCTTTGTAAGTATGGTATGATACATAAAGTAGCCACTCCCTACCATCCATAAACAAATGGCCAAGATGAGGTTTCAAATAGAGAGATAAGACCAATTCTAGAGAAGATAGTACAATTTAACAAAAAGGATTGGAGCAAAAGATTGGTGGATGTACTATGAGCTTACTGTACTGCCTACAAAACTCCTATAGTCATGTTACCTTATAGGTTGGTTTTTAATAAAACATGTCACTTACAAGTTGAGATTGAGCATACAGCCTATTAGATAGTAAAGAAGAGTAATATGGACCTATTTCAGTTTGATTCTCAAAGAAAATTACAACTTCAAGAATTTAAAGAGATTCAGTTAGAAGCATATGAAAACTCTAGAATTTACAAGGAGAAAACCAAGGCCGTGCATGACAAGATGATTGAAAGAAAAAAGTTTCATGTTAGTAAAAGAGTCCTCCTTTACGATTCATGCCTAAAGCTGATGCCCAATAAGTTACATTCTAGATGGATTGGTCCATTTGTGGTTACTCATGTTTTTCCTTAAGGTGCAGTTGAAATTATGAATGAGTCAGCCAACAAGTGCTTCATGGTGAATGGGCAAAGGCTTAAACATTTTTATAAGGGATTTGAGGAGCAAACAATAAAAGAGTTACATCTTTACAACGCTTTATACACTTGACCCACCCAGTTGTATTTCTTTCCCTTCCCTTTTCTTTTTCTAGTCCTCTCTTTGACTGGTGAATTGAATTTGCTATTACATTGAGGGCAATGTAAATATTAAGTATAAGGAGGAGGAATCATTTTACTCTATTTTCGATGTAGTCTTTCTTTTTGCTATTTTTTTTATTTTCTTCTTGTTTTTCTTGCAATTTTTATATCTTTTAGCTTCCTTTTTGTGTTAAAAATATAAGTTGAAGTAATTTAAGTTTGGAAGTATTTTAATATGATTAGGAATCAATCTTATTCTCTAGAATTCAAGTAAATTAGTAATAAATTTAATTTCAATGGATTGAGTGTGGTAGTTTTAAACTTGTGAGGATTTTGGGCCTTGTATTGTTTCTTTCTTTCATGAACATTCACCTATCATAATGTTTACTCTAGAACTTGTGTTGATTCTTTATTGAAACTATATTTACACAAGCATGCATAAAGATGATTAAGGCATCCTTTCTACTCTTCTTTTATTATAGATAGAGCAAAATAGCTATCCCACATATGTTTATCCTTTATTTTCTCCCCTTTTGAGCTTTATATGTTTTCTTTTTACCCTTTTAGCCATGAAAAATAAATAAACATTTTTCCCACCTTGTTGTTAGGATATTTTTTATTGTTAAGAGTATTATATCTTGATGGGGTAGATGGATGTACAATTTCATCTCAATTTTGAGCCAATTAGTTTGTTCTCTTTGGAAATTTACATATAAATATAAGAAGGATGGAAAGTCAAAGAGAAAGTAAAAGAAGAAAATCTATATGAAGTAAAAAAAAAAAAAAGAATGATGAAAATGAGAAAAAGATACAGAAAAGATTAAAAAAAAAAAGAATTACTTTGGTTTCATTGTACATAGATTTGCTTATAGTAAATGAGACCTTGAAGTGCATATTTATTCCATTTAAGGTCTCTTTCTTATTACTCTTGATGATTTTAAGTATTTACCTTGTCTTTTGTTACGTACTTAGTTCTTTTATTTACCATTTGCTTCTTACTTTAGCCCCATTACAACATTAAATAAAAGTTCTTTTGATTTATGTATTTCTTGTGACTTAGTTAGTGGAGATTGAAAAGATATACCAGCCTATGGTAGTGATGTTATGATAGGTTAAATTTGAAAAGAATGCTTAACCTAAACACTTGAGAGGATTAAGAGTATACACATAAACAGTGAAGAGCTGCCACTTTGATTCATTTTTGTCAAATAAAATTGCAATGCTATTTGTCTTTCCTAGATTAGTAAGAAAGATTGGCTTTGACTTTTGATTTTTTAAAGAGTTTCAATTGTGTTTAACTTTACAGTTTTGCATTTTTATTTTGATTTTGGGTTATGTGTTTTACCCAGAAGTGCAAAAAGCTAATTATCGGAGAATTTGATAATTTGATATTTTGACATTATTATATTTTACATCCCTAATATTTAAACTTAATAATAATTCATCATGGCTAATTTGATGAGTTTAAGTTTATTTTATATAAAATAGGCTAAATTTAGATAAATAAGTTTTAATTGCATTATGATTATAATTGAGTTATGTAAGCACCACATATAAATATAGACTCAAGTATAAAGGAGAACTAATACTAAGGCTAGGATTAGATGGCATATGAGAACCATTTACATCTTATAGGTCATAAGTTCAAGCCTCAGTAGGAACATATGATTCAAAAATTTTCTTTTTCTTTTTCCCATCCCTTAAAATACCAAAAACACCTCCCATTAATCTAATTTGAAGCTAGTATTTCTAGCTTTTCCTGTTATATCTCTGCCACACTTTGTCTCTCCCAGACCTATATGCTTCATACTACCAAAATAGGTCTGAGCCACCAAACACCACCCTTTTTATAGCCCTGTTTGTGTAGCAATCGTGCTCCTAAGGTACTTCAGCTGCTATGTGGCATTTGTTACTATTCTTGCATGATTTTTCTATTGTAACACCATAATCCATTATGCTTCTTAGTTACCAATCTCTTCTATGCAACTCGCCTCCCTTTAGCCATGTTTTGTTTTTAGTTTAAGTATCCATTTTGCTTCATGCTGGTCCATGTCCTTTTCAAATTAGAGGAAGTATAGGTTACTCAAGTATGTGTGTGCCTTGACTGGTTTAGCATGGGGACAAAGTGTAAAGAGAGCATAAGACTATTGTGGCTCATTTTTTTTTCTTTTTTGACTCTTGGTTTTTGGGTGCAGAAACAGTGGGAGAATAGACTACTTGTTTTGGATAGCCAAGGAGAGAGTTGAGTTTTATTATTAAGGTCCAAATTCAAGCTTGCTTTAGGTAGGTGTTCTTTTCTTGTAGCATAAATTCTTTCCATTTTATACCTTCAATATGTGGTACCTATTGCCATGAGTTCTGTGTGTGCATATGTGTTACTGTAGCTAAAGTAGAGAGGATATAATGAGCTGTGTAATTATGTGTATATATACATATATATGAATATGAAATTTTACTAAAGAAAAAAAATGAGGAAAATAGGTTTTTGGTGTTATGACACCATAGTATCTTGAGCTATCATTGATCAACAAAATTCAAAGGGATCAAATACTTAAAAATTTTGAATATAAGAATTTTGGAAATTTTGTGGGGAAAATTAATTAAGATGAGTAATTAGGAAAGTATATTGTGAATTTGGTATTAAAAATGTTATAAGAAGAATATATATAAAGAGAATGAATTGCATTTCTAGATAAGTGTAATTGGTCCTTATCACTAAGAGTGCCACTTTGTTTAGTGAATTAAGGAATAAAAGTCAGAGCTATTAGATGAAAAATAAGAATTTTAATCTCTTTTTTCCATTGATACCCAGCCTATTGTTTGATTTTGGAACTTATGTATATTTTGAAATCTTTATGTGTTAACTTGAGACTTTTTGAAAGCATCAAGTAGTTCACAAATGAAGCACGTATATTTTAATAATGGTTGGAATTATGAGATGAAGTGTTAAAAATTGAAATTGTAGCTTGAACGAGTAGGTTCATATCGATACTATGTTAAAGGGATCTAACTAGTCACTATGTCTTAAGAGAAATTCTTTTTATTATTATTATTATGACATAGACTGGCATTATTCAAGCACCAAGACTTTGTGGACAGGTGTTGTAGGGTATTTGGGGAGAAATAGGTACACTAAGAAGTTGGCAAAGGATACAATAGGAAATTATTCTGATGTCATCTTAAGAGGTGAATAAGTAATGTCGACCATAAGTATGGTATAGTTTCAGTTTCTTTTCTTTACTTCAAAGCTGATTACACTCTATGTAATAAACATCATTTATTTATTTACTATTCATTTTATTACTTGGGTACATATATAAATCTTACTGTATCTTAGGGACAAATCCTTCCTTGATCCTGTTTCTTTATGAAAGTAACAAATTTCTAGTTGATATGTTCTAACTTTACATACATAAGGCATCTAATGAATTGCTCTAATTTTATCCTTGATAGAATGCAGGCATGATTATGAATTTTGATAATGTTAAGTGTATAAGCTAAAAAAAAATTTTATAAGAGCTGTTTACTATGGAACTCTGTAACTAATAATAGTAGTTGTTAGCATTTGTGCACTATGATCTATACCTCAACTAGCAGGGATATCGCTAGCCCCATGTGGATGGCCACCACATGTAGATCTATTTTGTTTTTCACGAGTAGGATGCTTTATGTCTGTGGTTATTTTTCCTGCGAGTCGTATGCTCTACGTCTACTTTGTTTGGTTCTATTTGGATGCTCCTTGTGTACCTTTACGAATGACTCACATAAGGCATATTTCATGCATTATTTATATTTAATTATATGGTATGGTTTGTCTCTACTATTATGGTTAGCATTATTTATTCACTGAGTGTCAAACTCACCCTATGTATTTTTAACTTTTTTTTTTTTAGATAGTAGTGTAAACCTTGGTCCACCTTCACGGGCATAGAAGTAGTTGAATTTCCATTTCTTTTTGGTAAGCCTTGTACCTGTTCAAGTGAGCACATTTTGTTGATGTAAATGTAATTTATTTTGCTCTGAAAAATGTTAACTGTAGCTCCACTGAATCATAAATAGGGTTTCCTCCATCTCTAGAAATTTACTTATATTGGTCTGGATTGATATTAGGAATTCCTTTTGGATGTATTTGCACTGGTTGGTCGAGTTGTAGAAATATTAGGAAGTCTAAATTACAGAGGAGACTTTACTGAAATTTCTACAAAAGTCACCTATAACTAAATATGTTTAATGCAAAGATGATACGCAATTGCTCTACATGGTTTTGTTATTTAATATTAAGACTTAAGGATATTCACCAATGATAGTATGATGGTAGTTTGGATAGGCTTACGAAAGAGGAATCATTTGTCTTTTATGCTGGTCACACTTTTAATTGTGGGGATAAATTAAATTGTCATTGTTATAATTTTTCCATAAGAGCCCAATTTGTATTTTTGTCTTGCAAACTATATGGATAAGCAAATTGGAGTGACATGGATATTTCAAATTAGGCCAAAGATGCAAGCTTTATTGCTTCAAAATTATTTTTGTATTTCTTTTAATATGAAAAATTATAAACCATTGGATGTGCTCAACCCATTTGAACCTTTAGATCTTTGTTATGTCACTTTTAGTCAGATGAATAAGGGAAGACATCATTCTTAGAGAGATAGTGGTCACTAAAAGAGCATTCCATCTTTTTTGTTTTTGTTTTCATTTTCTATGGCTTTTGTAAGTTCCTTCTATAATCAATCCAGAGATTGAACTTGATATTGAGCTTGAGTCTATAATTGTATAAAACACTGGTTTAAATTTTAATTTCAGAGAAATTTTGTTACTATCTCTTTATTTTCATGTAATTTATATCATTCTAGTTAAATGATTTTAGTTACATAAATTCTGATTTGTTTAAGCCATCTGAGAATGCATTTTGATTTAATAAATTGATTTAGCAAATAATTTATTTTGAACACATTATGGACTCTGTGTGCGTCTCTGGTCAGATGCAAAATAGATTGGTTTTGTGTTGTTGGTTTAAGCGCAGTTGTATTAGGATTAATGATACGAACCAATTAAAATCCTGAATGGTAGTTTATGAACATTAATCAGAAATAACCAGAGGATTAAAATGAAACTAGAGATATTATTAAGTGACAAAGATGGGGAAAATATTACGGGAAGAATTCTAGATTGGTTACATTTCGTTTGATTGATTTTCGTTTCATTTTGTAAATTGATTTATTGTTCTATTTGATTAGTATGCAATTTTATATTTAAACCCCCAATCATTTTGATTTCAATTTTGTGATTTCTAACTAATTAATTTGATTAAGAGCTCCTTAGGAGATGACCTAGTGGGTGTTATACTACAAACCAGTGAAAACTTACTAATCTTAACCAGTTCAGCAACTATGAGTGAATAGTTTTTCTTTACCACATCTACATGACACATTTCACAAAACAGCCCCTCCAAAACATCATAAAATGTAGTTATAAGTAGATTTCAAGGCATCCACACAAATCACATAATATGAATCCAATAAAGTCAATAATTAAAAGTAAATCAAATCTACTCTAACTCAGGATGTGATTCTAAATACCTTATAAGTGCCAACTGAGTAAGTAACTTTTCAAAAAATCCTAAACATGATTACTCAAGTATTTACCAAGTACACTATTAACAAAAGTTATGCTCAAATGAGTACATAATTGAGCAAACATGAAGTTGCCAATAGTGGAAGCAAGAAATGGAATACTTTTCATTTCAATCCTTTCTATGTAATGTTAAGGATATTGAGATTTAAATAACATCTCACCTATTATAATAGGTTTATCATAAAAAAGAACAAGAGTGCAAATTTAATTTCTTAAACACTCAATTAACTAAAATTCTTTAAGACAAACTCAAAATATCATAAGACCTATTTCAATGGATTTGTATCCCAATAACATAAGATGTCTCAAAAAGATTTTCATATTTGATTTCTTAAGATACATTGATCTAAAGTACTTATAGCAAAATCACAAAAGGCTACAACCTTATCATACTTCAAATAATAATACTTAGAAGTTTATTTTTTACTAACAGATGGATCATATGATCTATACACTAATGCTCTTTCTATGATTTTATTAAAAAAAAATCTTACTAAATCTCATAAAAGCTTTACCATAAAAGGCGATCTAAACATTCATATAGTGGGATTTTAAAATGAAATCCAATTAATGTCATGATTTTTCCAAGAGTGTTTTTAATGGACACTATTGAGAAGTTACATATAGCAAAATCCTTCTCCTTGATTATAACCATTTCAATCAGTCTAACTTTAAATTTTATAATGTCTCTCGTAGCCTCATAATAGGTTTTAAAGACCCACTTAGCCAATGGTTTTACAGTTAATTATTAACTCTTTAAATTCTTATATCACTAACATAGTAGAAGAAATGAGACTTATTTTATTCAGTATTGAGGACATCAAACATTATTGAGTTTTTCTTTCCCTTTTTCTAAAAGGAGTTACATTGACATAAAAGTGAGAATAAAAATCACCACTTACATTGAATCTTACCAAGTCAAGGTAAAAAATTCACACAAAATAAACTTGCTCCCACCTAGCTTTGGTAAGAAATATTCAATAATATTTCACTAAACTAGGGAAATATATCAAGGCAATAGAAATTATTATCATGCTAAAATACCCCATCAATTCTTAGACGAGATTTACAAGTGTACAAAATTATAATATTATATTGCTTTCCTAGTCTCAGAAGCTTTGACATGTTTCAATTAATTACTCAAATAAAATGTCAAATAGGATATTTGTCTAGAAATTTAACTTATAAGTCCTTATTATAGGTTCTATATGGAGTTCTTACAAAAAAATAATTGCGTAAGTATCGTAGTTGGAATAGTAACAACATAAAGAAATATGAATTATGTGTAGAACATAATCATAAGCAAGAATTTCCTTCAAAATCTAACTAATGCAATTACACATATAAAATTATTGTTTATCATAATCTTGCCTAAGAGTCTCGGGTCATAATAAACCAAAAAAAATTCAATGGGCATCTCAAGGGTAATAAAAAAAACTAATGTCTCTAACATTTTTGTACAAATAAAGTATGAGAAATATTAAGACATTAAATAGAATGTACTACAATTCCAATAGAATTTATTGACAATATCATAAATTAAAATATATTCTTGATACACAAGTTTTACATAATTAATCTTTTGATATTTAAAAATTTCTCATTTATTATAATTGTTATATTATCAAAATTATATCAAATAATGTCATACCAATAAGATATGTTCATTACTTGTATAATATATCCTATGTAATCCAATAACCAAAGTTAAAAAATATTATATTTTATATAACAAATTTTGTAATTAGTTCCACCATAGGTGGAGGGGTAGTTATTCAAAAAATAGAAAATTGGATTATCATATTTGAGTCACACATGATAGTTCAAAAAAATATACATCTAATTATATGATATTATCAATCACAAATATATCCAAAACAACTAAACGATGTAAAAGTCTTTTTCATGAATGTTATCTAAGAATATTTTAAGAAATAGGATTAAGTATATATTAAAACATAATTATAATTATCAACTATTAACTATAAGTAAGTTATCAACAAAATAAAATATCTTTGGCCACCAAAAGAAATTTTTATGAGCTATAAGTTTTAAAACTATAAAATTGTTAACATCAAAGATAAATATTTATTACTGAGAGTTAAATACAATTTATATTATCTATTAAAAAAGAATATATCGTTGTTATAAATGGTTTATGTGCCTCTCACAAAGTTTCATAATTCCATTGTGAACTAAAATATCATGATATACTTAACACCAAAATTTGCACAATTATAATTTTATAAATATGCTTTAATTTTTCAAAAATATACAAAGGACTTCTAATAAGTTCTTAAATTATCATGATTTTCTTAATATTTTAAAGGACTTATCACATAAATATTGAACTTATTTTATGTTCTCTATATATAAAATTAATAAATTTTAATTAAGTTAATATTTAGTAAGTTTTGGTTTTATTTCTTTGATTTTGAGTTAATTTTTTGAATTAGTTAAGTATAAATAGTATTTTATGTTTCTATCTAGATTTTTAGGTTATTAAATTGTTTAACTTTTGTTACTAGATTATAAATATTAATTAGATAAATTTTATGTTTTTGTAGGGTTACAATTATAAAGAAACAAGTTTAGAAATGTTGGCATGCAAAGCAACAAACATCAAGAAGATTTGTTGAAAAAGGATCAAAAAGAAAAAGAAGAAAAAAAGAAAAAAAATAAGAAAAGACAAAAAAGCAAAAGATGGCGCTCAAACCCGCTGCTAAAGAAAATGTAGCGCAGCGATGACAAATTTAAGTGTACAACGTATTGAGAAAGAGAAACAAAATGAGCTACAACATAAAATTTTGCACCGCTGCTATAAAAAAATTCATCTACACCACGGCTCTTTTGATCGACGACACGACATAGTTCATAAAAATTGTAAAAACGCATTGTTTCTAGTTGCGTTTTTTAGGGTTTTAAAGGACTTTCAGTGCTCCTTCGAGGGAGGCCACCATTTTGAAGGTTTTGGAGAAGAGAAAGAAGGGTTTGGAGTTTCAAATGCCATGAAAGAAGCTTGGGTTTGAGAAAGATTTATTGATTAATTCAGTTTTTCTCTTATTCTTTTGTTTTTCCTTATATTTCTTTACCCTTTTGATTTATGCTCTACTCCTAATGTTGTTATTTCTTGGAGTTATAAGATAAACTTGTTGATTTAGGATTGTAATAAACTCTAGCTTGTAATATGTTATAATTACTTTCTTTATTTGCAATTAATGATATGATTTAATTATTCAATCCTTGTGCTTCATGCTTCTAAGTGTGTGCAAATTATTAGATAATTTGAGTAACCTAAATGAACTTAGAAAAAAGGATTTTAGGACTTGACCATAGATTGGGTAGTGTGGGTTCATGAAATTTATAATGTTTAATGGATTGATTCACTTGTAGGATAGGAATATATCTACTAGCCTCACATAGCCATATTAGGACATATTCTTAATTAAGCTTTTAAATTAATTGCATAAGGAATTATGGATTGATTAGAGGAATATCTATATGTAATTTGAAAGATACTTATAGGTAAATTAGAGTCCTAAGCTATTAATGACATTAAGAGTAAGATGAGGAGAGGTAATTAGTTTATATGAAATGCTAGGAGAAGTCATAATTTTAAATCATTTTACTTTCCAATTTCATCTAGAATGATGTCTTTCATTTATTTTTTTTATTTTTATGTCTTTAGTTTAGTTTAATTTTACATCACATTCTATTGTTGGCTTGATTTAGATTAAGGTGCATAATTTTAGTATTTAACAATCATTTTAGTGACATATTCTTATGGGAACGATACTCTATTCATCACTTTATTATTGTTGCGATACGTATACTTACATATATACTTTCAAAAGAAAGCAACAACTTCATATAATAATATATTACATTAACCATGCTACAATAATAGGGTATATAATTGTCAATGCAATTTACCTGGCAATTATTATACAACATAAAACAATAAAGGCATTACTATATATATGTAAATATATACATATCAATTAAAATAAAATGCCTCAAGCAAATTAACCAAAAAAACATCTTTGTAATTGGTCTCATAATAGGCAAACATACAATCACAAAATATCAATAGTTAAATTTATCTTATAGGCAAATAAAAGACATTCTATTATACTCAATAAAATTAATATCTTTAATATCCTATAACGATAGTGCATAAAAGAGTATGAACATGCAATTTAGATGATATGGAGTACCACATATGTTATTGTCAAAATTGAGAAATCAAGCCATGCTCTAATAACAAAGCTAAAGAAAGTAGCTAATTATCAACCAAATTATGTCTAAAGCATCCATCTATAAGTTTATTATGCATTATAAGTGTCAGTTTCACATATTAATTTTATAATATCTTCCTCCCATATGGATGTTATTAAAATATTACAACAATTTTAAGAATTTCTTTATTTTTATTTGAAAAAAGCATGTTTCACAAGAAACATCAAAATAATGAATTACTAAATAACTCACATGAGTTAAACCAAGCAAATAAAATGAGATAATTATGAAGAGTAATATAGAGTTGAATATATAAAGATATGAGTAATTCCATGAATGGTTCATGATGAAAAAAAATTCACTTCCATTACAAAAAACCTTTCAAGATTAAAATAATTGCTCACAAAATAAATTTCATTTCCATTAAAATATTTTCCTTTTAGATTCATTGCCAAAAAAACTCTACCAAATATTGCCCAAAAATAATTTTCTATAAATAAGGAAAATTTTAAATTGTACCAAAATAACTTTTCATAAAATTTTAGATCAAACAATTTGTTTTGAGCTATTAAAATGTACAAAAATTCCAAAATTAAATTCTCTTTAAGGTCTAAAAAATATTACCCAAAATTCTAAAATGATAAATAATCAAATGTTTTTAAATATCCAAAAATAAATCCTCTTTTTTTGGCAAAATATTCATTCAAAACAAACAAAAAATGACCTTATATTTATTACACAAAAAAATTCTCACCAAAATAGGCCTAGAAAAACAAAATATTGAGGGTATAACATAAGAAACTATAATTGCCTTTTTGTCTTAAAAGAAATCTAAAATGCTAAAAAATTGGCCCATATTATTTTCTCAAAATTTTCATCTAGAACTAGTTATACACAGATTTAGGGTTTTTTTTTGGATGTCATCGCTTTTGTTTTTGTTTATTTAAAAATGCAAAACTCCATCTTCTTTTCTAAGTTCTAAATTTGATGCAGATTTGGTGTTTTAAGCTTTTTGAGATGTGGATTAGAAAGCTAATAAAATCAAATATTAAAATATGGGTTCTAAATTGTTATAAAGATTTGGTACATATATGGGTTCAAAATTGTTTTCTTCAAAAAATAAATACAATGGAAATAAGAAATCATGGAATAAATTAGATTAGACTTGATAAAAGAAGATCAAAATTCTAAATCAATTTACACAAATTTAAAGAACTAGTCATATACAAATTTAGCTATACATAGATTTGGACTTTAGAGTCCTAAATCTCCTTTTCTTTTTATTATTCTAGTATAACAAAATTTAGTAATAGATAAAATTAAACCTTTAGATGTGCAAACAATGAAAACTATAAACAAGCAATTCATAAGCTTAAATTAAGAAGAAACTAAATTTTAAATAAAGTATACCACACACATATCAATGATAGCAAATTTTTAAATTCATGTTTCTTTCTTATTGAGCTTGTATCAAAATTTAAAATCCACATCATCATACAAATATAATAGATGAATCAAAAGAAAAAAAATTTACACAACACAATATTAGAACTTTTGACAGTGATACTAATTATTAAAATATAGGAGATTAAATTCAAATGGTATCTAATATAATATAGTAGTTTATGAATACAAATCCTTGTCCAAAAAAAAAAATGGAAACACAGAAATAGACAAAGAAGTAGAAATTACAACCCACAATACCTAAGAAGGTTCAAAGGATATGTCAAAATTGCATGGTATTGTAAGACCTATCTTTAACTAGTATAAAAAAGATAACTAACTTTAAATAGATTATAAATTGGGTTCTTATTCCCTAAATGGATGGGTAGCTCACTTATTATAGATTATTTATAATTTGTCAAGAAAATCAATCTTTGTAATAGTAGTAATTACTAAATTAATTATTATAATATTAATAGAATATAATATTAATTATTTTAATAATTAATTAATACTAATTCATAATAATAAATTAATATTTTCAACAATTAGAGGTTAATAATTATTGTTCTAAATTTTCTATATATTATCATTTATTAAAAACTATTGTATATATCAATATTAATATAATATTAATAAAAAGAGTCCCATGTATGGCACGAGCTATGCACTGTAGTAGGCATATAATTTTAGGTTATATGATAATATAATTTATACACCTTGTTTCTTGTTATTATATTCGGTATTCAAGTATATTATACCTTGTAAATATAGTCAAATAATTATATTATATACCTTGTAAATTTTATATATCTTCTAATTATATAAAAATTTAAATTCAACATAATATTTTATACACACCTCAAATTATTCTACTCTTGTATTTCAATCAAAAGCGGGCCATTCATGTCGGAATTAAGTGTATCAGAGTGATAATGCAACATATATATAACTACCTCATATATTTTTCATAGGCCAAAAAAAAAAAAAAGAAAACACCGCAATTTATACGCATATGAATGATCAAGCTCGGATAAATGGACATATGATGATTAGAAATATAACAACAGATGTGTTCATATCAAAATAAAGGCACGAAGTAAACGACAAAAACATAGTAAGTATAAATTCACCTTCTTGATTTGACTATCCACCAATAAAGTAGACTTCGAAGAATCATAAAATTGACCACAAAGTAAATGACAAAAACACTGAAGAATTAAACCATCAAACTGGGCACAACAAATATTGAACTGGGCATAAAAAAAGAACTTGCTTTTTTTTTTTTAATTACTTATCGTAAGATAAAACGACGTACTTACTAGCCTCTTCATGGTGCTCTTCTGGTTGCTTCAGCGGCTGATGCTAGGGAACAAGTGGGAGGAATAGTAGCATAAAGTGAAGATAAAGGTAGAACGTGAGGGGTTAGATCTTCTAAAATTTTTTATTATAAAATTGTTGTGTAGTTTAAAAAGAAAAAAAATTAATTTTATATACATTTTCATTTCTTTTGTAACTTTTTCTTTAAACTCTATGAATTTTTTATAATGAGGAACTCTAAAACACCCTCACACGAACAAGAAGATATGGATTTCGTATATAATGCCAAGGAAGTACTGAAAACAAGGAAACAAACGGGAGGTGGTGTGAGAAAGCGTAGTTAAAAAGGAAAAGCCAGCTCTGCATTTCATTTCCTTATATATTTGATTTTCCACGCATCAAGCAAGGCAAGTGCACCATAAAATACTATTGTAATTCAATTAACTTTAATTACTATCAATAGGTTAATTTAAAATGGAAATCTCAATTAAGCTCTCATTTTCCCGACACAAAATTTCAACTTTTATGGAGGATTATCAGATACACTCATACAGAGGGTTGGTGAGCCCTGAGGTAAAATTAATATTTTACACTCATTCGATTTTGATGATAGAAGGAAATCTATCAATTACGTAATTTGTACTTAAAATAAGCTCATGTTATAGAGGTTGAGTCTAATTAATACAAATCTCAGTATATAATATTAAATAAAATATTATTATTTTATTTACAATATGATATATTAATATTTTTATTTAAATGACATGTCACTAATGGACCAATCAAACTAGTTTTTCCTGGATCATGATAAAACTCAACTTTTTCTCTTGATTACTTTTTTATCTCGTAGTCAGCTGTTATTTGTTCATCAGTGCATTTGATTTTATAAAAAACGAATGCAAAGAAAATAGTTTGAAAGTTTTAGAGATAGGATAATTCTCTTCCACTTTCACCTTGTTTGGTTGGCTGTTCTGTGAATATATTCCATTTATATAATTTTTATTATATTGTTATAATTACCATTCGATCTATTAAACTACTATCAAATCATTATTTAATAATCAAACCACTTTTTAAAAGTAAGGACACAATAGTTTTTTTTTTAATCTAAAATTTGGATATTTTATATTCAAATTCAATAAACAAAGGGAATACCTTTCCTTCAATTTAAGAAATCACGTTATTTATTTCTGATTTTGTTAACATATCTTAATTTAGGTTGTTCTATCAGTTGAGAGCTAGCTTTTAGAGATGGGAATCGTTGACAAATTATGTATATAAATGTTGCTTTCATTGTCATCTTTTCTACAAAATTTCATATTATAAAAGTCACTTGAGAGGATCTAAATTCATATCTTATGTATACGCATGCAGCATTGATTAATATTCATTGGATTATATGGGGCTATTGTTTCCTTTAGGTCTCCATCCTTTTGTCTTTTTAAGAGCTGGCCTTCAGAGCTGAAAATCATTGAAAATTTCATCGTTTCACATAAGAAACATCATTTATTGTGTTGCCGCAAAATTTCATATGAGAAACATCATTTCAGGGAATCTAAATCCACGTTATATATGCAGCAATGATCATTGAATTCTATATGGCTATTGTTTCTTGTTAAGAGCTAGCTTTCAGAGATGGAAATCACTGACAAATTATGCATATAAGTGTTGCCTTCTTTGTCGTCTTCCCCACGAAATTTCATATGACAAGGATCAAAAGCATAGAATATATTCCCTGATTCATGAAACTGACAAAATCTTATCCTGTTGAGAGATTCGACAATGTGATTTAGTTTGTTCCTAACTTACAATATAAGTTTTTTTCCACATTATCAAAGAGGACAATCAGGTCTCTTTTTCTTCCAGAACCACGTAACTTTCAAAAGGTTAAAATTATTAAGGTAAAGGGACCTGTTTGATTTAATCTATCTTTACTTGTTTTTTTAAAACAGTTCTGAAAAACAATTATTAAGCTTTATGATTTTTGAAAATTAAAAAAACAAAATAAAACAAAACAAAAACTCTGTTTTTGAAAGAAGTATTCTTGAGTTATTTTCTATTTTCTGTTCTGAAGTATAAAGAATAAAACTTAAAAAATATTGAGCAAAAAATATTGTGCCAATCAAATTTCTTTGTTTTTTGCTTTTAAAAATAAGAAAATACATTTTTGAAAACAGAAATAAAACATGTTTATAGTCATTCTACACCATGGAAATTTCTCATTTGAAATTGAAAGGGATAGATATATCCTGTTTGGGAAAGAAAAAAAACCCTTTTTGGTCCGAAATTGAATGGGATGTGGCTCTGATGGGGCTAAATAATGGACTTTCTGGTGGACAAAATATTAGGCCTCGAATTTAATGGTAGGTTTTATATTGGGGATTTGAGCCATAAATGGTGAACATAAAATTAACCAATCTAGAAAAATATATGCACAGTAAAAATAGTCCTAAAAGAATATTTTATATTATTCTAAATTTTCTATATATTATTATTTATTAAAAACTATTGTATATATAAATATTAATATAATATTAATAAAAAAGTCCCAGGTATGGCACGAGCTATACACTGTAGTAGGCATATAATTTTAGGTGATATGACAATATAATTTATATACCTTGTTTCTTGTAATTATATTAGAAATTCAACTATATATTATACCTTGTAAATATGGTCAAATAATCATATTATATACCTTGTAGATTTTATATATCTTCTAATTATATAAAAATTTAAATTCAACAAAATATTTTATACACACCTCATGTAATTCTACTCTCGTATTTCAATCAAAAGCGGGCCATTCATGTCGTGATTAAGTGTATCAGAGTGATAATGCAACGACAACAGTTTATACGCATATGAATAATCAAGCTCGTGTAAATGGACATATGATGATTAGGAATCTAACAACAGATGTGTTCATATAAAAAAAAAAAAAAGGCACGAAGTAAATGACAAAAACATAGTGAGAATAAATTCACCTTCCTGATTGTGCTATCCATCAATATAGTAGACTTTGAAGAACAAAGTTGACCACAAAGTAAATGACAAACATTGAAGAATTAAAACCATCAAACTGGCCACAACAAATGAACTGGGCATCAAGTTTAAAGGGGGGAGAAAAGAACTTTCTTTTTTTTTAATTACTTATCGTAAGATAAAACGACGTACCTACTACCCTCTTCATGGGGCTCTTCCGGTTGCTTCAGCGGCTGATGCTAGTGAACCAGTGGGAGGAATAGTGGTATAAAGTGAAGATGAAGGTAGATGGTGGGGGGTTTGAATCTTCCAAAATTTTATGTTATGAAATTCTTGTATAGTTCCAAGAGTGAAGAAAAGAAAGAAGTCAGTCTTATACATATTTTTATTTTTTATGTCACTTTTTCTTTAAGTTCTATAGGAATTTTACAGTGAGAAACTCTAAAAAATCCTTACACAAACAAGGGGAGATGGATTTCGTATATAATGCCAAGGCAGTACTCAAAACAAGAAAACAAGCGGGAGGTGATATGAGAAAGCGCAGTTAAAAAGGAAAAGCCACCTCTGCATTTTATTTCCTGATATATTTAATTTTCCACGCATCAAACAAGGCAAGTGCACTATAAAATATTATTATAATTCAATCAACTTTAATTACTGTTAATCGATAAATTTAAAATGGAAATCTCAATTAAGCTCTCACTTTCCCGAAACAAAATTTCAACTTTTATGGAGGGTCAGATATACTCAAACAGAGGTTCGGTGTGGCTTAAGGTAAAATTAATATTTTACACTTATTCGATTTTGAATTTTTGAGGATATAAGGAGATCCGTTAATTACGTAATTTGCACTTAAAATAAGCTCATGTTATAGAGGTTGAGCCTAATTAATACAAACCTTAATATATAATATTAAATAAAAATAATATTACTTATAATTAAATAAAATCTTATTATTTAATTTAAAATATTATCATTTATTTTTATTTAAATGACATGTCACTAATGGATTAATCTAGCCAGTTTCCCTGGATCATTATAAAACTCAAAACTTTTTATTTTGATTACTTTTTTATCTCGTAGTCAAATGCCATTTGTTCATGAGTGCATTTGATTATATAAAAAACGAATGGAAAGAAAATAGTTTAAAAATTTTAGAGATAGGATAGTTTTCTCTCAATTTCACCTTGATTGGTTCATTATTTTGTGAACATATTTTATTTATATAATTTATACAATTTTTATCATATCTTTATAATTATTATTTTATCTATTAAATTATTGTCAAATTAATATTTTAATAATTAAATCACATTTTTAAAAGTAAGAATACAATAATCATTTCTTATTTTATCTTTAAATTTGACATCTTATATTCAAATTCAATAAAAAAAAAAAAGGAATACCTTTTTTTTAATTTAAGAAATCATGTAATTTATTTTTAATTTTGTCCACATGTCCTAATTGAGATCCTTCCATCATTGTCATCATTGTTATTAATCATCAAATCACTTTTTTGAAAATAAGAATACAGTAGTCATTTCTTATTCTATCTCCAACTTTGACATTTTATATTTAAATTCAATAAATAGAAGGAATATCTTTCTTTCAATTTAAGAAATCATGTAATTTATTTCTAGTTTTGTTAACATGTCCTTATTAAGATTGTTCCATCGTTGTTATCATCAGGTAAAAACTAGCTTTCAGAGATGGAAATTGTTAACAAATTATGTACATGAATGTTGCTTTCGTTGTCATCTTTCCCACAAAAATTCATGTGATGAAAGTCACTTAAAATAATCTAAATTCATGTCATATATATGCATGCAGCATTGATTAATATTCATTGGATTCTGTGTGGCTATTGTTTCCTGTTAGGTCTACATCCTTTTGTCTGTTTAAGAGCTGGCTTCCAGAGATGGAAATTATTGAAAATTATGTATATTAATGTTGATTTCTTTATTGTGTTTCCCACAAATTTTCATATGAGAAGCATCATTTCAAAGAATCCAAATCCATGTTATATGTGTACTAATGATTAATATTCATTGAATTCTATATGAGCATTGTTTCTTGTCAAGATCTAGCATGAAATCATTGACAAAATTATCAATCTAAGTGTTGCCTACTTTGTCGTCTTCCCCACGAAATTTCATATGACAAGGACCAAAAGCATAGAATATATTCACTTATTCATGAAACTGACAAAATCTTAATTACACTTCCTGTCGAGAGATTCGACAATGTGATTTATTTTGTTCCCAACTTACAATATAAGTTTTTCCCACATGATCAAAGAGGGCAATCAGGTATCTTTTTCTTCCAGAACCACGTAACTTTCAAAAGGTTAAAATTATTAAGGTAAAGGGACCTGTTTGATTTAATCTATCTTTACTCGTTTTTTAATAACAGTTCTGAAATACACTCATTAAGCTCCATGATTTTTGAAAATAATTTAAAAAATCTGTTTTTGAAAAAGGTATTCTTGAGTTATTTTCTATTTTCTGTTCTGAAGTGTAAAAAATAAAACTTAAAAAATATTGTGCCAATCAAAATTCTTTGTTTTTGACTTTTAAAAACCAAAAAAAAAAATTGAAAACAGAAATAAAACATGTTTATAGTCATTCCACACAACGGAAATTTCTCATTTGAAATTGAAAGGGATAGATATATCCTGCTCGTCGGGAAAACAACCCTTTTTTGGTCCCAACAAAGTGTGATTGTGGAGCGATTTGACTGTGACGGGACTCAATAATGGACTTTCTGGTGGACAAAACGTTGGGCCTCGAATTGAATGGTAGGTTTTATATTGGAGATTTGAACCATAAATGGCGAACATAAAATTAACCAATCTAGAAAAATATATGGACAGCAAAAATAGTCCTAACAGAATATGAGAACATGATAATGAAAGATTCTCTCGGCCCAGCCTTCACAGCCTTCATGTCATCACTTGTGATAATGGAATACCCAAATGTCAAAGTTCAGGTAGTTGTCTTAATGGTAAATTCACCATGAGAAAATTCTTTTACGCCTAGTTTTTTGGGTGGGCCTCTGCTCATTCTTCAATTGGCTTCATCCTGAGTTGATTTTACGTTAAGGCTAGTGTGAGGGAAGGGAAATTGAAAAGAAAAATTTTGTGTAATATTTATTTTGTTTTGGTAATTATTATTTAATATTATATTTTAATTATTAAAAAAATTATTAAAATTATTTTCTATTCTCAAAATCATTTTTTCTCTTTTTATTTTTATTTCTTTACTTAATTTTTTGCATATCAATCAAGTCATAAAAGATTAGACATAAGTGTTACGAGTTTATGTTAAAGAATTAGACATGAATATTATGAGTTTAACAAATATAAATATGGGATTAAAAAATAATATCACTCATAATATTAATTTCTTAATTAGTTATTTGATAATCCAAATCCCTTACAATAAGCATTTAAGAAAAAGATAAAAGAGGAAGTGGGTCTCATCTTCCCTTCTCTCTCTCTCTCTCTCTCTCTCTCTCTCTCTCTCTCACCATAATTGAACTTCCTACAATAATATAAGAGATCCGTACTATGAGTTAAAGCAATTTATCCCTTTGCTTGATGAAATTAGAACAAGTCAAGGGACCTCAAGCCGGGCATGTCGGCTATGTATGGCAATTTAATGAACTGTGTGATGACGTGTCTTGACTCCAAACCACTTGTATTTTAATTCCAAGTATATCCTAATCATATCAGTCCCAGTCATTGTAATAATTTAACCATGAAAAATAACAATGACTGAACCCAATTCAGGAACACAGTGATCATGATTAGTTATATGCAAGTTCCTGTGACTCGTGCTTGACGTTCTTGGTCTAATTTTCGTTCCTTTTATATTTATGCCTCTGCTCCATCCGTAGCTCTGCTTGTAGGTCAATATTCATTTTAATATATCTTACTTACATAAGAAAAAAAGTCATAAATATTTAGAACTTGTTTGGTACATAAAAAATTTTAAATAAAAAAATAATTTTATAAATAAAAATAATTCTTATACCCACAGATGTACATAAAAACAAATTTTTAAAACAAGAGTGTAAAATGGTATTTGATAAATTGTATAATCCATCGCCACATATGAACCCGTGTGATGTACAGTCATCTCATAAAATAGATGTACATAAGAGCAAAATTTTTATTAACTTCTAATTTTTAAATTAAATTAGTGATAAACATAAGTATCAATGGTTAAATTAACAAATGTATTATATAATAAACGTGTATGATGATAAAAAATAACATTACATAAAATTCTATTTTCATATAAATAGATTTTAACATAAAAATTTTTTAAACATAATTAAATATGCTATAATAATTTATTTTACCAGTGTTAAAAATTATGTTAAAACTGATTTAAATATTTTTAATTCTGAAAAAAATCAACATCCAAATAATCAAGGCCAATTAATCTAACTTAATATTGGAATATCATATAGATAATTAATCAACATACTATAAGAGGCAATTGTAAATTGTTTGATAACAATAAAATATTAAGTAAACAATAATAACAAAGAAGTATTCAAGCATTTAAACTAAGGAGATGTAAACATAATAAGTCACTACAAAAAAAAGTGCCTTTTGTCGCCACTAAAAGTAACCAAAGTCGCCACTAAAGCTTTATAGTGGCGACAAAAGGCCGTCACCAAATTGTCACAAATACAACTGTAGCAAAAACTCTTTAGTGGCGACACAAAGGGTCGCCACTAAAAGTGACAATTAGTGGCGACAAAAATCGCCACTAAAAACTTGTTAATTAGTGACGAAAATGCTATAATTAGTGGCGACCTATGGTAGCCACTAATAGTGGAAGTCGCCACTAAATGTTATAGTTTTAGTGACGACCTATTATTGCCACTAAATGTCGAAGGTTTTAGTAGCGACAGATAGTCGCCACTAATTATGCTATTAGTAACGCCAACAGTCGCCACTAAATCTTATAGTTTTAGTGACAACAATGTCGCCACTAATTCCTATAGGTTTAGTGACAATCGATTGTCGCCACTAATTCTTATAATTTTACGAGTTTTAGTGACAATTCTTATTGTCGCCACTATTTTTACGAGTTTTAGTAACAACTAGTTGTCGCTACTAATTCTAATAGTTTTAGTGGCGACCTATTGTCGCCACTAATTTTTACGAGTTTTAGTGACAACTCAGAGTTGCCACTAATTCTTATAGTTTTAGTGACAATTGATTGTCGCCACTAATTCTGATAATTTTAATAATGAATCCTAATTATGTTGTCACCATTAAATTTATTTTTGAAAATTATTTTTGAAACATTGAATGACGACCTATTATTACCGTTATGGGTGACAGGATCTTTTTTTAAAACATTGTATTTGTAATTACACGTTATTTGTCTCAAAAAATAACAAAATTCAAATGGTTCTAAAATCAACTTCAGAAGATATGAAAAGACAATGATAAAATCAAAGTACAACAAGTAAATTGAATTACATCGAAAGAAAATTTTGATTAAAAACAAAGAGTAAACTAAACAAAGTTATAGTCAAATACATAATCAACAATGAGAAAACAAAAGTTACAAATTGTACATTCACTAATAATAGTTGTTGAACTTCTTAAAAAAAAAAAAACTAGTGAGGTGGAATATATTTAATATGCTCTGTTATTCTTTGAAGCACACTCAACCTGTAAGAAGAGGGAAAAAAAGTGTTATCAAATTTAATACTAATAATTACTTTGGGCTAAAAGAGAAACAATAACAGTTAAAATATTAGATAACATTTAAATTAAAATTTGAACTTTGAACCATGCTTAAATAAATATTTAAACTAGTAGGAAAGAAGCAGCGATTTATAAACATACCTCTATTTATCTAAATTCATTGAGTTGGTCTACTTGAAATATTGCTACTTGAAGGTAAATGTCCCTATTAGAATTTAAAAAAAATAATAATAAGTATTGTTTATTGTTAGAAATAAGAAAGAAAGTGTTATATACCTGCTGTTGTAATGTGGACAACAAGGCAACAACTTGTGCGTGAACTTCATCCTGCACTTGTTGGGCCATCTGAGATCGCTTTTGCTGGAGCTTCCGTTCAAATTCTTCTTGTATTTTTTGCTCCATTTCTTCACGCTCTTGGGCCATTTGGGCACGGTCTTCCTCCCGTTTTCGTTCCATTTCTTCCCGAACTTGTTCTATTGCAGATGATACTCTATAGTCAACGTCAACTTGATCAACGGGTCTCTTTTTTAGGGGTTTCTTTCCATAACCCTTTCCACGAACAAACCTTGACCGTGCACCCAATACAGTAGATAAAATTTCATCTCCAGTCATGCGAAATTCAACTTTAAATGATTGTTGTCGAACAACAAGCTCATGTAGACAACCCTTCAATTTAATTAACAAATTAAAAACACATACAATAAATTATAATTAAGCAAAGATAAAATATTAAAAAATGTTGAGCAGTTACATGAATCTCCTGTGACTTGAGATCAGCCCACTCTATCTCCCCATCCTTTGTACGACGAGTGTGTTGCGCCTCCCATACCACATCAGGTCCCGCTAGTTTACCAGTAATGGGATCCCTCTAGATTATTTTGCAAAAAGCATTATTTCATCTTATAATGGGAAAAAAATCTTATATAGAAGTACATTAGTAAATAAAAAATGAAGAGTCCGTCCTTACCAGGCTATACTCTACCTCTGCAAACGACCGCGTGCCACATGTATGTTTGGTTACTTGCTTTCCTCCATTTAGTTTATTTCTATTACTCATCACCTACAAGTGGATAAAAAGATTTAGTATTATTTAAAGATAGTTATGAGAATTGTATATAAGGAAACAAGGTCAAACTATATTATAGAACAAGAGAATATTACCTTAAAATCTTCAGTAGCCCAATGTTGGAGCAACCACTCCCAATCTATAGGATACACATCAGCCGGTCGAACTGCACGCCTATCTTCATCTGTATCGAGAAATTTGACAAGATCATGTAACTTTGTCTTCCAACTCCTAAACAATCTCCGTAAAGTAGTAAGAGTGAAGCGCTTCATCAACGACTCAGCTTGACCCTCTCGTTGTTCAAATTTATCCTACAGACCACAAATATAAATAGTTATAGTTACATATGTGAAGGGTTTAAAGTTAATAAAACAAGTTAGTTTGTATAACTGTCTATATACAAACATATTACCTTAACTTTTAACCACATAATATCTCCATATTTTTCTTTTTGGGCAGGCCAGTCACCATCTCTAAATAAATAAGTGGTCTGAACCACTAAACCACAATAACTAGAGAACTCTCGAGCACCATCTCCAACAGCCCGCTCGAAGTCTTTAGGGATGTCAATAATAATCTTTCTACCATGTTTTGTCTTCAAATCAACAGACATACACTTATATTTCCCTCGGCCTTTCTTAATAGTGCTACAAGAAGCTGAATAAGACATGTAAGTCATAAAAAATCAGTACACTTAGATAGACATATATGCGCGTATGTGTGTGTGCATGTGAGGGGGGGAAAAAAATCATAGTTAAACAAAATATAAAGGTGATTATACCTGCACTACTCTGGTTCAGTGATGGCTGCATGGGTGGAGAATCTTCGTATTCTTGTTGGGTCACAGATGGTGGTAGTGTGGGTGGAGTAGACTCCCTACTTTCAGAAATATTCCCTGTGACAAGTCGTGGTGGTGATGTCACATCACCTGTGTGGTCACGTCTCAACCGACCACTACTGCCACGACCATTTCCTCTTCCCCCCTGCCTCCAACCCTGCCACGTCCACCACTTGACATTTTCTGTAAAATTGTAAATAAGATGTGAGATATAGTAACTTAAATTCAAATACTAACTTAAATATATAAACATAAGGCAATATGTTTGTAAGTACACTATCAGAAAATATTTAATCTAAGCTATAAGTAGTATCATTTGTGTCATCTGTATCATCATCATCAAGCATATCCTCCTTATCCTCTTCATCAGTGGACATATCTTCATCAAGTATGTCTTCTCCATCTTCTTCATCAATGGATACATCCTTATTATTATCATTAATGAATTCATCCACCTCAGCAACTACACTTGGCCCACTTGGTCGAAGGTGTTCACTTGAGTAGTTTATTGTTTCTCGTTGAATGTCATCCCTATGAAGGCAAACTACTAGGTCAATGCCTACATCACCACTAGTAGTCAAATCTACTTCAATTTCAATCTATTGGTAAGCCTCATCGCTTAATAATTTTTCATTATCCCCATCTACGCCATCATCAGTTATCTCTGGCATATTGAAGAAGTCACGAGGATTTATTTTTATGACAACAAGCCAATTTGGGTCACAATTGTCCTTTAGGTAAAATACCTGTTCTGTTTGAGATGCCAAGACAAATGGTTCATTTGAGTTCAATGAGTATTGGGTGTTGACACTTGTAATTCCATATTTGTCCACCTTGTATCCTCTTCCTAAATGACTCACATTCCACCAATGACACTTGAAGAGATACACTTTCTTATTCCCAATGTATGACAATTCATATATATATTCTAAAACACCATAATATTCTTTTGTCTCATCTGAATCATCACCCCTCATAAGGACTCCACTATTCTGTGTTCTTCTACCAGAGGCTCGGTCTTGAGTATGAAATCTAAATCCATTTACCATAAATGAGGAATAACGATGGACCATTTTTAGCGGTCCAACTCCAAGGCTCATAAGGTCATCACTTGCGTCACCCCGTGCACCTAACTCTAAAACCTATAAAGGACAACATGTATGAATATCGTAACGTTTAATCTAACTAATAGAAATACAAGGTCAAAACATACCTGTGCACGAAACCATTCTGGGAACTCCGCAACCATTGAAGCTTGTGTTTCAGTCTCCATCTTGTGCTTCCTGCAATGTATGATCTACTTAATTAAAAGTGATAATAGAAAATTTTTTAAGTAAGCGATGGCTAATTCCTATAAACTTACTTAATAAATGGCCAAATGTCTTCACAATTTTGAAACACGTACATACAAGCTTGATTAAACTCTATATCTGATAGAAAAATTGAGTCATAATGCCCCCTCGCCTATCCACTTGGATTGAAGATAGACATCTTATCATGTTCCATATGTCCATCATCATTCCTAAGAGGTCTATTAAACTTCATTGGGACATTTTTCAAATAACGCGAATAAAAAGTAAGGCATTCATCAGCTAAGTAACCTTCGGCGATTGAACCTTTTGGATGAGCCTTGTTGCGAACATAAGTTTTTAGTATTCGTAAGTACCTGCATTAGTATGAATAAGGTCAGACATTATTTTAAATAATGGAAAATACATCATAGCTTAAGGTCAACTTTACCTCTCAATAGGATACATCCATCAATATTGGACAGGTCCACCAAGCTTAGCCTCTTTTGTTAAGTGAACAGGCAAATGGACCATAATATCAAAGAAGGCAGGTGGAAACACCATTTCTAATTTGCATAATGTGATTGCAATTTGGATTTCCAATACATCAAGATCTTCAATTCTCAAGCACTTTGAACATAAGTTCTTAAAAAATTTTCCCAACTTTATTATAGGTTCTGACACTTCATTAGGCAACAACCCACGTATTACAAGTGGAAATATGTCTTACAATAATACATGGTGGTCATGACATTTCAACCCAGAGATTTTTCACTCATGGACATTGACGCACCTTGAAATGTTTGAAGAGAAGGAGTCTGGCACCCTTAATTTAGCCAAGAAGTCACAAACTTTTGCATTCTCTTGTCTCGACAATGTATAACATGTTGTTGGAATCAGGATTTTGTTACCATCTTCTATGGGATGCAATTGTTGCCTAATCCCTAAATCAACCAAGTCATATCGACTCTTGAGTGTATCTTTAGTCTTTCCAACGACACCCATCAATGTCGACATTATGTTATCCGACACGTTTCTTTCTATATGCATAACATCAAGGTTATGTTGGAACAGCAAAGTTTTCTAATAGGATAATTTAAAAAAAATACTCTTCTTTCTCCAATTGAAAGCATCATTGATGGGGAAATGCTTTCGCTTTTGGCTTTTCCCAAGACTCATATCTCCTAATACTTGAAGCTATGTAAGTGCTTCGTCACTAGTAAGAGGTAAGGGTGCAAGTGAATGTTCAACTTTCTCGTCAAATGCCCTCCTATTATTGCGCCATGGATGATTGGGAGGAAGGAAGCGACGATGCCCCATGTAACATAACTTATTCCGTAAAGAAATGGAATATGTGCCCTTGTGGCAACAAGGGCATGCAAACTTTCCCTTCGTGGACCACCCTGAGAGGTTCGCATACGCTGGAAAGTCATTGATTGTCCAAATGACAGCAGCACGCATCTTAAAATTGGACTATGAATAGGCATCATATGTGTTAATACCATCGTTCCATAACTCCTGTAACTCTTCAATCATGGGTTGCAAATACACATCAATGTCATTACTAGGACATTTAGGGCCTGGAATAAGAAGTGTCATCATAAAATACCGGTGCTTCATGCATAACTACGGTGGCAAATTATATAGAACTAGCACAACCGGCCAAATGCTATGATTAGTACTCATATTTCTATACGGTTGGAACCTATCACTAGCCAAACCCAACCATACATTTCTGCAATCACGAGAGAAGTCAAGATACTGGTTATCAAATGATTTCCAAGTAATAGAGTCAGACGAATGTCGTAAGACACCATCGTCAATACGTTCTTCCATGTGCCATCTCATATCTTTAGCTGTTTGTTGAGCCATGTACAACCGTTGCAACCTAGGCTTTAATGGAAAGTGTCGCAACACTTTACGGGGCACTTTCTTGCCTTTGTGACCATCCAACTTCCATCTAAACATGTTGCACTTAGGGCATGATTCTGCATTTGCGTGTTCTCACCAATATAAGATGCAATCATTTTCACATGCATCAATCTTAGTATAACCTAATCCGAGCTCCCTAACAACCTTCCTTGCTTCATAGTAATTGTCAGGTACTAGTGCCCCTTTAGGTAAGACATCTTTGAATAAACTCAACAATGTATCCATCGATTTATTACTCCAATGGTTGAGGCATTTCAAATGAAGGAGTTTGACAATGAAAGATAGCTTTGTCACATTATTACAACTCGGATAGAGTTCGGTTTGAGCATCTTCCAACAATTTGAAAAATTGGCTAGCCTGCAAGTTAGGCGACTCAGTTGAATATGTTTCACCGAATGCATCATGTAACATGTCAATGATATCATCATCTTCGTCATTATCCGTAAGTGCTTCGTCATTTGCATGTTGGAGGGGACTATGGATACTAGGTTGAGCTTCTCCATGTGAGTCCTACACTTTGTAACTTTCATTGAATCCCTTCTTAAATAGATCTGCCCGTACTTCACTTCTTATTTTCCATGCTGTATTCTTGCACCCCTTATATGGGCATCGAATCATATCAATCACCCCAACTTGGCTCAATGCCCATTGGAGAAATTCATCAACACCTTATCTATATGTCATATCAGCCCTATTCCTAATGTGTATCCAACTTTTATCCATCCCTAAATCCAACATGAATGTTTTCAAAGTGAGTATTTACAACTAATTTGTAATTATACATGTCTATATTATATAGAATACTAGGAAAGAGATATATTTCTCTTTGGCATACACTACACATATTCTTATATCATTTAGAACACAAGTATCTGGTTCATCAGATAATCAGACCAATTCAAAGGTGAAATACTCGACAAACAACTAGTTTATTTCATAACTTCCTTATGGCAAACATGTATCTATGTAAATCTAAGGCATAAAGAAAAATAGACATGTATGATACAATTTTGTATACAATCAGTTAAGAAGATTTGAATAATTTAACTTCATGTGATAAAGTTCATCCACATAAAGTAGTTCAACAGACAAAGTCATTTAGCTATTAATTTGTCATAACTTAACAAGATAATTTTACATAGGCCATCACATGGTGATTCCTACAAGATCTTTTACACGTGGAAGGAAATCGTCCCATGTAACATAACTTAAACCCATTAACAAGAATAATAATAAATTCCCCAACATGATAAAATTTCATTTTTCAATTAGAATAGACAACGAAAACCCTACAGTTAGACATTTTTTATGCAACATTAGCTCCTAATAGATTATGAAATATTTTTTATCTTTAGCTTAATCAATCAGTGTTTTAGGACAAAAAAATTAATTGATTTTAAGACTATATTTGAATCTCTTAATCGAATAAATACTAATCAAATTCTAAATTTAGTAGTTTATTTAACTACTCATAATCTTAATTATTTGTTAAATATTCTTCATCCTCATTTTAATCTATCAAAATCTCGAGTTGGTATTATTTTTATTTGCTTTTTACTATTAGTATTAACCTACTAATTTCTTATTCAATATTTCATTTATTTGTTCAACGAATATTTAATTCTCCGTATTTGTTCAATATTCTCCATCTTTATTTTAATCTATTAGTAAATATCTAAATGTGTCATTTATTATTTTGAATTTAAATTTTCATTTCACCTCTTAATCCAATACTCACTAATTAAATTTTAAACTTAGTATTTCATTTCATAAAATTTCAAAGTCAAAAATTATTTAAGAATTGCTTTTGCTCTTAGTAGTAGCTTAGTAATTTTGTATGCAAAAGTTCACTATTATTTATTTATTGAATATTCAATCCTAATTACTTATTAAATAACCGTCATCTTTATTTTATTGTAGTACCCATTTAGTAATTGTTTAATAGATTATGCGTGAAGTAAATGTTCACTTTTTTTCGTAATCATACAATTACTAACTAACTTTTGAATTTAGAATTTATTTAAACTTAAAATTAAATTTGTAACTCGTAATCCACCAACTAATTATCAAATCTTAAAGTTATTATAACTGTTAATTACGCTTAAACTTTTGGTATTTACCTGTCAAATCCTATAGTTTATTTAACTACTATTAACATGCGATTAGGTTAAAGAAGCAATTCTAAAACTAATCTCCTTCCATATATAATGTCTTAAATCACATTTTTTATCTTCCACCTTACATATTTGCAGCATTTAGTTCCATATATATATATATATATATATATATATATGTATGTATATCCTAAATCATTTTCTTATCAGCAGAAAGGTATGAACCAACAAGAAAATGTCACCTGGTTGCTCCAAAAAGTGCTGGTAGTGAGTTGTGCGGAGGAATACAAGATTTAAAGATAGCTTGTCAAGTTTAGACCTGCACCCAAAAGTAGCAGAGAAATATTGTCAACTGGATTTCTGTGTGAAAAGGAAACAAATGCATTAATTATTTTGGGTCAATGCAGATATATGTGTGTGTGTGTGTGTGTGTGTGTGTGTGTGTGTGTGTGTGTGTGTGTGTGTGTGTGTGTGTCTATATACATATGGATATATACATAAATATGTATATATATATGTGCACCGACCTTGCTTATTAGAAATAAAAGCTGAAATTGATAAACTATTTCTACCACAGAAAATCGAATCATATCAAAAGTCCTTCTATCAATTATGTTTAAATTTTTTCTATTTTTTAGTCATTAAACAAAGAAATATTAAATATTTAAAATTCATTACTTAAATAGATTTCATATATTTAAATTCCTAGGCCATTTTATATATTTTTTCACCAAGATTAACAAAAATTGGAGAGAGAGAACAGATAATTTCCTTCAACCACAACCATACATTGGTAGCTAAAGAATTTTCCCTATAATAGTGTGCTAGGTTTGGCGAAAAAGTTAAAAATTCAATTTGTTTGACGTATTTTTTTTTTTGTTTTTTTATTATTTTGTTTATTTTTTGTTTTGTTTTATTTCGTTTTCTTGTTTTTTTGTTGTCTTAATTATTTTTTATGACTAAGCTTTTATTATTTTTTGAAAGGTCAAAGAGAATAAGAATTACTTCTCTCTTAACAGATAAAACCAATGTCAAAATTGATTGAAGCGTCTCAATTTGTTAAAGATGAATTTAATATTACTTTCCTTGTATTTTCAACTATCTTTTTCATCATTCTTGTTTTTAGTTTTTTTTTTTCTCTTTTCTACATCAATTTTTTTTTTGTTGCTTGCTTTCTTTACTCTTTATTTTAAATGATTAAGCTTTTATTATTATTTTTTTGGGTGAAAAGACAAAGAAAATTAAAACTCCTTTTCTTTTAATAAAGCGAAATTGGTTGATGTGTTTTGATTTGTTAAAGTAGAATTTTATTTCACTTTTCTTGTATTTTTTATTATTATCACTTTTTATTTTTATATTTTTTTGTCTTTCATTTTTCCTCTTTTTTCTGTTTTCCCTTTCTTTTAAATTTATTGTTTTGTTTTTGTTGATTTTCCCCTTACGACTACAAATTGTCATTTTCTTTTTTTTAGTAACCTGAAAAAGTGTTTTATGAGTTTTAATTTTGCAAAAGGAAATAAAAATAGAATTTAATTCTACTTTTCTTGTTTTTTTTATTATTATCACTTTTTTTTTTATTTTTTTGTCTTTCATTTTTTCATTTTTCTGTTTTTCCTTTTTTTTAAATTTATTATTTTGTTTTTGTTGATTTTCCCCTTATGACTGTAAATTGTCATTTTCTTTTTTTTAGTAACCTGAAAAGTGTTTTATGAGTTTTAATTTTGCAAAAGGAAAAAAAAAGTAGAATTTAATTTTACTTTTCTTGCACTTTTAATTATTATTACTTTTTTTTTTGTCTTTCATTTTTTTTTCTTTTTCCTGTTTTCCCCTTTTTTTAAATTTATTGTTTTGTTTTTGTTGCTTTTCCCCTTGTGACTGTAAATTGTCACTTTTTTTTTTTTTCCAAATGACCTGAAAAGTGTTTTGTGAGTTTTAATTTTGCAAAAGGAAGAAAAAGCAGAATTTAATTTTACTTTTCTTGTATTTTTAATTATTATCACTTTTTATTTTATTTTTATTTTTTTGTCTTTCATTTTGTCTTTTTTCTGTTTTCCCTTTTTTTTAAATTTATTGTTTTGTTTTTGTTGATTTTCCCCTTACGACTGGAAATTGTCATTTTCTTTTTTTTAATAACCTGGAAAGTGTTTTATGAGTTTTAATTTTGCAAAAGGCAAAAAAGGCATAATTTAATTTTACTTTTCTTGCATTTTTAATTATTATCACTTTTTTAATTTTTTGTTGTCTTTCATTTTTCCTCTTTTTTGTTTTCCCCTTTTTTTAAATTTATTATTTTGTTTTTGTTGATTTTCCCCTTGCGAATGTAAATTGTCATTTTTTTTCTTTTTTCCAAATAACCTGAAAAGTGTTCTGTTAGTTTTAATTTTGCAAAAGGAAGAAAAAGCAGAATTTAATTTTATTTTTCTTGTATTTTTAATTATTATCACTTTTTATTTTTTTTTATTTTTTTGTCTTTCATTTTTTCTCTTTTTTCTATTTTCCCTTTTTTTAAAATTTATTGTTTTGTTTTTGTTGATTTTCCCCTTACGACTGGAAATTGTCATTTTCTTTTTTTTAATAACCTGGAAAGTGTTTTATGAGTTTTAATTTTGCAAAAGAAAAAAAAAGGCAGAATTTAATTTTACTTTTCTTGCATTTTTAATTATTATCACTTTTTTAATTTTCTGTTATCTTTCATTTTTCCTCTTTTTTTTGTTTTCCCTTTTTTTAAATTTCTTTTTCCAAATGACCTGAAAAGTGTTTTGTGAGTTTTAATTTTGCAAAAGGAAGAAAAAGCAGAATTTAATTTTACTTTTCTTGTATTTTTAATTATTCTCACTTTTTATTTTTTTTTATTTTTTTGTCTTTCGTTTTTTCTCTTTTTTGTTTTCTCTTTTTTTTTTAAATTTATTGTTTTGTTTTTGTTGATTTTCCCCTTACGACTGGAAATTGTTCTTTTCTTTTTTTTTAATAACCTAGAAAGTGTTTTATGAGTTTTAATTTTGCAAAAGGAAAAAAAGGCAGAATTTAATTTTACTTTTCTTTCATTTTTAATTATTATCACTTTTTTAATTTTTTGTTGTCTTTCATTTTTCCTCTTTTTTCTATTTTCCCCTTTTTTAAAATTTATTATTTGTTTTTGTTGATTTTCCCCTTGCGAATGTAAATTGTCATTTTTTTCTTTTTTCCAAACAACCTGAAAAGTGTTCTGTTAGTTTTAATTTTGCAAAAGGAAAAAACAAAAACTCAATTAATCCTACTCCTTGACTTTTTTCTCCCTTTTTGCTGATTGTCACTTTTCTTTGATTTTCTTTTTCTTATCTCTTTTTTTCCTTTTTTTCCTTTTTTAAAAAAATACATTTTCACCATTGCCTTACTTTTTGAATTTAAGTTTATTCTCATAATATTTTTGTTATTTTGCTTCCTATACCATTTCACTTGCCAAGCAGCACACTTTAATTTCTATTTTTTGGCCAAAAGAAGATTTGTGAAAAATTTAAGTTTAAGAAAAAAATCATTTCTTTTGATTTGTCTCTTCTGGGAAAGCACCTCTTTTACTTTGTCTCTATTTTTTTTTCTCGTGGTTCTTTTTAAAAAAAGTAATTCAATTGATTTGATTTTTTTTTTCATTTGTATACCTTATTAACATTTAAATTTTATCTAATAATGTATAAAATGGCTTCCCAGTATGAGATTAGGTTGGCCACTATCAATATGTTTGGAAATGCGATAATTCCTCCAAAAATCTAGTTTGACATACACCTGCCAATCCTGAGAGCTATAGGCAAAATTTGGAACCACCCTCACATTTCGAAGTAGAATTTTATGTCAAGCAAGCATTAGTTGTATTCATGTGTTAATCTAAGGTTGAATCAGAACACGGAACCAGATCCCCTGCTGTTGTGCTGTGATGCTGTTGAGGGAATTTAGCTTAAAATGAAATACGATGAATAAATTTAACTTAAAATAAAAAGAAAGAAAAATCAAAACACACTTTGTATCTTCTCAACAGCACAACAGCATATAAGCTTCAACTGCAGAGGATCCAAATTCATCAGAACACACCAAACGTCCTGATTAGGGGACAACAACGACTCACGGCCAGAACAAACTTATAAACCGGGATGGAGTAAAAAATCTACACAAAACTACCCATGCAATAGCCAGCAGAGGCACATCAACTACTCAGAATGAATCAACACTAAAACAATCTCAACCTAAGTCTGGAATTAACAGAATCTGCATTAAGATACTATCATTGACAGGAAATTAAGAACAAGATCAAACCATGTAATCAATCATCCAACCTCAGTGATTTTCGGTGATAGAAGTTCAACGCACAATCACTCATTATCCAAAGAAGGGTTGGGTTACACGGTTAACGCAGCATACGCACAGAGAAACAAAAAGCAAGTAAACGCAGTTAATCGACTGATTTCAAGATGCAGCCTCCCCAACAGCCAGCACACAACTTTTTGGCAAAAATTAACGGGGTACCTCTGTCAGCTTCCGAACCTTGGACTCGTTTCCTTGTGCCTCAAATCTCCAATTCCTCTGCCTTGATTCGTCACAGCGCTTCTCCTCCTTCTTCAACTCGGAATCTCTTCTCTCCTTCTGCTCCTTCGAACCTCAGGCGTCCCAAATCTCGAAAAGCCTCCTTCGATCTTGTTTCGGTCCTCTCGTTCTCCCTCGGTTTTTCTCCTCTTCCTTTTCTTCCTCCGACGATCCTACTCCTCCCCTTTGTCTCTCAGTTTTTTGGTCCCTCTCGTTCCCCTCGATTTTTCTCCTCTTCCCTTTTCGTCCTCCAGAAAATCCCCTTCCAAATCTGAAAGAACCCCTTTTTATCCCCAGACTCCTTCTGCCTCAATCTCCCAGTGATCCTCTCTGTCGGTTGATTTGTTTTTTTCGGTTCCCCCTCTCTGATTCTCCCTCTGATGCCTCCTCGATTTTTCAGATCTCTCTCCCTAGTTCCAATCCGAAAATCCTTTTTCGTCGTTTCCCCCCAATCGTTTGCTCTCGCTCTGATGCCTTCCTCCTTTTTCTCGGTCTCTCCCTCCCCTTTTGGTCTCTCACTCCCTCGATCCCAAAACCATCTCCCCAGAACCCCAGAGACGCGTCCCTTTCATCGCCGGAGCTCTATGCCTACTGCTACTTGCTTTTTGTCGTTTTTGCTGTCCTTGTGTCTGGGGTCAGGGCTATGTGGAGTCGTGTGTCAGTGAGAGGCTGCTAGAGGGATCCCAGGGCCGAAGGTAGGGTTTTGAGAGAATGGATCCGGATTACTGACTTGGATCGGGTTACTGACTTGCTTTTATTATTAATGGGCTTAACAAAGACAAAGAGGTGGTGTTAATGGGCTTAAGAAAAAGGTTGTCCTAATGGGCCAAGCAAATTGGACTAAAGTTACTAATTTGGTTTACTCTTTTTTTTTTTATATAAAATTGAGTTTGAATATTTTTTTTTGGGATATAAGATTAATGAGTTGGGTTGACAAACAAAGTAAGTGGGCTTTCACTTTTAAGTCATTTTTTGTTTTCTTTTTTTTTATTTTCCAATTTTTTGATGATTTTTTTCCAATTTTTGCTAATTGGATATTGTTATTATTTTTGAAATATTTTATTTTTACTTCATTTTTTTATTTTATTCTCTTTTTTATCACAAAATAAGGTGTTCACAGTTGCCCCTCGTTACTTGTTTCTTGGGCAAGAAAATGTAAAAAACATAATTTTTAATATTTTTGCATAAAGAACAAGTAAAGATAAGAACACGTATTTGGTTATTTTTTGTTACTTTTTTTATTTTTAGTTTGTTGGAGTTGATGGGCCTGTGGTGTATTTTTTTTAAAAATTGTTTTTGGGTTGACAGTTTTTTTTTCTTGCTTAAGTTTGGTTTCATTTTTCATAATTCCTTTTTTTAATTTGGTTATTTTTCTTTCTTTCTTTCTCTAGTTTTTTTTTCTTTTTTCTGGGTTTTCATCTTCTTTTATTTATTTTCTTTTATTTTTGCTTCTTCTTTGGTTTTTCATTTGATTTTTTATTTTTTCCTAGATTTCTCATTCGATTTTTTATTTGTTTTATAATGGTTTTTCTTTTTCTTTTTTTTATTAAATATCCAGACAAAATACAGTATTCACATAAAAGTTTCATTATATTTATTGCTCTGACTCAAGATTGGACGTATAGCTGTAGCTATGCAATGATTTCAAAATTCTTTTCTTGCAACCCCTAGTTGGTGTGTTTGGGATTTTGATGGAAAGTTAGCCAGGGATACAAAAAATAAACCAAACCTAGATGAGATGGGAATATGGGAATACCCTTGTGAACAGTCTTCCTTCACTTTAAATTTCACTGCAAAGAAAATGAATGTTATGGAAGGCCTTGCTGTTAATTCTTGCAACAACGTGGACTCTGGATCTAAAAATGACAGCCTTGAATGCTTTAGTCTATTTCCAAATTATGTCACTTGACTCTAAAATTAAATATAGCCTTTGAATTGTTCTAGCCGTTCAAAAGTTATGTTAACGAGAGTGGTGCTCATTGGTTAAAAACAATTAAACTATGCATTAGGTAGAAAGTGAAAAGAAATAAAAAATTTATTAAATAATCTCATTTAGTACATATTTATTTTCATTCTACTAACATGTGAATAAAAAATAATTATCATATTTAATTGATGTGAAGTTTTTTTTTTGTAATTATCTTTTTTTCTTCGAATACTATTTTTAAGTAGAGATGTAAAGATCATTATTTATTATAATTATTATTATTTTCATCTGTGTATTATTTTTTTATAACTCAATATACAAATGAAATGACATTTTTATTTTAAATTATTTTAATTGTAGTTATCCCAATAATTTTTCCTTTTATTGAAAATTACCCATAATTTTCTTTTATCAAAATAGTATATTATTTACCATTATGTGGTATAATTTTCTTTTCTTTTTTATTTCTTTTTTGAGGGTGGAAACAAATTTTTGGTTAACCTTTATTGAACTTTCAATGTGCCTTTAGTGAAAAGACAAAACAAGATTTATAATCTAAAGTGTGCTTTCACTAGGGGCTTTCAATCAATATATATTGCCTCATTAACTTTGTCCAGAAATTATATGCTCTTCTCATATACTAACATTGCCCTACCCTTCTGTTTTGTTGATTGATTTTAGACATAGTTATTATACTCAAATTTACAACAGAGTCTTCATACGTTTTTACATATAAAAAAAATCTACCATCAAATTGATAAGTTATATCAATCATTGAAAATGCAATCAATGATTAACTAATCTTTTCATTATGTAGGTGAATTATTAAAAAAACAGTTTAAAATTGAAAAAGAATATATAAATTGATATAAATGAAGTGATAGGATTTGTAATTCATCACACGTTACACTTAACATGATATATGAATTAATTGAATTCTGCTTGATTTGTTCACATAAGTCAAATATTAGTTATACAAAGTTGTTTTAATCATATAAATAGTAGCATTCTACTTGATTTGCTTACATCTAAAATTCTAAATGAAGGAAGAGCGTAATTCTTGACTTCAACGATTTATATTTAGTTTTATCTTCAAATATTTTTAATTTCATTGTTTATATTATATATCATTTAAAAAGTAATTTTGTTATTACTTATTACATTTTAATTGATTTAAGTTTCTTATTAGCTTGAAATAAGATTATTAATTATTTAATAGTAATATTTATTATTCAATTTGTTAACAAAGTGTTAATGATTTTTTTTGTTTAATGATTTTTATCAAAGCATTAATGTTATACTTGTATTTAACTAGATAGAGAATAATTAAAAACAAGGTCCTAGATTTATATTATTGAAATCGTTTATCCATTTTATTGCATCAATTAGACAAAATAGATTTACTAATAATTATTAATATTTCATTTAATATAACAAGTAAATTCATCAAAAATATAATATAACAAATAAATATTAGCAAATTTTAAATATTTTATTGTTATTCAAGTTAAAAAGTTTAAGACATCATTTTTTAATTGAAAAAAGAAAATTACCCATGATTAAAATTTAAGAATTTTTCATATTTAACTTATAGTATTCTTAAACTATATTAAAATTTCACTATCATAAAAAATATAAAAAACAAAGGGTTTATATATAATAAATTAGGAAAAATTAATATTGGAATGAAATAAATTTAACCAAATTGAAAATATGTATTATAATAATATATCATATATATATTTATCATTATTATTTCTTATATTATATATGTACGATATATAATTTTGTATTATATTATTTTTTGTTGAACTATATACATATATTAAACAATGCATAATATACTTAAAACTAACTTATTAACCAATGAACTAAAGTGTCAATAACTTCCTTTAAGCATTTTCCTTCGAGTCACAATGATGCCCCAATTTATGATTGGGGTTAAAAAAATTGGTGATTTCAATACTGAAGAGTTTAGTACTATTTTGATATCTCAACTTAATAAACTGACACATTAAGACTCAATAATAATTTGAATATTACTTTTAGTTATAATTTTTTTAAAATCTATTAGTAAGTAATATTAATTTTTGTTACTAAAAATAATTTTAATTGTTACCTTTTATTGTAATAAAATTTATAAAATTTAAAATTCTAAGTATAATTTTTCTAGAATAAAATAAATATTTGGTAACCAATATGAAAGTAAGTGAGAGAGATAAATGTTAATTGAGCTTTTCATAATAATGATAATAATAAAATGATTTAAGAGAGAGAAAAGGAGAGAGCAATAGAAGCAGGTTTAAAACAATATACCTAAGGCCATTTGCTATTATACAAGCTGACATTCACTTTTTTCTTTTCTTGGTAATTCATTATTGCTTGGCAGCTACATAATTAGATAGGTGACAGAAATATCACATTAGAGGTGCAATTGATAATCCTCTCAATGCATCTTTTAGGTCTCTTTGATTGAATTTCAATAGTGTAATTATCAAATTACACAAGTTTTTTTAATTTATTAAAATTAAATAAATTTTATATTTATTTTTAAAATATATACAAGTCTCACTTGAAATGAAGAAATTTATTTTATATTTTAATCTAGTTTTAAATTTTTTCATCAAAATGCTCTTTATTGAAAATTTTTTAGCTAAAAAATATATTTAAATTAATACAGAATATTTTAGTGAAAAAATTTTAAATTAATATACAGCATAGATAATATTTTGTTTTAAGAGACTTTATATATATATATATATATACATATATATGAAAAATAAAAAGAAAGTTAGTATAGTTCTAACATGTCTAAAAAAAAGTGGATGTAATTACTCAATTTCCCAATGATACACACTTGAGAAAAAATAATAATTGTCACCATTCTTCTAATATGTTTTCTAGACCATCAACTAAATTGAAGGCCACTTAAATTCTTGTTTATTAAAACACCTCATGATCTTTGATGGAATTGCACAAGGTACAAGCACTCGAAACAAAATAATGGACTCTACTTGTATGAAACATGTAAAATAAGATACTTTTCAATCAAAAAGGCAGTGATACAAAAATATGAAAATATATATGAAGCTCATTTCTTTTACTTACACTTATTTCGTCTTTTCTCTTTATCTTTGCTTTGACTGTTTAATTAATTTATAATTGCATAGGATCTAAAGAGAATTCTATCTTCAATATTGCTTTCTTGTTAAACCCATTACCATATAGTGCCATGTTTTAAGGTGAATTTGTCATAATTATTAAGTGCCACCCTGTTATTCAATTATATCATAAATGCATATCAAAATGATACTCCTGTGGCTAGTTATTTATATGGTATAGTTCTTTGTTATAGTATCTTGTAGTGACAGCTAATTAGTATTGAATTGTTACATTATTTTTATTTTATGTTACGTCGCATTATCCATATTTATTAATATGCTTAATGTGAGGATAATCAATATCTTGAAGATGATATTTTACAATAAAAATTAGATAGTTAAATTTATATAAGGGATCAAATTCAAAAAAATGATGGTCTTATATTTTTCAGATCACTATATTCTTTCGTTAACATACAATTATTTATTAAATATATGATAGTATTTTATTAAATAATTATCTAAAAATATTTTAAAACCTTAATTTATTTATTAATTAACAATTCTTAAAAGAATTAATTAGATTTTAGGGCAAATAATGACTTTTATCATATTAATAAATCTACTAAAACAAGTAAAATATTATTACATTTTTGGTATTGTATTATAATAAAAAAACATAGTGTTTACAAGAATATAATATTGTTACTCAATTAAAAAATGATATATTTTGTGGGGCAAGAAAAATAATTATAACAATTTGTAATCATTAATAATTCCTTATGATGCTTTTTTGTCATAATCTTAATCAATTTTCTTAAAATCAATTTTGGAGTGCATTTCTTCTCCTTCGATTTGTATTAATTACCTACAATAATTTTTCTTTTTCCTTCCTATAATCTTGCACTTTTATTGCAATTTTTTAGTGTCAAATTTGACCTAAGGATTTTTAGCCATTTTTCCCGTATATAAATATTATTTTATTTGGTAGAAGTTCTATATTATTTATTCCTTTCAAAAGTAATTCTTCCCATCATTCATTGTTTATTGCCACTAAATGTTAGCACAAAATTTTTTAAATAAAATTATTTTAAAATATTATTTCAAAACTTTTAGTAGTAATTTGTTGTCACAAAAAGATGCATTAAGTGGCAACACAACTATGTCACCATTAAAAGCTTTTATGTAAAAAATTTTAACCTTATAAAATCAAATCAGAAATTGTTAATTGAAGCAAATCTTTTAACGGTGACATAAAGGTAGCCACTAAAAATTTTTGTGCAAAAAATTCATCCCTACAACTTTTTTTATTCAAAATTTTCTATACAAAGACTTTTAGTGGCGACATATACAAGTTGTCACTAAAACCTTTTTTAGTGGCGACATATAAAGGTTGCCACTAAAACCCTTTTTAGTGGCGACATACAAAGGTTGCCACTAAAACCCTTTTTAGTGGCGACATATAAAGGTTGTCACTAAAACACCTTTTAGTGGCGACATATACAGGTTGCCACTAAAACCCCTTTTAGTGGCGATAACCATGATTGTCACTAAAGGTTTTATAACAAAATTTAGTGACGTCAGAAGTCGCCACTAAAGGTTACTTTTTAGTGGCGATAAATCTTGTCGCCACTAAAGACTTTTAGTGGCGATAAAACATTGTCACTAAAAATTTATTTATTTTTTTTCTTATTAGTAATTTTTTTTCTTATGAAAACTTTTAGTTGCAAGTTCAGGGTCGCCACTAAAGTTATTATTTAGTGGCGACTTCTATTTGTCACCGCTATAACTATTTTGTGACAATTTTTTATTGCCACTAAAGAGTATTAGTGGCGACGTTTGTTGTCGCCACTAAAAAGAATGGCAAGATAAATAATAGTAATATAGTGACAACTTTTAGTGGCAACGTTTTATAGTCGCCACTAAAAGTTTTCTTTAGTGTTAACTTTTTATTGGTCGCCACTAAAAGTCGCCATTAAAAATCTATTTTTTTGTAGTGAGTCTAAGTACAACAAGTAAGACTAAATATAAATACAATATTGTCACGTTCAAGAATCAACAATACTAAAGTTATTTAGGTATGCATCTGTAGAACAATCAAAAGAAGCCATCTTTAGCACTAGGATTGTTGACAACCGTTAATTGCTTGGTCTTTATATTTAGAAAGAATAATTTGTCTATCATCCTCTCATTGCCAGAATGTCAAGACCAAAACTACTTCCAAATTATACAAATATCTCATTAGATGTAAACTACATCCAATGAAACTTGTATGTTTTTAGATGGACACATGCGATGCAGAGGATACTAGAGCAAAATAAGTATTAATACAAGTCTTATTTGTCAATTTTCAAACAATTATATTATGGGTCATCTATCATAACAATAAATGGACCAAAAAGAGAGAAAGAATTATTGTGTTGCATTAATTAAATTGTATAGAAGGTTACAAATATATATATAGTGCTTTACAAGTAAACTAATTACATTTTGGACTAACTAACTTGGTTACTAAACTAACAATAAATAAAATTCCTAACTAATCATAAGAAAACATGGTTTCTTCCCTTGTTACCCCCCGCAAGCTGGTGCATGTATATCATGCATGCCCAACTTGAGCAACATGTGTGAAAAAGGAATAGATGTAAGGGGCTTAGTATATATGTCAGCCAACTATTCAGAGGATCGTATGGGTAAGAAATGGATGAGCCTAGCTTGCAACTTATCACACATAATATGGCATTCAATTTCTATATGTTTTGTGCATTCCTGGAAGGTAGGGTTGGTGGCAATTTGTAGAGCAAATTGACTGTCACAAAATAGAAGAGCTAGCTTGGAATGAGGTAAATGAAGGTCATGTAACAAGTAGAGAAGCCACTGAAGCTCGCGAGTAGTAGAGGCTAGAGCACGGTACTTAGCTTCAAAGGATGAGCAAGAGACTGTAGTTTGCTTCTTGGACTTCCATGAAATAAGAGCATGATCAAGATAAATGCCAAAACCAGTAATAGAACATCTAGAGTCAATGCAGCCAGCCCAATCAGAATCACTAAAGCCTTTAAGTTGCAAATCAGATTTTGAAGGAAAGAAAAGGCCTTTAGCTAGAGAAGCTTTGATGTATCTAAGAACCCGATGTGTTCCTTTAAGATGTTCAATGGTTGGATGAGACATGAATTGGCTAAGTTGTTAAACAGAGAAGGCAATGTCTAGTCTAGTAGTGGTTAAGTATAGTAAACGACCAATAAGATGATGGTAAGATGCGGGATCATCTAGGGGAGAGCCATTGTCGTTGCTTAATTCACTATGTCAATCCATTAGAGTTTTTGCTGATTTTGCACCAAGGAAACCTGCGTTAGAAAGAAGATCTAAAGCAAATTTATGTTGGCATAAAGAAATACCAGAATTGTTATGGGCCATTTCAAGACCAAGAAAATACTTGAGCTGACCCAAATCTTTAATCTTAAATGCATCATCAAGGAGCTTTTTAATCCGAGTGATTTTAGTAGCATCTGTTCCAACTAAAATAATGTCATCAATGTATATAAGCAAGGCAGTGAAAGACTGATCAGATTTTCTAACAAAAAGTGAATAATCAGATTTAGATTGAGTATATCCAAAAGAAATAAAAGCTTGAGGGAGTTTAGTGAACTACTGTTGACTAGCCTGTTTGAGTCTATAAAGGGACTTCTGTAATTTACATACCAATGAAGGATCAGAACAAGGATAACCATGGGGAGGAAGCATGTAAACATCCTCATCCAAATCACCATGTAAGAATGCATTGTTTACATCAAGTTGCTATAAAATCTAACCATTAGCTACAGCTGCAGCAAGTAGTAATCGAACAGTTGTCATTTTGGCTACTGGACAGAAAGTGTCCAAGTAGTCGAGGCCTTCAGTCTGTGTGTATTCTTTAGCAACAAGATGAGCTTTATGCCTTTCAAGAGAGCCATTAGCTTTGTACTTTATCCGATAAACCACCTGCAGCCAATAGGCTACTTATCAAGTGGTAAAGGTGTCAAAATCCATTTTTATTCACTTCCAAAGCACTAATCTCAACCTGTATAGCTTTCACCTAAACATCATGTTTTGTAGCTTGGTTATAAGTATGAGGTTCAACATTAGCAAATATAGAAAAGAAATTTTTTTTATGGAAAGGAGATAAAGATGAATAAGATAAAACAAAAGACAAAGGATAATGAGAGGACTTACAAGAAGAAGGAGATGGAGTTGAGGTATTGAGGAATGATAATCACGCAAGTAACCTAGAGGTCCATGTTGTTATAATATCTTGTGAAGAAGAAGAAGATGGGGAAGTAGGTGACATAGAGATGTTTTGGGAATGAGGAAGTAGGTGAGTTGGAGAAAAAAGGTCAATGTTAGGTAAAGGATGAATGTTAGCTCGCAAAGAAAAACTAGTGACAAGTGGAGGAGTAGAAGATGAGGAAAGAGGAAATATTGTCTCATAAAAGATGACAGAATATGAATATGTTTTTATAATGTAAATTGAAAATGATATAACCTTTAGTAAAGGATAGATCTTAAAAAAAAACATTTGGATGCTTGAGAATCAAATTTGCTACGATTGGTAGAACAAGTAGATGCATAACAGAGAGAGCCAAAAACTTTGAGATTTGAAAAATTAGGTGATGAGCTATAAAGAAGTTGATATGTAAAATGATTGTCAATGATAGGAGAGGGGAGACGGTTTATGAGATAAGTGGCATGAGAGAGAGCAAAGGACCAATAAGGTTTAGGTAAGTTGGATTGAAACATTAAGGCTTTAACAACATTTAGTAAGTGTTGATGTTTACGTTCAACGACACCATTTTGTTGTGGTGTTTCAATACAAGAGGTTTGATGGATTATACCTTTGGAAGAAAAATAAGAAGGCATAGAAAATTCAACACCATTGTCAATTCTTAGAATTTGAAGCTTAGTATTAAATTATGTTTCAATATAGGAAATAACATTGAGTAAATGCTATCGAGTTTTAAACTTATTTTGCATTAAGTATGTCCAAGTAAAATGAGTAAAGTCATCAACTAAGGTAAGAAAATATTTATGGCCAGAAATGAAAGGAACATTGAACGGGCCCCAAACATTTGCATGAACAAGATGAAAAACTTTATTTGATTTTGTGGTGCTTACAGGAAATGGAAGACCTTTTTGTTTAGTGAAGTGACATGTATCACAGGATGTGGGGTTATTACAAGATATAAAAGGAAATTGGTTGTGTGATGTCGACAATGTGGATTGGGAAAGGTGGCCTAACCTAAGATGCCATATAATATGTTTTTATAATGTAAATTGAGAAGGATATAACCTTTTGTAAAGGATAGATACTAAAAAACAACATTTGGATGCATGAGAATCAAATTTGCTACAATTGGTAGAAGAAGTAGATGCATAACAGAGAGAGCCAAAAACTTTGAGATTTGAAAAATCAGGTGATGAGCTATAGAGAAGTTGATATGTAAAATGATTGTCAATGATAGGAGAGGGGAGATGATTTATGAGATAAGTGGCATGAGAGAGAGCAAAGGACCAATAAGGTTTAGGTAAGTTGGATTGAAACATTAAGGCTCTAACAACATTTAGTAAGTGTTGATGTTTACGTTCAACGACACCATTTTGTTGTGGTGTTTCAATACAAGAGGTTTGATGGATTATACCTTTGGAAGAAAAATAAGAAGGCATAGAAAATTCAACACCATTGTCAATTCTTAGAATTTGAAGCTTAGTATTGAATTATGTTTCAATATAGGAAATAACATTGAGTAAATGCTGTCGAGTTTTAAACTTATTTTGCATTAAGTATGTCCAAGTAAAATGAGTAAAGTCATCAACTAAGGTAAAAAAATATTTATGGCCAGAAATAGAAGGAACATTGAACGGGCCCAAACATCTGCATGAACAAGATGAAAAACTTTATTTGATTTTGTGGTGCTTACAGGAAATGGAAGACCTTTTTGTTTAGTGAAGTGACATGTATCACAGGATGTAGGGTTATTACAAGATATAAAAGGAAATTGGTTGTGTGATGTGGACAATGTGGATTGGGAAAGGTGGCCTAACCTAAGATGCCACAAATTACAAGAATCAGAAAGAGTATGAGTGTTATGTAAGTGAGTTGTAACAGAAGCAACAGTAGATGATGCAGATAGAGCTTGCTTGAAGATATAAAGGCCTTTGAATACCTCAACTGAACCAATCATCCTCCATGGGAGTAGGTCCTAAATGAAATAGCAAAAATGATAGAAAATGACACAAAGATCAGTAGAAGCAATTAATGTGGATACAGATAAAAGGTTAAACTTGAATTTTGGTATAAAGAAAACATTATGAAGGATTAAGTCAGAAGACAAAGATACAGTTCCAGAAAATGGTGGTGACAACATATGAACCATTAGGGAGATTTATTCTAATAGGATGAATGTTAGTGTAGTGGGAAAACAGAGTCAGTATACAACAAATGTGATTTGTAGCTCCAATATCAATTATCCAACTAGCAAACTAACCTGAGACAGGGTTAGAAGGAACAGAAGTATTGGCAGAAACATGATTCAAGGTGTGAGTAGAAACAGAGGGTTCTGATTGTTCCAAGCTAAGTAATTTTTTATATTGCTCAAGTGTGAAGCTATACTATTGAGAAATAGTGGTTGGTGGAGTAGGAAGAATGCCTTGCATGTTCTTGTCAGATACATCAGTGCCATCAAACAAAGCAACATTATTCACTGAGGCAGAGGAAGACTGTTGATTGCGAAACTTAAAGCCTGGCAGATAACCATGCTTCTTATAACAATTGTCAATAGTGTGATTAGGTTTATCACAATATGTGCATATCTTCCTTTGAGCTTTAGAGGTAGGAGGACGTATAGGACCGTTACTAAGAAGAGCAACAGGATCCATACCAGAATGATGTTCTCGTTCTTGTTGCAAGTTAAGATTGAACACTTTGTTTATCAGTGGGAGTGGATCCATCAACATTACTTGTGATTTGACCGTTAAGAAGCGATCATTAAGTCCTTTAAGGAATCGGATGACATAATCTTGATCTTGATAAGTTTTAGCACATGTTCCAATACCACACAAACATGCAGGATTACAGGAACATAATTTTGCTAGTCGGAGATTTGTGAATTCTTCCCAAAGGACCTTTAGTTTGGTAAAATATTCTCCAACTGAGAGATCCCCTTGACAAAGAGTGTGAATCTCTTCCTGCAGTTTTGCAATGCAGAATACGTCGCCTTGAGAAAAGTGATCATGTAAGTCAGTCCAAATCTCACTTGCATGATCAATCCATATAATACTTTGAGCAATCGTCGGTGACAGAGAATGAGTAATTCACACTTGAGCCATAGTGTCACAGCGTTCCCAAGCAAAATAGAGAGGATCTATTGTAGCCGATGGAGGGAGAGTGCCATTTACGAACTTCATCTTGTTATTAGAGAGTAATGCCATACGCATTGCTGGAGCCCACGAATAATAGTTTGGTCCTGTCAGAGGAGGCATCACAAGCACTAGTGCTGGATTTTCATTTGGATGGAGGTAGTAAGGGCTCGAAGGATTTTAAGTCTAATCGGAGTATTGCGATGGTGTCAAGGAAATTGGACGAGTCTTTGAGGTACTGGAGGTTGACATGATGCTGATGGAGAGAGGAATTAGAGGAAGAAAAATGTGTATGAGAGAAAAGAGAAAGAGGATGAGAGAGAAAGAGCAAATTGACTTAGGAAGTGTTTGGTTCAAAGGAGGGGAGGGGAGGGGTTTTAATGATATGTTGTTTGGTTGAGGAGGGGAGGGGAGGGGAGATAAAATTAAATAGACAATTATACCTTTATGATATTAGAATTTTTAATTTTTTTATTTTTATAAAAAAATACTTTTTTTTTTACTTTTTATTATTAAAAATAATTTTTTTATTTTTATTAAAAAAATATTTTTTTTTATTTTTATAAAAAATTATCTTAAACTTCATTAAAAAAATAAAATCTATATTATGTTTTAAGTGAAATCAAAGTGGGAGCAATTTAGTCCAATGAAACAAAAAATTTCTCTCCCCTCCAAAAACCCCCACTTTTGGAGGGGAGGGGAGGGGAGGGGAGGGGGTATTTTGCCTCCCTTCCTCTCCAAGTTTTTTATATCAAACAAGGGGAGGGCCTCCCCTCCCCTCCCCTCCCCTCCCTCCCAAAAACCCTGAACCAAACAATGCCTAGAGAAAAGAAGAGAGAAAGATAGAGAAGTAGAGAAAAGAAGAGAGAAAGATAGAGAAGTAGAGAAAAGAAGAGAGAAAGATAGAGAAGGTGTGAAGGAAAGAGACAAAAAGAAAAGTTGACTTACCCCTTGTTTGGTTTGAGGGGAGGGGAGGGAAGGGAAGGGATTTTAATGAAGGGGAGGGGAGGGGAGGAGAGGGGAGATATATTGTTTGGTTCAGGAGGAGAGGGGAGGGAAAATAATAATATATAAACCATTTTACCCCTTATATATTTTAAAAGTAATGATAATACAATTAATTATTCTTTTATTTTTAAAAATTTAATATTTTCACCACCAAATTAAACAAATATCAAAAATTATTTATAATTATAATTATTTAAAAAAATTTGTAAATAAATAAAACTAATTAAATAATTATTTCAACAAATATATAATTTAATATATTTTATTTCATGAAATTAGAATGTATCTGAGTTAGGAACATTGACATGTTTATTTTTTCCTTAATATGATAATATACCTGTGTTAATTGATAAGTGAAAATTTTTCTTCAATTATACTTATAAAAATTTTATAAAATATAAAATTAATAATCAAGATAAGGACATTTTGGTCTTTTTCTCAACTTTCCTTCCCAATCCCCCCAAATTGGAGGGAGAGGAGAGGAGGGGAGCCCCTCCCCATAACACTAAATAAACACTATTTAATTGAATTGTATAGAAGGTTACAAGTATGTATATATATATAGTGCTTTACAAGTAAACTAATTACATTTCGGACTAACTGACTTGGTTACTGAACTAACAATAAATAAAATTCCTAACTAATCAGAAGAAAAATTCGTTTCTTCCCTTGTTATATCAATATACATAATAAATAAGTCAAGTAGAGTTGATATTGTATTTCATAAAAATTGTTTTGTATTGGGATATCATATTTAACAGTATAAAGTATTTGGTTAGACTAAGTACCAATGTAAAAATAAAAGTTCATTGATTCTATCCTCATCTCAAGAATAAATAGCTTTTCCCATTGTCATGAACCAAATGCTAACCAAGCTAATGCAATTAATTGTTGCCAAATATTTGACATGTATATAAGATGCAAATTATATTCTCAACTTTTTTCACATATAATACAAATTTTGTAGTCATAAGCCCGTGTCAAAGTTTTAAAATATAAAAAAAGTTTCATACACATACATCTATTACTGTAATTTTGAGAGTTCAATTTACGACGACCACTATTATTTTATTGGAGAGTTTAAAACAAAGAAATTAATGCATTAAAGAAAAGAAAACAAAATTATATACATGTATATACTAATAGTCACATTGTTTAGTCTCTGAATGGATTGCATAGCCAACTCTAGAGCGTTAATGACAAAATCATTTTAAACCATTCAAATAAACGGGTAAAAGTTGAAGGATCCTATAATATCGCAGACTCCAATGGATTAAAGGCCTTTATCAACTCTTCCGTCAATCCATTAAATTAATACACTGTAATCAATATATGATATTTACAATTTTTTATTTACAAATAGCTTGCAAAAAGTAACTTGGGTTTCTTCTTAATAGCTTATAAATAAACACTATTTAAGTTTTCTCCATCTTGCATTGTAAACAATTGTTGCACACATCTTAATGTATTCTTTATCTCCTAATAATAAATAAACACTGATTACCATGAAATAGACTAACAGCTAGAAGGCCTGACATATATCAGATAACTGTATGCTCTGACAATTATATGAGCATATAGAGAAAGACAAAAAGGAAATGATAGAAATGTCAGTCGCTCACCAAATGCTTTCACAAAAATATCTTTGTTACAAGGAGAATTATAATAAAAAATTTAAAAATAAAAAAATTTATTTTTAAAAATTTATTATTATTTATTTTAAGATAATTATCACTAAATTTAATAACAAATAATTGAATCTAATAATAACGAGTCTTTAAAAATAATTTTTTTTTATTTCTTAATTCTTAGACATAATTTTTTTTTTAGTATGCGTTGCAACACAAAAGCACAATGCGGGGAGAAGCTAACTTTTATCTCATCATCTTATTTGTTTTTCGGACAATTCTTATTAATATTAAAGAAAGCTAATGCTCTCAATGCTCTGATTTTTTTTTAAAATCTCAATATCCAAATAATCAAGTATCGTTTGAATTATACCAATTGCAATAAATAAAATAAAGAACTTTTTAACTTATTAAGGGAGGCAAGTGTAAAATCTTTAATAGCTATAAACCATGATTTAAACAATATTAACCAAAAAGTGTTCAAGTGTTTATACTAATGAGATGTAAACATAATAAGTCTAACAGAAAAAAGAGAAGACTAAATCAATATACAATATTGAAATATTCAGGCATTAAACAATAGTAAAGCTCTCCATACCTGCGGTAACAAAACAATACCAAAAGAAGCTATACTCGGCTCTTGGACTGTTGACCATTGTCAATTGCTTGGTCCTTATATTCAAAGAGTATGACCCCGGCCATGCACGGGTATCCGTAATATAATAATCACTTTTATAATTTTTATGTAAAATTAAAAAAATCCATCTAATTACTAATTTTGCTTGAGTAAATAATTCTCAATTGTATCAATAGCTATTAATAAAAATATGTATCTATATCTCTAATGATACCTAATAGAAACAATTATTTCAGATTTTGATCTTATAAAATTTATCTGATAAAATTAAATGAAGAATTAAATTAATCGATTGCAATATTATCTCAAACTTAAGTGTAAAGCATTATAAAGGAAATTTATTAGGTTACCATACATTTAAATACCAATAAACTTTAAGCTTGAACTATTAAAATATTTAAACTCTTTAATAACCATGAAATATTAGTCTTCTAATCATGAACCAAAAATACTATAAAGTGCTCAAAACAATATAGCTAAATATTTAAAAATATATATAATTGACTAATTTATATTTAACCTTTGTATAGAATTCAAGTATCTTGATTTCCTTAAAATCACCCACCAAGAAATCATACACCAAAAATGAACTTGCTAGCTTCCACCTCGGTAGATCAAATCTCAAAATTGCCAAAAAATTTAACATGTACAATGCATGGGCATCTTATAAAATAGTTGTGCATAATAACAAATTCATCATTAACATAATGAAAGTAAACATTTTAGCAGTTAAATGCTCAAGGTGTCATTAGAATTTGGTATGTACAATATTTGATCGGAGTCATTCCATCAGAAGTGTTACCAACCTCAAATTCACTAACTGCAGAGACCGAATCCCTGTGAAACACAAACAAATACATTTCATAAATAAAGTGTTAAACACTAATTTACACAATATAAGTGGATGAGAAATAAACATCTCATTCTGAAACATCTTAAGGTGAATCGGAAAAGAGAAAGGAACTTACAATAGAACTTACAGAGAGCACTTGTACGAACCATTTCATACCAAGTTACTTCTCATCCATATCTAGATTATATAAAATTACCCATAAGAAACCCATGCCCTGCATGGGACGTTCAAACAAAATGCTGATTTTTATACATTTTAATAGTCAAATAATATGGAAATTTGAGCAGCAATATTATATTGAATATAATCAATATATAAGACTGACGAAGGTAATATGATATTCCCTCCGGTCTCCAATATAAATCACTTATTGAAAGATTGTTTTGGTTTAAAATATAAGTCACTTTTTTAAATTATTTTGATCATTAAATAACTTTTTCTTTAAATATCTCTAATTAAATAGAGAGTTATTAAAACTAATGCAATTTACTAAGGATGGAGATAAGCTCTTTAATTAAGGACAAATATAAAAAAAAATTATGTTTTGATACAAATTTAATTAGTTAAATTACTTTTAATTAATTGTTTTAATATCTGTGAAGTAAGTATTGGTAACTTATATTAGAAATAAAAGGAATATTGAATATAGAAAGGGTATATGCCTTTCAATTTCATTCAAGTGTGCCGCCAAAATATCTCCACATAAAGAGCCACTACATAAAATTTGATTTATCATAACGAAATTTATCAGCAACAAAGTTAACTAAACTTAACTGTGTAATTAATTTAATAGAAAGGGCTAAAACTTTCTGATGATGTTTCAAAATTATCAAACATGCTCTGTTTTAATATAAGACATCAATTTCTTTTACCAATATTCAATAAATCGTCAACTTAAATAGATTAAAATTTAGGAATAAAAAGGCACAATTTTTAAATTTAGGTGTTCACCCGTGCAATGCATAGATATTTACTTACCCAACAGAAAAAAGTTATGCATTTTGAACAGTTATTGCAACGGAATTAGTTGTATCCTTTATGAAAAACTATATATTTTTATATTTTAATAATTACTTATTAAACTAATTATTAATTTTAACGTCAATATCTAATAGGATTGGATCCAAAACGATATTTTTATATTATCATCTTGATCTTATTCTACGTAAAGGTTCTTTTATCTTTGCCTTTCCTCGATTGAATTCAAAATGAAATTTTATTGCCCATCCCTTGTTTTTTGTTGATTGACAATTTAAAGAGCAATATTGGAACGTGATTAGCATTTTATGTTTTTTACTTCAATATTGAATTAAGATTCTTTTTGCACATTCTAGTTGGAGAGCTTTAGTTGAAATTATTATTATTATTATTATTATTATTATTATTATTATTATTATTATTATTATTATTATTAAGATATTGTTAAATCATATCAAGAATAGTTGTAACTTTGAATTCAAGATTTGAAAAAAAATTTAATGAGAAAAAAATAATGCAAGCGGATAAAACATTTTACTTTCAAAAGTAAAAGTTTCGACAACTAAAACATGATTATTAATTCTCAATACAATTAATTAATTCTTGACAACAAAAAGTAAGTAGAAATTTAACAAAAGATAACCTTTTACCCTTATAGACAACATCTCTCCCACATAATTTGCTAATCATACATAATTTTTTGCCTAATAAAATTGTCTTCCTTCCACTCCAATTTTGGAGGGAAAAATCATTTTTTTCAAAGCCTATTTTATTGCATTTATCACCATAAATTTTCATCAAGGCATAGTATAAGAAAAGAAAACCAAGACCTTATGAGACAATAATGATTTCGAACTTGCCACAAAAATGAATGCATGATGAGAGGTCATATAAAGGGACGGGAACATTTGAAGAAGAGATGATAATAGCGAATGCTCCAAAAATATTTGAAAAATATTTTCTTAGTCTAAAAAGAATAGACCATAATATTATTAAGCTAAGATGTTATCAACAATATCAATATGAAGAGAACGATACTCTGGAGGTTGATATTGCAAGGAATTTAACACAGCATAGAGATTGGCAAAGCAAAAACAATAGTTTCTGTATTTAAAAAGCTTTAGAATCGATGTATCATTTAGAATCAGCTGTAACATAAAGATTAAATAAAAAATTGACGTTAAAATGAAATGGCTTCAATAGATGCACACGAAAAAGTACAGTTGTTTAATTTTCTATAATAATATCGCACAACATTTAAGAAGATATTGTTCAATTCAGATTTAAGGAGATATTGTTACTTATTAGTGTTGAGAGTTGCAACAAACAGGAAAAGAAGCTGCATAATAAATCAGATAACAGAGATTAAAAAAAGACTAATTTTATGATTGTATACTTCCAAAACGTCAATATTTAATGCGGACTTAAAATTTCACATTGTTCAAAAAATATGGATATATAAGAATTTGAAAGTAAATACTAATCTATACTGAATAAATATATAATGGAATTTTCGGAATACTGACTATATATATACTTAATAAATGTCCTTGAAGATAATATCGAAATTATTGAGAAGCCTTTATCTTTGAAACAACAATAACTTTTGAAAAATAATTTAATTAAATAAATTATTAATTCAAATTCTTGAGGGAAATTTTTAAGGGCATGTACATTTTTTTAATTTCATATTTATCAAGAAAAATAATTTTGAATCATAAATATCTTTATCCTTCTCAAAAAAAATATTTAATTAAAGATTTTTTTTAATAGTATATTTAGAATTCACGATCAATTTGAACTTTAATTAATGATATTGAAGGTTAATCTCTACTTTAAATATATTAAAAAAATTTTCATATTTTATTATATATTATTTTTTATTTTATAATTTAAAGTAAATTATATTGATCTCTCTAACCTTTATTTTTAAAATGTACATTTTAGTCTAATTTTAAATTTTGACTAAAATGCCTTCTATTAATTTAAATATACAAATATGTATTATATTTAAATATGCACAAATAAAAATAAAATAATACTTTTATTTTGAGTATGCACAAAAAAAAAATAAAAAAGTGTAGATTTTGTTTTCATTAAATTTAACCAAAAAAACTATATATTTAAGTTAATAGCATATATTTTAAATAAAAAATTTAAAATTAGACTCTTGGACGATTCAATCTTTATTGAGGTAAATATCCGAAAATTTAGAAACAGAGGGTTCTGATTGTTCCAAGCTAAGTAATTTTTTATATTGCTCAAGTGTGAAGCTATACTATTGAGAAATAGTGGTTGGTGGAGTAGGAAGAATGCCTTGCATGTTCTTGTCAGATACATCAGTGCCATCAAACAAAGCAACATTATTCACTGAGGCAGAGGAAGACTGTTGATTGCGAAACTTAAAGCCTGGCAGATAACCATGCTTCTTATAACAATTGTCAATAGTGTGATTAGGTTTATCACAATATGTGCATATCTTCCTTTGAGCTTTAGAGGTAGGAGGACGTATAGGACCGTTACTAAGAAGAGCAACAGGATCCATACCAGAATGATGTTCTCGTTCTTGTTGCAAGTTAAGATTGAACACTTTGTTAATCAGTGGGAGTGGATCCATCAACATTGCTTGTGATTTGACCGTTAAGAAGCGATCATTAAGTCCTTTAAGGAATCGGATGACATAATCTTGATCTTGATAAGTTTTAGCACATGTTCCAATACCACACAAACATGCAGGATTACAGGAACATAATTTTGCTAGTCGGAGATTTGTGAATTCTTCCCAAAGGACCTTTAGTTTGGTAAAATATTCTCCAACTGAGAGATCCCCTTGACAAAGAGTGTGAATCTCTTCCTGCAGTTTTGCAATGCAGAATACGTCGCCTTGAGAAAAGTGATCATGTAAGTCAGTCCAAATCTCACTTGCATGATCAATCCATATAATACTTTGAGCAATCGTCGGTGACAGAGAATGAGTAATTCACACTTGAGCCATAGTGTCACAGCGTTCCCAAGCAAAATAGAGAGGATCTATTGTAGCCGATGGAGGGAGAGTGCCATTTACGAACTTCATCTTGTTATTAGAGAGTAATGCCATACGCATTGCTGGAGCCCACGAATAATAGTTTGGTCCTGTCAGAGGAGGCATCACAAGCACTAGTGCTGGATTTTCATTTGGATGGAGGTAGTAAGGGCTCGAAGGATTTTAAGTCTAATCGGAGTATTGCGATGGTGTCAAGGAAATTGGACGAGTCTTTGAGGTACTGGAGGTTGACATGATGCTGATGGAGAGAGGAATTAAAGGAAGAAAAATGTGTATGAGAGAAAAGAGAAAAAGGATGAGAGAGAAAGAGCAAATTGACTTAGAGAAAAGAAGAGAGAAAGATAGAGAAGGTGTGAAGGAAACAGACAAAAAGAAAAGTTGACTTCGAGAAAAGAAAGAGAGAGAAGATGGAAGTGGTGCTGCTTTGATCCCATAACACTAAATGGACCAGAAAGAGAGAAAGAATTACTATGTTGCATTAATTGAATTGTATAGAAGGTTACAAGTATGTATATATATATAGTGCTTTACAAGTAAACTAATTACATTTCGGACTAACTGACTTGGTTACTGAACTAACAATAAAGAAAATTCCTAACTAAACAGAAGAAAAATTCGTTTCTTCCCTTGTTATATCAATATACATAATAAATAAGTCAAGTAGAGTTGATATTGTATTTCATAAAAATTGTTTTGTATTGGGATATCATATTTAACAGTATAAAGTATTTGGTTATACTAAGTGCCAATGTAAAAATAAAAGTTCATTGATTCTACCCTCATCTCAAGAATAAATAGCTTTTCCCATTCTCATGAACCAAATGCTAACCAAGCTAATGCAATTAATTGTTGCCAAATATTTGACATGTATATAAGATGCAAATTATATTCTCCACTTTTTTCACATATAATACAAATTTTGTAGTCATAAGCCCGTGTCAAAGTTTTAAAATATAAAAAAAGTTTCATACACATACATCTATTACTGTAATTTTGAGTTCAATTTACGACGACCACTATTATTTTATTGGAGAGTTTAAAACAAAGAAATTAATGCATTAACGAAAAGAAAACAAAATTATATACATGTATATACTAATAGTCACATTGTTTAGTCTCTGAATGGATTGCATAGCCAACTCTAGAGCGTTAATGACAAAATCATTTTAAACCATTCAAATAAACGGGTAAAAGTTGAAGGATCCTATAATATCGCAGACTCCAATGGATTAAAGGCCTTTATCAACTCTTCCGTCAATCCATTAAATTAATACACTGTAATCAATATATGATCTTTACAATTTTTTATTTACAAATAGCTTGCAAAAAGTAACTTGGGTTTCTTCTTAATAGCTTATAAATAAACACTATTTAAGTTTTCTCCATCTTGCATTGTAAACAATTGTTACACACATCTTAATGTATTCTTTATCTCCTAATAATAAATAAACACTGATTACCATGAAATAGACTAACAGCTAGAAGCCCTGACATATATCAGATAACTGTATGCTCTGACAATTATATGAGCATATAGAGAAAGACACAAAGGAAATGATAGAAATGTCAGTCGCTCACCAAATGCTTTCACAAAAATATCTTTGTTATAAGGAGAATTATAATAAAAAATTTAAAAATAAAAAAAATTATTTTTAAAGATTTATTATTATTTATTTTAAGATAATTATCGCTGAGTTTAATAACAAACAATTGAACCCTAGTAATAACAGGTCTTTAAAAATAATTTTTTTTTATTTCTTAATCTTTAAACATAATTTTTTTATTAGTATACGTTGCAACACAAAAGCACAATGCACAATGCGGGGAGAAACTAACTTTTATCTCATCATCTTATTTGTTTTTCGGACAATTCTTATTAATATTAAAGAAAGCTAATGCTCTCAATGCTCTGATTTTTTTTTTTAAATCTCAATATCCAAATAATCAAGTATCGTTTGAATTATACCAATTGCAATAAATAAAATAAAGAACTTTTTAACTTATTAAGGGAGGCAAGTGTAAAATCTTTAATAGCTATAAACCATGATGTAAACAATAATAACCAAAAAGTGTTCAAGTGTTTATACTAATGAGATGTAAACATAATAAGTCTAACAGAAAAAAGAGAAGACTAAATCAATATACAATATTGAAATATTCAGGCATTAAACAATAGTAAAGGTCTCCATACCTGCGGTAACAAAACAATACCAAAAGAAGCTATACTCAGCTCTTGGACTGTTGACCATTGTCAATTGCTTGGTCCTTATATTCAAAGAGTATGACCCCGGCTATGCACGGGTATACGTAATATAATAATCACTTTTATAATTTTTATGTAAAATTAAAAAAATCCATCTAATTACTTATTTTGCTTGAGTAAATAATTCTCAATTGTATCAATAGCTATTAATAAAAATATGTATCTATATCTCTAATGATACCTAATAGAAACAATTATTTCAGATTTTGATCTTATAAAATTTATCTGATAAAATTAAATGAAGAATTAAATTAATCGATTGCAATATTATCTCAAACTTAAGTGTAAAGCATTATAAAGGAAATTTATTAGGTTACCATACATTTAAATACCAATAAACTTTAAGCTTGAACTATTAAAATATTTAAACTATTTAATAACCATGAAATATTAGTCTTCTAATCATGAACCAAAAATACTATAAAGTGCTCAAAACAATATAGCTAAATATTTAAAAATATATATAATTGACTAATTTATATTTAACCTTTGTATAGAATTCAAGTATCTTGATTTCCTTAAAATCACCCACCAAGAAATCATACACCAAAAATGAACTTGCTAGCTTCCACCTCGGTAGATCAAATCTCAAAATTGCCAAAAAATTTAACATGTACAATGCATGGGCATCTTATAAAATAGTTGCGCATAATAACAAATTCATCATTAACATAATGAAAGTAAACATTTTGGCAGTTAAATGCTCAAGGTGTCATTAGAATTTGGTATGTACATTGGATCGGAGTCATTCCATCAGAAGTGTTACCAACCTCAAATTCACTAACTGTAGAGACCGAATCCCTGTGAAACACAAACAAATACATTTCATAAATAAAGTGTTAAACACTAATTTACACAATATAAGTGGATGAGAAATAAACATCTCATTCTGACACATCTTAAGGTGAGGAAAAGAGAAAGGAACTTACAATAGAACTTACAGAGAGCACTTGTACGAACCATTTCATACCAAGTTACTTCTCATCCATATCTAGATTATATAAAATTACCCATAAGAAACCCATGCCCTGCATGGGACGTTCAAACAAAATGCTGATTTTTATACATTTTAATAGTCAAATAATATGGAAATTTGAGCAGCAATATTATATTGAATATAATCAATATATAAGACTAACGAAGGTAATATGATATTCCCTCCGGTCTCCAATATAAATCACTTATTGAAAGATTGTTTTGGTTCAAAATATAAATCACTTTTTTAAATTGTCTTGATCATTAAATGATTTTTTCCTTAAATACCTCTAATTAAATAGAGAGTTATTAAAATTAATACAATTTCTAAGGATGGAGATAAGCTCTTTAATTAAGGACAAATATAAAAAAAATTATGTTTTGATACAAATTTAATTAGTTGAATTACTTTTAACTAATTTTCTTAATATCTGTGAAGTAGGTATTGGTAACTTAAATTAGAAACTAAAAGAAATATTGAATATAGAAAGGATATATGCCTTTCAATTTCATTCAAGTGTGCCGCCAAAATATCTCCACATAAAGAGTCACTACATAAAATTTGATTTATCATAACGAAATTTATCAGCAACAAAGTTAACTAAACTTAACTGTGTAATTAATTTAATAGAAAGGGCTAAAACTTTCTGATGATGTTTCAAAATTATCAAACATGCTCTGTTTTAATATAAGACATCAATTTCTTTTACCAATATTCAATAAATCGTCAACTTAAATAGATTAAAATTTAGGAATAAAAAGGCACAATTTTTAAATTTAGGTGTTCACCCGTGCAATGCATAGATATTTACTTACCCAACAGAAAAAAGTTATGCATTTTGAACAGTTATTGCAACGGAATTAGTTGTATCCTTTATGAAAAACTATATATTTTTATATTTTAATAATTACTTATTAAACTAATTATTAATTTTAACGTCAATATCTAATAGGATTGGATCCAAAACGATATTTTTATATTATCATCTTGATCTTATTCTACGTAAAGGTTCTTTTGTCTTTGTCTTTCCTCGATTGAATTCAAAATGAAATTTTATTGCCCATCCCTTGTTTTTTGTTGCTTGACAATTTAAAGAGCAATATTGGAACGTGATTAGCATTTTATGTTTTTTACTTCAATATTGAATTAAGATTCTTTTTGCACATTCTAGTTGGAGAGCTTTAGTTGAAATTATTATTATTATTAAGATATTGTTAAATCATATCAAGAATAGTTGTAACTTTGAATTCAAGATTTGAAAAAAAAATTAATGAGAAAAAAATAATGCAAGCGGATAAAACATTTTACTTTCAAAAGTAAAAGTTTCGACAACTAAAACATGATTATTAATTCTCAATACAATTAATGAATTCTTGACAACAAAAAGTAAGTAGAAATTTAACAAAAGATAACCTTTTACCCTTATAGACAACATCTCTCCCACATAATTTGCTAATCATACATAATTTTTTGCCTAATAAAATTGTCTTCCTTCCACTCCAATTTTGAAGGGAAAAATCATTTTTTTCAAAGCCTATTTTATTGCATTTATCACCATAAATTTTCATCAAGGCATAGTATAAGAAAAGAAAACCAAGACCTTATGAGACAATAATGATTTCGAACTTGCCACAAAAATGAATGCATGATGAGAGGTCATATAAAGGGACGGGAACATTTGAAGAAGAGATGATAATAGCGAATGCTCCAAAAATATTTGAAAAATATTTTCTTAGTCTAAAAAGAATAGACCATAATATTATTAAGCTAAGATGTTATCAACAATATCAATATGAAGAGAACGATACTCTGGAGGTTGATATTGCAAGGAATTTAACACAGCATAGAGATTGGCAAAGCAAAAACAATAGTTTCTGTATTTAAAAAGCTTTAGAATCGATGTATCATTTAGAATCAGCTGTAACATAAAGATTAAATAAAAAAATTGACGTTAAAATGAAATGGCTTCAATAGATGCACACGAAAAAGTACAGTTGTTTAATTTTCTATAATAATATCGCACAACATTTAAGAAGATATTGTTCAATTCAGATTTAAGAAGATATTGTTACTTATTAGTGTTGAGAGTTGCAACAAACAGGAAAAGAAGCTGCATAATAAATCAGATAACAGAGATTAAAAAAAGACTAATTTTATGATTGTATACTTCCAAAACGTCAATATTTAATGCGGACTTAAAATTTCACATTGTTCAAAAAATATGGATATATAAGAATTTGAAAGTAAATATTAATCTATACTGAATAAATATATAATGGAATTTTCGGAATACTGACTATATATATACTTAATAAATGTCCTTGAAGATAATATCAAAATTATTGAGAAGCCTTTATCTTTGAAACAACAATAACTTTTGAAAAATAATTTAATTAAATAAATTATTAATTTAAATTCTTGAGGGAAATTTTTAAGGGCATGTACATTTTTTTAATTTCATATTTATCAAGAAAAATAATTTTGAATCATAAATATCTTTATCCTTCTCAAAAAAAATATTTAATTAAATATTTTTTTAATAGTATATTTAGAATTCACGATCAATTTGAACTTTGATTAATGATATTGAAGGTTAATCTCTCCTTTAAATATATTAAAAAAATTTTCATATTTTATTATATATTATTTTTTATTTTATAATTTAAAGTAAATTATATTGATCTCTCTAACCTTTATTTTTAAAATGTACATTTTAGTCTAATTTTAAATTTTGACTAAAATGCCTTCTATTAATTTCATATACAAATATGTATTATATTTAAATATGCACAAATAAAAATAAAATAATACTTTTATTTTCAAGTATGCACAAAAAAAAAATAAAAAAGTGTAGATTTTGTTTTCATTAAATTTAACCAAAAAAACTATATATTTAAGTTAATAGCATATATTTTAAATAAAAAATTTAAAATTAGACTCTTGGACGATTCAATCTTTATTGAGGTAAATATCCGAAAATTTAGTAGAAGGAGAATTATAACAAAAGACTCAAAAATAAAAATATTTATTTTTAAAGACTTGTTACCACTTATTTTAAAATGATTACTATTAATTTTATCAATAAATAGTTGAACTTAATAATAATAGATCTTTATAAATAAATTTTTCTATTTCTATGTCCTTAAAAATAATTCTCCCTTTAGTAAATGATTTATTAAATAGTATTATGAAAGTCATATTCAATGAATAGGAAACTAATTATTTTTTTCAATGCAGATAATGATTGTATTTAAATGGGGAATGGTATTAGAAAAATGCATTAACAAATCCGAGTCAAATAAAAATTCACTTTTCCGCTTTATATTGACCAAATGACTTTGATAAAAGGAAAAACAAATTACAAAACTATTAAGGAGAAAAAGAAAAATGAAAAACAATATAAGTACCGAAAAAATTCTTCATTTTTGAGTTAGACACTCAAAATAACTTAAAATACAATAATAAAAATATCATTAATTTATGCCAATGGCCTTGTGCCACAGTAGTATCACCCTCTATCTGTTGGCAGATGGTTGGAGGTTCGAACCCTTACCCCTTCCCCCTCTGATATACTAAAAAATATATATCATGAATTTACTTTGGTAAAGTTCTTTGCGAAAGAAAGCGGTTTGAACTCTTGATTGTTGATCAATCTCAATTCCTTTGTCTTTATATTCAAAGAATAGAATTAATGTTTGTCATCCACATTGCTAGAATTGTAATAAACGGCCTTAGTTAAGGGCTTGAATAATTGTGCATGGGTTTAGAAAACGAAACATCAAATTCAAAATCGAAAGTAAATGCAATAATAATAACAAAAATCACACAAAAAATTAGGAGAAAATCTACAGGCATGAATTGTACAGCTCTAGATTAAGAGTTCCTCTGTTTCCAAAACAAAAACTAAAGCGGGATCAAGAAATATATAAATTTAAAATCCATTCAAAAGGATAATGGAATAAGATTACCAATAGATGGTCACCATTTTGAATAATGAATTAATGACTTGTCCACAGAGAAATGATTGAGAAGCATATAAATTCAAATTGTATTCAAAATTGTTAAGATAAATGACATGGATTAAGGACCAAGATAGTGGGGTTTTTCAGGTTTGGCATACAAAGCGATTCAGAAACGAGGTGATCTTGTCGTTTCGGAGATGGAATACTATCTATTCAAAACGTACTCTTAGCTCTTAGGTGGCAATTACAACTTTTCTCCTCTTAGAATCCAGCTTGACATGAAAAGTCTGACGGACACAAAAGTAATGGACCGGAGATGGCTTTAGACCCTGAACCCGCGTCGAACCACATGAGTGCTTTCTGAGCTATACGAAATTCATAATCCCGCAGGATTGAGATTTCATCACTCTATGAATATTCCATTTCCATATCTCCTTCGGCTTAATTTCTCTCATTTTATTGATTTTGGGCGGTATATATCACTAAAGTTAATAGAGGATACTAAGAAATAGCAAAATGTTGGGATCAAAAGTGAGAGCACACACAAAGAAAGAAAGAAAAAAACAATAAAAGTTTAATGTCGTTAGGTAATTCTTATAATTTTTAAATGGACACAAATTGCAAAATTGCAAACTCTCTCTTGATTGCACCTTTATATTAATTTTAAAATTTGATTTGTTGTAGTGCCTCAATCAATACTTAAAGAGTCTATCTATGAAATGAAAGTTCATGCCCCTTCCCTCTTTCTTCCCATTGATATGGGATTTTGAAATAACCCAATACAAAACAATAATCATATATGTTAAAACTTAAAAACAAAAAACAAAAACAAAACAAAACTTTCTGGGTCATATTTATTGTCTTAAAAAATGTCATCAGATCCAAAGAGGATATAAAGAATTATTGGTAACTTAATAAAATGTCTTAAAATAAATCAAAACGTTGATATTTAATTATCAATCAACAAATTTAGAATGACACAAATGATTTTGTGATCTTTGACATTAGAAAACCACACAAATAAAAAATTATCACAGAAAAACTTGGTTGCAACAAGTTTCATGAGCATAACATATAAGATAAGCAGAGAATATAAAATGACCCCCAAAAAAAGGTCACTATGATTATATATATAAATATAATAGGAGACTAAATTTGAGAATTGTCGAATGGTAATGGATAGCCAACAAACAGAACAGTCCCATTCATGTCATGTGTGGATAAATGCACAATAATATATTCAAGCATGAAATGGAGGTCATAAGTTGAACGCGCTTATTGCTTTATCAAAATGGTCCTAATCTTTACGTGGTAGCTGCATCAAATGGTTGTCACAACTCCTAAGTTCTCTTGGCTTTAGTATGAGGGACCAACACTTTTTATGATGCCCACGTTCCTGGTCCTGACATATAAATTGGCTGCTTCTCCTTCATTTTCTTTAAATAATTGATTAAAAAAAAAGACACAACCGGCAATCATGGCTGCCAAAAAACCAAGTTTAATTTTGATCCTCTTCTAGTGCCACTGAAATAAGCCGTATCTTTCTTGTATGTATGGACAGAAATGATATTTATACACATTAATTAAATGGAGAGCATACGTGATATGTTCTGGCCGAAAAAAAACAAAAAAAGAAACCATGCGTGTTCTGTACTGCTAACAAAAAGCAGCACATGCTGCTTGGCGAACCTGTGCCGTTCATGTCATCCAAGGGAGCTCCTCACGCCACGTTGCAGTAACGATCAAAACGCACCGTTAGGTGGTAGAATGAAAAATGTTCTGGAGAATGGACCTTGACTTTGCGTTCATTGATGGTGGCTCCGCACGATTCGGACCAAAACCTAGTACCATCCCTTCATCTCCATATGAAATTCCCACACACAAACAGAACTGATCTTCATCGCTGTAACAAAAAAAAGTACCTTAAACATCTTTCTTATTATAATCCTAAGATTAAACTCATTGATTTTCAACCACATATTGTTAGAATTCTTTAATAATTTCTGTGGGTTACAATTAATTTTATTTCTTATTTTTGTTTTAAATAAAAACAGACTAATTCATGATTTTATGTGAGATACATTTGAACCCACTTATTAAATTAGTGATCATATTATTTTAAATTGAATATCTATAATTAATTAGTGTAGGTAACAGTGTGGACCTATAATCCATAAGCAATAATAGGAGGATACTAAAGTTTATTTAAGGTTGACTAGGTTTTCTTTATGCTCACTTCAATTTTAACTCCACAACTTGTCCCATTGAGAGTTGTGATAAGAAGTGTGAGTTATAGAGGAAACCTTAGTTCAAAATAATCAAGTTCATCTCTTAAATATGAAACCATGTCTTCTTCAAGGAAGTAATTTGGCATCCTAATTTCATATAATCATTATAATTTGTTCTAACAATTGGTATCAGAGATTCTATTATATAATTTAGGATCCAATGGTTGATTTAAGGACATGATTATATGCTTAAATAATTAACCTTTTACTATTTATATCCATGTGAGTTTTGGTACTTTAAATTGAATGATTTTCACAAAATTAGAACTTGAAACCTTCGGACTTTTGTAGAGTTTGAAATTGTGAATAAGTTAATACTTGAAATTTGAATTATCATGCACTATGGAAGGAGAATTTCAATTTTGAAATTTAGAATAGAATTTTAAGATTAAATTTTAATTTTCACAAAATAGCTCAAATTGATGGATAATCTTTGGACATTACGTTCCCCTTAATCATATCACATAAGTAAAATCTATGTTTCAATTGCATCAAAAATTGATCAATCCATGGCAATTTCATTTGAAATTTTTTGGTCATAAGAGGCATTTTTTTAGAAGTTTCTTGTGTATTGAAGCCATGTAATTCTCATATACAATTTGGGGCTTTGGGTATTAATATGTTGTGGATGAAGTTATGAATGAAAACACATATGAAATTGTGAGAAATACGAATAAAAAATGCCCATAACTGAGGTGAACAAAGCTTGGCAAAAAGGGATATTTTTTGTTTCAAAAACCCATGAATTCACAATAAAAATTGGGGTTTTTGGTGCTAATGTGTTTAGGATGAGGTTAAGAACGAAAACCATATGAAAATCGCATGAAAAATGTGCTAAAACCACCTAGGTTTGACCTACATCCACATGGGGATGAAGGACCTGTTTCTGCATATGGGCTAACCCACTAAAGTTAGGAGAAGAAGATCCTGATGCACACCCACTCGCGGCTCTGAAGAGTGTGCACTGTACAGGAAGAATTTTTTAATGCCTTTTTTTGCATTGTGATCTATATTTTAAATGTGTTTTTTTGGAATATGTTTTTATAATTTTTGGCTATTATAAATATTTTTTATATAAATATTAATATATAAAATATATTTTAATATTTATTTGGATAATATTTTGAAAAGTGATACATTAAAAAAATTAATTTACTATATTTTAAACCTTGTGATGATATTTATTCTCTCCAAATAATGATGCATATTTATATACTCTTAGCCTAAAGTATATGTCTTAATATATTTATTTTTTAACAATACAATCATGTTCTAACTATATAAATGTGGAGCCTATTTAGGAATTCTAAGAAATTTGGTCATGGTCAATAGGGGTGTTATATTTGGTTACATCTCCTTAAAGACTGCATCATAATTTTGGGTAAGATGAAATTAATTCATATGCAAGGAATTTTATGAATTATTATGAACGATTGCCATCAAAGTGGAATTGCTCATATTGATTCATGAAATTTCCTTTTTAATTTGAAAAAGGCCTATGATTATCTCATGTTATAACCTATCCAAAGGGGGTTGTTATATATTATAATTAGAAGTTGATTTGAGATGAAGTTATTAAGGAATGTATTAGTTTAAAATATTTATCTATCCAAAAGGAAAAGGTATTTGAATCTAATATATTCTTATAGATTAACTAATTTGAAGTTCTGATCCTAGTTGTGACCTTGATTTATACATTCTGTCCAAAGAGAAATGTGCTATTATATTGGCCTTGTTGTGATAGCGCATTTTTATTAAAACTATATATAAATTGCCCTTATTATCTATTTTAATGCATTTCTATTTTACAATTACCTTTTCCACAAACGATTATTCTGTTTCAATTGAAATTTTGACTGAATCAATTTATAATAAATGGAAGTAAGACATAAAATTCTCTTTAGGAATTGCTTATCTTAATCTAACATTGCATGAGAGTAAGTCTAAAGTAAATGAGAAGAGTACAGCTAAACAGAAAGAACTCTTGGCTAAATGGGAGAGATCTAACAGACTTAATTTAATTGCCATTAAGAGGATCATCTCTGCCTAGTGGCCTACCTAAAACTACAAGTGTTAAAGAATTCCTTATAGTTTTTTGGAGAAAGGTACCAAGTATCTAATAATACTAAGTCTAGATATCTAATGAAATAATTGACTGGCATGAGATATGACAATAATGAGGGAGTAAGGGAATTTATTTTTAAGATGGTTCACATCCAAACCAAACTAAAAGCCCATAGTATTGACCTAAATCAAAATTTTGTTGTCTCACATGCCTTGAATTGCCTACTAGCTAAGTTTACACAAATCAAAACTACCTATAATATCTTTGGTGAGAAATGGACCATCAATGACCTTATTACTAAATGTGCAGCTAGAGAAGAAATATTAAAAAAAGAAAAAAGTGATTTATCCCGTGATCTATCCCTTTTGACTTCCCATGGTAAACCCCATTTTGGCAAAGGTAATTGGAAATATAAGAAAAACTAATTTAATACTCCTTATAAGAATTAAAGTTCAAGAAAATCAGATAATGGTCAACACCATAATGTAGGGGGTTCTAAACCAACTTCCATTAAAAAAAATGTACAGTATTTCTGGCGTAAGGGAAAAGGGCATAAAAAAAATGATTGTACAAAATGCAAGACTTGGCTAGAGAATAAGTAGAAATCTGAAGGTAATCCTTTAGTCATTGTTTGTTATAAGTCTATTTTAGTTGATGTCCCTATTAATTCTTTGTGGCTTGATAGTGGTTCTACAGCCTATATTACTGTGTTTTTACAGGGATTCAAAACACATGAGGAGACCAAATCTCAGAGAAAGCAAACTGAGGGTAGGAAATAATTTTGAAATAGTGATGGAGTCAGTGGGAGATGTCAATTTAGTTTTGGCAACCAAATATGAACTTATTTTAAAAGACATTTTTATGTACCTTCTTTTAGGAGAAATTTGATTTCTATATCTTATTTAGATAAGCTTGGTTTTTATTTTACTTTCGGTAATGCAAAAATAAATTTAATGATAAACTCTTAAATTGTTGGTTATGGATATTTAGTGGGTGATTTATATAAATTATCCTTAGTTTTGGACAATATTTCTTCATCTTTAAATATAGAAAATGTGGTTGCCAAAAAGGTTTAAAATTAAAGAAAAATCTTTTTTATTATAGCACAAGCACTTAGGATATATCTCTCGAGAAAGAGCTAAAAAATTAATTAAAAGTGATATTTCATCTTCCTTAAAGTTTGATGATTTAAGCACTTGTGTGGATTGCATTAGAGGAAAGTTCACTAAAAGTAGAAAAGAAAGAGTGATTAGAAGTTCAAGTCTTTTAGAAATCATTTATACAGATATTAGTGGACCTCTTTCTCCTACTATTTGTGGTAATAAGTTCTTTATCACTTTCATTGATGACTTTTCTCGATTTAGCTATCTTTATTTTATTATAGAAAAATTTGATACTCTTGAGAAATTTAAAATTTTCAAAACTAAGGTAGAAAAGAAATTAGGAAGAGACATCAAGATAATAAGATCTAATCGTGGTGAAAAATATTATGGTAGACATGATGTCACAAAGCAGCATATAGGACTTTTTGCAAAATACTTGCAAGATTGTAAAATTGTTCCACAATACACTATGCTTGGTAGCTCTGAACAAAAATGTGTACCAAAAGGTATAATCGCACAGTTAAAGACATGATGAGGAGCATGTTACTTGCCAAAATTATTGTAGGGTGAGGCCTTGAAAACAGTAATTTACATATTAAACGGAGCTCTTAGCTAATCCGTGCCAAAAACATCTTTTGAGCTTTGAACAGGAAGAAAACCCAATTTGAACCACTTACGTGTTTGGGGTTACCCAATAGAAGTTAAGATTTATATTTCCTTAAAAAAGAAGACGGACCTTAAAACTACTTGTTACTTTTTCATTGGATATCCGGGCTACACTAAAGGGTATTGGTTCTTTTGTCCCAGTAGAAATGCCAAAATTGTAGAATTTATGAATGCCAAGTTTTTGGAACTTGATATGGCTGAAGCCATTACTCCATCTCATAAGACTAGTATGGATACCCTTGAGTTTATCTCTTTGTCGTTGCCTATTTTTGATAATAACATATTATCTAATACTCCTATTGAAATTTACCTTCCAACTGAGAACATTGTTAATCCTCCTATTAAAGGTGTAGTAGATCCACTTATTATGGTTAAAGTTCCATAACCAATTGAACCAGGTGAGCAAATGCCTATGAAGAAATTAGTTGGACAAAGGAGGTTTGCTATCATTGATAATTTTATAATTTATCTTAGTAAAAATGCTTATAATGTTGGGGATGTTGTTGACCCTAAGAATTATAAAGAAGCTATTTCTAGTTCTTAGTATAACATGTGGATAGATGTTATGGATAAAGAAATGAAATCTATGACAACAATAAAGTATGGGGGCTTGTAAAATTACTTGATAATTACAGGGCAATTAGTTACAAATAGGTATTTAAAACAAAAAAGATTAACAGGGGAAGATTGAAAGATTTAAAGTTAGACTTATAACTAAAAACTTTACTAAAAAAGAAAGCATTGATTTTAATGAAACCTTTTCACCAGTATCTACTAAGGATTTTTTTAAAAATTATTATAGCACTCGTAACTCATTTTGACTTAGAGTTACATCAAATGGATGTCAAAATAGCCTTTTTGAATAGTGACCCAATGAAGTGTATATATGCGACAACCTTAAGGTTATCGAGCAAGAAGTAATGAGCATCTAGTTTGTCAATTAAAAAAATCCATTTATGGTCTAAAACATGCTTCTAAACAATGGTATTTGAAATTTGATCAGATAGTAACCTCTTTGGGTTTTGAAGAAAATAAGGTAGACCAATGTATATACATCAAAGTTAGTGGAAGTAAATTTATCTTCCTTGCACTATATGTAGATGATATTTTACTTATTAGCAATGATCTTGATTTAATTCATGAGACCAAATGCATGTTGACTAGGTTCTTTGACATGAAGGATCTTAGTTAAGCATCATTTGTGTTGGGTATTGAGATTTATAGAGATAGATCACACTATATACTTAGATTATCTCAAAAGGCTTATATTAATAGAGTTCTAGAGAGGTATGCAAAATTGTAAACCCAAAGATATTCTAGTTATTAAAAAAGGATAAGTTTAATAAGGAACAATGTCCTAAAAATGAGCTTGAAAAGACCGAGATGAAAGACAAACCTTTTATAGTGCATTGGAGAGCTTAATGTATGCTTAGGTATATAGTAAGCCTGACATAGCATTCATAATTAGTGTTTTGAACAGATACCAGTCTAATCCTAGAAATGTTGGATAGTCACAAAGAAAGTAATGAGATACTTATAGAAAACTAAAGAATATATACTTGTGTATAGAAAAGTTAACAATTTGGAGATAATGGAATACACTGATTCAGATCTTGCTAGGTACCTTGATGACAGAAAATTGACTTCTACCTACATCTTTATGTTAGTTGGAGGTGCAATATCCTGAAAAAGTAAAAAATAGACTCTTGTTTCCTCCTCTACTATAAAAGCAAAGTTTATTGCTTATTATGCTGTTGCTACTCATACTGTTTGGTTAAAAAATTTGATGACAGGGTTTTGTACTATAGATTCTATTGGCGTGACCACTACAAATTTACCATGACAATAATGCTACAGTATTTACATTAAACATAATAAAACTACCCTAGCGGTTCTAAACATCTAAAATTGAAATATTTAACAGTCAGAGATCTTGTGAAAATGACGAAGTAATTATTGAATATATTGACACAAATTTTATGAAGCATCTAAAAAATTTAGGCCTATTGTGATTAAAAAATATGTTAAAAATATGAACATTATAAGTTCTTTTTATATGTTTGGTTAGTGAGAGTTTGAGATTTGTATTATTTTCTTATTATATTGAACATTTTCTTTAGACACTTTTGATGTTTACATAATTTGTATTTCAACCAATTGATAATGCATTGAATTTTTGTTATTATATATCTTTATATATATGCATCAATTGCAAAATTTTGGAACTCGGTGTCATTAGGACCATTTTGCTTGTGGTTGATGCCATATTAAAGTTGAGGTATGCTAGTTTTTCAATAAACCATACGAATTCTCAAGCTTTAAGACATTTGAGAGAAATTGCAAGGATAGACAAAAAAAATAGTAATTTAGTTATTAAATCATACTAGCATGCTATTTTCTTACTGCACTCCATATTAATGATTAGTCAACAAAGTCAGTGACATTTGTAATCATGGAAGGTTTAATATCAATAAAAGATATGATAACTGTCATGATTTGATATTACACAACTTTAGTTAGATGGAGTCATACTTAGATATCACACTTTAGATCATGTGTTTTTAAAATGGGGCCATATTGTAAAATTAGTCATTAGTTCAAGAGTCATTTTCAAAAATAAAAGTTTTTAAATTAAAATGGAGAATTGATTTTACCTAACTGAAAGAATATTAGAATTATTTAATAATGTTTGTGGGTTGCAATCAATTTTATTTTTTATTTTGGTTTTAAATAAAAATAAGCTAATTCATGATCTATATGAAATGCATTTAGACTTAGTTATTACATTAATGATCATATTATTTTGGGTTAGATATCTATAATTGATTAGTATAGATAATAGCATTAGCCCATAACCCATAAGCCTGTAATGGGATGGTATTAGAGTTTATTTAAAGTTGATTAAGTCTCTCGTGTACTCCGATCAATTTTAACTTCACAACTTGCCCCATTGAGAATTGTGAAGGAGTATAAATTACAAAGAAAGCCTTAGCTCTAAATCATCAGTTTCATTTCTTAAATCTGCAACCACTTCAAGTAAGTAATCTGGTATCCCAATTTCATATAATCATCATAATTCGTTCTAACACATATGTCTACTAATCAACAATGTCCTCAAAAACTTCCTTGGATGATTTAAAGGTTAAGACAACCAAGTCTAATTCTTTTGCACCATGTCATTGACGGTCGGCCAATCTCCGCCATTGTTGGGCGTCCAAGACACTAGGAACATGTACTTGCTGAGGCCAGAAGCTTGGAAGACTTTAGTTAGGCCATTAGGCCAATCGTCAAAACCTTTTTCAATACCTGTACATTGCTGATCGAAACTTGATGAAGCATGAAACGGGTCTTTGAAATTTGGCTGAGAAAGGATGACGTTTGAACACAAAATCAAGGTCCTCGATTCTCCAAAACATTTTTCATTCTACTACCAAACGGTGCATTTTGATCATTATTGCGACGTGGTGTGAGGAGCTCCCATAGATGAAACTGATGGCATAGATTTGCTAGTGCTGCTTTTTGTAAGCAGTAGAGAATCGTGCTGTCTCAAAGTGATGGAATCGGATCGTCTGAAGTGTGTAAGGCATGAAGTGCCTCTGAAGTGTGTTACATCCAGTCGTTCATGACATCCATGGATAGTGTTGAGCCACATCATACCAAAATGCTACCCTCCAGAATTTATTCAAATAGAGCATTTTGCATAAGTGGGAAGAAACTACTGTGCTCATTCTCCTTTTGGCCGCCTCTCTCTCTCTCTCTCTCTCTCTGCTCATGGCTATGGAAGTATCGAAGCCGAACCATGAATTCAAAGAGAAGGGGTTCATGTACTAGCACAACCCAACCGAGCCAAGCTATGAAGTTCGAGCTCATCGGCGATCTAGCTTCTTACTCCTTAAAGTCCCAACACAACCCCACCTCCTTAGCTCAAGCTCTCAAGAAGGCTATACTTAAAAACAGAGCATGCTATAAACGTTGTTGTAGTAAGACTTAGCAGAGCAAAACCACCGCTAAGGAAAGATGTAGTGGAGTATATGCTAAATGTGAATTCTCACACCGGGAGTCTAAGCAGAAGCAAAGCTAATTCCTTCAAAATTGTGTTTATATTTTCAAGTGTAATATCTATAAGTAGGTGGGTTAGGAAGGAATCAATTAAGTTTCAAACAATAAACGCACATAGACGTTCCCGCCAAGGCAAGGGCAAATGAAGATCAAGATATTGAAGAGCATATCTGCAACGGCATTTGCATCAGTGGCTAGAGGTAGCTTGGGACGCAGCACCAATGATGAAGATGAGCTCTTCTCAGCTCTCCCACTTCTCCACCCATTTCAAGTGGCTATAACTCTAATGCCTAAACTCAATTCTTGCTTTTCAAATTCTATTTAGGGTCTATTACTGTAACTATTAATCTTATTACTTCCTTCATTTTTTTTCAATCTTTTATTAGTTGAATTTCTATGGAAACTTTGGAAGAGAGAAAGAAAGAAAAAAATTGCGAAAATTCTGTAATAAGAAGTTTTGTAGAGAACCTGATGTATATGTATGTTGTAGATAAAATTTTGTCTTTTATGTTGGTTGTTTCCCTTGTTAAGTAGAGCAATATTCTCCCAGATTTTGATGGATGAAAGTGTAACTTTGGTGTAGATGGATTGATTTCATATTTCCATTCATTGATATATTTGGAGTTAGATAATTTTGTAGCCTCGTGTTCCAAATTCTCCCTCTTCAGTACTCTTTATTTTCTCACTCCCTTTGAGCCTCTTCTCTTTGAACTCATGCATCAGGGTCGCTTCCTCCATGGCCATGAGCACTGAGAAAAGAGGGGGGGGGGGGGGGGGGGGGGGGGGGGAGAGAGAAAGTATCTGAAAGGAGAATGGCCAACAGTGGCTTTATCCCACTTGTCCAAAATGTCCCGTTTCAATGAATTCTGGAGAATAGCATTTTAGGTGACGTGGCTTAATGCTATCTATAGATACCACAAACGGTTAGATACAACGCACTTCAAAGGCACTTTATGTCTCATGCACTTCAGACGATCCAATCCCCAAAGTGATCCTTCCCTACTCGTAGTAAGGAAATACAAAAACAAAAAGTTATTTATGTTATAATTATTTCTTGTAAAAAATTGTTAACTGTTCTTCATTTAATGTTGTTTCAAAGTTACCACTACGTACTTTTGAATATCTTAGGAGATGCTTTTAAAAACCAACTGAAGCTATTATAAATTTAAGAAGTGTAAAATGATTTTCTATTTTAATTTAAGATATATTCTTATTGTTAACTATTATTATGGTTATATTTTTTTCTGTATATATCGTCTAATGTATTTTTTAATTTCTCAGTAAAACGTAAATTTTCTCTATCATTTCAGAAATACCTGTACACAAATATTATATATTTATTCGATTTTTATCACAAAAATTATGTTCTTGCAATTCATCTAATTTCTGTTCGTAAGTCAATTTAATATTCAACTAAATTTACTATTAAAAGTGACTTATAAGATTATTACGAAACATTATTTTTATCCATTTTCAGCAATAACATTTTTCACAACACCTTACTTACAATATTTTCAAATCATTACTAAGTACAGTTTGTAGATATAATCGGGGATTAGTATCCTTCAGTTTTCGAATATTTATGGCATTGAGGGTGAATTTTGAGACATTAGAATTAATAGATACTTGCAGTATGTTTGGCATGATATTGTAAATGAAAAAGGAATATAAAATTTAGATAGATAAAGATAAATAATTAAGATACAAAATTACTTTTACATAATTATTTTTAAAAAATTAATTTAATAATTAAAATAATAATTTAATAAATAAAATAATAATTACAAATGTATAATAAATATTGCAAAACTATATAAAGAAAATACATTAATAAACCGGGTGTTGAAGTAATAATTTAAAATTTTAGCTGTTGCCCTAATTTATAATTTATTTAATTGAATTCCGTAATACTTTTACATTTAACCGTACGTGTGTGTAATGTAACATCACGGGCTTTGTTTAGAAATTGTATTAAAAATTGTTAACATAAAGTAATGACATGGATTAATGACCCAGATAGTGGGGGTTTTTTTTTTTTTTAATTGGGCATACAAAGTTCAAAGTGATTCAGAGCAATATACATAAAATTAAATAAAAACAGCTAAGAAATAGCAAAGCGACTCATGTATGTTAAACATAAAAGAACTCACCATTTGGGTCATGTTCATTGTCTTTAAAAATGAAATTAGAATTCAAAGCTATTGCTACAAGAAGAAGATTTACAATCACAAAAATGACGAAGATGAAAGGATGTAAAGAATCCTTGGCAACTCAGTAAAAAATCTTAAAACGTATCAAAATATTGAAAATAGAATAGTAAGAAGATCACATTCAATGACCAATTAATAAGTAAGTAAATTATGCAGATTTTTATACTGAATTTTGCTAAATGAGATGAACGAACTTATGGCCTTTGACATTAGAAAACCATACAAAACAAAAGTTATCATAGAAAAACTTGGGCGCAAAAACTTCCGTGAGAAGAGCATATAAGATTTGTGGGGAATATAAGATGATCTAAAGAAAAAGTCATTATAATTATACATATAGATGTGGTAGGAGACTAAATTTGAATTCAAAATTTAGTTTGATAATGTGATAATCACATAGAATAATGCATTTTATAAGTCAGCTTTGAAGCAAAAATTATTGGTAAGCTTTTGAAGCAAATGTTAAAAGAAATATGTAAATTTAATTATGCAGCCATGGATAGCCAATATAAAAGAAAGATAATTAATATGATATCAAAATCTAAGATATCCTCATTGTCTAATGTGATATCAAATGTTAAGATATTCTCATTTATCAACATATTTTATTATAAATATACAACTTTTGGCTATGAAGAGATACAGTTGGCTGTGTTTATGAAATTTCTTTTCTTTATTTTTGTTTAACTGACTTACCTCTTTTCAACATGCAGATGAGGAGGTGCAATGTTGTTTTGAAGAACTGACAGAGAGTTTAGAGAAATTGTAAACTTTAATGTTATTTTTTATTGGATAATATGTTTGCAATTACCAAAAATGCGAACTACTGTACTACTATTTTTGTTATAAAGATACAGTGCAAATAGATGTTTGTTTAATTAAAATAACTCTTCTCTTTTATATAGCTTGGTTTAAATTTAAATTTTATCATGTGAAGGTTCAATTTTATATATGATATACCTTAATATGCCAAAGTAAAATAGGGCAAAAAGAAAAGGAAAAAAAAATGAAGTATTAGAAAATAGGGGTGGGCCCGGTAGACCCAGCCCTACCCAGTTAAATTGGATCGAGTTGGGCCAAGCAAGAAAATTTTTTTAAAAAGAATTTAGGACCAAGCCGGGCATCAAGCTAACTCTTAGGACAATAAAAGCCTGGCCTGACTCGAAAAATAAATTTATTTTTTTAAAAAAATATTTTTTTATGAAGATTTATATCAAAATTTTAATTTTTTTAAGAATAAAATATAATTTTATAAAAACTTATATACAAAATTTTTTAAGTATTATTTTATAATTTTCATAATATTTAGGTTGCCCCTAAGATATATTAATCTAATCAAATCTAAAAAAATAAAAAAAAAATATTTTTTATAAAGATTTATACCAAAATTTTAATTTTTTAAAGATAAATTGTAATTTTATAAGATTTATATAAAAAAATTTTAAAAGTCATTTTATAATTTTTATGATAAATTAAAAAGAAATTGTCGGGGCACCTGATTTAGTTTGGTCCTGCCTTATATTAAATTGGGTTGAGCTCAAGTTAGGGCAACGGGTTTCAATTTTGAAACCCTTATAAAATCGTTGGCATCGGGCCAAAGCTCTGCCCGGCTGGCTCGTGTACACCCCTATTAGAAAATGTTATACATTTCTTTTAGCATCCGTTATAACCGAGGCTAAAGAGTAACAAACATTCCTTTTTTCTTTTTTTGAAAACCTCTACAACGATTGTAAGAATGGTAAGAAGCTAAGATTGAAACCTATGGATTCAGTTTTTAGTGAGTCATAAATGTCATAAGAGACCAAATCTAGTAATAATCATAATCGTGTTATAGGATGTCTCCACTAAGAGGATTCAAAACTGATTCAAACTAATTAAACCGAACTAAACTAATTTAAAAAAAAAATTTAAAATCAATTTTGGACATTATAAAATCAATTGATTTGATTTGATTTTCGATTTTGTCAAATTTGGTTCAGCTTTAACCAAACCAATATATATGTTTTTATTAACTAAGTCCAAATTATATATAAGTTTTTTATCAATAAAAAAATAGTTATTTTTTTTTATACTTTACTTACATTTAGATAAGTTTATCAAATAAGTTATCTTGAAAATATTATACATATAATATTTAATTACAATTGTAGAATAATTGAACAAAATTATAAGGAATGCTTCTTTTTTTAAAAAATATAATATATAATAATTAATTATTTTAATATTATTATTGGTTACAATGTTAAAAAATACATCATATTAGAAGTTAAATTTTGCATATTATAAAAAATAAAATTTTTAAAAAAATTAAATTACTTTAAAAAAAAGAAACATAAATCAAATCACACCAAATAAAACCAAACTAAACCAAACAAAAATCAAACTAAACAAATTAAAAATCAAAATCAATAAAATTCAAAAAAATGCTAAATCAATAATATTGATTCGATTTGATTTTTGTCTAAAACCAAATCAAATCCAACCTATAAACATTCCTAGTCTCCAAAGTGCATATAGCTATGCTTCAGATAACAATCCTTACACCCTTTAGCGTCGGTCAAAACCATCACTAAATGTCACTTTGACTGACACTAAATTTTACTTTTTAAAATTATAAATCACTTTTTATTATTTTGCACAGTATTTTATTAAAAATTTAATTTTTTATGCAAAACAAAGTACATTATTCCATAGCATTTATCTAATTAAAAAAATTATGTTATAAAGAGTTTAAAAGATCAAACTCTCACACCGTTAAATTGTTTTAGATTTATGTAAAATAATTTTTTCCATATTACAAAAATTTCAAAATAATTTAACTATAAAATGCTCAACTTGGACTTTCTGCATCAAAATCTATTTTAAAAAAAATGTCTTGATGCCAAGAGACTGATATAACACGTTGCATTTAATACATATCTCACACGCGTCGCCTTTTAATTAGCCTGATGTGTGATATGCAACATGTTCACAACAACCTTCTGTGCATCCAATTGACATGGATATGCAATAAATAAAAATCTGACGAAGATGTCAACTTGTTAACGGAAAAACCCCCCCACGAAATTCCACTATGTGTAGCTTCACCGATTGTCTACGTAATTATATGTATTTAATGAAGATGGTAGTTCGCCTGAAAACACCCATACATCCTCGTATTTGTCTACATACACGAACTTGAACATCTTTAAATTGCAAGCATAAAGAGGAAGACCTCACTTCCACGACAAGCAAAGTTTCAGTTCTGTCCCGAAACTAGAATAACCTATCTGTCTTACGAGGAGGAGAGACAAGAATGGGTAATGTTTGGTTTAGAAAGAGGAAGGGGAGCGAGGAAGAGTTGCAGATGAACCCACTAGTAGTGGAAGAGGAACACCATGATTTTCCTAAAGGAGTGAGATTGAAGGTGAGAATGAAAAGTGGGCAACTCCAGGAACTAATGGCGATGGTGAGTGAGAGGGAAGGCAAATCTTCAGAGCTAGGAGGTTTAATCTTTCAGGAATGCTTGAAAGGTAGGCTTCGTGCTCGTCTTGTAGCTGCTTCTTATGGGAAGGAGACAGATTCAGAATTATCTGCATTCAAATATGCAAAAGGATGGGGTTGGAGCCCAATTCAAGAACACAGTGATCATGATCATTATATGTAAGTTTCTGAACGGTTCCAGTTTCATTATATGCACTACAGCTAGCATATAATTGTGAGTGTCATCGTCTTTAGTTTTATTTATGTTTGTAGCTTATTGAATAAAAGGTAGGAATCAAACAGATGGAGAGTTGTAAGATGAATTATCAATCGATCAACAATTTCAAGTACGTGTCTTTCTCGAATTTTTGGTGTTTTAAACTCATCACCATGTACCCGTGACTTGAAATCTAATATACTTAAATAACGCTTTTCTTGGTCAAATTAATATACAAGTTTTATCAAATATATCATCTTCCATTTTCATTTTTTTTAATGTAGTGTTTAATTTATACATACTTTAATTAATTTAATTTGATTCCGTTAACTCAAATCACACTCTTTTTTCTATGTCATTTCATGAACACCTTTTTTTTCCACTTATGTATGTATTTTAGCTAAGAAATGAACTTAGAAGTTATCAAACTCATCTCAATTTTAGGACTGAAATTAGTGTCATACATGCATACATACATATATACATACATAAATAATATATATATATATATATATAGACAAACTATCAATTCATTGACATTAATTCCAATAAATGGCAATGGACGGGGTATTATGTAATTTTTTAGATATTTAAATCTATATTTGAAGTATATATTCTATATCTGACCTCTATTCTAATCTAAAAAAGTTTTAATACACGTACTCAAAATACCTAATTTTGAAATACTCAAAATACCAAAAATCTTATAAACATTAGTGTGCTGCTAAGTATTATAGATAGTAAGCATTGGCTATTACATAAAGAATATCCAAAATGAGTTATGTTCATATATAATTTCTTTCCAAAATACGAGTTAAAATATATTTTAAAGTTTCAAGTTTTATATTAAGTTAACCGTTAGTTATTATAAATAAATAACAAATAAATCAAGTGATAAACAAAGTTTGTGGTATCTGATATATAACTTTTTATACATAATTTTATTTAATTATTATATCATATGTGAATATTGAGTACCATATTCGTCCATTGATATCAAACAAAAATATATGCCGAATATCTGAAGAACAAATCTAAATTAGATTTCAATATAATATTTGTTATTATCAGGCATCAAATAAATATTTATTTTGGTCATTGAGTGTTTGTTGAATATCTAAAATACCTGCCCAAATTATCATCCAGAGGCATTTCCAAACTATTGTTAAATCTTTCTAATTTTCCCGTTATGCATAATGCTTTGTCTGAATATATTCATTTTTATCAAATCTAGATGAAGCAACAGTAGATACTAAGTGTAGTTCGAATTATAATAATATTACATCAATAACATTGCTCTATGTTTTATACTTTGATTCTAAATAACATAGAACATATATCATCGTTTGACCATTAATTTATGTTCACATACACACATGTATATACACCTTCAAAAACAAAGAAACAAACAACCACCTCCCTATAGGATCACATGGGGATGTCATTATCCAACGAGAAATTTGTATCCACATGTTAGAGCGTGGTTAGTCAAAGGGGGTGGCACAATATGGTCAACTAGAACGACAAGAGCAGAGTGTGTAATATGATCTATAACTCCTTAGCTGTTACTGGTTAGTGGTTAGCCGATTGTGACGAAGATGGAAGCAGCATCTTGGCCCTTATTTATTTATTTTGTATTTTAAATCTTGGTTATTCATTTTTTTTTTTTATTTTAAAAAATAAAAAATAGGATGAAAATAATCTTTTAACTTCTAACAAATAGATAGAAGAAGTAAAATAAATATAATCTTCTACTTTTTATTAGATTAATATAACGTTATATTTTAATTGTTTTAATTTGAAATATTATTTTTTTAATCTTTCTAGTGTAAATTAGTAGATTATCTTTATTTTACTTTTATTTCTTCCAAAATAAAAAAAATAAACAACCAAAATTAAATAAAAAGATGGAGGACCGAGGGGTTACGCAACCCAGGACAATGGACAATCTTTATTCATTTGTGACCTATCTAATTCTTGCATGTCCACCAAAAATTAGAACAAAAGAAAATCCCTAATTTTATATTGAGTTTCTAAAAAGTATACAAAATAATCTATTTATTAGAATATCAAAATTAAAGGATTTATTTTCAGTTTTAAAAATTCAAAGAAGTACTTGTGAGCAGTTTATAATTTAAGGAAACTTTTTACAATTTTTCTCAAAATATAATTCTATCAAATCAATCCAATCCTTTGAAAAAATATATTAACTTGTACCTGCCCCATGAATTCCTACATGAATTTTTTTCAATATAAAACTATTAATATTGGTGGCTAACGTGATTGACTGATTGGCCAAGCCATTTCTTCGTAACCGCACATGCAGGATGTGGTCAACCACATCAAGTCACTGCACCGGACTATATGCTTAAAAAAAAAAACATGTCATAGTGTCACTATACAGACACATTGTTCGTATCGCACTTCATAAAACAAGACTAGATAGATAGATGCGTACTCCATGCATGTTTCACAGCCTCTCCATTAAAAGAATTTATTATAATAAAGTTCACCAATATATAGTCCAAGGAACACATCTTTTAAGATTCTCTAATCACCTATTAATTTAGACTAAATTCCACAAAATTCTCTAAATTTACGATCATATATAAATAACTCTTGATTTTTCAAGTTTAACAATGAATTTTTTTAAATTTGTACAAATAATTCTTTATTAATTAATTTATTATTCTATTAATAAAATATAACACATCATTGACAATAAACCTTTTAAAAATTTTTTATGTAAATAATCTCTTTAAATTTTAAGTTAAATACAAATAAACCTTTAAGTAATATGGAGATAATAATTTCTTAATGTGTCAAATTTCACTAATGAAATAGTGGACTAATCAGCTAATAGTAAAAAAGTTATCTGTAGACATTTAAAAGTTTTAAAAAATTATTATTAAATTTTAAAGGTAAAAAAATTATGTATACGTAATTTAAAATTTAAGCGAATTATATGTAAATTTAACTGATGATTTATACATGAGAACCGGTACTCAAGTCCGTGCTTCACGCCCCCACGCTGATCACGTGCCCTCTTCTTTTTCTGGGCATAACCACAAGGAGTTGAAGGCTGGAGACCATTTACTAACTCATTATGTTTTATATTGATAATATTAATTATCAGTAACATCAATGAAAAAGTTCTGGTAAATTAAGTCAAACTAAGACCCGTAATTAATTTGAAAAACAGTTTTACATATAATTAAACACTTCTCGAAAGTAGAATCTGTCTGCAGTTAACCCACTCCAATTTCAAACGATGTCTGCATTAACTTATTTTACTGCGATATGTGGACGATCTCTTTTTAGGCGTTTTTTTTTTAAGAGTTAAAAAATAATGCAAAGTATTTAAAAATTGTAATAAAATAAAATTTTTAATTGTAAAAAAAATTATATCTTAAAAATTTTAACTATATAATACAATTAAATTTTAACTGTATAGAATAATTAAAAGTTTTAAAATTTTGTCTCACAATTAAAATTTATGTCCTCTTAATTATAGTTTTTAAATGATGTACATTATTTTTTAATTTCTTAAAAATACATCTAAACGGAGTCATTCCAGGTAATGCGATAAAATTGACTCATGCAGAGAATCCAGCCTCCTCCAATTTGAACAAATATAGTAATATTTAGAATTATTTTACAAAGCACTCAACTTTAGTGGTTGTATTATTTATTGACATTAAAATATAGTAATATTTTATTATTATACATGAATTTTGAATACAATCCATGCAAGCACTAAAATATAATATCTAACATCAACGGGAAAACCTTTTATGGGTTAATTGAATGATAAACCAATCTTCTAAGTTCATTCTATGCCCAAGAGATCAAAGTACCTAGTATTGTAAAGACTCGACATCAATTAGAGTGTTCTTTTTTTTTTTTTTCTTTCCTCCCCCTTCAATTTATAGGTGTCTATGGTTCTATGATGTTTCAAAGAGGTAGCAAATAAAGCTACATAAGTTTAACCGTGATAATAATGCTTGTTTTAATTTAATGTTAAACTTGAAAAAAAAATGTTTTTTTAGTGTGTTCAAAACAATAATTAAAAGTTAACGTTTTTATTTTTGCCCAACTTTTATGAATTTTTGGTTATATTTTAAAATTCATATACAAATTTTGTAATTACACTTTAGTTTAAGAAAGTAAGATATAGTTTTACTTTACTTATATTTCATGCATCTAGAGTTGTAAATAAAACTTTTAATTAGGATACTTCTGAGTTGCAAACGAATTAATCATTCATAAGCATGGGACTAATTTACAATTTTTCATCTCATCATGAAAACTTGTTAGGAATTGTAACTAATTAATTTATTCATGTAATATTGTGCCTAATGTAACAGACTTCTAGACACATGTATGGTGCGTATATCTTCTGTTGTAACCAATTATTGTATAAATATAGATGGTGAGCTATTGCATTGGCAGCTCATCAATTACGCCTTCCAATATCTTTTGCTTTCCATTCTTGACTTTTCCTAACTTGGTATCAGAGCCTCATCTTCCATCATCATGACTTCGTCTTCTTCTTCGTCTTCTTCCATTCCTCCTCTTGTCGCCGGTGCATCTGTTGTACCAGTTACTTTAGGTGCTTCGGCTGCTACCTCTTCTAGTTGTTCCGCTAATCTTCTCAAACTCTCTAACACTTCTGGGTCTCTAAATCAAATCTGCCCCATCAAGTTGGATCGCGGCAATTGTCACTTATGGCATTCCATAATATTTCTTGTTATTAAGGGTAACAGATTATATGGGTTTTTAACTAGGGCTAAACCATGTCCTCCTGAGTTTCTCTCTAATGGTGCAAAGACCAAGCTCAATCCAGCGTTCGAAGAAGAATGGGTTGCAACCGATCACCTCCTTATCGGGTGGCTTTTGAGTATAATGTCGCTTGACTTGGTGGCTCAACTGACTTGTTGCTCTTCCTCTAAAGCTATGTGGGATGGTGCGAGAGCTTTAGTCGGAGCTTCAAACCGTGCGTGAATCACATTTTATAGGTCTGAATTTCAAAGCTCGCAAAGGGTCATCGTGTATAGATGACTACCTCACTCGGATGAGGACTCTTGCTGACCAACTTCTCATCACCGGTTGCCCTATTTCTGATGAAGATCTGATCAACCAAGTGCTTGCTGGACTTGACACAAAGTACAATGCGATTTTTGTTCAACTACTGAACATCCCAGATCTCTCATGGCTTGATTTACAATCTTAGCTTCTCACATTCGAAAGCAGGCTCGATCAGCTCAGTTAATTCTCTCAACTCAATCTCACAAGTGCACAAGCAAATTTTGTCAAATCTAATGTTCGAGCTTCCAACCCACGAGGCTCTTTTCAATATCGCTCATACCGTGGCTCTCGGGGTTGTGGTCATTTCTCTCGTAGTACACCACGTCTCATATGTCAAATGTGTGGTAAACATGGTCACGGTGCTATCAATTGTTTCCATATATTTGATAAAACCTTTATTGAACATACTCGAGAACCCAATGCTAACCTTGCTTCATATGTAGCAACTCCTGCTACTGTTTGTGACCCTGCTTGGTACACAGACAGTGGTACTGACAATCATATTACAAAGGATATTGCAAAGATGGACTCAGCAGTGAGTACTGGTGGTAAGGCACACTTAACCATTGCTAATGGTAACAGAGTTCCTATTCAGCATATTGGTACTGCTCGATTGAATACCCTTACTAAAGCTTTAACTCTCAATAATGTGTTGCATGTACCTCAGAATACTAGAGATCTTTTAAGTGTTTCATGTTTAGTTGATGACAATCCTGTCACTGTTGATTTTGACTCTACTTCTTGTTATATGAAGGATAAAGCAACGGGGGATGTTCTACTGCAAGGGAAGCGTAGTGAAGGTCTTTATCAACTAGTCTCTACCACTTCCACTTCCTCTGATCCAGTTACTTCCATTAATCAACCAGTTGCTTTTCTTGCTAAACTTGAATGGCATCAGAAGCTAGGACACCTTTCTGATAAGATTTTATCTCAAATTTTATCCTTATGTAATGTCAAAACTTTTGATTCTAATAAAACTAATTTTTGTGATGCTTGATCGCTAGAAATTTTTTTATGCGTGACCGCAAGTGCACGGGTCGGATCAAGTAGTTCAGTGATAAGTAAAAGTATCGTTCCCACGAGGAATGACTGGAATGCAATTAGGCAGTACACAACCTACTTTTATCCACGTTAAACATCCAATTATGAGATTCTTGATTTTAGAACTAAATTTAAAATAAAACGAATTGAAAGGAAACTTAGTTGGCAAAGGCAGTTAAGATAAAATCCAAGGTTTGAAATTACCTAGAGTCACTATTCCCTTGATGCTCACTAGAACTTAATTTCTTGTTTAAATGCTATTAATTATCGCCTTGTGGGTTAAGAGTTCAGAAGCTATAACCGTCCGTCGATGTAATTACAGCCCTACTCTCCCCTAGAATCTAAGTGTCCTTAGATTTGGGTTAGAGTGCATTAGATACTATATCCCTCTACAAACCGATTAAGGTAATCAGGTATATGTCTATCCCAATTACAAATTAAATGATTCTAAACTTAATTTATCCAACTCTTAGGTTCAATTAAGAATCCCTTTTTCAAGGTAAATTCCAATTTCCCAAATCAAATTAAAGAGGTGGCCAATCCCTAAGAAAGCATTAAGCAAGAGAAGGATACACAAGATTCCAATCAACACAATTAACAAGACAATTAATGATTCAGTTCACATCAAGTTCATAGTGCTCTAAGTAAAAACGAATTTAGCCGCACATAGCTAAATCTACAGAGAATTCCCAATCAAAATACATGGAGAAGATGAAAAGAACAAAGAAAGCAAACAAAGGGAAGAATGAGATGCAGAAAGTAGAGCTCCCCCTTTTGATTCCTCTCTTCTTTCACTCTCTAAGCTTCAAGAGCCTTCAAAGAACTTCCAAAATCGCCTCCTGGACGCTCAGAACTTCCTCTGCCGCCGAATCTCTCGAACCCTAACTCAGCAAACTTCTTTTAAAGCCAGAAAATTAAAACTCTGCGTTTCAGGTCCGATCTCGCTATGGCGAGGGGCGTCTCTCGCTATAGCGAGGTCTCATAAGTGCTCAGGTTTTCGCTGTGCTCGCTACTCCCATGCTATAGCGAGCTGCTTTCTGGAATTTCTATAAAACACGACTTCGCTATTGCGAATACTCCCCTTCGCTATGGCGAAAGTACCATCTCGCTATAGTGAACTTCGGTCTCGCTGTAGCGAGAAGACTTGTTCAATCTACCTTGGCCATTTTCAACTTCCCTCTCTTATATTCAACTCTTTCTTCATTTTGCTACTTTTCCCTGAAATTGAAATTAAACATAAAGTGAGGCTTAAACTGATAAAAATCTTATGATTATAATACTTTCTTTGTTTTGTTTGATTAAGTACATTTTTAACCATATTAATCAGAAGAAAAGTATTTTACCTCCCTAATTTAGTGTCAAATATAGCTCTTTTGGGTCCTAAATTAGGAGGTTATCAATGCTTGTAAAATGGGCAAAAGTCATGCGTTACCTTACACTACTTGTACTTCTGAAACTAAAACTCCTATAGAAATCATTTATTCTAACTTGTGGGGTCCTGCCCCAATTGCTTCAAGAGAAGGCTATCATTACTATATTCATTTTCTTGATGACTTTACCCGATACACTTGGGTTTACTCATTAAAAAATAAATCAGAAGTTACCAATGCCTTCACTATCTTTTTAAGTCTATGGTTGAAAATTAGTTTGAAAAACGCATTAAAATATTCCAATCTGATGGTGGTAGTGAATTTCAGCCACTTACTTCTCTTTTCGACCAATGTGGTATTATACATAGAATTACTTGTCCTTACACATCTGCTCAGAATGGAAAAGCCGAGCAAAAACATAGATATATAGTTGAATTAGGTCTCAACTTGCTTGCTCAAGCTGCTATACCTATTTTTTATTGGTGGGATGCTTTTCACATGGCTATTTATCTCATTAATCGCATGCCTACACCTACACTCAAAGGTTCCTCACCATTTTACAAAGTACATAAATATCACCCTAATTATAAGAAGTTTGAACCCTTTGGTTGTGCTTGCTTCCCTTATTTACGCCCCTATAATCAAAATAAACTTTAGTACCATTCCCTCAAATGTGTTTACCTTGGTCCCACAACTAATCAAAAAGGCTATAAATGTTTAAGTAGTATAGGAAAAATTTATGTTTCTCGGCATGTCACTTTTCATTTAGCAGAGTTTCCATTTGTTCATGGTTTTCTTAATAAACATATATCTCCATCTTACTGTGTTCAAGATTTACCTTCTTCCTGGACCTTTGTTAATTGTCCTTTGCAGGTTCTTTCCACTGTTGCACTTCCTTCTACAGGACAAACTACCTCTGCTGCTGAATCTTCTTCAAACCATCTTAAAATGATAGTACCAGCCTCTCCTCCTTTTGCGGTTGCTGCCTTATAGCCTCGAGATCTTTCTTTAAGTCTCTCACCATCAGCATCTGTTGATGAATGTTCTAATAATACTATTGTACCATCTTTATCAGACTCTGATCAATTTCCTCCACCAGCTCTTGGCCACGCTATGGTCACACGATCAAAGCATGGTATTTACAAACCTAAGCTACCATAAGTTGGTTTAGCTCAAGTTGCAGAACCACTCACAGTCAATGAAGCCTTAGCTTCACCTCTATGGCTGCAGAATTTTCAGCATTAATGAACAACAACACTTGGCAACTTGTTCCATCTTTGCCTCACATGAATGTAGTTGACTCTAAGTGGGTATTTAAGCTTAAATACAAGCCTGATGGGTCAATAAATTATTACAAAGTTAGGCTTGTGGCCAAAGGCTTTTAACAGGATGCAAGCCTTGATTTTCATGAGACATATAGTCTTGTAGCAAAAGCTACTACTATCAGACTCTTCTTACGCTTGTAGTGACATATAATTGGGGTATATGTCAGCTGGACATAAATAATGCGTTTCTTAATAGTTTTTTAAGTGAGACTATATATATGAAGTAACCAGAGGGATTTACTTATTCCCAATTTCCTAATTATGTTTGCTAACTAAAGAAGGCTTTGTATGGCCTAAAACAAGCCCCTCGTGCCTAGTATGATAAACTTTGTTCAATTTTGCTTCAATGGGGTTTTGTCAATCTTAAGGGAGATACCTCTATCTTCATCTTTCGAACAGCCACAAATATTCTTATTCTTTTAATCTATATAGATGACATTTTGGTGACTGACAGCAGCTCCTCATCCATGGATCAGTTTATAAAGAAGTTAAACAAACAGTTTGCATTAAAAGATCTCGGGAATCTTTATTACTTCCTTGGCTTACAGATTACTCGATATGATACTGGTATTTTTCTATCTCAATCTAAATATATTGGTGACATGCTGACTAAGTTTCACTTAGATAATGTTTCTTCATTCCCTACTCCTATGGTAGCTGGTCGTTCTTTTCATTCTGATGGAGAACCTTTTTCTGATCCCTCTTTATATCGTCAAGCTCTTGGGGCCTTGCAATATCTTACAACCACCAGACCTGACATAAGTTTTGTTGTCAATAAATTTAGTCAATTTTTGAGTAAACCTACTGTTGACCACTAGAAAGGGGTTAAGCGTATCTTTAGATATCTCAAAGGTTCTGATCATCTGTCATTACACCTCAAGCCTGCATCTAGTATGTCTCTTTGGGGTTTTTTAGATGCTGATTGGGCCTTCTGCATAGATGATAGACAATCAATTGGTGGTTACTGTGTTTTTCTTGGTGATAGCTTGATCTCTTAGTCTTCATGAAAACAACGAGTAATATCTCGGTCCAGCATAGAGTCAGAGTATAGAGCTATTGCAGACCTCACTGCTGAAGTGTTATGGGTCTCATCTTTACTTAATGAACTTGGCTTTCTTCTGACAGTTCCTCCTACAATTTGGAGTGATAATTTGGTTGCTACTGCTATTGCCTCAAATCCTGTTTATCATGCTCGAACGAAGCATCTGGAGATAGATCTTCATTTTGTTTGAGATCTTGTGTTAGCCAAACGGTTATCCATCTCTTATGTCCCTTCATCACTTCAAGTTGCAAACATTATGACAAAAGCTTCACCTCAAGCTCAGTTTCTTCACTTCATAGTAGCACTACCCTTTCGTTTGAAGGAGGTGTTAGGAATTGTAACTAATTAATTTATTCATGTAATATTGTGCCTAATGTAACAGACTTCTGGACATGTGTATGGTGCGTATATCCTCTGTTGTAACCAATTACTGTATAAATATAGATGGTGAGCTATTGCATTGGCAGTTCATCAATTACATCTTCCAATATCTTTTGCTTTCCATTCTTGACTTTTCCTAACTAAACTTCCTTCTGGTAATTGATAAAGCAGTTAATAAAAAGACGAACGAATTAACAGAACACCCAAACCCCTCAAACAGAAGAAGCCCTACAACATTGGAAAAAGGTTACGAATAGCCGACAGAGGAAGAAATGGGAGAAAAAAGCATAAAAGAAGCTTCTTCTTCTTCTTCTTTTTTAACAATAGAATAAAAGAAGCTAATTAATTAATTAATTAACTACAAAGCTAGATAGAGATGGCATTAAATTAACCAACTTAAAATAAAAGAAGAGGAAAAATAGAGGTTTGATCGAGATCTTCCAAAGTCCAAGTTGATTCAGATCCAAAGTGTAGTCCTAGGTAAATTACTATATTGGTGTTTAAAAAAATATTATTGTAAACTAGATTGCAATTTGGTTTTAACATTTTCAATTTAATCTTGACTCATAAATTTATAGCTATCAATTTAATTCTAAATGAATTAAGGTTAAAACTAGAATAATGTATTT